>CM043322.1:51400355-52116189 GCA_023736055.1 Quercus glauca | reverse complement strand
AGCTCCAATTAACTTAATTGATAAATCTCTTATTGCCGAATAAGAAATATGTGGTTCGAACACTAATTACACCAAAAATAATTGGTGTTTTAGGCATGATGATAAAGATCAATCATCATAGAGCAGATGCCATAGGTTGAAATTTTATCATATTTATTAAAAAAAAAATGAGTGGATTAGTAAAGTTGCATATGGATTGATTTGTAAACTTAGTAATTGAATGGTTTCTAAATTTCAATGATTAGATCTATAAAGTTAATATTTTAAAATTTATTTATGTGAAATGCTAATTACATCCATCATGTATTTAAAACCCCAATAAATGTAAATTACGCAAATTTCATATTGTAAATGGGGTGGGGGGGGGGGGGGGGGGAGAACTTGATTCTGGGCCAAAGCCAAAATGCTTAGAAAATCATGCTTGAGGAAATGGGCTAGGCCCATCTCAATAAGAAGTAAAGGGAAACCTCCCAGGACTATTCTTGCGGAGTTCTAAGCATGCTACCAATCGGGAGACATTTTTTCTAGATCATAAGCATTGGTGATCCCTCAGTAAGCAAAAGAAGGACCACAGGAGATCAATTCCACCTTTTTTATTTATCTAGCCGAGGTAATGCTCCTACCAAGACCACCTTGGGTAACAACCTGAAAGGATAGGAATCTTAGAGGTCGTCACTTTCGCATTAATGAGATCTCTACCTGGGAGTAGGCTAGCTGAAGAAATAAGGGAAGGAAAAATGTTTATGAAAGGGGAGATGGCTACCACAAAAAGGTGGTTGAGAAATATGAAGGCAAAGACTTAGAAAAGGGAAAAAAGAGAGAGATAGACTCTGATTTGTATTTTTCTTTTCCTTTCTTTCCTTGTTGACTCCCTGTACCTCGAGAAACAAATCTATGTGTCACAAACCTTCTCATCAGTAATCCTATTTCCTTAACCAATTGTTTAAGCTTCCCACTATGGAATTTCTATATTGTTCTTGTGATAAATAAATTGTGTCAGACAATTACTCAAAAATCCTATTGTATTTTCAAATAATGTTTTTTATTTATTGTGTTTTCGACCCCCACAATTGGCGTCATCTGTGGGAATTTCCACCAACCAGGAGGATAGAAAGTTGGTTTTGGGAAAACTATGGCAAATCGATTAAGGAGTGGGACTGCCCATTTCTCACGTTTGAGCGTCTCAAAGGAATTTGTTCATGAGAACCGTTTACAATCTGAAGTTCACAAGGAGAATCAAGGACAACCCTCACAAGGCTACAACGGGGAACCTACATCCCCTCAATGGAGGGAAAGGTCTACCACTAACACCATGGGACCATCTCAATCCAACAAGGAGAGGGAAATGGACATGTTGAAAGAGTAGGTACTAGCCCTGCAATAGGAGGCTAAGAGAAATGAGGACCGTCTTAGAAGAAGGGACGAAGAGCTCCTCTACTGTAGGGTCTTTGTCCTATGCCGCGTCATTCCCGAAGGGAGGAAAGTAACATGGGGGATCGACAGGGGAGCCGAGATAGAAGGCAATCCCCACCTTATAGGAAGAAAACAGTTTCTTCTCCTATGTCTCTAAGGGGGAAGAATCCCTTTAGCATAGAGAGAGGTCCAGGATGCCACCTCCTCAACATCTGATATTTCAAAGTCTCAGAGATCCTTACACCCCAGGCCTCAAGGAGTGACGCTATGAGTAGAGTCTTACAACAGATATCTCGATCTCCATTCTTAGAAGAGATAGAAAGCACAAATTTGTCGCGAAGATTCACCAGGCCCACTTTCATCATCTAAGATGGCAAGTTTGACCTCGTGGAACATATTAGCCATTACAATCAAAATATGGCCATTTATTCTAAGAATAAGGCCTTGATGTGCAAGATATTCCCTTCTAGCTTGAGGCTTACCACAATGAGGTGGTTTGATGGGTTAGAGAAGGACTCGAGGTTATGATGAGTTGATAAGGGCGTTCGGAGCAAGATTTGTAACATATAGTAGAACACCAAAACCGTTTGATTTTCTCATTACCATCTCTATGAAAGAAAGCAGAACTCTTAGGGCAAACTTGGATCGTTATTGGGAATTGTATAATGCGATATGTGGAGGTAATGGAGGAATTGCGACTAGTACATTCAAGGTGAGGCTCCCCATTAATTCAGAGCTAAGAGCCTCGTTTGCCCTAAAATCAATCACAGATATGCATAAGTTAATGGAATAGGTAGAAGAGTATAAAAGGTTAGAAGATGATCAATTATAGGATAAGGCTAAGGCCAAGGCAGCCATTAGAGAGAAGAAAGAGGTCAGGATCAATCATCCCCCACGACTGAGGAGAGACTTCTTCCCTCAGGTCTAAAAGCTAAGGTTTGAGATGGTAAGTTCATTGTATAAGGAGTCGGTCTATCGAATCGTGGAAAAAATAAAGAACGAGCCTTACTTTCGCTGGCCGAATAAGATGAGTAGCAATGTCTCGCGAAGAAACCAAAGCCTAGTCTGCTCCTATCATTGGGAGAGGGGGAATACAACTAAAGATTGTCGAACCTTGAGGGATTAACTGGGTTAACTCGAAAAAGCAAGACATCAGAAGGAGTTTATAGCTCGGGATAACCCCCGGCCCTAAGAGGGGAAGCGTGCGGGCTCGTTGCATGCCTAAACCCCCTCTTTGGGGCTCATAGAGGTAATCCATGCTACTAACACGCGGTGGATTTGGAGATGAGTCCATCCCCCTTTAAAAAGGCACAATGTGAGGATGAATATTTAGGGTTTTCAAGTAAGGACAAGGAATGCATTATTTAGCCTTATGATGACGCCTTGGTAATCACTTTACGAATTATGGTTTTGATGTGAGAAGGGCAATGATAGACCAAGGAAGTAGGGCTGAAGTCATGGATCCAAACCTATACGAAGGATTAGGGTTAACGCCTAAGTACTTAAAACGGTATGATACCTCGTTGGTTACCTTTGATGGTACCATGGTCACACTTGCCGGCCAAATAAGGTTACCTGTAGAAATAGGATGAAGAAAAGAGTTGGTGGACTTTATAGTGGTACATTCTTATTCACCCTACACGGCCATCCTCAATCACTCGTGAATCCATTCCATGGGAGCCGTGCCATCTTCCCCTTACTAGAAAGTGAAATTCCTGACTGATCAGGGTGTTTACTAGCTTCGGGGAGACTAAAACGTAGCTCGGCAATGTCAAATAGCTGCTATTAGGCGTAAGCAAGTAGCAAAGGCTAAACTACCCGAACCATCATAGTAACTACAATCTCCCTTGAAGGATCCATGCGAGTAGTTGGAGAAGGTGTATCTAAACCTTGGTGACAAGTAGGGAAGAGTCTTCTGATCACGGAGAAAGTAGAGCTCCTGTTATTCTTAGCAGGCAATATACATGTTTTTGCTTGGAACCCATACAAAGCTCCTGAAGTGTATTCCAAGTTTATTTGCCATTGACTCAACGCGGATCCTAGCTGGGCTGCCAAAAAGGAAAAGCCGTGTAGATCTTCGAATATCCATAATAATGCAATGAAGGAAGAGGTAGATAAGCTCAGAGAAGCTGGGGCTATTAAGAAAGTTTACTATCTCGAATGGTTAGCTAACACGGTGGTGG
Organism: Quercus glauca; assembly: GCA_023736055.1. NCBI lineage: Eukaryota > Viridiplantae > Streptophyta > Magnoliopsida > Fagales > Fagaceae > Quercus > Quercus glauca. The sequence continues at coordinate 52,112,593 of CM043322.1, read as the reverse complement.
TGAAAAAAAAAAAAGGAAATGGCGGGTATGTGTAGATTTCACGGATTTGAACAAAGCCTGTCTGAAAGATCCTTTTCTTGTACCTAAGATTGATCAGCTTGTTGATGCTACCTTTGGGCATCTGCAAATGCATTTCCTTGACGCCTTCTAGGGTTACAATTAGATAGCTCTAGCTCCTGAAGATCAAGAGAAAACCTCATTCATCACCCCTACAGGAAATTATCATTATAAGGTCATGCTGTTCGGATTGAAGAATGCGGGGTAAACATATTAGAGGATGATTACCAAAATGTTCAAGGTGCAGCTGTAAACACTGCATTTTGTACCCTTTGCACATTTTGTCCTTAGGGTTGTACCAACCATTTTTGGTTTCTTATGGGCATCTCTCCAAGATTGCCTATTGACCTGTTGGTTGCCCGACCACTACCTCTACTCAGAGTGTGCTTGCCATACCACTCTCTATTTCTAGACAAAATTCATTGTTTTGTTTCCCTCCCCATCACTGCCTTGCCTTCCCCCCAAACGAATAAGGGTTAAGGGCTTTCTACACCTACTCCTACAGTATGCATCAAGTTGTCCCAGCCTGTATTTACCTCTTTTAGGAAAAATGTCATCCTAGCATTTCCTCAAAAGAAGCCTCGGCAGGAACCCCAGAATAGACTTCTTTTCTCCCCATCGCCAAACCACACCCCATAAATCCCTTGACCGAGAGCCCACCTCCTGTGTATTGGTTGGGTAAAGTAGGTGGTGTCTTGGGCCTTGTGTGTGTGCCACTATCATCTATGTTTGTCTTCTTTTGCTCCCACGCCATTCCTATTGTTCCTAAGTTGTCCTTTTCTACTACATGTACGGGGTCGTGTTTGTCTCCTATGGCGTGAGGGGTGTGTGGGCTTTTAAACTTACATTACCTTCTTTCATTCCTCTATGGACTAGGTAATGTCTAGGCAAAGTTATCTACCCATATTGCCCACTAGACTTTCACTTCTACCATTCCTCTTCTTGCCCTAGCCATGGGCCTTGTGGCTGTTAGTCTTGCCATACTAGCCTATTGGGTTTGTTACCTTTTTGCTTGGGCTTCCTTGGCCTATTTATTTTATCTTTACCTCTTATTCCTCCCATGGGCTTGCTAACTGCTATTTCTACCACTTTGGCCCATTGGGCTTGGTACCTCTTTCCTTGGGCTTCCTTGGCCTATTTACTTTATATTTACCTCTTATTCCTCCCATGGGCCTGCTAATTGTCATTCTTGTCATATTGGCCCATTAGGTTTGCTACATCTTTCCTTGGGCTTTCTCGGCCCGTTTTGTTTTATCTTTACCTCTTATTCCTCTTACGGGCCTGCTAGCTATCATTCCTGCCATGTTGGCCCATGGGATTTAATAACTTGCTTTTACCATTCATATTTCTTTTTCCTTCCACTTCCCTTATTGTTGGGCTTTTTCTGCTATTGGGCATTTTGTTAAAAGTGGGCATCAACAATGAGCAAATAAGTCTATTTTTGAAAAAGTAAAGCCAAGAAAATCCTCGGCTTGCACACACAGGAATCAACCTATGCGCGCGGCCATGATTCATGCACGCGCACGGCCATGATTCATGCACACGCAGGCTCGAGCCTACGCGCACATATAAGGCACCATAAACTATGAAAGGCAAGTTTTCTGTATTAAAGACTGAGGTTTGAAACGAATCTCACATCGTCTGGGAGCCGTTCCAAACCCCCATTTTCACAATATAAATATCCATACATGGTACCTTTTCAAAACACTAAGATTCACTAGAAATAGTAAATCAAAGAGGGAGTTTTTCACTATACATCCTCAAGTCAATTTTCTTTTGATTGGAGCCTTTTCTAGCCTTGATCTTTGAGTTTAAGATTACCAATCACTTTTTACTGATTGTAAATAGATTTGACTGAGGGGAACGATATAAAATTGGAGTGTAAAATTGCCACTAATTTTACTAAAAGGTTACAGACTAACATGACAATGAACCGAATGTGATTAGTGTCACAATAATAGCATAATAAATAAATAAAATACCAAAACAAATACCAATTTTATTACAAAATATTTACAAACTAATTTACCAATCAATGTGATTAGTAACACATCAAAAATATAATAAATAAATTTATTAAATTACTAATTTGTTGTGTTTTAACATTGATACATCAATTTGTAATGCTAAATTTATAATAGTTGAGTCATCATTCTAAATAAATTCCTTTGGTCTATCAATAAAAAGACAAAAAAAAAAAATTTCAATTCTTTGCATTTTTCTTTAAAAAAATATCAAATAATGTAGCTAGGTTTCCCATAATTTACCATTTAAATATAAGTCACAACAATAGGGTATGTATATAATATTCTAAGAGTACACTAATGACTTAGTCTTCTCTCACATAATAATAGTTCCTATTAATTAAATTCAATATAATCCATTATTCATGTGAGAGGAGGACATTATTATACCCCAAGTATTGTATAATTTTCACATGAGAATGATATATATATATATATATATATATATATATATATATATAATATTCATGTGATTGAATGAGTTATAATTCCCATAAATTTTGAGTAAGACATGTGAACTTATTATAAAGTTGTAATTTACAACTATTTTGTGTTGGCTTTAATTCCGTGCTAAATTTTATTGTAATTTTATTCAATCATATTTTCCTGTATTTATGTGGGTTTGTGATTGTAAGGGATGAGTGTGAGAGAGTGTGAAAACTCAAGCTTAAAAGGATGAACAAGTGGATTTCGTGAGAAGCTCGCAAGAAGCTAACCCACGAAATAGCCATGTGTAGAGAACATGACTAAAAGGCGAAGAGACATACCAGCTTGGAGTTTTTGTGAGTGTCTCGCGGGTAAGGCATTCCCGCGAAATACTTGCAAAACATTCTGTTTGGCTAATTTGTCATGTTTTGTTTTACCAAGTTTTTACCCACACTATATATACCCTAATTATCCACATAATGTAAGGAGTACTTTTTAGAGAGAAAACCCTAGAAAATATACTTGAGAGTTAGAGATTGATATACCCACAATCATCTACACATTTCCTTGTGGTTTTCCTCTACTCTTACCTCTCCATCTCCAAATTCTTGAGAGGTTGATAGTCCAAACACTTACCACACCCAATCTGAGTGCAAAGTGAGGTTTTGGTGCCGCTAGGAGGCATTGGAAGAAGCCAATCATTTGCAAATGCAATCGGGCTAAATTGTGGGATCTGGGAAAGCTAGAAAAGACAAGATTCCGAGAAGCCAGTTGGTAGCAGGAGCTTAGAGGGCTTAAGTACATTGGGTAAACTAGGCTTCGAGAGTCTTTTGTTATTTGTGTACTCCAACTTTATTCTCTAGTGGATCGATTACCGCTTGGAGGGCAACGGATAGGTTTTTTGCCAAGTTCTTCGGTTTCCTCTTCGATAACACGTCTCGGTGTTATCTCGTGTTTGCATCTTTCTTTCCTACTCTTTAAGCTTATCTTTTATTGTTGATAATGGATGAATATGGTTTAGGATAGTTTTATCGGTTGTTTGCACTCATTTACTCTTATTTTGCATTTAGTTTAAGTTAGGGTAAAAGCAATCGAGCCATAATTTTTATTGGGGGCCTAAACAAGCTCTTGTGTTTTCACACAAATATGAGCTTTCACTTATAAATACACATCTTGCAACATGACCAAACACAATAATATAATAATAATTATACTGATATATCAAACTGATGTATATATTAATAGATGCATATTTAAGAAAGTTTAAGCCAAAAAAGGTTTATTTTATTATTATTATTATTTTTTGGAGTTTTGGGCCAATTTATTAAGGCAAAGTTAGCTTAAGTCATGCGAAGATTCAGTTGACATGTTGAATCCTCGTGGGGACAAGTCAAATGAAACTTTAATTGCACCAATTTGTGAGGTTTACTAACGGCAAATGGCTTGAATTTTCTTTTTTGACTTCCAGATTGTCGTGGATGAGTTGTATGGTGGAAAAGTCCAGAAACAGTTTTGCTTTAAGTATGCAAGTTGTTTGCTTGATTATATAATCAAGCTATAAGTTTTGAAAGTAAGGGGCAGTTTGGTATGGTAGTTTAAGCAATATTTTTTTAGTTTTTAAATAATATTACATATATTTTCACAAACCTTTTTATTCACATGTATTTTTAGGAAAAAAAAAAAAAAAAAAAAAACATTGTTACTAGAACAACGTTACCAAACGGCCCTAGACTTTTAACAATTTTTTTTAAGGTGGATTTTCTCTTGGTGTATGATAGGTAAAATTATAACATGATGGATGCTCTAAATCTAACCCGTCAGCTTTGCTTGCGTAATGAATCCTATGGTCTAAGCTGACAGGGTAAGTTGTGGAAGAAACTGAAGACCTCAAGGCTGACGGACAGTAATAAAGTCATAAGAAGAGAGTCCATGAGGCAGACCGAAGGGATGACACCATCAAAAGGTTGACGCCGATATGGCTGAAGGGAATAAAGGTAGGGTGATGGTCCGGAAGGTGACGACTCTATGAAGCCTTAGCTTGGCCACCACGCATGAATATATAAGGAAATAACTTGTGAACCACGCTAAATGGTAGTCTCCTACAAGGAAAGGATTCCGTAATCTACGCCCGTAAGGACTCCTATAAGGAAAAGACTTCTGGCCCAAGGAAGAGATGTCAACCCTCTACTACTATAAAAACCCCAATACCCTCACAAATCAAGGTACGCATAATCAACCCCTCTCTAGCACTATAGAGTTGAAAGAAATTCTAACTTGACCTTCGGAAGGTTTTTACCCAGCACCACACCAATGCTCTCTGCTAGGTCTTCTCCCTTTTGTTGTGCAGGTGCTGTTTAGAGTAAGCGGGTACCGTGTAGCTCACTGGTGATTTTTTTCGGCATCATCAGTTGGCTCCGTCTGTGGGGAGCCTTACGTTTTCTAGTTTGTAAGCCACAACAAATGCTTCCCGAACAAGAGAGTTGCATGGTGCTGACTCGCTCAATGGCAACAACGAACAACGTTCAGGGAGATGAAACTCGGGCCGCGACCCTCGAAAGGCAGGTTCAGACCTTAGTCGTTGACGTAGAGCGACTTACCAAGCAAAACCGCGACCAGAAGGAGCAGCTACACCAAAAAAATGCAGGTCACGACACTCAAGAGCAAGACCAAGAAGGCACCAGCGCCGACAGAAGAGAACAAGAAGGGCCAGAAGGCAGTAACGCTCCGAGTAGACCAGAGCGACAAAATTTGAGTATGCCATCCCTCACAGATGCAACTCAACCACACATTGCCATGGAGATATAGGCAATTAAAGAACAGATGGAGGTCATGATGAACGCCCTCAAAGGGCAGGTATCTAGCGACCTTGATGACCTAGTTCATCGAACCAACTCGCCATTCACTGTGTCCATCAACTCCTTCCCCCTACCGCATAAGTTTCGCATGCCGCAGATAGAGAGTTACGACGGAGCCAAAGACCCTCTAGATCACTTAGAAACCTTCAAGACCTTAATGCACCTTCAGGGAGTAGCAAACGAAATCATGTGTAGGGCATTCCCGACAATGCTGAAGGGCCCTGCGAGGGTGTGGTTCAGCCGACTGAAGCCAAACTCCATCAACAACTTCAAGGAGCTAAGCGCTTAGTTTACTATGCACTTTATTGGGGGCCATAGGTATAAGAAGTCCACAACATGCTTGATGAGCATCCGGCAGCGAGAGGATGAGACGCTGAGATCCTATATAACCCGCTTCAATAAAGAAGCACTCTCAATTGACGAAGCCGACGATAAGATACTGGTAACGGCCTTCATGAATGGGTTACAGAAGGGTAAGTTTTTATTCTCTCTATACAAAAATGACCTGAAGACCATGTCAGAAGTACTCTACAGGGCCACCAAGTATATGAATGCTAAAGGCGCATTGCTAGCTCGGGAAGAAAAACCCAGAAAAAGGGAGCGACAAGAAGAGGTCCGATGGGACCAAGGATTGAAGAGGCCAAGAACGGGAGACCGAAGGGACGAGAGATGCTCTAAGCTGCCAGGGGGAAGGTTTACAAGCTTCACCTCGTTAACTGCCCCGATAAACCAAGTCCTAATGCAAATAAAGGACGAAGGGGCCTTGACCTTTCCCAGAAAGTTGAAGGGAAATCCCAATAAACGTTCTAGAGAAATATTGCCGTTTCCACCGTGACCACGGCCAAGACACTGCCGACTGCTACGACTTGAAACAGCAAATCGAGGCCCTCATCAAACAAGGGAAGTTGTAGAAGTTTGTCAGCATGGAGAGAACGGATCCGCCGCCTCAAGAGCAGCCCCCCCCCCCCCCCCCCCCCGCGGGCGGGATAATGAAAGTCTAAGACCCCTCATTGGCGACATAAGAATGATCGTAGGGAGATTAGCGAGTGTTGGGCCGTCCAAAAAAGCTCGGAAGACCTACCTTAGGATGGTCCAGAATGTGTAGCTCACAGGATCAGTCCAAAAAATAGCTCGGAGGGGAGGCCCTGTCATCGCATTCTCAGAGGAGGATATGCGACGTCTTCACCACCCACACGACGACACACTTGTTGTCAGCCTACGAGCGGGGGATTACAATATACATTGGGTGTTGGTCAACAATGGAAGCTCGGCGGATATCCTATAATATCTAGCGTTCCAGCAAATGAGAATTGGTAGAGAACAACTGATTCCGACGAATGCCCCGCTCGTTGGTTTTGGAGGAATAAGAGTATTTCCCTTTGGTGCAATCACATTGTCCATAACGGTAGGCGACTATCCTCAACAGATCACCAAGGATGTGACGTTCCTCGTGGTCGACTGCTCGTCCACCTACAATGCTATCTTAAGGCGACCCACCCTTAATTCATGGAAGGTGGTAACCTCGACTTATCATTTAATGATTAAGTTCCCTACCGACTATGGAGTAGGAGAGCTACGCGAAAATCAGGTGGTTGCACGTGAGTGCTACGTAGCTATGATGGAAATGAATGACCACCTCCAAGCCATGAGCATAGAGGAACACCGGAGTACGACAGAGCCTGTTGAGAAGCTTGAAGAAATACCTCTTGACGACTCCAAGCCTGATCAGACTACAAAGATTGGAACCCTCGCTAGTCCCAAGGTCTGACACGCACTTACAACTTTCCTCAAAAAGAATAAGGATGTGTTCGCCTGGAGTCACGAAAACATGCCAGGAATAGACCCTTCAATCATGGTGCATAGGCTGAATGTGTCACCCTTCTTTCCACCCATCCGACAGAAGAAGCGGGTGTTCGCCCTAGAGCGAGATCGGGCCATAGCTGAAGAATTCCGCAAATTACAGGAGGCGAACTTTGTTAGGAAAGTTTACTACCCCGACTGGCTAGCCAACGTAGTGATGGTCAAGAAAGCTAGCAAGAAGTGGAAGATGTGCGTGGACTTCACCGACCTAAACAAAACATGTCCCAAAGACAGCTATCCTCTCCCAAGGGTCGACACTCTAGTAGACTCTACGACTTAACACCAGCTATTGAGTTTTATGGACGCTTTCTCCGGTTACAACCAAATCCAAATGCATGAAGCCGATCAAGAGAAAACTTCATTCGTAACCAGCCAGGGCCTCTTCTGTTACAAAGTAATGCCATTTGGTCTAAAAAACATGGGCGCGACATATCAAAGGCTGATGAACAAGATGTTTGCACAGCAGATTAGGAGGAACGTCCAAGTCTACGTTGATGACATGCTGGTAAAAAGCCGAAGGGATAAAGATCACCTGAAAGACCTCGAGGAAACATTCGGCACTTTTCGCTCTTACAACATGAAGCTTAATCCAGGAAAGTGCGCCTTCGGGGTGACGGCAGGAAAATTCCTAGGATTCATGGTGTTGCAGAGGGGCATCGAAGCCAACCCGGACAAGATCCGGGCTATAATGGAAATGGCACCCTCGAAGAATGTGAAAGAAGTACAGAGCCTTAATGGCAAGATAGCGGCACTAAATAGATTTGTATCAAGGGCAACGGACAAGTGCTTACCCTTCTTTCACACACTGAAGAGATCTTTCGAGTGGACTGCCGAGTGCCAGCAACCATTCGAGGAGTTAAAAACTTATCTCTCTTCCCCAGCACTATTGAGTCTCTCGCAGCCAGGTGAAGAACTTTTCCTCTATCCTACCGTCTCCCCGGCCGCCGTTAGCGCCGCCTTGATCAGAGAAGAAGAAAGAGTGCAAAAGCCCGTGTACTACACCAGCAGGGCACTTCACGGGGCCAAAGAAAGATACCCGCCCATGGAGAAACTCACCTTCACACTAGTTACGGCAGCACACAAACTTAAACCGTACTTTCAAGCCCACATGATAATCGTCATAACCAACAAGCCTTTGCGACGGGCAATGAACAACCCTGAAGTTGCTGGACGATTGGCACTATGGGCCATAGAATTAAGCGAGTTTGACATCCAGTACCACCCGCAAATCGCCATTAAAGGACAGGTCGTTACAGATTTCATAGTTGAATTCACAAATGACGAGGACAAGGGGGCAGAGGAATCTCCTCAATGGAGCATGTATGTAGACGAATCCTCTAACAAGCTGGCTGGGAGAGCTGGCATCGTACTACAGTCACCCGAAGGAGACGCAGTCAAGTGTATGGTTCGCCTTGAATTCCTTACCACTAACAACGAGGCGGAGTACGAAGCGTTAGTAGCGGGGATTAATCTCGTCAAAGCGGTAGGAGCCGAAAGCGTGATCATCTACTACGACTCTCAGATCGTGGCCAACTAGATAAATGGGAATTACGAATGTAGGGGCGAAAGAATGAAGAAATATCTGGACCAAGCAAGGAGGAGGATAGACGAGCTGAAGGCCAAAATTATACAGATCCCTAGGGGAGAAAACAAGCAGGCCGACTGCCTAGCCAAAGCTGCGTCAGCCGAACATATGGCCACCCTTGATAATGTACTCTCTTTTGTTCAGCTCTCTCCACTTATAGATTCTGTCGATGTGCAAGAGCTTGGCCCCGAAGGTAATTAGACCACACCATTGGTCTCGTACTCAAAAAACAGAGTATTACCAGATGGAAAAGAGGACGCAAGAAAGCTAAAGGTCCAAGCGGCGAAGTTCATTTTAATAAGAGACGTCCTATACAAAAGAAGTTTCTCCCCCCCATACCTAAGGTGTTTAGGTCCCGACGAGGCAACCTACGTCATAAGGGAGATACATGAGGGAATCTGCAGAAATCATTCAGGATCAAGATCATTAGTACATAAGCTAGTGCGAGCGAGGTACTTTTGGCCCACCATGCAGAAGGATGCTGAGGCTTATATCAAGACCTGCGACAAGTGTTAGAGGTTTAGCAATATCATTAGACAGCCAACTGAAGAATTAACCCTAATGACGGCCCCATGGCCGTTTGCTCAATGGGGACTAGAAATCATGGGACCATTCCCTACAGCTGTACGACAACTGAAGTTCCTGGTAGTAGGCATCGACTACTTTACAAAATGAGTGGAAGCTGAAACTTTGGCCACCATTATGGAAAAGAACATACAGAGTTTTGTTTAGACATGTATCATATGCAGATTTGGCATACCTAGAGTCCTGGTCTCAGACAACGGAAAGCAATTCGACAACGACTCCTTCCGGGACTTTTGCTCGCAACTTAGGATAAAAAACCACTACTCCTCCCCCGCCCACCCTTAAACTAACGGACAAGTCGAAGTCACGAACCAATCCTTGCTGAAAATTATCAAGACTCGACTCGAGGGGGCAAAAGGTATATAGGCAGAAGAGTTGCTGAGCATACTTTGGGCCTACAGGACAACGGTAAGGGCACCAACAGGAGAGACACCATTCCGGCTAACATACGGGAGTGAAGCAGTCATCCCGGCCGAGGTCGGACTCACAAGCTACAGTGTGCACAATCATGACGAAAGCAAGAACGACGAGGCCTTACGCCTACAGCTCGATTTGGTGGACGAAGTCAGGGCAGCGGTGGAACAAAGGCTCGCACGATACCAGGACCACATGGCCAAGCACTACAATTCCCGAGTCAGACTCAGAGACTTCCAAGTTGGAGATCTCGTTCTAAGAAAAGTCATGGGCGCTGCAAGAGACCCGACACAAGGAAAACTCGGCCCAAATTGGGAAGGACCTTACCGAATCATAGACGATAACAACACAGAAGACAACGCCCCCCTTTTTAGTTACAAGTTTAGTTATACTCCTCAAATTTATCATTTACTTTAGTTTTTGCTGCAATAAGCCCAAAGGGCAGGGTTTTTACTTTGGTTTTTGCTACAATAAGCCTAAAGGGCAAGTTTTTCTTTTTGGAACTACTTTTTATATAAATGCATGCCAATAAGAGGAGTTTATTCAGAACTACTAAAGTTTCTACTTAGAAGTTCAAATTCAAAAAATGGACGACCTTAAATCCACAAGAAAAGTGGACAACCTTGAAGCTTATAAAAAAAAAAATTGAATGATGAGCGATTCTACAAAATGGACGAAGTCATGAAGCTGACGGTCTAATAAAAGACTGACTAATTAACCAAGTCCACAAGATGGACGAAGTCGTAAAACTAACGGTCTAATAGAAGATTGGCAAATTGGTCAAGTCCACAAAATGGACGAAACCATAAAGCTGACGGTTTAATAAAAGACTGACGAATTGACCAAATCCACAAGATGGACGAAGCCGTAAAACTGACGGTCTAATAGAAGATTGGCAAATTGGTCAAGTCCATAATATGGACGAAGCTATAAAGTTGACGGTCCCACATGAATGACCTCATCTCAAAAAGCAATAAATTATCAAAACCTGGTAAGTCCATAAGGTAGACGACCTTGTCCCAGGATAATAGAATGTTGTTAAAACTCCTAGAAGCAACAAATTAAAATTCTACGAAAAAGACAAGTCTATTGGTCCATAAAGCATATGAATTCCACACTTAATAAAATAGGCGAAGTCATTAAGAGCGACGGGCTCACCAAAACGATCGTTTACTCATAAAACTGTCAAAACTGATGGCTTCATTAAGCTAACGGCTCTACTAGAATACCCAACATAAAAGTCAAAGCCGACGGTTTCATTGAAATAGACGGGTCCATAATCATGATTTAGTACCTTTAAATCCCTACAACTAGGCTGACGAGCCCAACCCACGACTGGGAAATAGCCTTAGAATCTACAAAGCAAGAAAAAGAAGCACACGAGCAAATAGCCATACATACTTGTTCAAAAGCGACAGGTGTTAAGTATCATAAGCAAAAGTAAAAACAAATAGAAGCCCCAAAGACCAAGGGGGCACTTAAAAACATTGTTTACAAATAGAACAAAATACAACAGTTACAAAAAACAAAACTACGCCTGGGCAGAAGGGGCGTCACTTAAAGTCTTTTTACTTTTTTGAACTGAGGGGTCTTCTACGTCAAGAACCTCTACATAAGGATTGGAAATAGTAAGTGGAGGGTTCGCAGCAGGCTGGGCCAGAACAACCCCGCTATCTTCATTTGGAGGTGCATCCTTGGAATCGTCACCTTCAACAACGACAGCGTCATTAGCAGGCGTTATTGGCGGGGCGTCGTCCAAGGTGATCCCAGATAGATCTAGCTCAAGAAAGGCTGACGCCACTTGCTTAAGGCAGTCATTAAATCCCGTGCCGTAGTATCCACCACAGGAATCAATGAAGGAATCTAACACCTTGAATTTTTGGACTGCGTCAGCCCCAGCTGTCTCCTCCTGTTCACGAAAGGTCGTCAGTTCTTGTTCTAACTTCTCCTTCTGACGACCCGCCTCCTCCAACTTCTGCTTCGTCTCCTTCAGCTCGACGTTCAGGAGGCGAACGGCCTCTTTGTATTGCGCATGCTGGTTCAACAAGTTAGTGTTAGGCTTACTAATGCGAGTGACGACTCCTTCCTTGGCCACACACCGGTTCTAGAGTGCTTTTACACGTACCAAGGCTTAATAAGTACATAGCCGTCAATTAAAAAAAAAAAAATATATATATATATATATATCTAAGAGAAAAACTAGATAGAGGAAACAGTTTACCCGTGTTAGGTCAAACAGAGCTGACGCCCCCAAGTCCTCCATTCCCAACAAGGCATAAGGATCTATATCCGTCGGCTTTATGAGCGATTCCACCTCATCGACGGTGTAATCCTTGTGCGTCGGCAGGCAACGGGGCCCCTCTAGGATAGGACCAAAAGAAGTCATTACTCCCTTTCCTGCTCTGTGGCCTGATGCGGGGGTTGACTTCTCTGGGGGGCTCATTTCCAGAAAGGACGGCCACCTTTTTAAGCGGATGGCTATCCTTCCCGTCAGTTTTCCTCTTTGGCACACCTTTGGTGATGGTTTTGGGAACTGACAAAAATGCCAATTCCCCTTTTGCCCTTTGTTCCTCCTTTTGACGGGCGGTAGCAGCTCTTATCCGTTGCTTAGCTGACTCCATCTCTGCGAAAATAACAAATACATATAAGAAAAAATTGACGGCAGAAGCTGAAATGACGAGACCATATGATCAAGCTACTTACGACGATGAGAAAACTCTTCTAACTTGTGAGCTTTAGGCGTTGGTTCAGGCCCCTTGTAGTATGCATAAAGAGTGTCAAGAGTAATTAAATCTCGACACGATCGCTCCTTTAAGGGAATCTCTAGAATCCGACGGATAAAATCCCTCTGCTCTTCAGTTATAATAGGGTGAGTGTTGGCTGAAAAAGAAAAACAAGTTGACAATGTTAAAACACTTCGAAGGGTAGATTAGCAAATACATATAAGAGCTGACAGGGTTAAAAGCTGTCTGTTAAAAACTTGAATCCCTAATAAAAGCCCAAGTGTTATCAAAGTAACCACGGGGCATGGTCTCCCGTTCTTCCTGACGGCACACCCAGTCCGTCCCTTTAATGAAAAAGTATCTACTCTTCCAATCTCTATTCGAATCTGGCATCTTAGACACTAATCTCAAATCCCTCTCTCTGACGGCAAAATGGTACATCCCCTTAGAAGAAGAAAGGTGCTGTGGTCTATAACAATAGAAGAATTCATCTAAAGAAAGCTGACGGTGTCCTCCACTAAGACGACCCCATAAGACCTCAGTGCTTATAAGGATCCTCCACGAATTTGGAGCAATCTGGCTAATGGACAACCCAAGGAAGTCAACTAGCTGACGGTGTAAGGCCGTTAGGGGCAGTCGAAGCCCCGCAGCAAACATGGCATCATACATGCCCACGTCTGCGGTTCTCCCCGTATAGCACTTTTCATTTTCCCTAGGAAGACGGATAGGGATATGGTCTGGGATTTGGAAACGGACGCGCAACTCTTTGAAAACCTTGTCAATCATTTTTGGTAAAAATTTATTGACGGCCCATTCCTTGGGAAGGATGAAGGGACAGCTACCTCCAGGACTTCCTGAAATCCCCTCACAGGACTCCTCATCACCTTCATCCCCGTCGCTATCCCTCTCTCCTTCCAACTCAACTTCATCCTCCTCGTCTACTACCTCCTCCTGACCTTCGTTTCGGTAACTCCTAACCTCCTCGTCAGGAGATTGAGCTGACGTCTCCCTTTCTGTCGACCAAGAAAAGCTCCCGGACTCACTACCTGAACCAAACACCTCGTCGTAGCCCGCTCCATCGCGGACCGACTATTGATCACTCGACGCATCACTTGACATCTGCCTACCTACAAGTGATGGATTTATTCTAAGCACCTAAGATGGCGACCTCACTGTAGAAAAATTAAAAACGAAATAAAGCGTGTACAGGGAAAGAAAAAAGAACTTACAAGTCTCCTAAAACGAGTGACGGTTTACATAGGCGATGATGAAGGTCAATAGATGGAACAAAGGTGACAGGTCTTTTCTCAAAGAATCAGCAAAGATGAAATAGGAAGAAATGAGGAGAAAAGGTGGGTTATATATAAAGGAGGAGGCACAAAAGACAAAGCGACGCCTTCGTCCAGAAGCGGAGCCAACCAAAATGCGCCACATGTTCGAACATTTAATACTGGCTGCTCGAGACATCATCTGATAATTATTTTCTCTTTCCAGGCCAAAGTGAAAATTAGCAAACGAAAAATATAACTCCATAACTCGTTAGTTTAAACTAACGGAGATATGGAGTAGGGGGCAACTGATAAGTAAAATTATAACATGATGGCCGCTCTAAATCTAACCCGTCAGCTTTGCTTGCGTAATGAATCCTACGACCTAAGCTGACAAGGTAAGTTGTGGAAGAAACTGAAGACCTTAAGGTTGACGGACAGTAATAAGGTCGTGAGAAGAGAGTTCATGAGGCAGACCAAAGGGATGACACCATCAAAAGGTTGACGCCGATATGGCTGAAAGGAATAAAGGTAGAGTGACGGTCGAGAAGGTGACGACTCTATGAAGCCTTGGCTTAGCCACCATGCATGAATATATAAGGAAATAACTTGTAAACCACGCTAAATGGTAGTCTCCTACAAGGAAAGGATTCCGTAATTTACACCCATAAGGACTCCTATAAGGAAAAGACTTCTGGCCCAAGGAAGAGAGGTCAACCCTCTATTACTATAAAAACTCTCAATACCCTCACAAATCAAGGTACGCATAATCAACCCGTCTCTAGCACTCTAGAGTTGAAAGAAATTATAACTTGACTTTCGGAGGGTATTTGGCCGGCATCACACCATGCTCTCTGCTAGGTCTTCTCCCTTTTGTTGTGCAGGTGCTGTTTAGAGTAAGCGGGTACCGTGTAGCTCACTGGTGATTTTTTCCGGCATCATCAGTGTAGTTTACCTCGGAGTTGTTTTTCTTCTAAAGAAATTCTTCAAAAGATTTATATTTTTTCACCAAATACTGTGTCTTTTAATATTTGTTTTTATTGTTATATGGATTGTGGTGATATGTGTGTTTGATTTTTCTCCAAAAAATAGAGATGCTTCATCTGCTGTATACAATATAAATTAATTATTAGAAATTTCAACCTAAAAACCAAACCCACAAAAACACTATCAAAATATAGAGATTAACCCAAATACTTAGAAGAAAATAAATTCTAAACATAACAAAACAATAAGATAGAATGAAAATTTCAGGCACATATGAAAGCAAATAAAAAAGACAAAACCTACCCTTTTTTTTTTTTTAGTTGAGTCTCTCTTCTTCTTATTTTTTTAATTTTAAAATAAAGTTAAGTTTAGGATTTTGAGATGGTAATTGCTAGGGTTTTAAGAAGAGAAGATAGAGTCCTACCAGGAGTCTAAATAGTATAAACAATTCAAAACATGAAACATTATCAAATTTATAACACCTAATTCCATTATCTTCTACGTTGAATCCAAAAAAATAATTAATTAAAATTAATCTAAACAAATAATTAATCAACAAAAATCAAAGTTTTAATAAAAAAACAAAAAATCACATGAACCCAAATAAAAATTCTCAATAAAGTAAGAACATATAAAAATTTACCACACCTTGGGCTGGAAGACATAAGTTGTAGTTTTGATTTTTCTCCAAAAAATAGAGATGCTTCATCTGCCATATACAATATAAAATAATTATTAGAATTTCAACCCAAAAACCAAACCCATAAAAATACTATCAAAATATAGAGATTAACCCAAATACTTATAAGAAAATCAATTCTAAACATAATAAAACAATAAGATAGAATGAAAATTTCAGGCACATATGAAAGCAAATAAAAAATTTGAGATGGTAATTGCTAGGTTTTAAGGAGAGAAGAGATTTTGGTATTTTTATGCAAAAAACATTATTTTAGGTCTAAGTGATTTATTTCCTTATTTTTAGGCTCTTTTAATGTTTTTTTAGGTCAAATTTGGTTCCTATTATGGTTAGGTATTAATTAGGGCTTATTTTAGAATATATTTTCTTGTCCATCAAGTTTTATAGAGCTCTTAAATAGGCCTCCAAGTTTGTATACGTTTTTCAATAATATTATTATAAGATATAAAAGAAAAAAAAAAGAAAAAAAAATAGTGATGATGTAAAAAATTATGAGAGTTTTAAAAATTTTAATTTTATATATATATATATATAAATTATTTATTTATTATTTATGACATTAGAGATCTCGGCCTTATCTTTGTTGCAATAAAGGCAAAGGTAGTCAGCTGGTGCCAGTTGTCTCGCTTTTTGACAAAAAGCTTTCTGAGTGCCGGTCTCGACAAGAAGTTACTTGCAATTGAATGCTTCATACGTGGCGACTTTCTTGAGGTCTTCATCACTGATCACGTGGTTGAAACACCTTGCCATAATTACTCGGGTGATTGAGTAATTAATCTTTACTTCTGACTCAGTGGTTATCTTACTTATCTCTCGGTAGATAGCTATTAACTGATCAGCTCTTTCTTTATATCCTTTGGTGAAGGATTTATTTCTTCAAGCACCTTAGGAGAAGGGTAACTCTTTTTCCTTGACTGTTCCAAGTTGAATGAAATGATATGAATAACTTGTTTCTTCAGAACTCCAATCTGGTATACTAGAGATGACTGAGAGAAATAAGTTCTTGCTTGAATTCTTCAATGCTCGTTTCTGGGAGTTGCGAACAGCTTTCTTAAAATTGACTAGAAAATAATTTAGTTCTTCCAAATCCTTTCCTGGGTAGATATTTTCTACGAGTCCTGAACAAAATAACTAATAGCATATTTTGGGTTTTATGCCTGCCGGTAAATTATAACCAGAACGATTTCCTTTGTCTGTGGAGAAGAAACAATCCTGCTCCATTTTAGAACCGTCACTCTTGCGAATGAAATTATTGAAAATACACCATTGCTCAAATGATATGATCTGGATTTCTTCAGAAGATGAGAACTTGATTCCAACATTCTCCATCTTGGCCTTTGCTGTTGTTTCTTCATCAGTGTCTCAAGCTACTGATGTCTGATTAGGAGATAACTTCTTGCTTTTATACGCTGCAAGGCTTCCTTCAGCTTCTACTCCTGAATGGAATTTCTTGTGAATAACTCCATCTATTCCTTGTATTGCTCTAGCGGTTTCATGCCATTGGCCGTAGATACCTGCATGAGGTCCGTTATATACACAATAATAAGTTTCTTTTTTCTTTGGCTTTCGAATAGCCCTTCTTTCATCTTGCGATGATTCATTACTAGAATCGGTATCTGAAAGCTTGAATGCTCCAGTATCCGAACCAGTTTTTTCGGCATGAGAGAATTCTTTCGAAAACTCCTCCTTACTTGATTTTGCCTTGTTCAAGATTTGAACATCGGACTTCTGAGCATTAATGCTCTGACCTGCGAGGATCTTTTGGTTCGACAACACTTGACTTGCAAGGTTGATTCTTCCTTGGCTTGAGGATTCATAACTTGGATGATCCATTCTTACTTGTTTTACCATATCCTTGGAAGGGATAGTGGATTTTTGGACATTAAGGTCCTGTGCCGTGAGGCACGAAGGTGCCACCAATGCATAACTAGTCTACGTTGCACGGACACGCCAAAAATGGCGTCGTGTCCGTGTCCGACACGAGTCGGACACCGGAACGGCTACGACGCGCCAGATTCCGGTGTCCGGCGGTGTCCGTTTTTTTTTTTTTTTTTCGCTTCTTCCGACACGGCGCCGACACGGCTCCGACGCGGCGCCGACGCGTCTTCGACACGGCTCCTACGCGTGCGACACGCCAGCAGTGAAAAAAAAAAAAAAAAAACCAAAAAAATCACAGATTTTGACAGGTGGACTTACCAATACCGTTGATTCTGTGATATCCCTAACATAATAAAGCCGGTTAGAGTCTTTTTGCTGAAATTTGAGAGTAAAACTCAACCCAGTGAAGTGAGTGAACTCAACCCCCCCTCCCTCTGTCACTGCCGCTGCTTCTGTACTTCGCCGGAGTTAGATCGGCGAGCTCCGACGACGACGCCATCCCTCTGTCCTCCGTCCCTTCCGATCTCTCTCTCTCTCGCCATGGACAAGTGACAATAGGTCCAATTCTCTCATTCTCTGCTCTCGCCTCTCTCTGTTTTTTTTTTTTTTTTTTTTCCTTTCTTTCACTTTCAGATATTATGTTTGGTGAATGGGTGGGTTACTCCATTATTTATATAATGCGTTTTGTTTTTTGTTTTTTTTTTGTTTTGTTTTTTTTTTTTTTAACTGCTGCTGTGGCCGTTGCCCATGGTGCCCTCTGTCCTTCCCTTTTTTTTTTTTTTTTTTTTTGATATAAGTTATAACTTATAAGTTATAAATTTGTTTTTTTTTTTTTTGTGTGTCTTGCTATAGTTTATTTATTTATTAAAGTTAAATATTGTAGGTGTTATTTATTAAAGTTAAATATTGTAGGTGATTTTATGTGTATTATTGTACTACTTTGGGTGTTAGTTTATTTATTTGTAGTTTTTACATAATTTAAATTCTAGATATAATCGTATTTTATGTGTAAAAATATTAAAAAATATGCCTAAATATAAAATTTAATTAATTATTTAACCGCCGGTAACCGCCGTGTCCCCGCCGTGTCGTGTCCTTATTTTTCAAAAATTGCCGTATCCCCGTGTCCGTGTCCGTGTCGTGTCCGTGTCCGTGTCCGTGTCCGTGCAACATAGTAACTAGTATGACTAGAATTTTGTTTATCCTGCTGAGCCAAAGAGCTCTTTCTTTTGAGGGTCTGTTTGGATACCGCTGAAAACTGAAAACTAAAAACTGAAAATACTGTAGCAAAATAATATTTAAATGTGTGAATAGTACCGTGAGACCTATTTTTAATGAAAAAGTTGTTGAAAAGTGAAAATTGTGGGTCTATAAACAGTAAAAAGTGTGAAGAAAAGTCAAAAGTTGCGGCTACTGTTCATCGCAACAGTGATGAACAGTGCAAATTTGGGCTGAAACGCGTGAAAAAAAAAAAAAAAAAAAGTGTTGAAAACGCAGACGCAGACGCAAGAATTGCAACCCAAACGGAGACTGAGTTCTAGAATTTCACCTGCAATGTTAGTTCTCAAGAAATGTCCAAAATTTTTATTATCATATCTAACAATAATCTATTACGTCTCTTTTTTATTTGAAAAAATCAAATTGAAAAAGAAAAAAGTGGTGGAAAAGCGACGGAACCACGGATTTCTACTAAGGAATTATCTGTAGTATTAATTTGAAAGGAAAATGAGAGTCAAAGTGATCATAATTCCAACTGCCAAGTCATTGAGCTTTTCCAGGGAAGTGAAAATGACATGACCTGCTTTTTTTTTTCTATCATAACCCACATCATGAGTTTTTGTCTCAGAAATTACCAAGAAAATGTTAAGCTTTGGTGAGCTTATCCGTATCACACTTCAATGTCTATTTAACTGATTAGACACTCCATCCACAACTAAAATTGTATTTTTCTTCTCACCATTGTCTTCCCTGGGACCCTGACACTGACAGAGACAAAGCTATATTTGATTTCTCCACAACTGTGGCAAACTCTATTAATTAAATAAGAAATTTAAATGAATTGATTTGATATTATTTTGTAAAACAAAGGTAATCAAACTCTAATCCATATCTTATTACAATGATTCGCGATAGCTTTTTCGGTTCTTCTAGGACAACGAATATTATCACAACTTGATGATATATGTAATTGTAAATGGTGTACTATCATTGTCACATGAATTCATTATTTTTTTTTTTCTCATTATTTAAGTTTACACATCTTTTAGAGTGGTGTTATAAAACTTGTTTCCATTAACTTTTTATATATTTTTTGAAAGGGCCGCTTATGTATCATCAAAAAATAAAATGTAAAAAGCAAATTTAAATATAGAAAGGGAAAATATGAGGGCATTTTTTATTTGAATTGCTTTTCAAACCCTTCGGAATTTATGAACCTACCTGCGTCACTCCTTTCTTACCTTATCTCCTTCGACCAAAGTTACAAATAGTATATCAAAGATTGTTTTTACTTGGTTAAGACTTAAGAGATCGTGATGTAGAATGGAAAGCATGATAGATGCTAGATCTTATTTTAACTTTAATGAAACTTAGGAGCTGTTACTTGAATCCACCTGAAAAATCACACTGAAATTTTATAAATGAAATTCTAAACTTCGGTTCTTATGTGGTTCTCATGGATCTCATATGAGAGGCTATGCAGGTGAAGTAAAAAACATGGCGAAGGAAAATGTCCAAAACCAAGTTGTGCTATTTGAACTTATGTGTGACCCATCAAGAAGTCTGGAATATTACAACAAAGAGATAATGACATGAGGAGAAGATTGTTAAATACAAATGCATGTGTGGAAGTCCCACATGAAAAAAGAAAGAAAAAAAAAAACCTAGAGAAATTAATATAACATAATTTGACCATAACAGAGTCTCAAACTTTTGGGTTAAATTGTTACTATATGTTATGTTAAGGCCTCCTTTGGAGTCTCCCAAGTCCCAACTATTATCCCCCAAGAGAGCTTTCCAGCAAGGAATTACATAAAAACTTGCAAATCTAAAATATTCTTATTCACAACATTTCTCTTGAATATTATTGCAAAGCTTCTAGATTATCAACATTCATTTATGAGAAAAAATTTATTACTCGAATGCAAAATTGTCCTGTCACTCAAAATCACTCTAAAATAGTTTGTTGTAGGGTTGTAACTAAAACTAAAATATACATTCTCCAGCATAATATAGCTTCCTATATTAGCATTGCCACTTTGAAGTGACAGAAAGACCTTGAATTTCATTTCAGACATGCTTGTCTCCACCAGAGCAATGCGAGAAGCTAATCTCTTGAATGTCAAGTACCAACGAATCTTTTGATGATACATATTAGAACCATAATACATTTGAATAATGTTGTTAGGCCATTGGCAAAGAAATTGAAAGTTTTTGGATGATTTACTAGGATATACTAATGCTTATGGCTTTAATTCAAAAATGTTACCGGCCTTCCATAATTGAAACAGTTGCATCACTCACAGAACAGATTTCTGCCCTGCTATTATCTGTTTTTGCCTTCATCACACTTTTCATATTCAAGAAAGCAGGTTGTTTAGGATAAGGTAGAGCTGTGCTTTCATTGCTAAGCATCGCGACAACATCAGACATTGTAGGTCTATCCGCTGCACTTTCTTGAACACAGAGGAGACCTATGTTAACATATTTCAATGCCACATGCATAGAGGATACATCATCAAGTAGTGGATCCACCAAGTCCGATCCCCTATCGCTTGTCCATAACTCCCATGCCTTAAATATTGGGGAAAGAAAAAAATAAATGTTGTGTAATAATATAGTCAAGTTTCAAACTACTAATAAGAAAGAGAACAAATAAATCAGTAAGTACACACAAAGATCATGTGGAGTTACATGGTAGGCATGCATGATATCTACCTTCACAGGCGGCAACAAGGAGAAAACTTCTCTATGAAGATGAGAAGATTACAATATTGGCATAAATGCTCTCTTAAGAAATTCAAAGTCCAAATACACCCAAAGAACACTCTCTCTATTAAACATTAGCACACAATAAGATACCTGATTATAACACGCACGTAGGAGTACTAGTTAAAAGGTTGAATATATGTTCAGCACATGGTGGACACAAGGGAACCTGGAACCCCTTGCGCAAGTCGAATTTAGCTAGAGGTTTGCCAACTTTCATATCAGAATATGGAGCAAAAATGTGAGAAGCAAGAATCAAATCATGCCTTGACAGAAGCAAGATCAAGTGAAGCTGCAGAATTACAGAATAGAGTACGGCTAGTAGCTTAAGGACTAAAACTACCTATACCATTGTATTTAACATTGTTAGTTTCCTCACGTGAGCTGCTTAGTTATTTTTCTGTTCACACGTGCATAGTTTAGAGTTAAGTGTTAGTTACTTTAGTTTTCCCTTACTCTGTATTGTATATAAGTTGTAAAACCTGATTCTTCTAATAAGACCGAGAAGTATTTTTCCCAAATTCTCTGATATGGTATCAGAGCAAATTCTCAAATTCTAGGGTTCTTTGGGTTTATACTTCCTCAATTTTCTTTGAGAAAATTCTTTTCTCTCTAAGAAAATTCTTCATTGTTAACAATGGTTTCCGCTGCAACTCAAGGTGCTACTACATCAGAGAGTGTTGTGTCTTCGTCTTCATAAGATTCACCAATGGATGATCCCTTGTTCTTGCATAACGTAGAGAGTTCGAGTACAGTTCTTGTGACTCAGCCTTTGATTGGTGGAGAGAACTACTCAGCATGGGCTCGAGCTGTGAGGAAAGCATTACTTACCAAGAACAAACTGGGATTCATTGATGGTTCTCTCACTTTATCATCTCCAATGGTGTCTACTCCTTCAGCTGTTCAGGCTTGGATCAGATGTGATAATATGGTTGGAACTTGGTTAACCAACTCAGTGTCACCAAAGCTTCAAGCATCATTTATGAAGACACGGCTTTGGAGATTTGGACTAATTTGAGGAATCGATTTGCGCAGAGCAATTGACCAAGAATTTACAATCTTCAGAAGGAAATTGCTGATTTACACCAAGGTGAAGTTTCTATAACTGACTTCTTTACTCAATTGAAAGTACTTTGGGATCAATTGCAAAGCTACCGTCCATTTCCATCATGTACATGTGAAAAATGTGTGTGCAATGTGAATAAGAGGCTTAGTGATCTGCAAATTAGAGAATCAGTATTGAAGTTTTTAATGGGTTTGAATGACTCTTTTTCACAAGTAAGATCTCAAGTATTGCTCACGGATCCTCTGCCTTCTGTTAGCAAAGTCTATGCTTTGTTGATACAAGAAGAGATGCAAAAATTAGTTACTAATCAATCTGGTGTAAAGGTTGATTCAGCTGCTTTGGTTGCAAAGATGCAAAAATTTAATGCTGGTATTACTTCTGGTGGTAATGGTGTCAAAGGCAAGGATAAGCCTGTTTGTACTCATTGTGGCAAGACTGGCCATATAGCAAACAAGTGCTATAGATTACATGGCTTTCCTCTTGGTTTTAAGTTCAAGAATAAGCCTCCAATGGCACATCAAGTCTCAGCTATGCCCTGTCCAAATCCCAACAATTCAGTCTTTACTCCAGAACAGTGTCAGTAGCTTCTTGCATTGATTAATCCTTGTTCTCCTCTTGTGTCTACTGTCCAAGGCAAGGATATTCATGGCAAGGATGCTTCTTTAACATGTGTTCCTTCTTCTTCTTCTTCTTCTGCAATGGCAGATATAGATGTTTCTCATTCTGTTTTTTCTGCAAACGTAGTTAACAGAAGGGCTTACACTTCTGATATTTGGGTTATTGATACTGGAGCTACTGACCACATTGTGTGCTCAGTGAATCTTTTTTCTTCTATTACTGCTATTGCTTAGTCTATAGTTGAATTGCCCAATGGTGAAACTGCTTCTGTCACACATATTGGAACTGTTAACCTTTCTTCTTCACTCACACTTCATAATGTTTTATGTGTGCCTTCTTTCACTTTTAACCTTCTCTTTGTTAGCACCATCACTAAGTCTCACCCTTGCTACCTTATTTTCCTATCTACCTTCTATTATCTAGGACCTTAACTGTTGGAGAATGATTGGAGTGGGGCTAGCAAATGATGGTTTGTACCTGTTACAATCTAGCAACACTCATCAGCATTCTTTAAGCTCTCTTGATGATTTCCTGGCAAGTCATAATCTGAGTATAGTCTCTAATTCTTTCTCAGCTGCAACTTCAACCAATACACTTTTTTCCCTTTGGCATAGCAGATTAGGGCATCCATCAAATTCTAGGTTACAAGCTTTAAGTCATGTTTTTCCTTTTCTGAAAACTTCTTGTAATAATGCTTGTAACATTTGTCCTTTGACTAAACAAACGCATTTGCCATTTCCTTTTAATAACAATCTCAGTACTTTTGACTTTGATTTGTTGCATATGGATGTTTAGGGTCCATATTCCACTCCTACTTTAGATGGTTACAAGTACTTCTTGACCATTGTTGATGATGCAACTAGAGCTACATGGGTTTACTTAATGAAAACTAAATTTGATGTGAGGTCTCTTATTGTGTCTTTTCATACCATGGTTCTTACTCAATTCAATGTGAAAGTTAAACAAATAAGGACTGATAATGCTTTGGAATTTAATATGCCAGATTTCTTTGCTTCTAATGGTATTATCCATCAATACAGTTGTGTTTATACTCCACAACAAAATTCTGTCGTGGAGAGAAAACATCAACATCTTTCTATTGCTAGGGCCTTACAATTTCAGTCAAATTGGCCTATTCCTTTTTGGGGTGACTATGTGCTCACTACTGCTTATTTGATCAACAGACTTCCTTCTCCCTTGCTCAACAATAAGACCCCTTTTGAACTTCTTTTCCATAAACCTCCATCTTATGATCATTTAAGGGTTTTTGGGTGTGAATGTTTTGCTTCAACCATTGCTAATACTCAGTCTAAGTTTGATCCTAGGTCTAGGAGGTGTGTATTCATTGGCTACCCTTTCAATGTCAAGGGTTACAAGGTTTTTGATTTACACACTCATACCGTTTTCATTAGTAGAGATGTTGTCTTTCATGAATCTATTTTTCCTTTCTTTACATCTGTTTCTCATTCTAACACTGATCTGCCTGTTCCTTTACCTTGTACTTCTCTTCTTCCTTTTGATGATTTGTCTTCATCTTCCTCATCTCATTTGATTTCTCCATCTGCTTCTTCTATGGATGATACTATTTTTCAATTGCATCATGAGCTTGATGATGAGTTTTTGCATGATGTTCCTATTGAACCTCCTGAACCTCTTACTGATCCAATTCCTTTAAGAAAGTCTTCTAGAGTTCCTAAAAGACCTTCTTATCTTCAAGCTTACCATTGTAACATGGTTACTTCCACTCCCACTACTGATGTTCTTCACACAGGTACTTCTCATCCTTTAACATCTCACCTTTCCTATAAGTATCTTTCTCCTTCCTTCAAAGCCTTTTGTTGTTCTATCTCTTCAATTGTTGAACCCTCACATTATTATCAAGTAGTTTCTTATCCAAAGTCTTCTAGAGTACCTAAAAGACCTTCTTATCTCCAAGCTTACCATTGTAACATGGTTACTTCCACTCCCACTGCTGATGTTCTTCACACAGGTACTTCTCATCCTTTAACATCTCACCTTTCCTATAAGTATCTTTCTCCTTCCTTCAAAGCCTTTTGCTGTTCTATCTCTTCAATTGTTGAACCCTCACATTATTATCAAGCAGTTTCTGATCCAAAGTGGTAGGATGCTATGGCTGCTGAAATAGCTGCTTTAAAGGCTAATAACACTTGGACTTTGACTTCCTTACCTCCCAACAAGAAGCCTATAGGCTGCAAATGGGCTTATAAAGTCAAGTACAAGTCTGATGGGTCAGTTGAGAGGTATAAGGCAAGGTTGGTTGCCAAGGGGTTCACTCAAAAGGAGGGGATTGATTACACTGAGACTTTCTCTCCTATTGCAAAAATGGTCTCAGTTAAGTGTCTTCTTGTTGTGGCAGCTGTTAAGGGCTGGTACCTTGGGCAATTGGATGTTAATAATGCATTCTTGCATTGGGATTTGTCTGAGGAGGTCTATATGGCTCTTCCACCAAGGTTCCATAGCCAGGGGGAGCAAGTGTGTAGGCTGAACAAGTCATTATATGGTCTCAAGCAAGCCTCAAGACAATGGTTTGCTAAGTTCTCAAGTACTTTGATTCAAGACTTGGGTTTTGTGCAGTTTAAGGTTGATTATTCTCTCTTCACTAGGCAGACAGGTCAGTCCTTCTTGATTCTTTTGATTTATGTGGATGATGTTTTATTGGCTAGTAACAATAAGGCAAAAGTAGATGAGTTTAAGGTATTGTTGAATCAGAAATTTAAACTCAAAGATTTGGGGGATTTGAGATATTTCCTTGGACTTGAGGTTGCTAGGTCAAATCAAGGAATAGTCTTGTGTCAAAGAAAATATACTCTTGAAGTGTTGAGTGATGTTGGGTTTCTAGGATGCAAACCAGCCAAGACACCAATGGAACAAAATATCAAGCTAAGTAAGTATGAGGGCGAAGAACTCAAGGATCCAGGAATGTATAGAAGAATGATTGGTAGGTTATTGTACTTGACTATTACCAGGCCAGACATCACCTATGCAGTCCATAGGTTAAGTCGATATATGGCCAAGCCAAGGAAACCTCATCTAGATGTTGTGTATAAAGTTTTGCAATACTTGAAGAATGAACCAGGAAAGGGGATATTGTTTTCATCAAAATCAAAGCTTCACGTCAAAGCTTTTGCTGATTCAGATTGGGCTTCATGCCCTGATACGAGGAGGTCTGTGACTGGTTTTAGCATGTTCATTGGAGATTCTCTAGTGTCATGGAAGTCCAAGAAACAATGCACGGTTTCCAGATCTTCTACAGAAGCAGAATATCGAGCTATGGCTGTAGCTGTAGCTACTTGTTAAATTGTTTGGATATTGTATTTCCTTAAAGATATTGGGATTGAACACAAAAGGGAGGCCTTACTGTTCTATGACAGTCAGGCTGCGCTGCATATTGCCTCGAATCCAGTTTTTCATGAAATGACGAAACATATTGAGATAGATTGTCATGTAGTAAGGGACAAGATGCTTGAGAAAGTTATCAAGTTAATTCATGTGAGAACACACTGTCAGCTAGCTGATTTACTCACTAAAGCATTAGGATTTAATCAATTCACTAATTTGATTTGCAAGATGGGAATGGTTAATATACATTCTGCAGTTTCCCTTAAGGGGGAGTATCAGAATATGAAGCAAAAATGTGAGAAGCAAGAATCAAATCATGCCTTGACAGAAGCAAGATCAAGTGAAGCTGAGAATTACAGAACAGAGTACGGCTAGTAGCTTAAGGACTAAAACTACCTGTAGCATTGTATTTAACATTGTTAGTTTCCTCACGTAAGCTGCTTAGTTATTTTTCTGTTCGCACGTGCATAGTTTAGAGTTAAGTTTTAGTTACTTTAGTTTTCCCTTACTCTGTATTGTATATAAGTTGTAAAACCTGATTCTTCTAATAAGACCGAGAAGTATTTTTCCCAAATTCTATGATATTTCAGGTGACACATCAACAAATCTCCATCTTAACTTGAGTTGGATCAAGTTATACAAGCAAAAAGCCTATACTGCCTTGACTAAAGCCCTTAAGGGTATCATAGATCTTGGAATAATTACATAATAAAATCTAGAGTTTAATATTATTTAAGTTTAAAACTTTGAGTTTAGGTTCATAAATGTTCCGAGTATAACTTTAAATTTTTTTTAAGTTGGGGTCCATTTAACAACTAGAAATGATTTCATATGAATGCTAAATGAAATTCTAACTATGAATTAATTATAACAATAACTGATTCATGTGAAAAACCATTCATAGAAAAACACAAATAAATTAATATATTATTATTGTGTGGGTTTTTTTTGGAATGAAAATACTATATTCATAAGATCTGAAATATTGTGCACGTGTGTGTTAGGGGGGGTGGGGGTGGGGAAGTGAGATGGGGGGATTGTTGAAAATATTAATATAAAAAATAAAAAAAAATTTAAAAAAAAATGAGAAGAAGAAGAAGTAGCAATTGTTAATAAGAAGTAAAAAGTATATTGAACTTTTGCCAAAAAAAAGTGGCAAATAGGATACTCACATATCCAAGAAGATGGAAAGAATCGGTTTGATAAAACCCAGTGTTCTTCCTACCACTCACAATCTCTAACTGCAAGACACCAAAACTGAAAACATCCGACTTGATGGAAAAGAGGCCTTCCAAAGCATATTCAGGGGACATATAACCACTAAAACCATAATCAAGTTAAAATATTAGTAGTCATATTTTGTCTCTCAATCTTTTTGAGCACATATAATGTTGGTTTGTACTTACTAAGTGCCAACGATTCTATTTGTATTTGCTTGTGATTCGTTTCCTCCAAATATTCTTGCCATTCCAAAATCTGATATCTTCGGATTCATTTCACTATCTAGCAAAATGTTGCTAGCCTTTAAATCTCTATGAATAATCCTCAACCTAGAATATTGATGAAGGTAAAGAAGCCCTTGTGCAACACCTTCAATCACTCGAATCCGTGTTTGCCAATCTAAAATCTTGCGTTTTTCTGGATCTATTTTACAATCGTGAGAAATTAGTTGTACACAATTAAAAAATCATATGCAAAGATCGACTATGAAATCAATCACATATATATATATATATATATATATATATATATATGAAACATCACTAACCAAAAATGAAGAAGTCCAAACTTTTATTTGGCATATACTCATATATTAGTATCTTTTCATCTCGTTCAATGCAGCAGCCCAAAAGTCTAACAAGATTGTTGTGTTGGAGCTTGGCTATGAGCATTGCTTCATTTTTTAGCTCCTCCCATCCTTGGCCCGATCTTCTTGAAAGCCTTTTCACAGCTACCAAATCCCCTTTCAGTAATATTCCCTGAAATTGTTTTCCTTAAGCTTAGTTTTGTGGCCACCATGAAGAAATTAGGATAGCCTAATTATACTCGACAGAAATATACAGAGTAGGGATTATAACAGACGCAGTAACAAACTGGCAGTGCCTGTTTGTTCTCGTTAACATGGCAAGTGTAAAGTTGATAAGAGTTAAACCTTTATATACATTCCTCATCCTAAGCATTGCGTTTGTGGATAATCATACCTTGTAAACAGGACCAAAACCACCCTCTCCAAGTTTATTTGCATCTGAGAAATTATCAGTTGCAGCAGAAACACTTGCAAAACTGAATAATGGCATTTTGACTTCCTTTTTCCTGATATCTCCACGCTTACTTTCTTCCAGCTGCTCCGAATTTTCAGACTTTATGGTCATGCCCAAATCTAACTGTACCAAATCCTCACCTGAACAGTGAACAATTACAACACATATATTTATGGCAATAATTAAGGATTTACATTTTGATTGCTTAAATAGCCTTATCAGCAATTCTTTTCTCACCCTTGCTTGTCATCCTGAGTTTTCTCCATACACAATAGACAAAGAGGCCCAACATAAGCGTTGCAAGCGGCAGAGATATAGCCAGAATGGTGACTAATTGCTTAGCTCGTACAAGCATTACTCCTTCAGTTGCTCCAGGCGTTACTGCTGGGCTAGATTCATTCCTTGAGATTGGGACTGTCGAAGAAAATCAGAGAAATAAATAAATATATGCATTGTACTT
The DNA here is from genome assembly GCA_023736055.1 of Quercus glauca. Lineage (NCBI taxonomy): Eukaryota > Viridiplantae > Streptophyta > Magnoliopsida > Fagales > Fagaceae > Quercus > Quercus glauca. The sequence continues at coordinate 52,083,479 of CM043322.1, read as the reverse complement.
GCATTACAAATTGGCAATGCCCACTATCTCAGATAATAATAGTATGGCAAAGCCAAGAATTATCCGGTAAAAACTTTGAAACTCAACAAGTGTAAATGTAAAGTAGTGACCGACCTAGAATTAAAGAAGATTTTTTGATGAACGAATTAAAGAAGATTTTAACACTTGTTTGCGATATAGTATCTTAGATATAACACATTAGATTATCCAATTAAAATTTAACACATGTTTGCAATGAGTTTAATTGTCCTTACCTTAGGTTACCTAATTAAATTTTAAGAGTATATTTTCTAAGTTTTTGTGATTTATTGGTCAATAAAATTAAAATTAATTGGGAAAGCTAATGTAGTGCACCCAAGATAGTGTACCCGAGTTTTACCTTTAGTTTCATAACATGATCAATTGCCACTTGCCTAAAATTCTAAACAGTTAGGAAAGAGTGACATATATATTTTGATAATTCAATAGTTGGGAGAATGTGTGATTTAAACCATGAATATCTCTATTAAAATGTGTCAACTAATTGAGGTGTAAGACTCTTGAAAGGAAAGAGTGAATTTGATAGCATTTGACAATTTTTCTAACACAAATAAATTAAGAAGAAACAACAACATCCACAGTACTAATAAGGAGAAGTCCTTCATATTTCTTACCATTGGTGAGCAAATCCGAGGGGAATAGTTTGAGATAGAAATCATGCCCATATATATCTTCGTCTGGTAGTTGTTTCAGATATGACAAAGAACCAGTCCATACTAAGCACTTAGATTTGTTCTTATGGGAACGGTAATTATCTTCATAGGCATAAGCAATACAAGAACAATTCTTCAAGCAAGCTGATTCGCACTCCTTACCACTCCCAATGTCGAAAGACAGCGGACTATCAAGCCAATCAATTCTAGACATGGGAAGAAACCCATCGTTCTGAACATCACTATTATTACTGCAGTGCAGAGCAGTTTTCCTCACACAGTCCCTGGACATGTTTCCTTTGCTCCAAACATCGGCAGAAACGGGTTTGAAGCCTGGCAAACAGCCACATGGATCCTGGGCTGTCTCATCGCATATGCTGTAAGTACCGCACGCAACATAACCCCCGCACCCATATGACTGTAACGAGGAATTCCACTTTTGATCTTCTTCTGACCATGACTGCAGTTTAAGCTTCCCGTATTCATCCAACACGATTCTCGAAATTTGAGTCTGAGAAGTTTTATTAACAGGCCAAGTAACATACTCCAAATCATAAGATAAAACATCAAGACTATCGATTGAAATAGACCAATATACTATAGACCCCTCCTTTAATGTCAGCCGATACCAATATTCCAGCTCTAGGGAGAAATTACCTGGAGCAGGGTCTTCTTTACTTTTCCATGATTTTAATGACCAATCATTTCTTCCAAGAGTCATTCCGGGCAAAAGAGTATCAGTAGGATGGTCAAAGCTCTGCCACAAAATCTCAAAGCCCCACTCTGTGAGTACAAAATTACCTGTATCCAATAGCACGGCATAGGTACCGTTGCCAGCTGAAGTTTTGGTCAACGGGGAATTTATTCTGCTATCGGATATTACAAGATCTCCATCCTGATTAATTTTAAGAACAGCAGAGGAATCTATGAATCCGTACTCTCTGTTTGCAACCCAAACTACATTCTGCTCAGAAACTTTCTTGTATCGTATTACCAAGTAATACTTTGTCGAATTTTTTGGAGAGTAGAAACAAAGTTCGAAGTTTCCGTTAGGCGATGCAATGGTGTCCGAGGTAGTCAGGGATTGGCCAGGTTTGATAGTATTCGTGGCAGTAACATTGGTGGTAGTATTGGTGGATTGAAAACCCAGGCTTAAAAAAAGAAGCAGGAAAGCAATAAGAGGGGAGATTATACTAATCATGTTTGTATCAGGCAGCTCTGCAATTTACAACCAAGAAGGAGACTCTAAAGTCATGTTGGATTGAGGGAGGAGACTTAGAGGTCAACCAGGATGCAATTAGTCAGCAGTGCTTTTCGCCCATCTATTAAAACTGTGAAATTTGTGACTGAAAAGACATAAATTATCTTTGTCTAATTTAAACTTTTACCATCTAAAATAAGGTTAAGGCTTGAGTCCAATATCTAATTACACTGAGCATCATCATCATGATACAATTCTAGATTTTGCAGGAAACAATCATTTTTAATGTTATATGATTTATATCCCCAATGAACATAACATGACATGAAATTGTTCGTAAACTTACCAATCAGGTTTTAATTTACTCAACCAAAAAAAAGGTTTTAATTTTTGGTTTGACTAAGCCACCGTTTGGATTGCACTTATTCTGGAGTTTGCGTTTTCTGCTTACGTTTTGTCTTTTTTTTTTTTTTTTTTTTTTTTTTTTTTTTTTTTTTTTTTTTTTTTTTTTCAAGGTGTGTGAGGGAGTATAATGGTACTGTGCGGCTACTGTTCATGTGAACAGTATCCGCAGTTGTTGACTTTTGTCTCTAAACAGTGCATTTGTGCACTGCTCACGGACCCACAAATTTCACTTTTTACCAACTTTTTCATTAAAAATGGGTCTCGCGACACTATTCACACATTTAAAAATTATTTTGCTACAATGTTTTCAGTTTTCAGTTTTCAGTTTTCAGCTGTATCCAAACGGACCCTAACATTGTTTGGTTCAAGAAGATATTTTCTTTTGTTATGTTATCTGATAATGGTTTATTACTTAGAGGAAGGTGGTAACCTGAGGCTGCCATCAAGCTTCTTTGTTTGTTTTTTTAGTGGCTACCGCGAGGTTAGGACCAAGCATTCCACAATAGTCAATGTCTCCTACATTGGTATTATATCTACTAGTACGACTACTCACAAGATTTCCATCTTTCTTTTTTGGTAAAAAAATAAAATAAAATAAGAGTCTCAGGTGTGTGATTATTGACCCGGTTCACTTAAACCTGCACTGCATGGCATGAGTTACCTTAGGCATGTTGGGGCTATCCGTGTCGTGGCACAGCATTTTCGCAAAGCGCACAATTTGAATTTAGCAACTCCTAAACTCATAAGTGTGACCAAGACCGAGACTCCTACCAACGGGCCACACCCCAAAGGCAAGATTTCCCTCTTTCTTGACCTTGACAGTGATGGAGCAATGATTTTTTCATAAAGAATGAAACCCCTAACTGAATAAAGAACACTTAAACATTATCTAATAATATTTTGTATGAAAAAGTTCTCTCATTACAATTTTTCTCAACATGTTTTATATTTTAATTTGTTACGTTTTTAAGTGTTCACTAATTCCATGACACATTTTTATTCAAATACTATTGAGGCTGATCAAAGAATTGAAGCAGTGTAAATTTTCATCAATCGAAATCGATTTAACTAGAGTGTAACATTAAGGAATCTGAGGCTTGGCATGTCACTCATTCAAGACTCCCTTAAGCTAGACCGTGCAAAACAAAAATCTAATTGTGTTTAGAGCAAGGAAGTTAATACCGTACCGGAGGCTGTACCGGTTTGGCCAGCGGTACGATATATTTCGGATACCGGTCAATACCGGTGTATCATTTCGGGTTTATCGCTATTATTTATATATATATATATATATATATATATATATATAGATATACTTATTATTTATTTAGAATTATTTATAAATTTATATAAGAATCCTTAAATTTATAATAGTATATTTCTCTAAATTAATTGCTTATTTTAATATCATTATTTCTTGCTCAAATATCAACTAATTAATGTCACCTAACATACTAGATTGTAATAATATTATAATAATAAAAAGCTAAAAAGATGCTATTAATTATTATTAAAAAAAAAAAAAAAAAAAGAGGAGAAATGATATTTGAGTGGCAGCCAGCTTTAGTCAAGTATGTTTGAAATTTGAACTCAATTGGAGTTCACGTGGAGTGTCAGGAGACTCAGACACACAAAATGATTAAACAAGAGCCACACACGCGACTAAACCTCACACAAAACAATTAAACAAGAGCCACACACAAACAACTAAAACAGAAGGCAGGGAGGTTCACTTTCTCGGTCAAAACTGAAGAAGAAGAAGAAAAAGCAGAAGAAGAAGAAGAAGAAGAAGAAGAAAGAGAAGCGGCTGGATAAAACAGAAGGAGGAAGGCTGAGGGAATGGCCGACAACATGGGAACAACCAGTGAGGACGGCATCGTGAGCTTTCTGCTGCAAACGTTTTCCAATTTCTTCAAGTTTTTAGTACTGCCCGGTTTTCATTTTTCGGCCGAGATGTCCGATATTTGGCGGTACGTCCGGTATAGTCCGGTAAGAATCGGTATTTTAAGCGGTACAAATCATGGGTGTTCCTGTACCGGTTCCCTTGCCGGTATGAAAATTTTCAGCCGTACCGGCCGGTACGGTACGAAATTAACGCCACTGGTTTAGAGAAGGATTCGTGCTTGCTTCTTTTAATCTGCTTGTGCACCTTTATAAATCATACTTTTGCACAACTTTTCAGCACAGAATAAGGTGGCCAGGCGCCAGGGTAGACAAATCAATCAGGAGAAAAAGTGGTAGAAAAATACAATTTTGGAATGCTCTAGGGTACAACAATACAATTCATTGATAATCCATTGTTCCTTCCAAGCAATGGTGCAGTTCACCAACTTTGAAGTAACCGCTTCAAGATTGCCTCTTTCAGCACCATTTATCTTCATAGCAGGTAGTTAAACAAGTTTTACCAAGATTGTCGCATCAGCTTTACACAACATTATTTAAGTTTTTAACTATTAAAATTAATTTTTATATAATCTTTAAAAAAGAAAAAAAGTGAATTGATGACTATTTAATTATTTTCAATAGCTTAATAGCTTAAGCATGCAATTATTATTATTTTTTCAATATTCTTGATTTTGTTTTACTAAAATTTGCTTTTAGCTTTTATTGGGTTTTGTTTCATTTTTAACCAAACCAAAATCACATTATCTAATTTTAATAATCTGTTAGTTGGCACCTCAAATAAAAATATGGCCATAGGCACTGAGTTACAATCCCACACATATCAAAAAGAGTAAAAGACCATCAAATAAAATGTGGATTTTCTTATCAGGATGTATTCGGTTAATCTTTAATCTCCAAGGGGGAAAAACGCTAAAAATCTCCAAGGGGGAAAAACCTTATGGGCCCAAAATAATTGTGCCCACTACTACGCCCAGAAGCCCAAAGCCTATCTTAGCCTGATTGATCTAAGTAACTTTTTAACGCTTTATCGAGACCGAAGTTATCGAACTAAGCTTCACTTCGTAGTGGCCAAGCTATGGGCTGAGAGCGACCCACATCAAAAGTCGATGGCGTTCCTCCCCCAAATTAAAAGCATCGCCTATCAAATGCAATTGAGCATGGGCCATCTGAGGAAAACACCTCAGTAGTGTTATCATCATTGCTCTTTGGCATGGTCGTTAGATTATTTACTTCTTGCAAATCCTTGACCGATAAAGCCTAGGACATTTGACATTGCTACTCGGTTTAGAGTTCATTTTCAGTAAGCTGTTTTTTTATCGCTATGTTTGAGAGACACGTGAATCTTTTTAGAATTTATGATATGAGTTTTTTGGTAAACAACTTTTATTTGCAAAAATTCACAAATCACCAAAAAAAAAAAAAAAAAACTACAGTTGGTGATGGAACTTTGGCATTACTAGCATAACGTAGTTCAATGTCTAGACTTCAAAAATTTGTTAAACATTTTTATATGGTACTTGTAGGGATATTGAGCCTGGAAGCCCATTGTAGGTTTGTATGATTGGGCCTATGGCCCGAGCCGAGGACACGGGGCTGTCCAAGGAGAAGGAATCTCTACTAGATATGACTATATGGTGCATAGAGGTCAATTTTAACCACAATGGCTCAAAGTGGTGTGTCGAGGATAAATACATCCTCGACTGACTAATGCTGAGGTCTATAAAGGTTGGCCGATGATCAGGGTAAAGCTCCAAGAAGTCTTGCGAATGTTGATAGTTCTTATCAAGATATCGGGTAGAGAAGTGTCCTAAAATATCTGAAGGGAAGGCTACCACCACCGCATTAAATGTTGGGCAGCTAATTTCTTGGTTGCATTAATGTGGAGAAGACACTTGAATAGTGTAACATTGGCTGCCCCAATGCAAATAAGATCAATAAGGGTGTTTGATAAGATAGGTACTCAAGTAGTAGCCCCAAATGATTGACAAGTGTAAGACCAAGATGCTTCAGACGAAACTATATAATGAGAGAGACCCTTCATGAAAAAGGGGGGAGAGAAAAGAAAGAAAAGATTGTAGCATTGAAGAACCAAACTTGTAACCCAATTTGAGAATATTATTTAAGAACAGGACACTTCGGACCTTGCCGAGGACTGTTTTTCTTCAATACAACCCTATTTCTGTTCATTCTCTTCTCATCTGAATCTATTCCAACGTCTGTCTGATCAACTAGAGCCCAGTTTTCCAACTCATTCTTTATAAATTTATTGTTTTGAGCCTTTTTGGACCTAAGTTCATTCATATCGTAGGCTTAGAACCCAAACTTGGTCCTTAGACACTACCAAATTGTTTATAACTTGATTGTACTTTTACTAATTCTTCTAAATTTTATTACGGCTATGGAACAAGTATTTTCAATTATAAATAATATCAAAATTAGGTTTTATAACAAAATAAAAAATAATATTTTAACAGACTATTAAATTTATACATGAAAAGTAAATTATTGCGAAATTCAGTACATAATTAATCATAGATGATTTTAATAATCCATTTTAATAATTATATTGTTAATATTGAATAGCTATTGGTTTTATTTTCAAGTATTAATTTAGTTTTGAATTTTAGAGGATTTCTTCTTCATGAATTATCTGAATTTTTTTATTCATGTTTGGCCCCTAAAGACAAATTATTAGTTCTATCCTTAAATGGGCTTCTGCTTAATAGATTAATTTTTTAAAAAGAAGGGGGATAATTCATGGAGTATATAACTACTTTTTTTTTTCTTTGCAAACCGTCTACTGCCTACTGCATGCTGTGTTTGCGTCTATGTGGGTTTTGCTACTGTATTATCTAATAGTGAGTTGCATATGCTAATATATATGCCTACTATTGTTGTGTTGATTGGCCTGTTGCTTACTGTGCTTGATGCTTGACTGTTATATTGTGGTGCTTGTTGCATCTGTGTGCTGGGTTATAATGCATTCTAATGCCTATACTGCATTATGTTCAGTATGCTACCTTATATGCTATTTAGCAGTGTTAATAGATCTTGAGATTAAGTACTTGGTTAGGTAAATGCATGTAATCCATTAGTCTGATGCATATCAAAAGTGCATGTAATTAGTTAGTTATTGGTCCATTTGCATAACTATAGCACAATTAGAGGTTGCTAGAGTGTTAACATACTGTTAGATGCTAGCTAGTAGTTAGTTTGAGAAATGGTTAGGGAAAATATTGATTTGTACTCCTAATAGTCATTGTAAAGTCGCTCAGCAATGGTTATTGTTTACTTTGGGTGGTTAAGAATTGAAAAGGACTTGTTTTTAAACCTCATTTTGAAAACATGTTGATGGACAAATTAATCCTTGGTTCATAAGAGTGGTATTTTACTGTAGCAATGAGATCTCTGATCTAATACATATCAAAAGAAATTTATGAGATTTTGATAATTTGTGATTGATGCTTGGCAAGAGATGGTAGTTCAGTTTGTGGTTTTTGGATATTTATGGAGCATGCTAACTTTTGCGTCTAGTTTCTTTCACTGTTCCTCCATTTAGGTGGTTATGCCTCTACTTTGTAACTTTTCCTGTTTTAGAAGCAGCAATAGGCCATAGTCATGCGAAACCTTTTTTATTTAGACATCCCTCGCATCCACCCCAACTTGGTGATGGTGAGCATACTAACTTTTGCATCTAGTTTCTTTCACTGTTCCTCCATTTAGGTGGTTGTGCCCCTACTTTGTAACTTTTTCTAGTTTGGAAACAGCAATAGGCTGTAGTCATGCGAAACAACCCTTTTTTATTTAGACATCCCTCTCATCCACACCAACCTGGTGATGTTGAAATTCAATCCCGAAGAAATTTACCAAAAGGTAAAGCTAGCACCTTTTCCTTTGTGATATGTATTGCTAAAATTTACTTTCATCTTAAAACATGTTAATGTTCTGTTTTTTCTTTTTTCTTTTAATAGACAAGTTAATGTTCTTACTTTGTTCTTTAGGCCAAGGTTATGTTTAAGAGGAGGGTTAAATATTTCTCTTAAACAATCGAAGAATGAGGACATTGGTGGTATGAATAAAAAGAGTACAAGGTTGATCAATTATTGTTGGGTAAGGGATAACAGCCTGCACATAAAACGCATTGAACACTTAGGGATGTATTTTAATTAAAAAAAAAAAAAACCCTTAACTAACAACCAAGATTGTATTCATGAGAGCATGTTGAAGGATGATAACTGTAGGGAGATTTCCAACGTGGGCAAGCAAGCGTTGCACTTGGACTACGTCCCACATCGGCAAGAGATACGCCCCACTCATGCTTGTGCCAAGCACTTATAAAGCATGAGTGGGGTGCATCTCTTGCTGATGTAGGACGTAGTCCAAGTGCAACGCTTGCTTGCCCACGTCGCTTGAGAACAAAACCGTGCGGGCTTGGCTCTCCAAAGCTGACAAAGAGCTTGTACGGGAAATCTCCCTACAATAACAAACCTCAACTCAAACATGTGTTTTGTGTTTGTCTACTTGGCTTTGGCTTTACTTTGAAAATTTTCTTTTGGTTGTGCAATATTTCTATTTCTCTTATTTTCTTTGGTAGCACAGTGTCTTCTCTTTACAATTGTCTTATGTTAAGTAGCAAAATATCTTCTTACCATATATGGCCTGGGAACCTGCTTAGAACATTTACCTATATCCCCCATTCACTTTGGTCCTCATGTTCATTTGGTAAAGGGTTGGAGTATTTCTTTATTTTTACATTTCGAAAAACCACAAATCTTAGTGTAGGTTTTTTTCCATAATGTTACAAAATTGATCAGTATATTTTTATCTTCTTATGGTATTAAATCACAAAAATGAATGCACTTACAGTTTTTAAATTCTCGCAAGACTTTCTGCAGTCATGGATGCTAATGAGCTGTACATAACAGACTTCAACTCAGAGAAAGAAAAAAGTCAACAAAGTCTTTCGATGGTGTGTAGTTATTTAATGTTGGCATTAGTTTATTATGTCAAAATAGATTGTACTTAGAACTTTAAAGGAGTTTATTTTGTTAAACTAACTTGGGCTGCACTACTCTTATGTTAGTATTTCTGGATGATTTGAAGTTTGGTTTCTGTGCGTTTACGAGCACTATATTGTATGCCTTGCTTGCATTATGTGTGTGTTAAATTTCTCCTTGCTTTACATCTATCCAATGGGTAAGAAGGTATCTATGGAAAAGTTCTATAAATCTGTCTTTTAATCTTAGGATGTGTACATTTATGATGATAGGAATGAGTGATGCATAACTGAGTTTGTCTAGTTTTGTATGTTGTGTAGTCAATACACAATCAAGTAAATAGTGCATACTGCCTTGTTAGTTGTAAACCATCTGACGCCTATTGCAGGCTGTGCTTGTGTCTGATATTGTTTGTTTTGCTGCTGCGGGGTCCAATGTAGTGAGTTGCCTGTGCTACTATATTTGCTTGCTGCTGTTGTGTTAATTGACCTACTGCCTGTTATGCTTGCTTCACCTGTGTGTTGGTCAACTGCCTGTAGTGCAGTCTGTTGCCTCTGCTGTTCTATGTATTGTTGTATTCTATCTTATTTGCTATTTAGCAGTGTTAGCAGATCCTAAGATTTGAGTACTAGGATAGGTAATTGCATGTAATCTGTTTGGCTGCTGCATATCAAGAGTGCATGTCATCAGTTAGTTATTGGTCCATCTTCATAACTAGCCAAATTAGAGGTTATTAGTGATAGCATACTGTTAGATGCTATCTAGTTGTTAGTTAGGGAAGTGGTTTGGGAAAATTATGATTTGTACTCAACTAGCCTTAGTATATAGAGGTTTTATCATTATAAGGAATCATGAGATGAAAATTACTTGTTCGTAGTCTCTTTAATCTCTCTTTTCTCTCAATTCTCACTCTCTTTCTTGAGGCCTTGCTACCTCAAATCTGTCACTTCACTATTTCATTTGCACACACAATCAGGTTCTTAACACTACCATCCATGGCAAGGCTGTCATGAAGCAATCAACTCGGATTAGTTGAAAAAATTTGAAATGTTTTAATGTTCATAAAGACACTAGGATTTTCTTATTTAGTTCGGCAGGGTGTGTGCATTGTTCCATGATTCTCTTTTTGTACTCTCCTTGCTTTGACCTGTGCTCTCCAAAAATTTATAGACAGTCTTCTAAGCTATTCTGGAGGAGTAGGGAAAACCAATTGCTATGACTGAGAATTTCATTCAAAAAAGTTTCTTCGTCCTCACAAACTAACATCAATGGCATCTGTTTGCTTCTAAAAGATGTAACATTTTAAAAAAGTTTACGTGACCTAGCTGTTTCTCTAATGCTCAGTAAGAACTTGATATTTTCTAAACAAGACCAAAGCCCCCGCAGTCCCCCCTTCATACTACCACAATAATACTGTGTGAGAAAAAGTTGTAAGCAACAATGATTGTAGCCAAACCAAATAAAGGTAATTCTGTAACTTTTTTCTTGATTTCAAGTCCTACTTATGGTTGATTTCCTGTTTCAATTAAGTACTCGGATATATTTTCTATAATAAATCCACTCAAAGAGGATGGTTATAGCTCTTCTTCTTCTTCTCTTCCAAGGTGTGAACCAGACCAAATAATTTAAATCCCTAGTACTGTGATTGTCAATCCTAAATCTACTATTTCGTAGGTGCTACACTTAAGGCTTCTCAATTAAATCAACCACATAGTTGGATTGACCAATGACTTACATGGTTGAGTTTATTCTCCTTTTAAAAAAAATTAACATTATTTATTTTGCATTGATCATATAACTATATGCTTGAACGTAATTTGAAAACCTGAAGTACAATCTCCAAGTATCTCTGACTTTATTTTTTTTACTCATAAAATGGCATCTGCCTAAGCCTTGGGCCTTTTTTGGGTGTAGATTGTCTGTTGTGGCCCTATGGATCCCCTTCAAAGCAGTCAAGGTATATATCCTTGATGCTGAAAATAGAAGAAGAAAGAGGAGGTATGCTAAAAGCTTTAAATGTAGGACTTGACAGACATCAACATGCAATGACTAATGGTAAATTTTGGTTTCTCTAGTTCAATAATATAATTGTTTATTTAAAACTTAGGCACCAAGATGAACGATTGAGGTAAATTCTAAACTGTCACCAGCTTCCAATTGAAATCTAAATTTGTATGCAAGGGTACTTTTTTTTTTTTTTTTTTATTATTATTCAATATTCAAATCCAATTTTCCCTATCATCACTATATATATATATATATATATATATACACACACAAAATTTAGAACAAAAGCCCATTGAGTTCTATATCAAACAATAACAGTCACCTTATAACAACCATGGTCAAATGTAGTACATTTAATGTAGCCATCACAATAGACAACTACCATAAACATGATAATGCTTAGCAATGTGCATATGGCTTTAACATTTTTTGAAGCGCATTTCTTATGAGAACAAAGTCACTATTAAGCTAATTTGTCATACTAAAAAAATCACAAGAAACTTGTAATTCACTAAGAATAATAAGAACCAGCTGCTCTAATGAGTGTTTGGAAGTGTAGGTGATTTAACATTTTATCCTTTGAACACCTATCATGATAAATCTCATTAATTAGAAGCACTAAACTTTGCCAAATATATATATATATATATATATATATATATATATATATATATATATATAAAACATTTGGTAAATACTTAAAATGGTAATATAGATATGAGCAATGCTAGAGATACAAACTTTTTTACAAAAAATTTACAAATTGTTGATGTGGTGAGTGATTATTGGCAAATGAAAAAGTGATGTTAATGGTGGGCTTAGATGAAAACTAATAAGAAGTTAGTCACATCAATAGTTTGTAAAAATGTTGTAAAATAATTGTGGTTGTAACATTACTCATATAGACATACAATCAATGGTGAAGTGTGTAAAACGTGAAGCTACAATTGAATTCGAAGAAATGCACTTATATAAGAAATTTCATCAAACACATTGTGGGTTTTCTAATTTGACCAATTTTGTAGTTAGGAATCAAAGTTACATAATAAAAATTAAAGAAAAAAAAAATGAAGTGATTGATTAAGCATAAAAAAAAAACCCACAAACAATTACTTGAATGCCATGAGTAAGTAACAATTACTTTAATCTACCATTGTTTTTCGTACATTCATCTTGGACATGAAAATAGCCCCTCTAGACTCTAAGCACTTTGTGCATTGGAAGTGCCAATTCAATTACAAGGCTCTTGGTAATTGTTTTTATTTTTTGTATTTTTTTAATAATAAGAAGATCATCATTTTATTAAAGAGAAGATAAATACATTACATCATGAATCAAAGCTATTTCAATAAAAGTAGAATTTTCCTTTATCCAGGTTACATAACCATCAATGCCCTTGGCATACTAAGCCAAGATATATGCTGAACGATTTCCCTCTCTTCGAACATGTGTTACTTGAATGCTACAAAAATCTCTCATCTGATATTGAAGTCCTTCAACTAAATCACTAATAGCCACTGGGGGTTCACTTGACCCATTCAAGGCTTCAGACGAAATCATGGAGTCACACTTAAAAATCATCTCCCGTACCCCTACATCCTATGCAAAGTTAACCCTAGTCTCCATTGCCTTAGCTTTGCATTCCAAAGGTCCTAGGACAAGGAATCTTCATGCTCATTGCTGTCGTTACACAACTGTTGCTATCCCTAATGTTTGCTCCAACCCTAGACGAGTGAGTAGCAGTAAATGTGGCCCTTGGCAATTGTACTTAAATTTTATAGTGTTAAATTTAATTTTTTCACTAGATCAAGAAAACAAATGAAGTCAAGTTAGAAAATTATAATGCTTTATCATATTAAACTTTCATAATGCCATAAAATATTTCTTATTTAAGGGATAAATAAAAGAATGCAATAAATTTTCGCTAATTATTGGTGATCATTTGCTCAAAAAGAATATATATATATATTGGTAATCAGAAACGGTGTGGTAGTGACTTAACTAATAATGAATGAGAAAAAAATAAAATAAAATTACAGAAAGACCACGGCACAAATCACAATGCCACAACAACAAAATTGCATCCATACATATTAATATAGATCCAACATCATTTTTGGACTCAAGTTTAATATGCATTGATTTAAAAAATAATAATTTTTTTAAAAAAATTTCTTTCTATTTGCTTATCTCTCTCTCTCTCTCTGATGAGCTAGCTAGGGATTTACTTCCAATCCCTAAAGACAACCAGTATGATGCCAAAGACAACGAACACTTACTAAAAGATTAACATGATTACATATTTTAAAAATCTAATAATTGAATTGAATTTTTATGATGTTCTAATATACGTATCAATTTTAATGTTAATCGGATATTATTTACTATTTGATCCAAGAATATAATTTTTATGCATATAAAAACTTAAAATTTAAATATTTGATTGATGACATAGCTATTAATATTTGATTTTCTTGAATTTTGCAAGCAATTAATAAGAAAATATAATCTAATGCTAGATTTGACAAATTTCATATCCAATAAAAATATATTGAGACAGTGGATTTGTCACAATTCATATCTAAAATAAATATATTGAGTGCAGGTTTTAGCTAAATTTTGTTTTATATGTTGTAATCTTTTTAATAAGAAAATATAATCTAATGATGGATTTGACAAATTTCATATCCAATAAAAATATATTGAGACAGTTGATTTATCACAATTCATATCTAATATAAATATATTGAGTGCAAGTTTTAGGCTTTTAGCTAAATTTTGCTTTATATGTTGATAGTCTTTTTAATTTATCATTGTTTTTCAGACATGCATCTTGGACAAGAAAATAACACCTCCAAACTCCAACCATTTTGTGAATTGGAATTGTCAATTCAGTTACAAAGTTCTTGGCAACTGTACTTAAATTTTATAGTGTTAAATCTAATTTTTTCACCGGATCAAGAAAACAAATGAAAGCAAGTTAAATTAGAAAATTATAATACTTTACCATATTAAACGAAAAAGAATGCAATGAATTACTCGTTGATTATTGGTGATCAGGAACGGCGAGGGAGTGAGTCTAGTGACTGGTGAGGAATGACCGAATGAGAAACAAAAGAAAATTACAGAAAGGCCACGGCACAAATCGCAATGCCACAATTGACAAGCCCACAAGTCCGCAACAACAAAATTGCATCCGTATTGATTCTTAAAAAAAAAAAAAAAAAAAAAAAAAAAAATCCATACGTATTAATATGGATACGACATCGTTTTAGTACACAAGTTTACTATGGTTGATTTTTTTCTAGTTTTCTCTCTCTCTAGTCTCACTTTCACAGCTCCTCTGATGAGTTAGCTAGGGATTTAGCTCCGATCCAACCCGCCTGGTGGTCTACTCGCTCTCACTCTCTCTTTCCTTTTACAGTTACTACTTCCTTAAACCCCTAATCTCTCTCTTTTGAAGGTAGCATAGCAGCAATGTCAGACAACTTACCTGAAGTTTCCAAATCCATCACCGAAGAAGCATTGTGGGACTCTCTTCCTCATGAAATCCTATCCCACGTTTTCCTATGCCTACCCATCAAATCCATCATCACTTGCACCTCTGTCTCCAAAACATGGAAATCCCTCATCCAAAACCCCTCTTTCATTTCCACTCATCTTCACCACTCCTCCAACAACAGCAACAACAACCTCCTCCTCTTCAGACTCTGCCCTAAGCCTCTCGCCAAAGCAGTCAAACGATTGAAACGAATCGGAGACGAAAAAGAAGTCTACGCTTTACATTGGGACGACAACACCAATTTCCATCAACACACCACTTTTGATGACTTCCCTTTCCATGGCGAAAGTGCTACTGGAGTATTCCGCGTGGTTGGTACTTGTAATGGCTTGATTTGCCTAGCTGATGATTTAAACACTTACGCTTATAATTTCATTCTCTGGAACCCTTGTGTTAAAAAATACGTGCGACTTCCTTACCCCAATTTCTCCTTCATGACTACCGGTCCCTACACCGCGGCTGTTGGGTTTGGGTTTGATTCCAAAACCAATGACTATAAGGTTGTCAGGTTTGTCACTCCTGAGGATCGGGACTTCGAAGAGGGTAAATCTACTCCCAAGGTTGAGGTCTACTCACTTGCCACTGGGAAATGGAGAGTGGTTACTGCTCAATGTCCCAAATGTGCTGTTCGTGATACAATGTTGGTCTGCCTACGCCTACAGGCTTTTGTCAATGGGGCTTTGCATTTGGTCTGTTACAAGAGAACTCAAGAAATCAGATTTCTCTACTTTGTTTTGGTGTTTGATTTGGAGGATGAGGTCTTCCGTGAGATACCGCTGCCTAAGCATTCCGATATGTTATATTGGAAGTGGGTATCTATTATGGCATTTGGGAATTCCATTGCGCTGCTCGAACCTGGGTATGTTCTTCACACTCTCGATATATGGGTGTTGAAAAACTATGCAGATGCGTCATCGTGGACCAAAATTATAAGTTTGGATGCTCAAGCGCCCCCACAGGACAGACCAAGGCCATTTCATGGTTTTTACAGAAAGAAAATACCTTGTGCAAAAGCTTTTAGGAAGAATGGCGAGGTTATATTGGAAACATATAAAAAAAGGCTTGTCTCGCGAAACCTTGAGACCCAAGAGGTTAAAGACCTAGGGATTACTGGATCTAAGTATAGTTTTGTTGATCCTTATGTTGAGAGTCTAGTTTTGCTAGACAAATCCGACCTTGCAGTTACTTACTAAGGGAAAGTAAGAGGAACAACAACAAGCAAGGTGCATTTTATTTTCATGCTTATTTTTATGATTTTCTGTTTTGTTCTTCATATATACTTGGCATTCATTATGAGTTAGAGATGAATATATTGCTGATTGATTACCTTAATTGAGTGGATTTATATTTATGATAGATAGCCTATCAAGTTCGTGCTTGCTGTCAATAGCATGCATACTCAACTATGAAAAAACAAAGTTGTTTGTGTTGATTATCAACTTTTAGCACATTTATTTATTAAGTGATAGAAAATAAAGTGGTTATGCTTAGATGTACTTTTTTTTTGTTGACTCCATTTTATTCCATTGTTCATCTTTTTCCCTCTTTTAATATTTTGTGAATGAGTTAGTATATTTTTTTACACAATTGTTTAAAGTAGAAGTAAAAACCACCTAGTATAGACCCTTATGCAAGAATTGGGGTTTCACATTTGGCTTTAATGGGATGTAGTTCAATGTCTTTGCAAGTATGGTAGTTTTAATGGGATGTTTTTTCTTTGTCAGAATATTGTCTCAAACTTACAAGATTTGGTTGCTACTGTTTCTATAAATGTGTATAAGCACTTGTGTTTGGTAATTGGTTTTGCCCCTGTTGTAGCTCACTAATGAATATATTCACTTATTTGGAATGGAAATTCCTAGAAGTTCATAGATAGTTAGCATCTTTTTATCCTTTTAATTTTATGTAATTGAAAACGTGTTGGTGGACAAATCAATCCTTGATTCATAAGAGTGATTTATTAATGTAGCAGTGAGGTTGGTGTCAAAAATCAAAAGTTAAAACCCCCCAAAATTTAGGTTGTCGTTTTCCTACTGCATCAGATTTCTTGTTTTGCCTGTTTGGTTGGTTGTTTCTCTGCTATGTAACTTTTGCTGATTTGGATGCAGCAACAGGCTGTAGGCTTTAGAAGCCTTTCCCTATAGTCATTCCTCTCACCCTATACCAACCTGGTGAAGGTGAATCTCAATCCATATTGTAACACCACTCCCAAAGAAAAAAAATCTCCCAAGAAGCTAAGTTGGAAACTTTTTCTCAATGATTTATAATGCTGAAAATTATTTCATCTTATACAGTTGATGACATATATTGTATTTGTGTTGTTTCTTTTACTAAGAATTTTGTATATATATTTTTTGATAAGTAATAAATTTTATTGATATAAAAAAGGGACACCCTAATACACAGGGAGTGTACTAGGGGTCAACAAAAATTACGAGAATCAAGAAAGAAAGAGAATGATTGGTTTTGCAAAGTAGCAATCTAATAAAGTCCTAAAGAAAAAAAGCTTAAGGTCTGGTATGGATCTTTCATTATCTTTAAAACACCTACTATTCTTTTCCTCCAAAGACACCACATTAAGCAATGGGGAACAATTAACCATATATGACCATTTCTATGATGACCAAATCTGCCTTGCCAGCAAGCTAGAAGCCCCACAACAGACTGTGGCATAACCCAACTTACTCCAAATAAACCCAAATCCATAGCAACCGGACAGTGAAGAAATAGATGGTCAAGAGAGTAGGAGAGAGTAAGAATTTTGTATATTTCTATTCTCTTAGTTTCTTCTAGAACACATGTCTTCTCTTTATGATTGCCCTTTGCTATTTTGCTAGATTTCTTATTATTAAATAATTGCTGGCTTTGGAACCTGCCTAGATCATTTACCCTGGTCCCTGATCCCCCTTGGGACACTTGTTTTTGTGGTAAAGGTTTGGAGTGTTTCTTAATATGTATCCAGAAAACCTTCAAGTATCAGTGTAGATTTTTTCCATATGATACTACACTGATATGTGTTATTTTATCTCCTTTTGCTTTTAGCATAAATCAATAAATGGTCCGATTACTTATTAAAAAATAAATCTACTTCTGCTATAAAATCACAAATAATCATGGTTGATAATGAGCTATAGATAAGTAATAGACTTTATCTTAGCTAAAGAAAAGATTCAACAAAGCTTTTTGATGGTGTTTATTTTCTTATTATTGGCTTGATTTTATTTTGTAGAATTGTGTTGTAGTTTTTATAACGTTAAACTCCATTTTGTTTACACCATTCTTAGCATTTTTGGATGATTCGCAGTTTGGTTTCAGTGTGCTTACAAAAATGATGGAGTGCTTAATTGTGTCTACCATGCTTCATTAAAGAAAATAATGAACCCATCCATCCATTCAATTAAAGAAAATAATGAAAAGTTCACTAGTTTTACACACCCAAGCAAGTAGCAACTATGAACCCCCAAATGATAGAATTTAAATCTGAAAACAAAAAGATGCCAAAGAATCTAGTCCCAAGTGCACCCCTAAATACTTCAAAACTTTCACATATAACATCTCATGCAAGCTATTTATGAATTCCCTATCTAGCTTCTGGCATAGTTATAGTTACTGCATTTTCTGTGCTGGATTCTTCATTTCTTGATAATGCACTTGCATTGCTGGAACTTCTTTCTATGAAAAAACCAGGCTGTTTAGGCTGAGGTGGGATTGCTTCCTCATTTGTTAACATAGAAAGCACACAAGACTTATCGGCCTGTCTTCAGGGAACTTTTGAACACATAGTAAACCAACATGAATACATCTTAGTACTTGAGATCTTAAATGTGAATCCTCCAAACATGTATACAATAGTTCCAAGGCCCTGCCCTCCTTCCACAGCAACCATGCCTAAAAAAACAATTAAATTATAGATGCTTACATAATTTTTCAAAGGGGGGAACAGAGAGAGAGAATTTTGAACTTACATGTCCTAGTAGGTTATAATGGTGATCAGCATGAAAAAAGCTTCGATTTTTCATGCCACTCACTATCTCTAACATAAGCACACCCAAGCTAAAGACATCAAATTTCACTAAAAATGTTCCTTCAACTGCATACTCAGGAGATATGTAGCCACTGCATGAAACTATAAAATATTTTTTTTAGTATTCTTATTGTTGTTGTTGTCATTATTGGAAGGTTACATGAACCAGTACATCTTTAACTTTAACCCATGATATCACCCTTCATACCATGTTTATGAGGGAAGGAAGGTCATTTGGGTCAGAGACTCAGAGCACATTGATGAAATGTTGCTACTATTTGACAAACAAAAATATAGTTCCATTTTATAACACTTACTGTGTTCCAACTACTCTTTCTATTTTTATTTCAAATTCATCTCCTCCAAAAGTTTTTGCTAAGCCAAAATCTGGTATTTTTGGGTTTAAATGGATATCTAATAAAATATTACTCGCTTTCAAATCCCTATGGATAACTTAAAGTCGAGAATCCTGGTGCAGATAGAGAAGTCCTTGCACAATCCCCAAAACAATGTCAAGACGCTTTGGCCATGTTAGTAGTGCACTCCCATTTTGTTCTGCATATAACTTTTGCCCTTATTACCATGATCAATGATTATTTTCAGTTCTTTTGTGAACTTGTTTTGAAAATCATTTGGAGGACTCTATTCAAAGACATGATACGTAATACACTCAGGTACACAACCTATAAAAGAAGGAAAGCAATAATAACACATAAAAGCTCATTAGAATTGTACCAAAAATAAAATAATTCAAGCTTTTGTTGGGCATGTATTCATAGATTAACATCTTTTCGTCTCCTTGAACGCAGTAGCCTAAGAGCCTGACAAGGTTCCTATGTTGAAGTTTGGCAATGAGAACAACTTCATTCTTGAACTCTTTGAGACCTTGTCTTGAATCCTTTGACAGCCTCTTCACAGTAATATTTTGTCCGTTACATAAATGTCCCTGCAAATGTATTTTTGAAAGCAGGTCGAGGGATGATACAAACTTGTACTCAAAACTCATGTTTTTTGGTGGTCTAGTGGGCTTTGGCTGTACTTTGAAATTTTTGTTTTGGTTGTGCGATATTTCTATTCTTTGATTTTCTTTGGGAGCACGGTGTCTTCTGTTTACAATTGTCTAGTGTTAAGTAGAAAAATATCTTCTTATTATATAATTTCTGGCTTGGTAACCTGCTTAGAACCCCATTCATCTTTGTGGACATGTTCATTTGTTAAAGGCTTGGAATATTTCTTAATTTCATTCTGAAAACCCACATATCTCGGCGTAGGTTTTTTCTACATTGTTACTAAACTAATTTTAAATTCTTGCAGATGTTGTGGAATCATGGATGCTGATGAGCTGTATGTAAGTAACAAACTTCAACTCAGTGAAGAAAAGAGTGAACAAAGTTTCTTGGTGTTGTGTAATTTCTTAGTATAGGCATTAGTTTATTATATCAAAATGGATTGTAGTTATAATTTTAGAGGAGTTTATTTTGTTAAACTAATTTGTGCTACACCACTCTTATGTTAGTTTTTCTGGATGATGTGAAGTTTGGTTTCAATGTGTTTACTATATTGTCTGCCATGCTTTCATTATCTGTGTTAAATTTCTCCTTTTTCAGTGAATTAGATAGTAGTTACATCCATCCAATGGTTGTAAATGTATCAATGGAAAAATTATATAAATCTGTCTTTTAATTTTAGGTTATGTACATTTAAGATGATAGGCAGGATTGATTACATGTTAAACCCAAAAGCTGAGCAACTGCTGTCTAAGCTGCCCTGGGTGAATCGAAATACCAGACAGTGAGGTTTCTTTTGTTGAGAAGATTAGAAGAATTAAGTGTTTGATTGTCGTTGATGGTGAATACTTCAGTTCAGATGGATACGTGAGTAGGTTGTTCTATTTGGCTATCCACACGTGTCCCTGGGGTCTTCTTGTACCATCTGCCCAAATAACGTTGCCTGAAGAGAAGATGCTTAGCTCAAAAACTTGGCCTGAGGAAAGCAAAGTTTGGACATTCCTAATGGCCTGTTTGGATGTTTAAAAAAGGAGGGGGAGTAGAGTAGAGGGAGGGAGAGTAATCTAATTACCTTGTTTGGAAGTTTTTTAAGGAACGAGGGAAAGGGGTTTGGAGGGGTTTCAACTCCCTCTAGCCTCCCATTTTTAATTCCCCCAAATTCGAAAGATTTGGAGGGAGAGTAAAGTACATAAACTATTGACCAAGTAAATTACCTAATTTACCCTTATTATATTAACAAAATTACACAAGGGGAAGGGCTAATTACTCTCTTCCCCCTTACTAATTTTAAAAACATCCAAACAAGATGGAAGGGAATCATTTTCCTCTATTCTCCTCCCCACTACTCCCCTTCCCTCTACTCCCCTCTACTCTCCTCCCTCTCTAAACTTCCAAACAAGCCATAATTGATTGCCCGGGGGTTTGGTATAAAGTGTAAACTGTAATGCAGAATTTCAAGAAAGTTGAGAAAGCAATGAGACAATAAAAGAGAGTGGGAAGAGCAAATATCTCCATTAACAATCCCCTTCTTTTTTTTTCTTTTTTTTTAGTTTCCCTTTTGGTTGAATGAAAGAACCTTATTTAGTCCCAATTATAAAAGTAGCTAAGTGCTGCTTCCAGCAGAGATAAAAAATATTAGCTCTTAGCAACTGCAAAGTAATAGAATTGCGTGAATAAGGACTTAAATTTACATGGTCTATTAGCTCTTTCATAATAATTTTAGAAACAAAGACTTGTTATTGGAGGACTTGTTAAATTCAAGTCTTATGTGGTTGTGAATGGTGATGATGTTAGAGTAATGCGGACGATATTTATCAAATGACTTTATATTTCTAACAACACTTTCTATTTGTCTAACATTTGCAGTCCGAATTCAAATTTGTAAGTTACGCGGATTTTCTTATCAGGTTCTATGCGGTTAATCTTTCATCTTGGAGGGAAAAAAACTCGTAGGCCCAAAATTATTGGCCTAGTACAAATCCCACAAGCCCAAAGCCTAGCTAGTGGCCAAGCTACTGCCATTGATGAGGGTATTTATTCAATCCACTTCCTAGAATTTCTTTGTAAACTTAGTGCTCGTTGGCTTGCGCGTTTTGCGTCCACGTCTAGCGCAAAACGCGTTTCAGCCCCCTTTTTTTTTTTTTTTTGCTTTCTTCAACCGTAAACAGTGTATTCGTGCACCGTTTACAGACCCACAAATTTTATTTTTTAACAATTTTTCATTAAAAATAGGTCTCACGGTACTATTTACACATTTAAAAATTATTTTGCTACAATGTTTTTCAGTTTTCAGCTGTATCCAAACGGACATTACTCATCTTGTTTTCCTGCTAAGCTGGAATTGCTCTTATAACAAGTTGATGCTTGAACAAGCTCTGGTGACCTTGCACGGATTGCTTGTGAGTAGCATGGATATTTTAACTTCTATTAGAAGTTAAAATATCCATGCTACTCACAAGCAATCCGTGCAAGGTCACCAGAGCTTGTTCAAGCATCAACTTGTTATAAGAGCAATTCCAACTCCAGTAGTGATTTTTCCAATGCTTGACTCGGACCTTGAGTCATCACACGGTTTCCAGCCAAAGACTTTTACTCTAGGCATATTTTTCTTTGTTTAATTAGTTTTCACGCGGCTATCAGAAGTTTGGTGGGGGACAAGTCCAGTAAGAGCATCACACAGAGCCATAATTTTAGCTACACTAAAAATTACTTTATTATTTTCATTTTACAAATCATTGTTTTAACACAATAAAATAATATAAATAACACAATATATAAAAATATATATATATATACACACACTACAATTAACAATTTATTTATTTATTATTATTTTCTCAATTCTTCACTGTCCTCAAGCACTCACGGCACCACCATCAAACCCAGCCACCTCATCACCACAACCAGCCCACCACAACTCAGATTAAAAAAAAAAAAAAAAAATTATCACCGCGACAAACCCACCCATATCAACAATGGTCATCCACAACACCCATCACAGGCCACAACCAACACACCACAAGCTACAACCCACAACTAGCCACAAACCACACGCCGATCTGACCCACGAAACCCAGCAACCGGATCTGACCCATAAAACCCAGCAAACCAATCTGTGCCCACAACCCACTTCCTAACATGTTGATCTGAAAAAAAAAAAAAAAAAAAAAAAAAAAAAAGAATCGAAAAGAAAGAAAAAAAATTAAATGGAGAAGAGTACAGGCAAGGTTGACGGCGAGTGGAGGAAGAGATGGCCGGAGCTGGGAAGTCGGCGGCTGGGTAGGCGAGGTTAAGGAAGAGAGAAATCTGAGGAAAAAAATCTGAGATTGAGGAAGAGAGAATTGAGTTGCAACGGGAATAGAAGTGAAAAGGAAAAAAATTTATTTAAATAATCTTTATCAATGTGAAAGCAAAATAAAATATTATTATTTTTTTGAGCGATGCTACATCTACAACAATTTTTACAACAAATCACAGGTGGTTAGTTGTTATTAGTTCAAATTTAAAACTAAGACTAAGATTATTTTTTTACCCCAACAATAACAACCAGTAACAATCTGCCACTTAAGATTTGTTGTAAAAATGTTGTAGACATATCATTTCTCTATTTTTTTACCACACAGCCTTTTTTTTTTTCTTTTTTTTTTTTTGATAAACTTCAATATATATATATATATATATATAAAAATTAAACAGAAGTAGGTGCACTATAGTCAACCTCACAAATTGTCCTTAAGACATCTAGAAGACTAAGTTTATTGAAACAAAAGGACATAGAAGATGAAAGGGAGAGCTTAGCAGTAGCATGAGCAGCTGTATTACACTCTCTTAACCCAAATGAAAATACAATTAAGAAAAAACTCTCTAAGACTAAGGATGCTACTGATAATATTACTGATAGTCCAATCCGGAGTGGTTGGCGAGGAGGATAAAGGATCAAAACAATTTTTGGTGTCTCCCTCAATGACTATGCGTGGCCATTTTTCAACTTTAGCAAGCTGGATGGCCCAGAGAATGGCGGATGCTTCAGCTCTGAGGGGAGAGCATGTAGGAGTAGATCTTGCCCACGCCTTCAATACTTCACCTCTGTGGTCTCTTGCTACAACGGCAATTACATTGCTTTGTTTACCTATGGCTGTGTCAGTGTTGAGTTTAATCCAACCGTGGGGGGTGGATTCCATTTGTGAAGGGAGGGCACGGCGCTGGGGGGGGGGGGGGGGGGGACATTAGAAGACCTTACGAAGGAGTATTCTGCTAGCTTATGATGGATTAGCTTGATGGATGCATGAATATCAATGACTCCGCTGTGGTGTACTACCTGATTTCTTACCTGCCAAATTTCATCAAGAACAAAGGCCATGTTTAAAATGGTGAGCCAACTCTCATTGGGGGGGCATAGGGCTTGTGGTGGATCAGTGAGTAGTTTCATGATATCTCCACTAGTAAAGCATGAGTGGTCTTCAAGTTTAAAACCCCAACAGCAGGAAAACCACAACGCTCTAGTTATTGGGCATTGGAGGAATAAGTGGACTGTGGATTCAATTTCTTAGTGGCACAAGGGACACAAATCATCCAGATTGGCTATTCTTCGTTGAAGATTCTCATTGGTCAGGAGTATGTGTGTGCCGATTCTCCAAATTAGCATCTTGACTCTTTCGGGGGCCTTGATCCTCCATATCTTTTTCTAGTCAACATCAGAGTTTATATGAATGAGGTGCTATTCTGTAACAATACAAAATGCTGACTTAACTGTGAAATTTCCTTTTGGATTATGGACCCAGATGAGCTTATCTGGTTTCGGCCTCAAAGAGAGTTGGATAGAAAGGATGGCTTTAGAGGATTCTGCATTGAAGATATTCTAAATGAGGTTAGCTTTCCATGCCCGAGTCTCCCGATCCATGAGATAAGATACCATTAGAGGGTTTCTTGGGTCATCCTGGGTTTTGGGTTTGGGACGGAACTGATCAATCCAAGGTACCCAAGGATCTTGCCATACATTAATGGATACCCCATCACCTATTAGGTAGCACGCACCCTTTACAATTATGGACTTGACTTCTTCAATGGCTCTCCATATTGGTGAGCTGTGTTTCGATTTGTTTTCATTCAGCCATCCCTCTTTAACTTTGTATTTGGCTCTTAGAATTGACATGCATAGACTATCTCGCTTTGAGGCGATCATCCACGCTAATTTAGCTAGCAATGCATTGTTAATGTCCTTGGCCTTTTTAAAACCAAGCCCTCCTTTATCTTTCGGAGTGCACAGCTTATCCCACGATTTCATGGCTAGAAACTTACCATTCGGCTCTTTTGGTTTCCGCCAGAATTTTCTGGACAGCACATCCAAATTGTTGCAAATGCTGTTTGGAACTTTAAAAGAAGACATGGTGTAGATGGGGGTGGTTTGAATAATTGAGTTTATGAGGCTACACCTGCCAGCCTATGAGAGGGTCTTACTTCTCCATCCTGCCAGTCTTCCTTTAAGCTTGTCTAGGAGATAATTGAAGTCCTTTCTTGGGGATCGGGTAAGAAACAGGGGAGCTCCCAAATAAATGGCATTGCTCTTTAGCTTCTTCATCTGCAAAATTTGCTTGATGGCTCTTGTTGACTGTTGTTGGGTTTGCTTGGAGAAGAAAATACCTAATTTGCTTCTATTCAAGTTTTGACCCAACCATTTACAGTATTTGATAATGCACTTATTAATGGCTATGGCATCCCTCATTGTTGCTTTAGAGAAAAGAACTATGTCGTTGACATACATCACATGTGTTATGGCTGGACCATTGATGCTTGCCTTGACTCCATTAATATTTTTGCGTTGAAACTCCTGTTCGATCATTCTTGACAGTACCTCTTGCCCCAAAATAAATAAGTATGAAGATAGGGGGTTGCCCTGCCTTAGACCTCTGCTAGGCTTGAATTGTGAAGATTTTCCTCCATTAACAAGCACTTCGAAAGATACTGAGGTTACACAAGCCATCACCCAACCTACAAACTTTTCTTGAAACCCATGCTTGAGTAGGACTTCCTTGAGGAATTTCCAATTCATTCTATCATACGCCTTTTGGAGATCAAGTTTAATTGCCATCAGTCCGGACTTCACCTTTCTTTTTTTAAAGCTATGGATCATTTCTTGCACTACAACTTGGTTTTTAGCTATCCATCTGCCAGGGATGAACGCTGATTGGTTTGGGGAGATCAACTTGTGTAGTAAAGGTCGACATCAAGAGCTTGGAGATGGTTTTGTAGACCACATTACATAGGCTGATGGGTTGAAAGTTGTCAAAGGTGGATGGGCTCTTGGTTTTAGGAATTAACACTATTAGGGAGCTATTGATCTCCTTAGGCATTGACCCTACTTCGAAGAAAGATGTTACTACTCTAGTGACTGCATCCCCAACGATCGGCCAAAACTGTTTGTAAAAAATTGCAGGAAATCCATCAGGACCAGGAGCCTTTTGGTCTTCCATATTGAACAAGGTGCGCTTTATTTGGTCAAGAGTAGGGATGAGTGAAAGCAGAATGTTGTCAGCATCAGTGATAGTGGGTGAAATCAGGTTTTCCAAGTTGTCTGGGTAAGAGACTTCTTCCTCGATAAAAAGTTCCTTAAAACCTCTTAGAAAAAGTTGCCTGATTTGTTCGAGGTCAGAAATCCACTCACATTCTGTGTTTCTTATGGCATCAATGTTGTTTCTTCGTCTCTGTACTATGGTTGAGAGATGGAAGAACTTGGAATTTTTGTCTCCGTACAGCAGCCACAATTCCTTGGACTTTTGCCTCCATAAAATTTCGCTTCTAGTTAACCATTTAGCCAGCTCAATTTGGAGGTTTGTTTCAGTTGTGCTATCTAAGCTGCAAGTGTCGTTCCTCTGAACTTCTGTGATTTTCACTAAAAGCTTGTTAATCCTGTCCTGACATCACCCAAATACTTCTTTATTCCACTTACGAAGAGCTTTCCTGGTATTTTCTTGTTTTTTGCACAGCACAGTGAATTCAGATCCTATGTTGTCTTCATTCCAAGCACCCTCTATAACTGAATAGCAATTTGGGTCTCTGATCCAGGCAGCCTCGAAATGAAAGGGTCTGTGTGCAAATGTATCTTGTGGATTTGTGTCCAGCACAATTGGCTTCTTTATGCTACAGTGCACAGTCCTCTTTGGCTGCGCACTGTATTGTAGCTGAGAAGCAAAAATATATACATTTATTAGCTCCACTAATGTACTTCCTAAAAAAAAAATAAATAAATAACCGTTTGAAAATGTATGAATTTAAGGAGGCAAAGTATCATTATCTTTTTATACACCATTTTCGTTGGTGTTGTAGAGAACACTCCTCAAAAAACATCTTTCTTATTGTCTCTCTACCATCAATTTATATTAGTGCATTTAGATTGTGCAACTCTTAAAGTATACTTTTTAAAAATTCGAGAGCATTTGTAAGTTTTGATTAGGGTCCGTTTTGCCTTGCACGTTAATCAAGGCCTGCCAGCCTAGGCCATTTTGGCCATTATCTAGGACCCCTTAACAGAGGAAGGCCCTCAAAGGGTTGAACAAGTGATATATATTTTATACCATCAACCAACAACAATTGAGCATTATTTGGAGTGGTAGTTATAAAATATTTTACAATCTTATATAGTACCCGTTTGGGCTCGGTGTCTACGTCTCGCGTTTTGCAGTTTTGCGTTTTCAGATTTTTTTTTTCCCTGCGCGTGAACAGTAACCTCACATGGCACTGTTTATCACTGTTTATCACTGTTCATAGCACTGTTCACGCACTAAAAAATATTAAAAATGGGACCCACGGTACTATTCACATATTTAAAAATTATTTTGCTACAGTGTTTTCAGTTTTCAGTTTTCAGTTTCAGCAACAATAAGCTCAATCCAAACGAACCCATAGTACCATCTTATAAATAAAATGGTACTGTAGTAAGACGATATGTTTTTAAAATAATATTTTATTGAGTTTTGGGTTTAATTTGGGTATTGAGTTATATTATTTTATTGTGTAAATATTATTTTAATGTGTTGTATGATAAAATAAAAGTTAAGATGTTGCGAGTTTTGTAAAATGATATAATAAAATAGATAAAATAACTTTTAACATAATAAAATGAAATATTTTTTAGAAACCGGATGGTAATGCTTAGTGACAAATTTTTTGGTCACTAATTGGAGAGAGCAAAAGTTTGTATTTAGTAGTATCCTGATTATGTAATATATTGTAAGTCTGTTTAAAAAATTATATATATTACTTTTGTATAAGTATTACAGTTTTCTTAAAAAAAAAAAATTTTTTGGCTGCTGAAGCTACTGCTTTCTCTGGTTTTGGGACTCTACTTAAGCGGCTACAATGTGCATTTTGGTGTAAAATATAGGTTTTTGGTGTTTGAGATGGACGGTTGTGATTAGCTCTAGGAAAGAAAATTATTAAGTGTGTCACGTTACTTCTTTTACGGCTTTGTGGTGGGGCCAAAAATGGTGAGATGAGCTTTGGTATCAATTCTATGCAAGTATTTTTTATGGGCTTTAGTATGTAACCTTGCTAAGGTGGCTGACTGATGTGTTTAGTTTGTAAGGCCCACCCAATGAAAAATTTACAACTACAATGACATTGCTTTGCCATGGCCATTTTCATTTTTTATTTTTATTATTTGATGTTTATTATTTTTAATTGATAACTTTATGTTTTAAAATTATATAACTTATATATATATATATTAGCAGTAGTTCTAAAATGTCCTAAAAAAGTACATTAAAATAGAGTGGTACTGAAATATTTCATTCCAATGAAAAATTCAAAATAGAATCCAAAATGGTATCCGTAATATTGGGTGAAATGTTGGATTGATAAAATTGATATACATTTTTTAATTTATCTAAAATTTATAAATTTTAAAATAAGTAAGAGATTGTTGGAATTTAAGAGTGTGAGTAGTGAAAATATATTTTTGTCCATAGGTTGACCATTTGACCAAAAAGTTGTAAACTAATTTTTAGAGATAAAGTTGAAAATATGAAAAAGTGGACATCTCTTGTTTGTTCTCTGGATATATAAAGATATCAAATATGATGGATGAAATATAAAATTAAATAAAAACAATAAAAAATTATTTTTTTAGGCACAAAAATAAAAGTTTTTTGCATCCTATATTCCACCGATCACAGTTTTTCTCTTAACATTTTCTCTTGGAATGAAATAAAAAAATAAAGAAATTGGATCTCATAGTACTATTTATATATTTAAAAATTATTTTGTTACAGTATTTTCAGTTTTCAATTTCAGTAAAAATAAATTGTATCTAAATAGACTTTAGTTTCCGCTTGACATTTTCTCTTGAAATGAAATAAAAATAACACCCGTCATATTGCAATTCGAAGAGAACATCCAATGAGACCGCAACAGATTGAATTCGTGGGTCCTCTTCTTTACCTTTCTCCTCGTTTGGTCTCCGTCCCATTCTCACTCCTCACTCCCATGAGTATCTCTCAACTCTCTCCCTCTTCTCCGAGCAGCGTCTTGGATGCTCTATGTTACCTCTTCGGTTGGGTCTTTGGTTGTGGTGCATTCAGCGTTTGACAACCATAAAGGTTCAAATTTCCGTGGGTCTTGGTGAATTTGGTTGAGGTTTCAGCCATGGTGGTGGTTCCGGTTCTTCGGCCGGTTTGGAGGACTGGGTCATACTCGTTTTGTCGCGACGAAGAAGCAAGATATTTGAAGTGGCAACATTGAAAAGCTTTATGGGTATTCTCTTTTAGCGCAGTCCTTTGTCTCTTTCAGCTTACATAGATGTTGTTGATTGTCCTTTGTCTCTTTCAGCTTACATCAGCTTAGATTTTTTGTCTTGTCTTGATGAATACCAATCATTGCTTTCACTGCTACTTTAGTTATGTTGGCTTTGTACAATTTTATAGGGCTGTGGGTGTTTCATTCATCATATTCCTCGGATTTGGCGTGACAATGTTTAGGCACTTGCCATTGCCACAAATTATGTCCCAGGTGGAACACGTATAAAAATTCGAACCAATTTAAAAGTGTCATAAAAGAAATATGAAAAGTTAATAACATTCTAGTACTGATCATGTCTGATATATTTACCAAGGGCTTATCTTCTCCGCGTTTTATTCAATTAAAGAACAAATTAATGCTTACTTATATGCCCATTAGTTTGAGGGGGAGATGTTAATATTACTGATGACACTTGCACTACTTAGCCAGTTGACACTCACAACTCAGTCAAGATTGTAGCAGGTGCTGAGTTAAATTAGTTACATGGAACTAACAAGTAGTTATGGCTTTTACTCTCATGTGCTTTATTAAAATGTGTTTATATACCAATAGTGTGCAGATCACATGCTCATGTGAATAGAATCATTCTTCTGCAGTTAATCCTCCCTTCATTTTTATCTTTGTTTTCTGCTTCTTCTTGTTCTGCACTTAACTGCTTTTGTGATTCAAAATCTCTGTGCACTTTAAATAGGATCCATGGTTTATATGTCAATAAAATGCCAGAGAAGCCCATAAGTAAACGTCTTAATTATTTAGATTTTAGATAAGAACTGGCTATAATAGTTCATCCATTCAATTAAATAAAATAAAGAAAAGTTCATTAGTTTTACACACCCAAGCAAGTAGCAACTATGAAACCCAAATGATAGAATTTAAATCTGAAAACAAAAAGATGCCAAAGAATCTAGTCCCAAATGCACCACTAAATACTTCAAAACTTTCACATATAACATCTCATGCAAGCTATTTATGAATTCCCTATCTAGCTTCTGGCATAGTTATAGTTACTGCATTTTCTGTGCTGGATTTTTCATTTCTTGATAATGCACCTGCATTGCCAGAACTTCTTTCTATGAAAAACCCAGGCTGCTTAGGCTGAGGCAGAATTGCTTCCTCATTTGTTAACATAGAAAGCACACAAGACATTATCGGCCTATCTTCAGGGAACTTTTGAACACATAGTAAACCAACATGAATACTTCTTATTACTTGAGATCTTAAATGTGAATCCTCCAAACATGTATACAATAGTTCCAAGGCCCTGCCCTCCTTCCACAGCAACCATGCCTAAAAAAAGAATTAAAATATAGATGCTTACATAATTTTCCCAAGGGGGGGAACAAAGAGAGAGAGAGAGAATTTTGAACTTACATGTCCTAGTAGGTTATGATGGTGTTCAGCATGAAAGAAGTTTCGATTTTTCATGCCACTCACTATCTCTAACATAAGCACACCCAAGCTAAAGACATCAGATTTCACTGAAAATGTTCCATCAACTGCATACTCAGGAGATATGTAGCCACTGCATGAAACTATAAAATATCAGTTTTATTATTCTTATTGTTGTTGTCATTATTGGTAGGTTACATGAACCGATACATCTTTGACTTTAACCCATGATATCATCCTTCATACCATGTTTATGAGGGAAGGAAGGTCATTTGGGTTAGAGACTCAGAGCACATTGATGAAATGTTGCTACTGTTTGACAAACAAAAATATAGTTCCATTTTATAATACTTACTGTGTTCCAACAACTCTTTCTGTTTTCATTTCAGATTCATCTCCTCCAAAAGTTCTTGCCAAGCCAAAATCTGATATTTTTGGGTTTAAATTGATATCTAATAAAATATTACTCGCTTTCAGATCCCTGTGGACAACTTGAAGTCGAGAATCTTGGTGTAGATAGAGAAGTCCTCGCACAATCCCCAAAACAATTTCAAGACGCTTTGGCCATGTCAACAGTGCACTCCCATTTTGTTCTGCATATAACTTTTGCCCTTATTACCATGATCAATGATTATTTTCAGTTCTTTTGTGAACTTGTTTTGAAAATCATTTGGAGGACTCTATTCAAAGACATGATAGGTAATACACTCAGGTACACAACCTATAAAAGAAGGAAAGCAATAATAACACATAAAAGCTCATTAGAATTGTACCAAAAATGAAATAATTCAAGCTTTTGTTGGGCATGTATTCATAGATTAACATCTTTTCGTCTCCTTGAACGCAGTAGCCTAAGAGCCTGACAAGATTCCTATGTTGAAGTTTGGCAATGAGAACAATTTCATTCTTGAACTCTTTGAGACCTTGTCTTGAATCCTTTGACAGCCTCTTCACAGCAATATTTTGTCCATTAGATAGATGTCCCTGCAAATCATCACATAAAGATGCATCTTTCCTTTTGAATTTGCATAATATCACCATACAATTTGTAACCTGTATAAAAAATTCAGAATCCTTTTTACCTTATAAACAGGACCAAATCCACCAACCCCAATCACATTTTCTTGAGAGAATTTGTTTGTTGCAGTGGCAACCGTTGTAAAATCAAATAAAGGTACCTCTACATCTTCTTTCATTCTTGGAAGACCTACTGAAAGCATATATTACCTTATCAGGAACAGCTTTTGATTTTAGTCTAACTAAGCTTTATCATGATCACTTCAATTGATCTGGCTTTTGCATAATTTATTATTGCTAAGCATGGAAGTTTATACTTTTTATTTTTATTTTTTAATACAATGGATAACTATACTTACATCTTCTACTTGCTATCTTCCAAGTTATACACCAGAAAACAAACCCCAAAGTAAGCATTCCACAAATGAGTGATACCACCAGGACGACCACCGGACTTTCCTTCACGTTTGATTCGCGGATTGATCCTAGAACAGACAACAATTAAGATATTTGTTCATTTTGCTTGAATCCTAGTTCATTAGGGTAGCAGTATTAGGTCTTTGCTTCCACTGGTCAGGTTTTATTATAAGTTAGTTGAGAATGCTAATACAAGCATAAATAAAACTATGGCTTGAGAACTTATACTGAACTCTATCCTGCTATGGATTATAAGACCCTCTGCACCATGCTGGCCAAGGTCTTTGTAGATGAAGACTGCATGTGCTAATATGTTAGAAGTGAGTGTTAGAGAGCAGAAAGTGCACTTACTTAGTTCTGAAGCAGCCAGTCGTATATAGAGATCTTGCCCGGGATTTTCTTGGTTATACCCTCTAATATCAATCAAATTCCCAAACCAGATTAAACAGCCATTGCCTCCCCCATTAATATCTGAATTTGCATATGCTGTACATGAACAGTTCTTCAAGCACTCAGCCTCGCATTCCTTGGTGCTCATACTCTTGTTCAACCAAAACTCTAGCAAGTCAGGCAACTTCATCCACTCAAGCTTCATGAAACTATCTTTCCTCTGGCATTCCAGTGGGGTTCTCCTTACACATCCATTTGAAGAATTGAGCAGTTTCCATTCTTCTGGTGATTTGGGGTTGAATCCTTCCAAACACTCGCAAGTTGATTCTTTGTAACTTCTGCAAACACTATTAGCGCCACACTGCCCATAATTGTCACACATGTCATTCGGTACTGCATCCATGGTAGTCCATTCAGTGCTTCCCTCCATCAATACAAAGCGTTGGAGGATGCCTGACTCACTCAGTGTTATCCTTGTAGAAACCAACTTGTTTTTAGGGTCATACATGTATCCCACCATGTCATTTTGGGATGCTAATATGGGAAAGAAAAATTGATTTATAGGCATAGGAAGACCGCTGAATCGAACTCCATTCCAAGGTCCGGTGCGAAATTTTTTCATCGTTCCCCTTTTTATAAATATTTGAGGCAACCCCTTGTAATCAAATTTGTATGTAGAGTCTCCTGGAGACGCAATATCTGAGTCTTTGCAAGATGTCAAAAATCGGTTTAGACCATTGCTCTTGTCCTTTCCTATTATCATGCCTGGTAACCACGTGTTTATTGGGTAATCATAGCTCTTCCACAGATAGCTTTCAGAGGTCGAAGTTGCATTGTCTATAAGAACAAGGTTACCAGAATCTAAAAGTTGAGCAACTGGAATCTGTGCTGGCCTGGATGGATTTGAATACCAGATAGGATGGTTGCTTTGGTTGAGAAGAACAAGTGCTCCATTGTCGCTGATGGTGAAAACTCTAGAAGGATCTGTGACTGGGCTGTTCTGGTTCGCTATCCACACAAGTACGTCTGGGGTCTTCTTGTACCATATACCCAAGTACCAGCTCTTGTTGTTGCCTGAAGAGAAGAAGCCTAGCTCAAAAACTTGGTCTGAGGAAACTAAAGTCTGGATACCGCTAATTGATTGCCCTGGAATTATGGTGTCAGCTGCAATGCAAAATTGCAACAAGGTTGATGAGAAAGCAATGAGACAGTAAAAGAATGAGGGAAGAGCAAGTGTCTCCATTAACAACCTCCTCATTTTTTTTTTTGGCCTGAATGAAAGAACCTTATTCAGTCCGAACTTAATAGTAGTTAACTGCTGCCAATAGCAGAGAACAACAAAAATACTAGCTTTTAGCAGCTGCAAATCAAAACAAAAGAATTGCGTGATGAAGGGCTTAAATTTAAGTAATCTATTAGCCCATTCATCACGATTCTCGTAACAAAGACTTGGAGGACTTAATGGGTTTGTAAATTCTAGTCATATGTGACTGTGAATTGTGATGACATCATGATATCCGTGAATGACTTCTAATTCAAACAGAACATTCTATTTTTCCAACATGTGCAGCCCGAATTCAAAACTGATTTATGTTAAACGTGGGGACCTCTTTTGGTATTAGTCTGGTTGGAAAGATTTAGGGCTCGTTTGGCATATGTGTTTAAAAACTAAAAATTGTTATTCAAAAACATTTATGAAAATACGTGTGTGTGAAAAAAGTGTGTAGAAATGCGTGAAATGTTGTTTAAAAACTGAAAATAGTTATTTGAAAACATCAACCAAGCACCCCTTCAACGTTTGTGTTTCTTTTGGCAATAATATTCTTTAGAACATAAATTATTTTTCAAAAAATGTTTTTTTTTTTTTTAAAACTATCTCATTTTTCTATGTTTGGTAGTAATATTAAATGAGTTTAAAAATAATTTTTTAACTTTCTTTATTTAGTTTAATGTGAGATAGAGTTATTTTCCAAAAAAAATTAGTGGAATACAATTTATAAAAATAAGTCATACTTTTTATATTGATCAAAAATAATTTTCTCTTTGACTTATTTTTTCTAATACTATGAAACACTAGAAAACCTGAAAAACTACAAACGGAGCATAAGGGATTTGTTGGAAAAATATGAGAGAATAACAAAGAAAAAATTATTTTTGTAAATGCTTTGTTGGAAAGAGGACGGAAAATTTGTGTGACCAGGTGTTCTATCCTGGGCCTACCTGTGACCAGGTGTTCTATCCTGGGCCTACCAAAAACCAATATTTCCAATTTGAAGAGAAAATGAAAGAGAAGACAGAGCTTTATTGCGCAGAACAATTTTGCCCCCCTTTTCACGTTAGTAGACTTCAGCCACAACTTTTTTTTTTCTCCTCTCTCTCTCTCTTCTCTTCTTCTTTTGTCTACCTGTTGCTCCTATCGTATTGCAATTAACTTTAAGTCTTTAACTTATTATTATTATTATTATTATTATTATTTTGGTCTTATCCAAAATCTAAATGAGCAAACTACCAACGTTTTAACGTTCTCGACAATTCATTTGAGACTTTTATTTATTTATTTTTTAATATTTTGTTTTAGCCAATTTAATTAATCACATTTTTATATATAAAAATAAAGAGATATAAATAAGTTAAAATAAATTAATAATTATAGTGTCAATTTCATAATGTGTCCAATTATTTCTTATATTTATATAAGAACTAATAGCCGAAACGTTTGACTTTTTGTTGACTATTGCCACTTGGCTACATAATTTACTGCCACGTTCTCTTTAAAACACTAAACAATTGTATTTTTTCGGTGGTTTGCTTATTTAATTTCAAATGCCATGTATATTTAAAAATACCAAACAATTATACCTTTTCATTTTGTCCACTAAATTTTAGTATCTATTTACCATTTCACATAAGATTTATATATATCACCTGTTCATAATTTAATTTTGTGACGGTTGGAAAAAATTTTGCGCGTGTTTTAAATCATTTGAATCAATCGTTGGTGCTTGCGTTTGATTCTGCGAGAGGATTTGTGAATGATGCATGGTATTATGATTCCGGTTTGGCTCTTGTGTATGATATCCGTTTGCGACGATGATTTGCTTTGGAAATTTGTACTGCTTCGAGATTTCCTTGGTTAGTAATTATTAAGAACTTTTAGAACTAATTGGTTTTTTTTTATTGTTATGAATATAGAGGCAGATTATGTTTTGATTATTATATATTATATTTGTTTTAACATGTTTAGGAATAGATGAGTTTCTTGGCTATGGTTATATTATATTTTATATTTTATTCAAGTGCTTAAATGCTCGTGTATTACAAATGGCTATTATATACCTGTTGAGTTTATGAATGAATCAATATAGATCATCTTGGTTGGAGATATTGATGACCACTCCTTATTCTTAGAAACACACAACAAAGTTTATTAGATTTTACAAATACGAATTTCGGAGAAGATACAGGTTTTTGTGTTTCTATAAAAAGATGAAAGAAAAGAATTTGAGAAGAAGTTATTAAATGAATATAAACCACTATTTATATTCAAAGGATTATGACCTTTCAATAAACATGTTTTCATTCAATATGCAATTTTTCGGCCAATAATCATTTTTTCATTCAATAAGTACCTTTTCAGTCAATAGGAATATTTTCATGCAATAAACACATTTTTCAGTTAATAGACACATTTTCGGTCAATAAGTATCTGTAATATATATCCCAAATGAAGGGTTATAACATTTCAATAGGCATCTTTTGGTATATCCAATATGAAAGGTTATAACCTTTCAATAGGCATTTTTTAATATATATTTAATTTGAAGGATTGTGACTTTTCAATAGGCACCTTTTAATATATCTAATTTGAAGGATTATGATATTTCAACATTTTACCTATTATTATTTACTACAAAAAAACTAATAAATAAAATAACATTACTTTCTTCAACCTAACTGAAGAAAGCAAATAAATTTATACTATTTCTTTCAATATAAATTTTTTTTAATTTCATACATTTTTGCTTACTTAAAATAAAAAATAATGGTTTTTTTTTTCCCTAAAACTCATTTAGTAGTTATTCTTGTGTATTGCACGGGTCAGCGACTAGAATACTGTATAATTGAGGCATAGAAATAAATTCATACAAACTACATTTTTTTTTTTTCACAATTTAACCATAAACCATCACTAATTGAATAATTATTACATAGTGTCAACTTGTGTTGATAATTAATCTTTACTTAAAAGAGAGGGAAAAAAAAAGCTCATAGGATTGCATCAAATATTTCACTAATGTGGACTCCTAATCCAGTAAGAATACATTTTAAAGAAAAAAAAAACAAAACAAAAAATTATGATACCATGTACCAAACGAAAATCACATTCTCTAATTTTGATCATCTTCATTTGGTACCTCACTGGCTCAGAGTTACAATCCCACACATATAAAAAAAAGACCATAAAATCTTATCCTAGAAGAAAAAGAGAAAAAGACCATCAAAATAAAATGTGGGTTTCTTATCGGGTGCAATGCGGTTAATCTATAATCTTTGATCTTGGAGAGGAAAAAACCTTGTGGGCCCAAAATGATTGTGCTGGTATGAATCCCACAAGCCCAAAGTAGTGGAACCAAGCAACCCACATCAAAAGTCAATGGCCGAACCTCAAACACAATCACAGGCACAGAGCCCAAAGTAGTGACTCTTAAGTCTTAACCCTTTTTTTTTAAACCTATCCTGGCTACCTTGAACCAGCCACTTTCACAATCACATTCCCACACACTCAGACTCAGGTTCTGAACACTAACATGAAATTTTTTTTGTGATCAATTTAAAAAATATGAATTATTTATTTATTTATTGCTATGACAGATCTTTCATTTTTTTTTTTTTTTTTTTAATTATAGAAAAGTTGGTTTGCCCTTACAAACTATCATCCATCTTATCTGTTTGTCTCTAATAACATCCATTCGGATTTGTTTTTCATAAATCTAAAATAAGTAACATTTAAATTTGTTTATTTTCTCCAACCTTTTCTTTTAGTTCTCAATAAAAAACTTGATATATCTTTACAGGAGCAAAGCCTTTTGCAGTCTCACTCTAATCAATATTGTAAGGTTGAATTTAATCAACCATCTTGTTGGCTTTATTCCGTGCCAAATTTGCTTGTAATTCAGCACTTAGAAACCCTGTCTTTAGGTGGGAATCTTGTAAGGGTAGTGTGTGAGAGAGTGTGAAGAAATGCTCAAGATTGTACAGTGAAGCAGGGACTCGCGACTGGATCTCGCAGGTGGCTCGTGACTAACAAGCTGCCAGAAGATGCACACGAGTGAAGCATGCAGAGAAGCTGAACGGTCGTGCCAGTTGTAGCACTACAGGACAAAAAGTCCAGATTGGCCATTCAGTTAGCTCGCAGCTTGAACTCGCGACTCAGTCAAGTTGCAAGGCCAAGTCGCCAGCTAGCTCTGTTTTGAAAAAATGACTCTTCGCATTCCAAACACACACCACTATATATAGACCCTTATACCCATGAAATGTAGAAAGCTTCTAGAGAGAATTTTGAGAGAGAAACCCAAGAGAAAAACAAGATTAACTCATCCACAATCTTTACTTATAGACTCTTCAAATTCCTCCACTCTCATCCCCTCCATTGTTACATCCTTGAAAGGCTCTTGATCAAATCATTTTCTCACAATACCCACATCTGTGAGAAGTCTTTTTGGTGCTTTGGGAAGCAGTTAGGAAGGGACCAATTGATATTGGTTGATACTATAAGCTATAGCGAAATTCGGTAAGCAAAAGAAGACAAAGGTTCGGCGCAACCTCGTTGGAGCAAGAAGCTTGGAGGGCTTAGTTGCACACTCTTGAGCTTTTCTTCACACTCTCTCACACACTACCCTTACATGATTCCCACATAAATACAGGGTTTCTAAATGCTGAATTACAAGTAAATTGGCACGGAATAAAGCCAAAAAAATGGCTGTTAAATTCAACCTTACAACCATAATCAAGTTAAAATATTAGTAGTCATGTTTTGTCTCTCAATCTGTTTGAGCACATATCATGTTCGTTTGTACTTACTAAGTGCGAACTCAATCTATTTGTATTTGCTTGTGATTCGTTTCCTCCAAATATTCTTGCCATTCCAAAATTTGATATCTTCGGATTTATTTCGCTATCTAGCAAAATGTTGCTAGCCTTTAAATCTCTATGAATAATTCTCAACCTAGAATATTGATGAAGGTAAAAAAGCCCTTGTGCAACACCTTCAATCACTCGAATTTGTGTTTGCCAATCTAAAATCCTGCGTTTTTCTAGATCTATTTTACAATCATGAGAAATTAGTTATACACAATTAAAAAATCATATGCAAAGATCGACCATGAAATCAATCTCAATTATATATATCTATATATATATGAAACATTACTAACCAAAAATGAAGAAGTCCAAACTTTTATTTGGCATATACTCATATATTAGTATCTTTTAATCTCGTTCAATGCAGTAGCCCAAAAGTCTAAAAAGATTGTTGTGTTGGAGCTTGACTATAAGCATAGCTTCATTTTTTAGCTCCTCCCATCCTTCGCCCAATCTTCTTGAAAGCCTTTTCACAACTACCAAATCCCGTTTCAGTAATATTCCTTGAAATTGTTTTCCTTAAAGCTGAGTTTTGTGGCCACCATGAAGAACTTAGGATAGAACAATTATACTCGACAGAAATATACAGAGCAGGGATTAAAACAGACACAGTAACAAACTGGTAGTGCCTGTTTGTTCTCGTTAACATGGCAAGTGTAAAGTTGATAAGAGTTAAACCTTTGTATACATTCCTCATCCTAAGCATTGCATTTATGGATAATCATACCTTGTAAACAGGTCCAAAACCACCCTCTCCAAGTTTATTTGCATTTGAGAAATTATCAGTTTCAGCAGAAACACTTGCAAAACTGAATAATGGCATTTTGACTTCCTTTTTCTAGATATCTCAACGCTTCTTTTCTTCCAGCAACTCCGAATTTTGAGACTTTATGGTCATGCCCAAATCTAACTGTACCAAATCCTCACCTGAACAGTGAACAATTACAACACATATATGTTTATGGCAATAATTAAGTGATGAAGCACAAATTCGTCAGTCTAGATGGATCCAAAATGTCGTCTATGTGATTACAGAAATGGTAGATCAGCTTCCTAGAACAGTCACCGATGTGGTGCCTGCCACAACACCTCCGATGCTAAAGTCAGTATAAGAAACTTTTTTGGAAAAGAATAATGCAATATTTCAGAACAAGAAATATCTCTTAGTATGTTTTTTTTTTTATGAACCTTGTGTTGGCATTGTGAGGGCCTTATATATGTTTTCACAGCTTCTAGCCGTTGGGGTAGTTATGGTGGCCTTAATGTCCTTCTTGGTAACGTCCTATGCTTTGTAATGTGGCTTCAATGTGCCCCAACGGTCCGTACAACTGGCTTTGTAACCGCTCCGGGTATAATTAGCTGCATTGAATGGCCTGGTCGTCTTTGTCGGTGATGTGGGTATTTGCTTAGTTCGTTTGGGAGGATGGTCTCGTCTGTAGTTGATTTTATCAGTCCCATCATTAAGGATATACATTTTGATTGCTTAAATAGCATTATCAGCAATTCTTTTCTCACCCTTGCCTGCCATCCTGAGTTTTACCCATACACAATAGACAAAGAGGCCCAACATAAGCGTTGCAAGAGGCAGAGATATAGCCAGTATGGCGACTAAGTGGCTCGTACAAGCATTACTCCTTCAATTGCTCTAGGTGGGCTAGATTCATTCCTTGAGATTGGGATTGTCGAAGAAAATTAGAGAAATAAATAAATATATGCATTGTACTTTTTTTTTTTTTTTGGTCTAAAGGAAGATATATTAAAACTAACAAGAAGAAAAAGGTCCAGGACAAAGCCTATTACAAAAAGAACCCAGCGAGTCAACCTCTAACAGAGGAATCAACTGAACAGGAGGAAAAGAATGAACAAAAAAATCCACAGATTGAAGCAATCCTAAATTTGCAAGACGATCTGCACATTTATTCGCTTCCCGGTAAGTGTGCTTAACACGAACCTGAGGGATTTGGTCAATTAAAAGTTTGCAATCATCCAGAAGAGGAGAAATCACTGAATTGCAGTTTGAAGAACTATTGAGAACATCCACCAGAGACTTCGCATCAAGTTCTATCAAGACAGCACAAGCATTCATTTGACGGCAAAGCTGAAGACCATCACCGGAGAGCCCAAATCTCAGCCACAAAGCTATCAGTTCTTCCAATCTTTCTAGAAAATCCTATCACCCAATTACCAAACTCATCCCTTATCAAGCCACCACTTGTTGCGGTGCCTATCGGACCACTCAAAGACCCATCTGTATTGAGTTTAAACTAGCCCGGATCTGGTTTTTCCCATCTAACTTGCTTGATCACCATATGATTATTACGAGTTGGCTGTGAAACATAAAGTAGAAATTCAATAGCTTGTGTGGTTATCACCTTGGCTAGGTTCGGATTGGCCCTTTTGTTGGAAAAACAGACATGATTCCTCTGTTTCCAAATCATCCATATCGTATAAGGGAAGAGAATGTTCCAAGGAATACCTGCTGCATTCTGGGAGGATTTGAGGCTGGAATTGGAAATCAACCAGTCACTAATACCTTGGGAAAAGAAGGAAGGGTTCAGACAGTGGGTTCCAAGTTGAAACCATACCGGTTTAATCATGTCACAATCCCGGAGCGTATGAGTTAAGGATTCAGATTCAGACTGGCACATCGGGCAGGAGGTATCAAGAAGGATTCCTCTTTTTGCTACAACCTCCTTGACAGCAATACTGTTATGCATGCACCTCCAAATGAACATTTGAATTCTAGGCAGAGTTTGAAGCTTCCATATCCAGGAACCAGCAAAAGATTCAGCTTCCATTAGGTTTGTGGCAA
The DNA here is from genome assembly GCA_023736055.1 of Quercus glauca. Classification (NCBI taxonomy): domain Eukaryota; kingdom Viridiplantae; phylum Streptophyta; class Magnoliopsida; order Fagales; family Fagaceae; genus Quercus; species Quercus glauca. The sequence continues at coordinate 52,041,721 of CM043322.1, read as the reverse complement.
TAAGATAAGCACTTCCCATATCAAAGCTCCCTTTTGGAGAATATTTCCATGCCAACTTATCATTGTTTCTAGATATAAGGGGGATTGGTGTTGCTTGAATTTCATCTCTGATCCCCAAAGGGAGGTTAAAGGGAATCTTCGACCAATCCCATCTTCCTAAGGATATTACATCTTTGATCTTAAGGTTGATTGAGTCTAGCGGAAGGGGACCCTGGATGTGAGCTCTAATGGAACCAAGATTGGACCAGCAATCAAGCCAGAAATTAAGATTACTCTCATGACCTGGAATCCACTTTAACCCTTTCTTGAAAGTGGCCTCACCTATCTTCATACCTTTCCAAGTAGGGGAGCTTGGGAGTTTAGCTTTATTCCTTGAATTGATTCTCTGCCTAGTATAATATTTATATTTAAGAACCTTGGCCCAAGGAGTATCATTCTCAGTGTGAAATCTCCAGTTTAGCTTGGCTAGGAGAGCTATATTCCTACCTTTAGCCGATTGCAGTCCAAGACCTCCCAAAACCTTAGGCTTAGTTACAACATCCCACTTGACCCAATGCATTTTCCTAGCATGTTCAGAAGATCCCCACAAAAAGTTCATGTTGACTCTATCAATGCCCTTAAGGATTTTGTTTGGGAGTGAAGCCTGTTGCATGACATAGTTCGGAATGGTGGAGGAAGATGCATGAATGAGAACCAATCGGCCAGCCATGGATAGTAAGTTAGCTTTCCACCCCGCTAACTTTTTCTTGACTCTATCTAACACAAAATCAAAGTCATGCTTACGAACTCCAGCATGCTTCAAAGGAAAACCCAGATACTTGCCAAGGTTTTTAGTAAAGCTGAAACCAAGAGTGTTAGACAAAAGATCTCTTTGGTCTGCGTCCACATTTGGCGAAAAGAATACACGAGATTTTGCTTCGCTCACCTTCTGACCAGAACTAGAACAAAACTCCTGAAGAGCTTCATTAATAGCAAGACAATTGTTAGTGTCCGCCTCAGCAAATAAAACCAGGTCATCTGCAAAGAACAGGTGTGAGAAAGAAGGCCTGTTCCTTGAAGTTTTCACTGGCTTCCAACCCTTGGCTGCACACTTTTCTTCAATTAAATGCCCCAAATACTCCATGCAAAGAATGAAAAGGTAGGGCGATAAGGGGTCCCCTTGTCTGATGCCTCTAGACGGGCAAAAGGAGTCTAAGCAGCCCCCATTGAAGAGAAGAGAGGTTGAAACCGAAGAAACACAACTCATGATAAGGTCTGTAAGCTTTTTTGGAAAGTTGAACTTGAAGAGCATTTCCCTGATAAAACTCCACTCAATTCTGTTATAGGCCTTCTCCAAATCAATCTTAATAGCCATATACCCCTTCCTTCCCTTTGCTCGACCAATGGTGTGAATTAATTCCTGAACAATGATAACATTATCCGTTCCTCTCCTACCCGGAATGAATGCAGTTTGGAAGGGAGAGGCAAAATTCTCCAAGAGAGGTCTAATTCGATTAACAATGACTTTGGAAATGATCTTATAAACAGAGTTACAAAGACTAATAGGCCTATAGTTCCCAATAGATTCCGGCCCTTGGACTTTGGGAATGAGAACAATGAGGGTTTTGTTGAGATAATCAGGCACCTTTCTATCAAGAAAAACTTTCATTACTTCCTTCTTCACTGAATCCCCCACTGTGAGCCAAAACCGTTGGTAAAAACCAGCATGCAATCCATTTGGACCTAGAGATTTGTAGGGTTTCATAGACCAAAGAGCATCCTTAATTTCCTCCAAGGTAACCATGGCATCTAAAGAGCACCTTACTTCGTCAGACAGCTGCACTTGCTATTGAACAACATGGCTTGGAACCCTCTCTGCCTCCATAAAGGATGTGGTATATAAAGAGACAAATTGGCAGTGTATATGCATTGTACTTGCATTACAAATTGGCAGTGCCCACCATCTCAAATAATAATAATATGGCAAAGCCAAGAATTTTCCGGTAAAAACTTTGAAACTCAACAAGTGTAAATGTAAAGTAGTGACCACCTCGAATTAAAGAAGATTTTAACACTTGTTTGCGATATAGTACATTAAAGAAGAATCTGTCATGTGTTTATTTTTTTATAATTTAAACTTTGGCTATTTTATAAGAAAAGTTAAGCAAATATATGACAAATTGTGATTGGTCATAAAGTAGAATACAAAAAAATGATATAAAAAATTTGTATTATCTTACTTTAGGTTACCTAATTAAATTTTAACAGTACATTTTCTAAGTTTTTGTGATTTATTGGTCAATAAAATCTATATATTACTAAAAGTTGAAGCATAGGATTTAATATTGCTGCTCTCACGTTGCACCACATCAGCTGCCACATCATTTTTTTTTTTAAATATAATTTGTCCTACAATTTTAAAATGGTTTTTACAATTTTCAGCCCTATAAATGCAGCCCACTACTTATTTATTTACTTCCACTATTACTCTATAATAAATCTTTATAATTAATCCGATCCACCTCTTATTTATTTAGTTCCACTATCAAGCCTAACCCAAAGCCTTTTCAGTTTAGTTTTAAAGTTTTGTGTGAGCCTTTTTAGCTTAAAGGTAAAAAAGAAAAAGAAAAGAAAAAAAAAAAACTAACTAACTTGGAAGCCTTTCAAGCTTTAGGGATTTTTTTTTCTATAATTGTTTTTAATATTTACACTTTTCCAACCTTTCTCTCCCCCTTACCATTTCATCTCCCCATTACTTCTTCAATCTTTCTCCCTCTCTTACCTTTTCATCTCTCCACTACCCTCTACATTAATATCATTTTTCCTCTTTCCCTTCATCTTTATTTTTTTCTCTTCTTATTCACACCTTCTTACTATAAATTTGTCACTACCTCTTCTATTCTATGCATAGTTTTCCCTCACAAAAAAATGGTTCTCTCTCTCCCTCTCTCTAAATTTTTTGGTGGATTTTTATTTTATATTTTTCTTGCATCTCTACTTTAGGTTGATAATTTTTTATATTCTTTAAAATTCTATTTTGGGTTAATGTGATTTAGTTTTATTTTTTTAATTGTTGTTGTTGTTTTTATTTTTATTTTTTATTCTCTTTGATTGTAAAATGTTATCCTATTGCGTTCTAAAGAATTAAATATAGCATATAAAAATATTATATTATTATATTACATAGCATGATTTGGATAATTTAGTATTTATTCTGTTACATAGCCTTTTCAGCTTAAAGGTAAAAAAGAAAAAGAAAAAAAAAAAAAAAAAACTAACTAACTTGGAAGCCTTTCAAGCTTTAGGGATTTTTTTTTTCTATAATTGTTTTTAATATTTACACTTTTCCAACCTTTCTCTCCCCCTTACCATTTCATCTCTCCATTACTTCTTCAATCTTTCTCACTCTCTTACCTTTTCATCTCCCCACTACCCTCTACATTAATATCATTTTTCCTCTTTCCCTTCATCTTTATTTTTTTCTCTTCTTATTCACACCCTCTTACTATAAATTTGTCACTACCTCTTCTATTCTATGCATAGTTTTCCCTCACAAAAAAATGGTTCTCTCTCTCCTCTCTCTCTCTCTCTCTCTCTCTCTCTCTCTCTCTAAATTTTTTGGTGGATTTTTATTTTATATTTTTCTTGCATCTCTACTTTAGGTTGATAATTTTTTATATTCTTTAAAATTCTATTTTGGGTTAATGTGATTTAGTTTTATTTTTTTAATTGTTGTTGTTGTTTTTATTTTTATTTTTTATTCTCTTTGATTGTAAAATGTTATCCTATTGCGTTCTAAAGAATTAAATATAGCATATAAAAATATTATATTATTCTATTACATAGCATGATTTGGATAATTTAGTATTTATTCTGTTACATAGCATGATTTCTTATAGTGCTCAATTTAGATGATAAACTATGAGACTTTACTAATTTTTGTTTATTTTTTAATCCTTTGTGGTGGACAAAGTACTCTTAATAGTTGTATTAGAAGTACTCTATAATGCCATTCATTTAAAGAAAAGCAAAGGTTAGCCAAATGAAAATAATCGGTGACAAATTTTAACTTTTGCAATTTTATTTTAATTATTATTATTTTGTAACAATATATGTATAGAAATTTAATTCTTAGATTTTGCTAATAATTGTTTATTTGGCAATATGTTTTGGGTGGCTGAAATTATAATTTCTACAAAGAAAATAACCTTAATAGATTATCAAATACAAAATTTTATCCTAATATTGGTTCAATTAATCATTGTTAAGTTTTATTAATTTTTTTTAGTTTAGTTTTTTTGGTGTTTTGGATTGTTCCTATATTACATTTATGATTGTTCCTATAATAAATAAAAATATAATTACAAAATACATTACTCATTATTAGATTAGTTTAAATTGTAAAAAAGATTTTAATAAAACCACCATAAAAATAATTATCACGCGCAATGCGCGGGTTTGTGGCTAGTTAAAACTAATTGGGAAAGCTAACGCAGTGCACTCAAGATAGTGCACCCAAGTTTTACCTTTTGTTTCATAACATGATCAAAATTGCCACTTGCCTAAAATCTTAAACAGTTATGAAAGAGTGACATATATGTTTTGATAATTCAGTAGTTGGCTTTATTAAGAGGTGTCAACCAATTGAGGTGTAAGACCCTTGAAAGGAAAGAGTGAATTTGATAGATTTAACCGTTTTTCTTACGCAAATAAATTAAGAAGAAACAACATACACAGTACTAATAACAAGAAGTCCTTTATATTTCTTACCATTGGTGAGCAAATCCAAGGGGAGTTTAAGATAGAAATTATTTCCATAAATATCATCGTCTGGTAGTTGTTTCAGATGTGACAAAGAACCATTCTATACTAAGCACTTAGATTTGCTCTTACGAGAACGGTAATTATCTTCATAAGCATAAGCAATACAGGAACACTTGTTCAAGCAAGCTGATTCGCACTCCTTATCACTCCCAATGTCGAAAGACAGCGGACTATCAAGCCAATCAACTTTAGACATGGGAAGAAACCCATCGTTCTGAAACATCACTATTATTACTGCAGTGCAGAGCAGTTTCCCTCACACAGCCCCTGGGCACGTTTCCTTTGCTCTTAACATCGGCAGACACGGGTTTAAAGCCTCGCAAACAGCCACATGGTTCCTGGGCTATCTCATTGCATATGCTGCAAGTACCGCATGCAACATAATCCCCACACCCATATGACCGTAACGAGGAATTCCACTTTTGCTCATCTTCTAACCATGACTGCAGTTTAAGCTTCCCGTATTCATCCAACACGATTCTCGAAATTTGAGTCTGAGAAGTGTTATTAATAGGCCAAGTAACAAACCCCAAATCATAAGATAAAACATCAAAACTATCGATTGAAATAGCCCAATATACTTTAGATCCCTCCATTAATGTCAGCCGATACCAATATTCCAGCTCTAGGGAGAAATTACCTGGATCAGGGTTTTCTTTACTTTTCCATGATTTTAATGACCAATCATTTCTTCCAAGAGTCATTCCGGGTAAAAGAGTATAAGTAGGATGGTCAAAGCTTTGCCCCAAAACGTCCAAGCCCCTGTCTGTGAGTATAAGATTACCTGCATTCAACAGCATGGCATAGGGACCGTTGCCAGCTGAAGTGTAGGTCAACAGGGAATATATTCTGCTATCGGATATTGCAAGATCTCCATCCTGATTAATTTTAAGAACAGCAGAGGAATCTATGAATCCGTACTCTCTGTTTGCAACCCAAACTACTGCCTGCTTAGAAACATTCGTGTACCATATTCCCAAGTAATACTTTGTAGAACTTCCTGGAGAGAAGAAACCAAGTTGGAAGATTCCATTAGCGGATACAATGGTCTCCGAGGTAGTCAGTGATTGGTCAGGTTGGATAGTATTTGTGACAGTATCATTGGTGGTAGTATTGGTGGACTGAAAACCCAGAAAGAAAAAAAGAAGCCGGAAAGCAATAAGAGGGGAAATTCTACTATACATGTTTGTATAAGGCAGCTATGCAATGCAGCACAATTTGCAATTTGCAGCTTAACCCGGAAGGAGACTTAAGGAGATTCAAAATTCATGTTGTTAGGTTGAGGAAGGAGACTTAGGGCCCGTTTGGTTTAGAGGGGTCTCAGTTTTCATAATTCAGTACTCAATTTTCATAACTCAAATTCAAAACCTATAACTCATAATTCAATCTCCACTATCACTCAAAAAATCCAACATTTTTGTTTGGTCACAAAACTCAGTCATGTATCTCAGTTTTTAACTTCACTTTTTGCCAAAATAATGGACTCACCCACTGACACTGCACAGAAGAATACGGTTGCTACCCGCGTCCCTTTTCTTTTCTGCTCTTCAAACCCAGCTTCATCGAAACCTAGTTCCACCACGACCAATGGCAAACCCAAAAATCCACAACCACAACCTCCACCAAAAAATCCGAATGAATCAAAAATCCAAACCCACCAACAGCCCTCAACCAAAACCACAACCTCCACCAAAAAATCCAAGCCTCAAACCACCACAACCATAACAAAAAAAACCCAAACCCAAATCCTTAGATCGGAGACCCAAACTCAGCCATCTCTACCATCACCACTTGAAGAAAAAAAAAAAAAAAAAAAAAAGAAGCAGCTAAGAGAAGAAACTAGAGTGAAGAACAAAGAAAGAAAGAAAAGAAAAAAGAAAAGAGAGAAGAAACTAAGAGCAAAAACCCACCTTGAAGAAGAAAAGAAACAAAAGAGAAAAAAGGAAAGAAAAAGAAAGAAGTAAGAGATCCGGCCTGGGATCAGTCCGATCTCGAGGTCTGCATGTCTCGAGGGCGACGAAGCTTCTGATCTCAAAGTCCGATCTCTGGTCTTGCTCTCTTTCTGATACCACACAAAAAAGAGAAGGAGAGCTCTGGGTCAGTGAGAAGAGAGAGTTCTGGGTAAAAGAAAAAAAAATGAAGAAGGAGAAGTGACAAAGAAGAATGGGTTGGAGAGAGATCAAGTAGTGATGGGACAATATAAAAGCTGTGGGCTCCACGAGGTCTTCCGTTTTACAAAATTACCACTGAGTTTGAGTTTGAGAAACAGAAAACAACATTTTCTTGTTTCCAGTTTTCATTACTCTCACTCAACCCAAACTGAGTTTGAGTGATGAAAACAGGAAGAGGAAATCAAGCCAAACCCTCAATTCTCAGTGGGTCCCACACAATTCTTAGTTTGAGTGATGAGAACTAAGTCATATGACTCAAAACAGAACTAATCCAAACAGGGCCTTAATGTGCGTTTGGATTGCAATTAAAATTATAAATTATTTCATTATTCAGCTTATTTTTTGTACTATTTATAGACCCTATTTCACTTTTTGGTACTATTCATGGCCCAACTATACCATTTCAACCAACTTTTACCTTTATTTACAGTATTTTCAGTAATAAGTTTTCAGTTTTAGCAAGATAAGCGGTATCCAAACGGACCCTTAGAGGTCAACCAGTAGCGCTTTTTGCCCAATGTGACTGAAAAGACATAAATCATGATGTGACATGTCACCTAAACTACAATATCCCCAATGAACATAATATGACATGACATAGTTCGTAAACTTACTAATCAGGCTTTAATTTTTGGTTTAACTAACATTATTTGGTTCAGCAACGTTGAATTTAGGTTTCATTGGTGGTAGTAGTATACTAGTATAATAGTATTGGCGGTGTTTATCAAAAAGAATATATATATATATATATATATATATATATATATATATATATATATATTGGTGGTGGTAGAATACTAGTATAGTATTGGTGGACTGAAAACCCAGCCAGAAAAACGGTAGCAGGGAAGCAATAATAGCTGAAATTCTACTACTCATATTTGTATGTATCGTGATAGAGGGGATGTTATTTTTGGAAGATTTTGATGTCTCTGAGGACCAAAAATTGTTAGGATTAGTGCCCTTAAATCCTATTGTATGATACTCTGTATGAGATTATATATGACTTAATGTTGTGATTAATAAAGTTGTTTTATTATTATCTAAAATAATGGTAACATGAATATTTGGACATTATCATATAGTCCATAAGATGCATAGTATGTAATTTATGTGATTTAGTCATAGAAGATATAAATTACAAGTTCTTTATAAACTCAGAATTTTAGTTCGTAGTCAGTAATGAAATTTGGCATTTCATCTGCGAAAACTATAACATATCAACTAAGATGATTTGTCTTGATCATGGAAGTAGAGACTTCTAGTTGGTATGTTGATATGTTTTAAGAGTTAAAACATATTGAACTGGACCGCTATGAGATTTGTTATTCTCCTAACGACTGTCAAATGAATAATAAATCTCACGACTTCTATTTACATGAACTCTTAATCCTGAGAGAATAATGGACCTGATCATGAAGTGTAGGTCGCTTTGATATATCAGGAGTGAGATCTAAAGTCACGATCAAAACCTCAGTATGTTGAGCAGCCACATTTAGTGTTGATGGAACATATATTTTGAAGATGAAATTCATAATCTCTTAACGGATGTATAAAATATTCCATTGAAATAAATTTAATGGGTTTGGTTATTCAGAGTGTTAGGCTTAACCACTTTAATAAGAAGTTACTAAAGTATATATTTATGAAATTGGATTTCATAAATATATGATAAGTAACTTAAAGGATTAAATCGCGTACTCAAGGATTAAGATGTAGTAATTTTCAAAGTGACTATCTACATTCATGACTTTGTATTACTACGAATATTTTATGAAGGGGTTGCATGTACAATAAAGTCTTGGGATATATTTATTAATAAGGCCTAGAGTGCAATTATATTTATATAGTGTTATTAAATATAATTAATGGTAACTTTGGACTTCTTAAGAGTTGACAGAAAAGCCCAAGACCCATTGAAGCTAGTGTCTTATTGGTCCATTTTGGTCCCACTCCAAGCCACATACTAGAGCCTAATTGGAATGGCCCAAAAGACTAGCCCAATTAGATAATCAATTAGATATTAAGGGAGGAACATACATAATTTTAATAAGAGACACTATTGTGAAATGATGTATATGTGAGTGTAAGCAACTCTCTTATTCTCCCTTGAACCGATTGAGAGACCACACTTCTTGGGCGTTAGTGGAATTGGAGTGAAGATTTAGAGTGTTCCCAAGTACTTCTAATCTTTATTTTGAAATTCACAGCTTCAAGGTACGCTCTCTTGTTCTTAAATTCTGAAATTTACATAGTACATGCTATTGATTGCGAATGAAATAGATCTGTTAATTTTCCACTGTGTATGTTTTGTATGAGATACAAACCATGTTTTATCCAACAAAAATTTCCTTGGGAGGTTCGTTTGAGAGATTTTTGTTCCTCTTTTCTTTGTTTTTGATTTCTTTGTCGTAAGATTTCTTCTCCCTCTTTACTTAGCATTGATTTTTTTTTTCTTTTTATTTTTTGGTGAAGTTGTTTATGAAATTTTGGGTGTAGAAAGGTTAAAAGTGAATGGGTATTGTTCTTTGGCAAATTCTTTGATACATTAATTGATATCTTTGATTGAAATTTGTTGTGGGGCTGTAGGATCGATAAATTATGTACTCGGACTCATGCCTTGCCAAAAATGGCATGTGTGGGTCTCTCCATTATTTGACTTTGATGCCGAATCATGTCTTTGCTGAAGACTTTTGATTCTTCTTCTTTGTTTAGATTCTGAATCATGTGATTTTCATGCATCAAGATTCATTATGGTCATAATGAGAGAATAAAGTTGAGAGAGAGAGAGGGTGAGATGAATTCTTTCCTCTCTTCTCCTTTCTATGAGAGAGAGAGAGAGAGAGAGAGAGAGAGAGAGAGAGAGAGAGAGAGAGAGAGAGAGAGAGAGTTAAAAATAGGAGAAAAAAGTGAGTTTATAACTTGAAAGCTCAATAGTAAAATTACTAAAGCTCAATAACAAAATTGCTAAAGTTCAATAGTAAAATTACTAAAGCTTGAAAGCTCAATAGTAGATCTTTTGTTCCGGTAGACGCTTGTTGAGTTAGAAGATACAAAAACCTCACAAATCTAAATCACAAGATTTCTAAGAATTTGTAAAATGTAATTAGAGTTTTCCTTTTATACCTAGTAGTGTTTCACTCAAACCCTAAACGTTTTCACGGGCTTTAGACCTAATTTCAAATCTACATAATATGATTTTCTATTAGTCGAGCATGATTTTCGATCGGTTGAACTTCACAGAAACTAAACTCTTCTTTCTGCAGCTTGTATATCTTGAATCTTGACTTGAACCAACAAGAGCAATGTCTAACACCTAATTTAGACATGTTTTGACCTCGGTTTGCCAACATACATAAATTTGAAAACTAAACATTAATCGTAAACATTTAAAACCTATTAAGGTGCATTTTTTTTAGAAGTACTACGTTCACAACACTTTTATAACATTTTCACAACAAATCATAAGTGATTAGTTATTATTGGTTCAAATTTGAATTTAGCACTGAGATTACTTTTTTAACCCAATAATAACAACTAGTAACAACCTGCCACTTAGGATTTATTGTAAAAATATTGTGGACATATTCTTTTTTATTTTACACCTAATATTGTTTAAATACCACCTATTTATTTTCAAACATCACCAACAAATTATTGGGCATCTCCAAATATTTTTTACCATATTATTATTATAGCCTACATCCATTCTTCTTTTCATCACAAAAAACAGTAGCAGGGAAGCAATAAGAGCTGAAGATCTACTACTCATATTTGAATGTATCGAGATAGAGGTTAGGTTATTTTTGAAAGATTTTGATGTCTCTGAGGACCAAAAATTTCCTTGGGAGGTTTGTTTGAGAGATTTTTGTTTTTCTTTGCTATGTTTTTGATTTCTTTGTCATAAGATTTCTTCTCCCCCTTTACGTAGCTTTGAATTTTTTTTTTTAATTTGTGAAGTTGTTTATGAAATTTTGGGTCTAGAAATGTTAGAAGTGAATGGGTATTGTTCTTTGGCAAATTCTTTGATACATTATTTGATATCTTTGACTGAAATTTGTTGTGGGACTGTAGGATCGATAAATTATGTACTCAGACCCATGCCTTGCCAAAAATGGCATGTGTGGGTCTCTCCATTATTTGGCTTTGTTGCCGAATCATGTCTTTGATTCTTCCTCTTTGTTTAGATTCCGAATCATGTGGTTTTTATGCTTCAATTTTCATTATGGTCATAATGAGAGAATAAAGTTTAGAGAGAGAGAGAGAGAGAGAGAGAGAGAGAGAGAGAGAGAGAGAGAGAGAGAGAGAGAGAGAGTGAGAGACAGAGAGAGAGAGAGAGAGTGAAACAAAAAAAAAATAGGAGAAAAAAAAGAGTTTATAACTTGAAAGCTCAATAGTAAAATTACTAAAACTTGTTTAGACCCCCAATTTTAAAATATGGCTTAATTACTTTTAATCGACTCAATTAAGTACGGAACAAGAGTAAACAAAACGCAATTTGTTTGTTTGTTTAGACCCTTTAACAACAAATTAGTTTAACCTAATGAATTAGACAAGTGTTTACTCAAGTTAATTATGAGATTTAGGTTAAATACATGCAAACACAATACTTGGTGCAGAAAAGTAAAGAAGACAGTAATATAATGACCTAGAAAAACCAATGAAATAAATTGTTTCAAGGTAAAACTTGGGGAGGATTTAACTTAGCTATCCTCAAGGTAACAAATCCACTATGATAGAATGGAAGATTACAATAGATTTAAACTCTAAATTTAAAGCTACCTCTTGTAGAACTTACTAACATGACCATGTGCAGCTTCAACTCCACGAACTCTTCTATCTTAGATTTGCTTAACATAAACTCTCCGTTTATGACTTTGATATCCCGCTTAAAGGTTTCAGATCACCACCAATAGTAAATCTTTATGCAGCAACTTGTTTCTACTAGTTCTTAATTGTACAACTCTTATTCCAGTAGATGCTTGTTGAGTTAGAAGGTACAAAAACCTCACAAATCTAACTCACAAGATTTCTAAGAATTTGTAAAACATAGTTAGGGTTTTCCTTTTATACATAGTAGTATTTCACTCAAACCCTAAACGTTTTCGCTGGCTTTAGGCCTGATTTCAAATCTGCAGAATACGATTTTCTATTAGTTGAGCCTGATTTTTGATCGGTTGAGCTTCACAGAAACTAAACTCTTCTTTCTGCAGCTTGCATGTTCTTGAATCTTGACTTGAACCATCATGAGCAATGTCTAACACCTAATTTAGACATATTTTGATATCTGTTTACCAACATACATAAATTTGGAAACTAAACATTAATCCTAAATATTTAAAACCTAACACAATTAATCGAGATTACTACTTAGTGCATAGAGATACATAATTAACAATTAAATCTAAAGTACAACGAGTAAGGGAAGAGAGGTGCAAACTAACACAGATTACATGTCAATGTGTTATTGAAGAGGAAAACCAAAGTGCACAGTGTAAAAACTTCTCTACGATCCTCCAAGCTGAAATGATCCATTAGTGAATAAAGTTGGAGTACAAGGATATCAAAAAGACCCTTCAAGCCTAATCTACCCAAAGTACTTGAAGCATCCAAGTCCCAACTCCCAACGGACTTCATTGAGTCATGTCTTCACTAGTTATCCAAATCATGCAATTTGCTCCAATTGCATCCACCAAAGATTGGCTTCATCCAATGCTTCCCATAGGCACCAAAACAACTCATAACACTCGAATTGGGTGTGATATGTGTTTGGGCTAAGAACCTCTCAAAGGGTAGGAAATTAGAGAGGTAGGAGTAGAGGAAAACTAAGAGAAAAGAATAGAGGATTGTAGATGTGTAACCTCTAATTCTCAAATGGATTTCTAGGATTTTCTCTCTAAAATTCTCCTTACAATTTCATAGGTAATTTGGGTTTTTATAGTGTGGGTAAAGAAATGAGGAAAGCACACAAAACAGGCTGGGAGTGCATCTCGTGAGTTGGCCAAGTCACCAGATGAGTCACGAGATGCCTTCTAACACTTGACTCTTCAACTTCCGGCATGTGCTTCTCACGTGACATTTGGTGAGTTGTCTAATTGCAACTTAGTTGCAAGCAAGTTGCGAGTTACTTTGTTCTTCACAGTTCTTCACTAATCTCACACACTAACCCCTTACATTAAATCCCACAAAAATACAAGAAAATGATTGAAGAAATTCAATCAAATTTGACATGAAATTAAAGCTAACATATCATAATTGAAAATCACAACTTTACATAACTTCTTCTTCTTTTTAATGAAACAACTTTATAACTTTATTGGTGTGTTTGAATGACAAAATTTAGGTATACGAATTTGGATTTGGGTGGTTAAAATTTAAATATCTTGTTTGGATAATTAAAAAAGGTTAAGAATTTGAATTTGATAAATCCACCGTGTAAAGTTTTCTCCTGAACACTTGAAGTAGTAATTTGAATTAACTTCTAAACCTATAGAATTTTTAGAAATTTATAAAACATACTTCTATATTTATAAATTTCAAATTAAGGCATTTTAACCCATCATTTTAAATCCAAATTCAAATTCAAGTATCTAATCACAACTTATATGTTTTTTTTTTTGGGATAATTTAGATCTATTTGGTTTGGTCCTCGTGTGTTGATTTGCATGATTAATTTTTGTAAGAATTTGTGTGATTATTGGATCTACTACAGAAACATGGGAGCAAATTAATTTAAACATATTTGGTTAATAGGAAAGGTCAGGAAACAGAAGATAAGGGGCTATTTGGATTTTGGTGTTTCCACCACTCATCACCCTGTTTCCATTACTGATCACTCAAAAATGGTGGGATCCACGGAGAGAAAGCCTGTTTGGATTTGTTTTCATGTTTTGTTTCCATCACTCAATTCTATAATTTTTGAGTAATGAGTTAGTAAATTGAAAACAACTTTAGGTGTTTTTCAGTTATAGAAATTGAGTTATGATGGCATTTTTGTAAATACACATATATAAAGGACCCACAGTCAGAGTATTGTCACTTCCAAGCGCTACTTTTCACAACCCCACCAACGGCTCCTTTAGCATCACAACTCCTTCACAGTTCACACCACAATCTCCAAACCACACAAACACAAAACACATCCAACCTCATACCTCCTTAAGCACACCTTCAGCCCAGCCACGCCCACCAAGCCCCACCTCAGCCAACCCACGCCGCCCCAAGCTCAGACCATTCTTCGTTACGCCGCCCCGAGCTCAAGCCATTTTTTAATGTTTTAGGTCCCAAAAAACCTAGATTGAGCACCAAAAAAAAACTAACAAAACCCAGTAAAATTAAACTTAGAAATCTAAACATATCAAGTCAAACCCATTAGAAATTTAAACATTGGAAGAGATTGGTTCCGTTGGGTCATGATGGATGAGATTGACGTCGCTGTTGCACGTCGGAGGAGATCTTGCGGCGCTAGGTGACAAAGGGCACAAGGTAGACGGCGCTGGGTGACGGTGGAGATCGGCGTTGGGTGATGGTGGATTTCCTTTGCTGGGTTCGTCGAGGGTTTTGGGAGAATAACAAAGCTGAAGGGAAAAAATAAATGAAATGGCTTTGGTACTAGTGTGTTACGTGGGTATGCTAACCGTGAGCCTGACATGGTGCTCAGGTATTGAGTGATGAGTGATGATATTTCAATGATGAGTGATGAATGAGCATTTTTCTTCATCCAAACAGCCCCTAAGATTTTGAAGTCTACCTTTCCTTTCTCTTGTTTAATCAATAATTTTAAGCTTTTGAATCATGTAACTTGGTGAACTACAACATTGATTGGATTGAACAATGAGATTACAGAAAGTCTATCAATGACTTGTACGCTTGTGCCACAAAAGTGTGCAAATGGCATGGATTATTTTTGTTCATTTATTTTACTATTTAGTTTATTTTTAGTATTATTTATGGATCTCACTGTATATTTTGATACTATTCATAAGTCTCATTGTACTATTTCAACTAATTTTTACCTTTATCTACAATACTTTCAGTAAAAGGTTTTTAATTTCAGCAAAATAAGCGGATTTGAAACTGACATTCCAAAATTGTATTATGCTACACTGTTCCCGACCAAATTTGTCATTTTCTACCACTTTTCTACCAAAACCCTCCTGATTGATTTGTCTACTTTAGCAATGACAATAATTTATATTATTCTTTTCTTCTCTGACCACACCTCATTTCACGCAGTAACTAAATATCCTTTATTTTTAGGGTAATTAGCAGAATGCCTATAATTTAAAAGTATTTAACAAGTATCCTTGTATTTTGAACTCGATTTTAACAAAACCAAATTCTAAGTGGAAGTAATGTCGAGTTCTATGTATATTTTTCTACTTAAATTTTTTTTTTTTTTGAAAATTAAGTGGAACTTGACATTGCTAATGTCGAGTTCTACTTAAAAATATACATAGAACTCTATTTTGATGACATTGAGTTTTACATAAAACTTCAACTAGTTCCAAAATAAGGGCATTTTGCTAAATACTTTGTATAGAGAGATTTTTTTTTTTTTTTTTCTTTCTAAACACTTTAAAAACAAAGGACATTTAGCCATTTTTCCCATTTCACACCAATTCTCCCACCCTTTCACAGCCCTTATTACCTTTGGTCCCACCAAAATAAATGCCACACCTTTTTTTTATTTTTATTTTTATTTTTATTTTTTTTTATTTTTATGAAAATACTAAAAACTTCATTAAACACCAGATAAAGAGATTATTTTAGTGAAGATCTTGTTCAACAAAACAACGACCTTTTTTTTTTTTAATTCAAATTGAGAAATCATTGATGCCTAAGGCAAGTTTAGCTAAAAGATAAACATGTCTATTACCTTGTCGTCTAACATGGAAAAACTCTACGTTATGAAAACCATGAACTAATGACAAAATGCCATAGACAATCGGATGACTAACAAGTGGTATTATTGAAGATACAAGACTACTCAAGAAACAGCTCAAGAAAAGCTGAATTTGCAAGTTTTAATACCTCCTTGATACTTGTCAATCTATCAAGAATTAATAAAGCTCGATACTTGTCTTTGATACCTCTCAACTTAATGAGATATGAGATTTTTTATACCATTTTATTTAAGCAGCAATTTATTTGTGAGTTTGTGCAACCTAATAGGGGAGCTTATTTAAAGGCCCATTAAGCTCCTATTTAAATAAGATGGTAGAGACAGAAAACCTAAGACTTTCATATTGAAACTCTACCCTCCATCTATTGAACCTGTGAATCCTGAAAACAAAAGCTGCATATCTTGTGCACCTTTTGGTCCTGTACCAAGCAAAGTCTTTGACACCAATAATTGAAAATCTTATTGGTGTTTTGTGCGAAACTACTACAAAAAGCTACAACAATTAAAAGGGTTGTTGTGTAGTTAGTTACTAATAGTAGATTTGTACAAAGAAGTTTCTACAAGATTAAGTCTAATTAGTTGGAGTTGAGCAGTTGAGCTTCTTACATAGATTAGTAAGCCCTATTATAGGTAGATCGTGATAGGCTTATAGGATAATATTTTTTGTACTTATAACCACTTTTCTTATTAATAGATTATTCGGGAGTACTAATATGAAATTTACTTTGTAGAGTTTTTTCTAGAGGGCTTTCCCAATCATAATCAAATCCCCATGTTTACTTATTTTTCATTGTACTCTAATTTAGTTTGGTGATTTGTTATGCCTTAAACTGATTAGTGTAAATGTACAATCTGAAATTACTAAAATAGTGTAGCTAAAATGAAACCAGTGTAAATGAACAAATATTAGTGTATTTAGAACAGAACACGTCATATTGCAATCGGAACAGAACATCAATTGGGGTGGTTCAACATTTGGCCTCTCTCTTTAACGTTTCTCCTCATTTGGCCTCTTCTCATTCCCTCTCTCTTCCTCCCCTTCAAGCGATCTTGGAGTCTCTCTTTTGCCTCTTTGATCGACAGCATATGTGGTGGTCGGTCTTTGGCTGTGGTGGATTCAGCGTTTGACAACCACAAGGTTTCAATTTATATATTGTTGGCTTCGGTGGGTGTTAAGAGTAATTGAGGGCCGAGTTTGTGCTGGCAGCGTGGCATTTTGGAGGTGGTTCTGATTCTTTGGCCGGTTTGGAGAACTGGGTCATGCTGGTTTTGTTGGAATATAGAACTAAGATGTTTGATTTGGCTACATTGAAAAGCTTCATGTGAATTTGTTCTTGTTTTCTATTATTTATTTATCTGCAACCTCACCGACCTTCAATATTCTGTAGCCAAATTTATCTGACGCTATTATAGGAGCACACTTTGATCATGGTATTCTCTTCTAGCGTAGTCCTTTGTCTCTGTCAGCTTACATAAATGTTGATTGAGCTGTTAATGCCTTTGATAGACACTCTACATTAGGTAAAATTGTTTTTCTTGGCAATAATCCCATTACTTGGTCTGCCAAGAAACAATCCACGGTATTTCACTCTTCCACTGAAGTTCAATATCAATCATTGCTTCCACTGCTAGTAAGTTATGTTGGCTTAGTACAATTTTATAGGACTTGGGTGTTTTCCTTTCCATCATATTGCTTGAATTTGGTGTGAAAATGTTTCGGCGCTAGCCATTGCCCCAAATCATGTCTTTAGTGCTCGTAGTCTCGCACTAAACATATTGATGTTGACTTTCATTTTGTCCATGAAAAAGTTGTTTTAAATAATTAGGAAGTTAATATCATTCTAGCATTCATCAAACTGTCTGATATTTTTACCGAGGGCTTATGACACTCGCCCCACTCCAGACAGTTGATACTCACCACTCAGTCAATATTGTAGCAGTTGCAGAGTTAAGATGTGGGCTGCTATTAGTTGCAGTAGTCAGTTAAATTAGTTGCAGAATGAGTTATGGCTTTTTTCTTTTGACAAGTAAGTTATGGCTTTTTTCTAACAATTACTTTTGGCTTTTTTCTCCCACGCGTTTTCTTAATATACGTTTTAAATACCAATAGTTTTCAGATCATCATATGCTCGTGTGAATAGAGTTGTTCTTCTGCATTTAAGTTTCTCTTCGTTTTTATCTTTGTTTTCTGCTTCTTCTGGTTCTGTACTTTCTGCTTCTGTGATTCAAACCTCTGTAAACTTTCAATAGGATCCATGGATTATATGTCAGTTTCACAACAAAATGCCAGAGAAGCGCATAAGTAGATGTCTTAATTACTTAGATACTAGATAAGAACTAGCTATGATGGTCAATCCATTCCCATTAAAGAAAATACAGAAAAAGCTTATTAGTTTAGCTTTAAAGCACTCAAGCAAGTAGCAACTATGACCCCCCAAATGGTACATTTACTTCTATCGGCAAAAAATATGCCAAAGGCTCTAATCCCAAACACACCCCTTAAACCCAAATTGATAAAAGTAAAACTTTCACATATAACTACTCGGCAAGCTATTTATGAATTCCTATCTAGCTTCTGGCATAGTTATAGTCACCACATTTTCTATGCTGGATTCTTCATTTCTTGATGTTGTACCTGCATTGCTGGAACTTCTTTCTATGAAGAAACCAGGCTGCTTTGGCTCAGGTAGAATCACTTCTGCATTCGTTAACATAGAAAGCACACAAGACATGCCGGCCTGTCTTCAGGGAACTTTTGAACACATAGTAAGCCAACTTGAATACATCTTAGTACTTGAGATATGGAATCTGAATCCTCTAAACAGGTAAACAATATTTCCAAGGCCCTGCCCTCCTTCCACAGCAACCATGCCTGGAACAATTTCAATCCAGATACTCACATAATTCACCAAGAGAGAGAGAGATAATTTTCCACTTACATGTCCCAAAAGGTTATGGCGGTGATCAGGATGAAAAAACTTTCTGTTTTTCTTGCCACTCACTATCTCTAACATAAGCACACCCAAGCTAAACGCATCGGATTTCACTGAAAATGTTCCATCAACTGCATATTCAGGAGATATGTAGCCACTGCATTAAACCATCAAATATAAGTTTTATTATCTTTATTGTTGTTGTTGTTGTTGTTGTTATCGATAAGTTGCATGTCAATACATCTTTAACACATGACCTTACCCTTCACACCATGTTTGTGAGGAAAGGAAGTGTCATTTGAGTCAGAGCACATTGATGAAATATTTGCTATAGTATGACAAACAAGAATCTAGTTCCATTTTTATATTACTTACTATGTTCCAACAACTCTATCTATCTTCACTTCACTTTCATCCCCTCCAAAAGTTCTAGCTAAGCCAAAATCTGTTATTTTTGGGTTCAAGTTGATATCTAATAAAATATTGCTCGCTTTCAGATCCCTGTGGATGACTTGAAGTCTAGAGTCTTGGTGGAGATAGAGAAGTCCTTGCACAATCCCAACAACGTCATAACGCTTTGGCCATGCCAGCATTGCACTTTCATTTTGTTCTGTATATAATTTTTTCCCTTGTTACCATGACTTCATCTATGACTATTTTTAGTTCTTTTTGTTTTATTTATTTTGTTTGTGAAAATCAATTGGAAGGCTTTATCGGATACATAATAGGCAATAAACACAGGTACACAACATATAAAAGAGGGAAAGTAATTATAATACATAAAGGGTCAGGAGAATTGTACCAAAAATGAAATAATTCAAGCTTTTGTTATCCTTTCATCTACTTGAATGCAGTAGCTTAAAAGGCTGATAAGATTCCTATGTTGAAGTTTGGCAATGAGAACAACTTCATTCTTGAACTCTTTAAGACCTTGTCTTGAATCCTTTGACAGCCTCTTCACAGCAATATCTTGTCCATTACATAGATTTCCCTGCAAATCATCACATAAAGATGCATGTTTTTTCCTTTTGAATTTGCATAATATCACCATACAATTTGTGACCTGTATAACAAATTCAGAATCCTTTTTACCTTATAAACAGGACCAAATCCACCAGCTCCAATCACATTTGCTTGAGAGAATTTGTTTGTTGCGGTAGCAATTGTTGTAAAATCAAATAAAGGTACCTCTACGTCTTCTTTCTTTCTTTCACCTATTGAATCCATATATTACCTTTTCAGGAACTGCTTTTTAATTTTAGTCTAAGCACCCTTTATTATGCCCTCTGATCTTGCTTTGATGGATGAGTGTATATATATAGGAAAAATGGATGAGTATACTTACATCTTATATTTGTTGCTTTCCAGATACAACTAAAAACCAACCCCAAAGTACGCAATCCAGAAATGATTGATACCATTAGGATGACCACCAGCCTTTTCTTCGTATTTGATTTGTGGATTGATCCTAGAGCAGACAGCAGTTAAGAAATTTGTTCATTTTGCTTGAAATGTTCTTGTTTCTTTTTGGTAAATGTATTAGATCATTGATTACACTTGTCAGGATTTGTTATAAGTCAGTTGAGAATGCTAATGAAAGCATGAACAAAACTATAACCTGGGAACTTAAACTGAACTGTATTCTACTACAGATTATAAGACTTTCTGCACCATGTTGGCCAAGGCTTTTACAAAGTCTAAATAAGCTAACATGTGAGCAGATAAGTGCACTTACTAAGTTCTGAAGCTGGCAGTCGAATATAGATGTCTTGCCCAGGATTTTCTTCTGAATACCCACTAATATCATCTTCTTCACTGTACCCCCTAATATCAATCAAATCCCCAAACCAGATCAAACAACCGTTGCCTCCTCTAATATCTGAATTTGCATATGCTGTACAGGAACAGTTCTTCAAGCACTCCACCTCGCATTCCTTGGTGCTCATACTCTTGTTTAACCAAAACTCCAACAAGTCAGGCAATTTCACCCACTCAAGCTTTATGAAACCATCTTTCCTCTGGCAGTCCAGTGGAGTTCTCCTCACACATCCACTCAACCAAATGAGCTCTTTCCATTCTTCTGGTGATTTGGGGATGAAACCTTCCAAACACTTGCAGATTGATGGTTTGTAACTTGTGCAAACACTATTGGCACCACACTGCCCATAATTGTCACACAAATCATTTGGAATTGCATCCATAATGGTCCATTCACGGCTTCCTTCCTTCAATAAAATGCCTTGCAGGATGCCTGACTGACTCAATGTTATCCTCATATTATTCAACTTGTCTTTATGTTCATATAAATATCCCACCATGTCCTTTTGAATTCCTAATATGGGAACAAAATATTGATTAACAGGCACAGGAAAACCACCGAATCGAACTCCATTCCATAGTCCAGTGCGGAATTTTTTTACCGACCCCCTTCTAAGAATTATTTGAGGCAACCCCTTATAATCAAATTTGTATGTAAAATCTCCAGAGATGCAATATCTGAGTCTGCAAGATGTCAAAAATCGGTCTACACCATTGTTCATGTCCTTTCCTATTGTCATGCCTGGTAACCATGTGTTAAGTGGGCAATCAAAGCTCTTCCACAGATAGCTTTTAGAGCTAGATGTAACAGTGTATTCAAGAACAAGGTTACCAGAATCTAAAAGCTGAGCAACTGGTGTCTGTGCGACCCTGGACAAGTTGGAAAACCAGATAGTGTGGTTTCTTTGGTTGAGAAGAATAAGCGTTCCATTGTTGCTGATAGTGAGAACTCCAAATGCATCTGTGAGTGGATTTTTCTGGTTCGCTATCCACACAAGTATCCCTGGGGTCTTCTTGTACCATATGCCCAAGTATCTGCTCTTGTTGTTGCCTGAAGAGAAGAAGCCCAGCTCAAAAACTTGGCCCGAGGAAACTAGAGTCTGGTTACCGCTAATTGATTGCCCAGAACTAATGGTGTCAGCTGCAATGCAGAATTGCAAGAGGTTTGAGAAAGCAATGAGACAATAAAAGAGTGAGGGAAGAGCAAGTGTCTCCATTAATTTAGGCTCTTTTCCTTTTAGTTTCGCTGAAAAAAAAATATAAATTTATTCAGCCAAAAGCAGTAGCAAACTGCTGCTTTCTGTAGAGAACTGCAAAACTATAAGCAGCTCGTCACTTCCTAAACAAGGACTTTTATATTTCAAGTGATATTTATTTTGGTGTCCACTGCTTATGTGGAGCCATGTCTTCTTATTCTTTTCTTTTTTTGCCCCACTTTTTGGATAAATTTAAACAAGGGAACCTAGTTTATCTGCCCATACATCATGGCCCTAGATATGGAAGGACTTGGAAAAGACGTTGTGCTGCTTTGAATTGTGTTGGTGTGAGAGTAACCTACAAGACTGAGGCACTGACAATGACTAATGATGATAAGAAGAATGTGGACTAGTATTGTTAAGATTGTGAATATAATTCCGTATGGCTTAAGCCTTGAGGAAAACCTTGGCTTTTTGGCAGAGACCAATATACATGGCGCATCCGCATCAGATGTGGCAAAAATTATGTCATTTTGTCGCATTAAAACCTTACTTTATCATTTTACCACATCATTTTACAACATCCCATTTATCAGATGTTTTATACTACAATTTTATACATTAAAATAATATTTCCTACACATTAAAATAATATATTAAATTCCTCCCCCATCATCATCGTCATCATCAACCACCACCGCAACAACAACATCAACAACAACAACTACTACTACTACTACAACTACTACAACCACAACTAGAAAACGAACAGATCAGAATAGAACAGATACCAGGAAAAAAAAAAAACCACCACTGAGATCAGAACAGAGATCGGCACCACCATCGCAACAACAACAACTACTACAACCACAACCAGAAATCGAACAGATCAGAACAGAACAGATCACCAGGAAAAAAAAAAAAAAAAAAAAAAAAAAAAAAAAAAAAAAACCACCACCACCGAGATCAGAACAGAGATCGACACCACCACCGATTCGCCCACCACCACCCGATTCGCCCATTGCCATAACCCACAACCCATGAAACTCAACCCACCCACCGCCATAACCCACCCACCACTGATCTGCCCATCCAAACCCACCCATCAAACCACAGCCAAAAAAAGTGAACGGAAAAAAGAAAAAAAGAAAAAAAGAACCCGAAGCGGAATAGGGAAGACAGATGGTCGGCAGCGTTGAGTGGTGGCCATTGGTCTTCGGCGTGCTGTGGAAGACGAAGAGAGAAGATAGAGATGAGACGGAGAGAGTGATACTGATATTGGGATGAGGAGAGAGAAAATGTAATAAAATAATAATATATATTATGCCACATTTGTCCGTACAGTGCCTAAATTGTGATAGCACTGTAACATATTGCAAAAATTTAGAACATTTAACACATCTGATAAATGGGTGTTTTTAGTGTTTGGTGTGCCAAATATGCCAAATATTTGACATTTGGCACATCTGATACAGATGCTCTAACCACTTTAGTTTAAATGAATATTACAGTCTTTTGTAATATATATTGATGAATTTTAATATTAATTGATAAAGGAAATGTAATTTTTTTTTTCGATTAAAGTGGGTTGGGAGATGAAAATGTGTAGAAATTTGAATTTGTTGTTGGAGAGTTAGTAGCATGCTTTCTAACTCCCATTCTTTAATTTTATAAACTTATAAAATGACAATAGGGTGTTTATATATATTGATGATGCCGAAAAACTCACCAATGAGCCACATGGTTCTCGCACACTCGAAACAGTACCTGCACAACGCAAAAGCTAAAGACCTTAAGAGGAGTACCCGTGTGGTATCGGCCAAATACCCTCCGAAGGTCAAGTTAGAACTTCTCACAACTCTAAAGTGCTAGAGTGGGGTCAATTATGCGTACCTCAATTTGTGAGGGTATTGGGGCTTTTATAGTAGTATAAGGTTGACCTCTCTTGCTTGGAGTAGAAGTTTTTTCCTTATAGGAGTCCTTATGAGCGTAGATTGCGGAATCCTTTCCTTGTAGGAGACTATCATTCAGCGTGGGATGCAAGTCATTTCCTTATATACTCATTCGTGGTGATCAAGTCAAGGATACATTAGAGCCGTCAGCTTTAGGGTCGTCAGCTTTGCCTACTCCTTCGTCAGGGTCGTCAGCTTCGCCTACTCCCTCGTCGGGGTCGTCAGCTTCGCTTACTACCTCGTTAGGGTCGTCAGCTTTTTCTACTCCCTCGTCGGGGTCGTCAGCTTCGCCTACTACCTTGTTAGGGTCGTCAGCTTCGCCTACTCCCTCGTCAGGGTCGTAAGTTTCGCCTACTCCCTTCAGTTTAGTAGTCTTCAACTTACTGTCTTCAGCTTACTATCTTCAACTTACTCTTCAGTTTACTGTCTTCAGCTTACTATCTTCAGCTTACTGTCTTCCTAAAACTGTAGATGTCCTAAAGCTGTTTGACTGCCATTTATGACAAGTGAGGCCGACGGGTCTATTTTGAACGTCGCTTCATGATACTATATTAATGAGTATTCACATTCACAATTTTACCCTTATCAGCTACCCCCCACTCCATGATCTCGTCAGCTTAAACTGACAGGTTTATGGAGTTTAAGTCCTTTTCATTTGGACAATTCTCTTCAGTAGATTTGTTCATCTCGTTATCTTTTATATTAAAACCGTCGTCTTGTAATATTAGTCATATCCTCTGGTGGACGAACTCGTCAGCTTTATGGGCTCGTCCGCTTTGGGGACTTGGCGCAATCGTCCATTCGTGGGTATTACTAACTGACTCGTCCAATCTGTAGACTTAATGATAAACTCGTCCACTTTGTGGACTATAGTTTTTCATTCTCTTAGGATGAGGTCGTCCACTTTGGACTTATCAATGTCATCCACTTTGTGGATTTAATAGGGTCGTCCACTTTATGGACTTAATAAGGTTGTCTAGCTCGTCTACATATTCTGGGCGATGAGTAGGGTACCTAACGACCCCTTGATACGTAACGACCGTCAAGGCGGAGCATGTCGGGTGGTGTCAAGGAAGGTGCCTGATGAGCGCTGGGTCCCTGACGACCCCTTGGTACCTACGACCCTTAAGATGGAGCATGTCGCGCGGTGTCAGGGAAGGTACCTGACGACCCCTTAGTACCTGACGACCGTCAAGGCGAAGCGTGTCCCACGGTGTCACGCTCCCTTCATGACTGACCACACTTTTGGTGACTGAAAATTCTTTTGGTAAGCTCATGATGTTCTTGGTGAACGAAGACTCTAGGATGTTAGGAAATATTTTCTAACTAGTGAAAATATTCCCTATTATATATATATGTGTGTGTGTGTGTGTGTGTGTGTGTGTGTATTAATACTCTACGAATGCAATAATAATTTACTCTATCGTTTTACATAGTAGTGGTCTCACTACCTAAATTCATGGTGGAATCCTCTATTTATGTGAGATGAGGAAGTATGCCATTATTTTACCCCTAGGTATCTAATAATCTAGGTTTAACATTAATGTGAATTCATAAGTAATAATTCTGATTTAATTTTGAGTGAATACATGTCAGCCTATAAATACACATTTTGCACCAGGACTAATCACAACAATATAATTTTTATTTTTTTATTTTGATAAGTACACAACAATATAATTTTTATATTAATATATCAACTAATTTACCTATAAATAGATGCATATTTGAGAATATTTGAGCAAAGAGAGTTTTTTTCTTTTGGTGGAGTTTTGGGCTAAGTTATTAGTGTAGAGTTAGCTTAACCCACATGACGATTCATTTGGGATATTAGATCCTCAAGGAGACAAGTCAAATGAAAATCTATTGCATCGGTTTGTAAGTTTTGCCAATTTCAAATGGCTTGAATCTCTTTAGGAGTTCCAAATTGTCACAAATGAGTCATTGGTGGGAAGATTGTGTAGAATTCCAGAAATTCTACAATCATTGTGTTGTAAGTAAGCGGGGTATTTGATGTAGGAGGAATCAAACCCCAAATCTCTTATTTGACAATAAAAAATTTTATCAATTAAGTTAACCGGAACTTATAAGTGAGTTACTTGCCTAATTACATATAATCAAGCTATAAAGTTTTGAAAGTAAGACTGGTAACAATTTACAACATGTAAGTTGTTTGCTTGATTATGTATAATCGAGCTATAAAGTTTTGAAAATAAGACTGTAACAACCTCTTTTATTGTGGATTTTCTCCGGTGATAGTTTACCACTTTACCTTGGAGTAGTTTTTCTTTAGAAGTTCTTCAAAACTTTTTAAATACTTGTGTTTTTTATTATTTACTTTTATTGTTATATGAATTGTGGTGATATATGTGTGTTTGATTTACAATTGTGAATTCCAGGCTTTTTTTTTATTGATCTTGTACGAACTTGATAATTAAAATTGATAATTTAAACAGTTAGCAGTCAAACCTGATTTATTTCTTTAAAGAAAATAAAATTTCCATTTAACATATTTAGAACCCAAAAGAAAAAAAGAGAAAGAAGCACTTCCTTTTTCTATAAGAAGGGTAAGTTGGGATTCGCATGTGTAAAAAAAAAGAAAAAAAGAAAAAGAAAAAAGAACTCCCTGTGACGTTAATAGACTAATAGGTTAATCTTAATTTGGCTGATATTTTCATGAAAATTATATGCCACAGCTCGTCGAACGTGTGCAGTCCTTTGATTTTCAACTTGCGATCAACCTATCACGCTCTCATTGCCTTCTCTCTCAAAAAACCTATTACTTTTCTCTTTGGTTTGAAAAATCAAATTAGAAAAAGAAAAGAAGTGATGGAAATGCCGAAATGGAAGCTACGCTGAAATGAGTTGAATTGAAACGTCTAGGGGAAAAGCGACGGAACCAAGGATTTCTACAAAGGAATGTTCTGTAGTTGTATTAATTTGAAAATGAATGTCAAGACTCAACTAATGTAATCATAATTCCAACTTCCAAGTCATCCAGCTAAAAAACACAAAATCATAAGTCCAAGGAAACTCCATTAAACATTTCAAAAGTAAATGCCTCAATTGAAACAAATAAAAATGTGATATAGAGAGCCATAACGTACATTGCATTTTCCAGCCGAGGAATATTATATGAGCCTGTTTTTTCTAGCATAACCCATATCTTGAGTTTTTGTCTCTGAAACTACCAAGAAAATGCTGAGATCTCGCGAGCTTTATCTGTATAAGACTCTATCTCACTACAATGCCTATCTACGTAACTGATTATACACTCAAATTTCCACAACCTAAATTGTGTTTTTCATTTTTTTTTTCTCCTCAACAAATTGACTTCCCTGACACTACAGCGACAAAGCTGTGATTTTTCTCCACAACGGGTGCAAACTCTAATTAAATAAGAATTTTTTTTTTTTTGGAGAAAATTAAATAATTTTCTTATTTATTTATTAAATAAGAAGATTTAAATGAATTGTTTTGATATTATTTTGTAAAACAAAGGTAATTGCTTCAATAATTATTCTTTGATAACTTTTTGGTTCTTCTAGGACCACAAGTATTACCACAGCATAATATTATATGCGATTATGATTGATGAACTGTTACTTTTACATAAACTCATAATTTTTTCTTTGCCATTCGCGGCTGCACATGTCAGGGTTGTGGTAAGAGTTGTATCCATACTCCATAGACTTTCTCTAACAGTTTATATTTTGAATGTGTAGCATATGTAATATAAATTTTTATTTTTATTTTTTACAAAAATTGATTATAGAAATAGAAAAATATGAGGCCATTTTAGTTGAATTGCTTTTCAAACCCTTAATTAGGAAATCTATGAATCTACCAGTGTCGGTACTCCTTGCTTACCATATCTACTTAACAACACTTATAAATATTATTTTGGATATTGTCCCTACTTGGTTAAGAGAATATGACGTAGAACAAAAAGTGTGATAGGGGTTAGATCTTGTTCTAACTTTATGAAAGCCTTAAATCCATACAGAGTTCTTTGAATCTATGCGAAAACATGAAATCCACCAGAAAATGAGAAAAACCTCTCTAAAATTTTATTAATGAAATTCTGATCTTTGATTTTTTGTTTTATATATTACATAACCATTTAAGAGCATTCTCATCAAGACTTCTAAAAATTTTAACATTTAGCATCTAAAAACCTAACTTTATAACATTTATTACTATACCCTTAACATCAAACTTCTATTTAAATATTCTTTTTTTATTATTTTTTATTCTCTCTCTCTCTCTCTCTCTCCCTCTCTCTCTCTCAGCCAAAAATTTAAAAAAAAATTAAAAAAATTATAACATCTTGCTACAATGCGCTCTCAAAAATGAAAGCTCGCTGTAACAAGATGTCAAATTTTTTAGCATATGGCATTTTTGATGTAGTAGGTTTTTGTGGTTATAAAATATAAATGCTAAAAATAGCATTTAAGCATTTATAACACTCTTGATAAGAATGCTCTAAAGGCTCAAAAAATAAACCTAATTTTTCAAGTAAAAATATTCCTAAAGTGATCTTATTTGATGCCTGACCGAAATAGGACTCTAATTTGAATATGAAAATCTTATATACACTTAAAATCAATGAATAAAACTCTAAATGATAAAATAACGAACATTACATTAAAAAAATTTAAAATTAACAAACAATAAAAATTATCTTTCATATTTTGTCCTACATTATAATGGAATATTTATAAAATTAAAATTGACTTCATCAAACCCATCATAATATTACATTATATTATATTATATATAACATATCTTTTCAATTTAAAAAACCCAAAACATATGATTTTGTTATATGCCTTTCGTTTCTCCAGTAGGACTTTGTACTTTGTTATTTAATTTTTCTTAAGGACTAGGTGAAAAAACTTTCCCTAGGAATTCCGAAACGGCAGATAATGTTCTTCTAGACAAAGCTTCTGATGTTCCGCTAGGTAATTTTTGCTAATGGCTTTGCTTCCACCCATTTGGTAAAATAATCGATCTCTACCACCAAGAACTTCATTTCTCTCATCCCAATGGGAAAGGGACCAAGGATGTCCAACCTCTACTGAGCAAAGGGCCAAGGGGCCACCCTTGGAGTGAGGTACTCTGATGGTCACTTGGGTATATTACTATAGCGTTAACACTTGTCACATACTTTGACATAGGCTTTGGCATCTGCTTACATGGATGGCCAGTAGTATCCTACACAAACTATCTTATGGACAAGGATCTAGCTCCTGAATGATTTCCATAGGCTCCTTCATAGACGTCCCTCAGTACGTAATGGGACTCGTTTACAGTTAAACACCTTAAATAGGGCTGAGAGAAACTCCTTTTATATAACACCTTGTCAATAAGGACGAACTTCGCTGCTCTTACCCTTAACTTTCTTACTTCTTCTTTATCCTCAGGAGGAGCCTGTCTTAGAGATAAGATACGATTGGGGTGGTCTAGTTGGCTACTCCGTCTACTTGATTTACTTCTAGAATGTCAATACTTGGGATGTACTGGAATTTAATTCGATGACCTACTCTCTAGTCTACAAATGCCATCTTGGTTAAGACGTCCTCTTCTGAATTTTCCTCCCTTGGTATCTGTTGAAACCGAGTCATTGTGAAGCCTTTAATACATTGTCTAACTTTGCTCAAGTACCTTTTCTTCCATTCCTCCTTAGCTTCACACCTTCCATTCACTTGGCCTATCACCAACTGTGAGATTCCTTGGACGAGGACTAAATCTGCTCCAAGTGATTTAACTAACTCTAAGCCCTAAAGTAGGGTTTCATATTCTGCTTCATTATTGGTCGTTTGGAACTACAGACGAATGGCATACTCTAGATGATCCCTTTCTAGTGGCTGTAAAACTATCCCAATTCGTCCTACATGCTGCGTGGACAAACCATCCACATGAACGACCCACTATTTTGCCCCCTAGTCTTTATTTTGCTGGTCACCGGTAGGAGTGAATTCAGCAATGAAATCTACAAGGACTTGAGCTTTTATTACTTCTCTTGGTCCAAACCCGCACGTCAAACTCAGTAAGTTCCACTGCCCACTGTATCAGTCGTCCAGTGACCTCCAGCTTATTCATAGCCTTCTTTAGCGAGTGATCTGTTATAGGACATTGATTATATGAGCTTGAAAATAAGGCCTAAGATTTCTTGCTACTGTCACCAATGAAAATGCAAGCTTTTCCATGGGCGAATATCATCCTTCAGCTCCCCTTAAAGCTTTGATAGTGTAGTAAACGGGGTTCTGTTCCTTTCCTTCTTCCCTAATCAGGGACGAACTCACTGCATAAGGGGACACCTCTAGGTAGAGATACAACTCTTCACCTAGTTTGGACGGGCTCAACAACGGAGTTAAAGCAAGATAAGCCTTTAAGCCTTCAAATGCTTATTGGCACTCTTCCGTCCATTTGAATGATTTTCTTAATACTCTAAAAAATAGTAAACACTTGTTAGTAGCTTTTGAAACAAACCTGTTAAGGACAAATTCTCGTCTAGTGAGGCTCTGAACCAAGGAAGACGATTTCGTACCGTACCGGCTGGTACTGCCGAAATTTACCATTCTGGTAGCTAGTCCGGTAGCAAAACACTTTGATTTCGTACCGGTTTATATTCCGGCCATACTGGAGTTATTTCTGCCGTACCGGGATAAATACTGGATTTCGGCCGGTTAATAGATACCGGGCCGGTACTAACCAGTGACCAAAAACACCTCCTCGTGACAGTCAAACTTCCTTTATCTTATCATGATCATCCTACGTTTTGACTTCTGATATGCAGCAGCACCAGAGCTTTGTTGAGACTGTGAGAGGAGGCTGAAAGCTTGCAAGAGAGAGAGAGTTTTCTGAGATCTAAAACCCATAGGAAGGACAGAGATTGTGAGAAGAGGCTAAAAGCTTGCAAGAGAGACAGTTTTGTGAGATCTAAAATCCACAGGAAGGATGGAGGAGGCGTGAAACCCAAATAACTTTACATGTGAGAGTGGAAAAAGCTAGAAAAACATGTTGGAACTTGGAACACATGAAAAAAGGTGAAAGACAAGTTGGTTTATTTTTGGTTTTATCACCTGATAGTTTTCAAAAGTTAAATTGTCAATGCTTTAAAATTCTTTAAGGAGTTTTTACCAAACCATTTAATGCTTTCACTAAAACCCCACACCCCAATCTAAAATTGAATGTTCTCATTAAATTTTTTCCTTATTTTTTTATCATTATTAAAAGTAAAAATTCATAATAAATTAGATGACTTTTACCAAATAATTAAATACTCCATATATTACATGAAAATAATATAAAAATATAAATTTTAAATTGTGGTAACCCCAAAACGGTACACCGGTATCAACTGGTACCGAAATATTTCGTACCACTAGCCAAACCGAAATGACCACCGGTACAAAATTGACTCCCTTGCTCTGAACATCCTTGACATTTTTTGGGGCCTCCATATTCAAGATTGCTTGGATGTTATCAGGGTTTGCTTCGATTCCTCTCTGCAAAACTATAAAACCAAGGAACTTCCCTAATGCAACTCCAAAGGCACATTTGCTTGGATTCAGATTCATCTTATATCGTCTAAGTGTGTCAAAAGTTTCTTGAAGGTCATCCAAATGTTGCGTCTCCCTTGTGCTCTTGACTAGCATGTTGTCCACGTACACTTCAACATTTCACCTAATTTGTGGAAAAAACATGTGATTAACTAGTCTCTGATAGGTAGCCCCTACATTTTTCAGACCAAATGGCATTACTTTGTAACAAAACAAACCTTGGCTTGTGACAAATGATGTTTTATCCTGATCTGTCTCGTCCATCTTAATCTGGTTGTACCTTGAGAATGCATCCATGAAATTCAGTAGTTGGTGTCCAGCTATTGAGTCCACAAGCTGGTCAATGCATGGAAGACGATAGTTGTCCTTAGGGTACACCTTGTTTAAATCTATGAAGTCTACGCACATCCTCCATTTGCTGTTAGCTTTTTTAACTCTCACTACATTAGCTAGCCAATCAAGGTAGTAGACTTCACAGACGAACTCTACAGTTACCAACATTTGAATTTCTTCTTTGATGGCATTATCTCGTTCTAAGGCAAATACTCGTCTGTATCATGTCCATGGTCTCAGTAAAAATGACAGTACTTGCTTTTGTTCCACTTGCTATGATCTCCTTTCATCCTCTCAGGCCATTTCAAGGATAGGTCATCTTTAATCTACATCAATACTTGGTCAAGTGAAGTATTTAGGGAAGTGTAGTTGGAGTATCGCCCTAAGGACGACCCTGCTTTCTTGCCATCACGATCCCTTTTCACCCCTACTTTGGCTTTCTTTGGACGAGAATTCTACTCTAGATAGTGTACATAACCATTTTCCAGTCGTTCACCTTTCTTCTTTTTCTTAGCAATAATCGCATCTTTCTATATTCATGAAACTTTAGGCTGAATGTATCAACTCAGCCATCGTTTGTGGCTCCTGGTCGTACAGCTTATGGATGAAAAAATCTGAGCTGACTCCATTGTAGTAGGTTGCTAAAGGGATCTTATCGTCCATCTCATCCACCAACAAGGCTTCTCTGTTAAAACGGCTAATTAAAATTTAGACTCTCGTTCTCACCTTGCTCTATGCTTAACAAAGTAAATGAGGAACACTTTTTCCTCTAACCTCCAACAAAGTTGTTGACGAACAATTTACTTAACTTCTGGAACGAAGTTATGGTATTTGGTGGTAGTTTACTAAACCATACTCTGGCCGAGCCTTTCAACATGGTAGGAAAGGCTCTACATATGATTTCATCTAGTACACCTTAAAGATGCATGGTTGTCATGAACGTGACAATGTGATCACAAGGATCACGCATCCTATCATATGAGTCCATGGTAGGCATTTTAAACTTAGAAGGCAGGGGGTGACTAGTGATGGGCATAATAAAAGGGGAATCAGTCATGTGGACGAGGTCATCCATGTGATTTTCTCTCCTCATGGAATCCTTCATCTCTTCCATGACTTTTTTCATCTGATCCATCTCCCTTTCCAAATGTGATACCCTACGAGTAATGATACTTCTGGACTGATCTCCTTCAACATTATTCTTAACCCCTTCATTCTCTGAATTTTGTCCCCGTTCTTCACCACGTCGCTGTTTATGCTGTCTATTAACTTTTTTAGTTAACTCCAGGTTCTATTATGTCAATTCTGCCGTCGTAGTTGCCATAGACTACAACTCTTGTTAACCGGTCATCAGGGGTGCTGATGCATGGTTTGGGTGACTGGAGGCATTTCCACTCTCCTAGTGTCCTAGACTGGTGGCCATCGACCTAATTCGAACCATGCAGCCTTTTTGTCTTAAAAAGCAAAGAAGTTAACACTTAGAAACTTTTTTATTGTACCTTCTTATAGACGGTGCCAACTGATGATACACGAAAATCAGTAGGTTGAAATGCTTCGGGCTATGGTGATGACTGTGTGTCCCAAAAAAAAAAAAAAAACTGTCAAGGGTGATCGGTTTAACTCGGCCAAGGACCCTTCGACGATTAAATCAGTTTTCTCTCTAGAACATATGGCACATGGAAGGGAAATAGTGAATGATAGAACGCACCCTAAGTAAATGGGACTTGCTCCTTTTATAGAGAGTTAGAAGTGGGTCTACTTATTCGGATCCACCACCATCCTGGGTGATGTGTGTGGTTAATGGAGAAAATGGGGTACGTGGAGTGGATTACGGGGAATCCCCTCCACATTGTAGAAGTAGTGCTTCATGGTTTGATTATGCGGAGCTTCTGGAGAACTTTCTCGTAGAATTCACTAAGTGTCCTCTGGTCGTCCATGCTTTTGGGTCATGGACGACCTTCTTGAAATTGGATGATTTTGTTACCTATGAATGTGTTGTATTTCCACCTATGATGCTCATCCTAAGTTTCTTTTCTCCACAAAACTTTATGGACATGGTCTAGTTATGGACAACCACTATGGACGAGTTGACCTTAGATTGATCCCCATCAATATTCATACCCAATAACACTTATGTTTTTTTTTTTTTTTTTTTAATGAAAGGTTAGGACAAGGGATGTCATTGTTGAAGTTGAAGATGTAGTCACCATCGGAGTTTACGGAGAGAATCTAAGGTTGCAGTTGTCGATGGAGCACTTCATGCTGCAGCGGATCTCGTTGGCAGATATGAGGCCATTTTATCCTGGTCGTAGTCATAGAGGAGCTCGCAGATTCCGCCGTCTCCAGAGCCAGCGTTGCAGGTAGCAGTTTGGCTTCTCTTAGGTGAATGTGGTTGCTCCGGTGGGATAATGTGTTCACACAAAATCACAGATTGAGATAGTAGTAGTTTTTGTTGTTTTAATAAATATTGAATTATATTGGTTTTCGAGGGATGTTATTCATTGAATCAGGAGCCATGTTTTTATGTGAAATTAAGAATCTAATGTGTCAACAATGTCTGATTGGAGGGAGTAAATAAGAATTTAATCTCAAACATGTTCTATATCATAATGGGACACATCCATGGATTATAAATCATTGTTAAGTAAATCGTAGTTATTAAACCCTGGAAATTTTTCTCAATAAAAAAACCTTGGAAATTGATCCAATGTAAGCTTTGAGTAACTAGTTGAACTCGTGAATCACTAGTCAAATGTGTATTTAATTAAAATTTAAATAAAAATTAACAATATGATAAAAATGAATCCAAATCTTCTGTCCCACTTTTCCTGCTCCACTCTATACTCCACTAATAAAAACTTGCCACATGTTCACCTAATTAATTAATAATTGTAGTATTAAGAAGTCAATAATGATAGTATTTAATTAATTATGTGAACATGTGATAAGTTTTTATTTGGAAACTGGATAAAAATTTACTAAACTATAAAAGCCATCCATAAGGGAGAGTATGACAAAGCCTACTTTGTAATCCACAGTACATCGACATAGGGTAATGGGAAGTCAGCTTTGGAATAAACTTGGTTCAAGTCTCAGAAATCAATGCACATGCGAATTTTCCCATTTTTCTTAGGCACATGGACGACATTATGGGAAGTCAGCTTTGGAATAAACTTTGTTCAAGTCTCAGAAATCAATGCACGTGCGAATTTTCCCATTTTTCTTCGGCACATGGACAACATTAGCTCGCCACTTAGAGTAATATACTACAAGAAGAAACTAGACTTTGTACTACTTCTCAACCTCTTCTTTGATTTTCAAAGCCCACTTGGGTCTCATTTCTTTACTAGCTTCTTCTCTAGAAAAATGGTTGTCTTGTGCTTGACTATGTCAGATATCAATAAGGCCATGCCAAGAATTAGGCATCCCCCAAAGAGATCTTTTCATATTTATTAGTTCATGGCGTGAAATGTAATCTAAGAAGCACAGATAAAGGTATAGGTATGTGTGCGGGCACAACAAAGCAACATGACAATTTTTGAAAAATAGGACACTGATACAGCAGGAATCGTCAATTAAATAATTATTAAATATATTTTTTTTATAAATTATTAAAAATTTATATTTCATATAATGTTAAATATATATCAAATTATGGGTAATAATGAATAATAAAACAAATCCATAACTATTACTATTTAGAACATGCTCTCTTTGTTTTTTGAAAGAGTATTTAATTCATCTTATTCTCCTGTCCTAGTGGTATCCTACATTTAAAAAATTTTTAAAAAAAATGGCTAAAACTCGCATGCAAAAACATACCAGACGTGTCAAGTGTCCAATGCGGATACAACACTCCAAATGAAATGTTTGTACTTATAACCTCACATTCATCCAGAACAAACAGACGAAAATGAAAGTTGGGTAAATTGCAATTTTTTGGTCATAAAATATATGTAGTGCCTTTGATTTTAGTCCCTAATTTTAAAGATATTTTCACTGCACCTTCAAAAGTGGAATATTTTAGTCCATGCTTGTGCATTTTCGTCCAATTACTTATGATATGGCTTGAGTGAACTGTTGATGTATTATTTATGAGAAATGTTGGAGACATACACTTTTTCACAACTTTGTGGCACAACTCACCACATGGCGAGTTGTGGTTGGTTAGAGTGTGTTAGTGGGCCATGTGAGGACACACTCTAACCAATCACAACTAACACACTCTAACCAACCACAACTCGCCATGTGGCGAGTTGTGGCACAAAGTTATGCAAAAGTGTGTGTCTCCAGCATTTCTCATTATTTATTAGTTGCTTTTTGGTTACTTTATTTGCTAAAAAAAATCGATTGGTATCTGATGATGTGCAAAATCAGTTAGTTGAACACTTCGGCTTCGGTGGGCTACGACGGTAGCGAAGGCCTGAAAAGAAGAAAACAGTGAGAGGATGACTGGGGTGGACCGGCCAAATATCCTCCGATGATAAAGTTAGTTTTCTCAACAAGGAAAAATGTAGTTCCAACTTTTCGGGAGTAATATCTCAGAGTTTCATCATACCTTTGCATGGTTCAGACCAGTCCTTATATAGGGTACTTCGAAGCGGTTATTGGTTTGAGTAACTTCCCCCAGATTCTTAGAATTCAGACCTCAACTGCTATCGAAACCATAACCGTCGCTGGAAGTTACATACTTGGGAGGAATTGGCGGCGATAAACACGGACTGGTTATGCGCTCTAGATTTTGCTATGTATTGTGGGGTCGTCCATGTGCAATGCCTATGGACGACCCTCTGTCATGCCGTTGTTTGGTCGTCCATGCGGTTTGTATGTGGGCGATCCCTTCGACTTGATTATGGGGTTTATTCAGTTGGTCAATTTCCCAAGGACGAGAGTTCTAGACGAATAGGAGATGGTCTTGGATGTTTGGCTAACCATTCGAGATGGACGACCCATCTGGACGAGCTATAGATGTAATTTTTTGTTATCCCATCAGTTGCTCCCTTGTCCAGGGTGTCGTCCAGGGACATTATAGGGATTTCCTCCCCTTTATATAGCCACGTGTCACTGTTTAATATGTTGAGCAGTTAAATCGATTGCATTTCCCCATGCGATTGCCACGTGTCATTTCCTTAGTGGATGATGTCACTTCGCTGACCCTACTCCTGGGCCCTATAAATAAGCACATTCTCTTTCTTGCCCTTCACCTCATCATAAACTACCTTCTGCTATCTCGTCCAAGATTCTCGTCTAGCATTCGTCCTAGTTCTCAAGTACTTCCTCTTCTCTTTAGGTTTTCGTTTTGATCTTTCCTTTAGCTATGTCTTCGTCTAGTAGTATAGAGAGAGAAATAGACGAGTATCAGGACGTCTCATTTGGGAGTTACGAGAGTGATGAGGGTAGCACTAGTTTTAGTAGTTCCTCGGACGAGCAATATTCGTCTGGAGTGCCTGGCATTTCTTTAGAAGAATTTCAAGAAGTGCAACGTAGGATGGCCTCTGGAACTGGGGCTAGCTCGTCTAGAGCGCCACCCAGCCCTTCTCAGGACGAGGAGGAGGAAGAAGAAAACATCCTATATAGCTGTGCGCCTGAGGTTGCATCAACCTTAGACGCTCCTAAGTTAAAAACCTTAGTAGATAGATACCAAATTCCTGCTGAGCTTGAACCTCGTCTACCCAGGGAAGGAGAGTGGTGTTGTTCACCTTCCTCTGGTTTAGGAGTATACTCATCTTATCTCTTAGCTGGTCTTAGGTTTCCCTTAAATTCATTTTGTAGAGGTCTTCTTCATAGGTTAGGTATTGGTTCTAACCAACTTAATCCCAATGGTTGGAGGACGATAGTTGCCATGCAAGTGTTATGGCGTGAGGCATTGGAAGGGAACTGTCCTTTAACGATGGACGAGTTCCTTTACTGTTATAAGCCCTCAGAGATAAAAAAAAATCTGCTGGTTTTTACCAGTTTTCGTCCAGAGGCTCTCATTATAGTTTAATAACGGGCCGTAGCTCGTCTGATAGGCTCTGGAAACAAGAGTTTTTTATTATTTCTGGAAACTGGGCTAGGGACCCAACAAACGTTAGTAATGCCCCCTTCCCTCCTTTTACCAGCCCCATAGGTCGCCTTCGTCCTGAGGGTATGTTCTCCTTCCATGTTATTCATTTCGTTCCTTACACTTTTCTGACTTTCCATCGTCTAACCATCTTTCTTTTATTGGTGCAGCTGTTATTCGCCCACGTTTGGACAGATTTTATTTAGATCAAATAGATAAAGTTCGTGCCTTCCCTAGAAGGTCTTTCCACGAACTAGTGACCTTTAGTAGTTTGGCTACCTGGGGACTTGGTCCAGAACCCACTGCTGAAAATTTGGGTCACGAAGAAACTACCCGTAAAAGTAAGTGTCGTCCACCCCTCTTTACTTCTTTCTGTTCTTTCTCCTATCCCTTTTTTTTAATTGATTTTTCTCGTCTATAGGAATAATTACAATGAGGGAGAATAAAGACAAAACAATACTTAGTGGGGACGAGGGAGCTTCTGTGCCTCCTGTTGTCCAGAAAGGGGCTGTCCAGGCTGGGAAGAGGAAGTCTAAAAAAATTTCAAGTGCTGTGGACCTGGACGACCTTCCTAGTCGTCGAGGTCCTAAGAAACCAAAAACCACTCAGACCTCCCTTCCCAAGGTCCCTAAGTTCACTCCACCGACGGTGAATCTGGCCGAGCCCTCTGTCAATGTGGAGCTCGTCCAAATAATACACCCTGTTTCAGCTGATCCTATTCCCCCTCCAACTAAGACTCCTCGAAAACCTCATTCGTCAGAGCCTTCTGATCGTCCTTCCAACTTGGTGCTGGACGAGAATTATGCATGGAGGACGTTCAAAGGAATCGTCACTGACAACGAGATTAATGAATGCTATAACATGTCAGTGAAGGAGTTTGAATGCTCTGGCATCCATGATCTCTTCAAGGTATGAATTTCACTCGTCTTTGAGTGTTTTTAAAGATTTTACAAAAAGGTAGAATTTTCTAACTTTCTTTCGTCCATGTACAGGCTATGACAAAGTTTTACACAGCCACATGCCAAGCGAAGGAGCTCACCGAGGAGGCTAAGACGGCGAAGGAGAAAACTGAAGAGCTGAACAAGGAAGTCTTGTTGAGAAAAGGGGAAGTGATCAGGCTGAAGGACGACTTCAACCGTTTGCTAGCAAGTGAGACGAAGCTGAAGAACGATGTGGAAGAGCTCAAGGCAGATGCTGTTGAAAAAGATACTCGTATAGCTTATTTGGAAGGACAAGCTTTAGAGTTTGCCTCGTCCTTGGAGAAAGCTCGTGAAGAAGCCGTAGCAGCTTTCAAGAAGTCTGACGAATATAAGAATCGTCTAGACAGCCATTATGCTGCTGGTTATGAAGACTTCCGTGCTGACGCTAAGGAGGCCTTCCCTGAGTTAAATTTTGATTCCTTCAAGCTTCCTCTTGCTACAGAAAGTTCTGTGCTAGTAACGAGTTCTGGAGACGTCAATGTAGAGGACGACTCTAATGAGGTGACCCAGGACGATCCGAAGACGAATCCAGCAGAATGACTTCCATCTTTCAGAAAGTTTATATTTTTGTTAGAAAGTGCCCTAATGTTTTGGGCTTTTATCCTTCTCTCTTTTTTTTTTTTAAAAAAAAAATTCATTTGAGTACAATTTCCTCGTCCAAATCTATGGACGAGTTTTTATGAACAAGCAATACTCAAGGGTTTTTGGACGGTGGTCGTCTACCCTTTAAATTTTTATGAATGTATGAATGCTTTTCCTTTTCACTATTCATTGTGTTTGAATATTCTTTAAGCTTTTGTGAACAAGCTTTATTAATGTCGTCCATATCATTTTTATGGTTGTGGGATTTTCCCTCTTATTAAGGCTTTACCTCGTCTTGAATATATGGACGAGTTCCTTCATGTATAACATCGTGAGATGTTTATTCCTTGTAATGTTCGTCCATGAATGACGTCTTTTCCCTAGATCC
This sequence comes from Quercus glauca, assembly GCA_023736055.1. Taxonomy (NCBI): domain Eukaryota; kingdom Viridiplantae; phylum Streptophyta; class Magnoliopsida; order Fagales; family Fagaceae; genus Quercus; species Quercus glauca. The sequence goes on along the minus strand of CM043322.1, from coordinate 52,002,049 downwards.
AATTGTTCAGATTTTTGGACGACTGTTTACTCGTCCTTAAAAATTTCCCAACTAATGCTCATCCATGGGCTGGATTGTTAAGTTGGTTAGATTCGTCTATGGGGCTGTGGTGTTTTTACACGCACATTGTTCGTCCATGGCGTAGACGATTGCAATTCAGGTTTGTCTCGTCTTGAGCTTAGACGGACATACCTTGTTTATTTTTCTTGCTTTATCCTTATCTGAAGGAAAGCTTTTTTGGACGATACTTCCTTGCGTCCAAGGATTTTACTCGTCCTTGGCTTTTTCATCTTCCGTGGATCATTTTGAATCAAATAAAATGAAGGATTCCCATACAATCATACATATTTAAAACACACCATATGTATATTTAGAAATCCATACTATGTAATCATTCGTCCACAATCATGGCACATGCTTAAGAGCTTGTGCTTTTAGGGAATTAAAAACACATAATACAACATAACTTCGTCCATGAGTAGCATAACATACTTACATACTTAAAACAAAATAGTAATAAGCAAATAATGAAAGATAATATTAAGCATTACTTCAAACGTCCAAGGTTCTCGTCCATGTCAGGGCTCGTCCCTGACCACCCTTCATTGATAGTATTTTCTTAGGTGTTCAACATTCCACGGGTGCTCTAACTTTCGTCCATCCAGGGCTTCCAAATAGTAGGATCCTTGTCTCTTGGAGTTGATAACTCTGTAAGGTCCTTCCCAGTTTGGTCCCAGCTTCCCATGGGCCAGATTTTTGGTTGCCAAAGAGATCCTTTTAAGGACGAGATATCCAATGCTGAAGCGCCTGGGTTTCACCGTGGCATCGTGTTGTCTAGCCATGAGATTTTTGTACCTTGCAGTTCTTTGCTCCGCGTCCATCCTTATCTCGTCTATAAGATCAGGGTTAAGACGAAGCTGCTCGTTGTTTTCCTCGTCTTGGTACTTCATCACCCTATGGCTGGCCATATGTACCTCTGCTGGTATGACTGCTTCACTCCCATAAGCCAGTTTGAAAGGAGTCTCTCCTGTGGGAGTCCTTGCTGTTGTTCTGTAAGCCCACAAAACACCTGGTAATTCATCTGGCCATACTCCCTTTGCCCCTTCCAGCCGAGTCTTGATGATTTTCAACAAGGATCGGTTTGCTACTTCTGCTTGTCCGTTAGCTTGTGGGTGGGAGGGTGAGGAGTAATGATTCTTGATTCCAAGTTGATCACAAAATTCTCTGAAGGGGGTGTTGTCTAATTGTCGTCCATTGTCAGATACTAGCACTCTTGATACCCCAAATCTGCATATTATGTCCTTCCAGACGAAGTTTTTGACATTTTGTTGTGTAATTTTCACTAAGGGTTCAGCTTCCACCCATTTAGTGAAATAATCTATGCCAACTACCAAGAATTTCATCTGTCTAGTTCCAGTTGGAAAGGGGCCTAAAATATTCAAACCCCACTGTGCAAAAGGCCAAGGGGCCATCATTGGGGTGAGGTATTCTGAAGGCTGTCTAGGAATGTTACTGAAACATTGACATTGGTCACATACCTTAACATATGCTTTAGCATCAGCTTGGACGGTTGGCCAGTAGTACCCTACACGAATGACCTTGTAGACGAGTAATCTAGCTCCTGAGTGGTTTCCACACGCTCCTTCATGAACTTCTCTCAGCACGTAATTTGCCTCGTCCGGAGCTAAACATCTCAGGTATGGCTGTGAAAAACCTCTTTTGTACAACACCTCGTCCATAAGGATATATCTGGCTGATTTAACTCTGAGCTTCCTGGCTTCGTCCTTCCCTTCTGGAAGCCTTCCGTCCTTCAAATATGAGACTATCGGAGTCATCCAATTCTCCTCTCCTTCTATCTGCAACATTTCTGGAAGGTCTATGCTGGGCATGTATCATATTTCATCTAACTCGTTCATGGCTTCATTAGCGGAGGCTTCCTTCGCTAGAGTGTCTACTTCCGTGTTCTCTTCCCTCGGGATTTGAACGAAATTGGCTTCCCTGAATTTCTTCACAAGATGTAACACCTTTCTCAAATATTTCTTCATTCTGTCTTCCTTGGCTTCACATGTTCCATTTACTTGGCCTATGACCAACTGTGAATCTCCCAGGACGAGTACTGAGCTTGCTTCTACAGATCTAGCCAACTCCAACCCTTTAAGAAGGGCTTCGTACTCCACCTCATTGTTAGTTGTCTGGTACTGCAAGCGAGCTTTGTACTTCAGTTTATCTCCTTCTGGTGACTGCAAAACAACTCATATACCTCCTGTATACAGTGTAGATGATCCGTCTACATGGACGACCCATTTTTTACTGCCTTCTTTCTCATCTAAGTCCTCATAGCTTGGAGTGAATTCTGCAATGAAATCTGCCAGGGCTTGAGCTTTTATTGCATTCCTCGGTTGGTACCGAATATCAAATTCACTGAGCTCAACTGCCCATTGGATCAATCGTCCTGCAGCTTCAAGTTTGTTCATTGCCTTCTTGAGTGGATGATCAGTCATGACTATAACGACATGACCTTGGAAGTAGTGTCTTAACTTCCTAGAAGCCGTTATTAGCGTGAAGGCTAACTTCTCTATCAATGGGTACCTTCCTTCTGCTCCTCTCAATGCCCGGCTAGTATAATGCACAGGCTTTTGCACCTTTTCTTCCTCCCTGATCAACGCTGAGCTTACGGCATGTGGAGACACTGCTAAGTACAGATATAATTCTTCTCCTGGCACGGACAGACTTAGCAATAGTGCCGTAGTAAGATAACGCTTTAGGTCTTGGAAGGCCCTTTGACATTCGTTCGTCCACTCAAATGCCTTCCTGAGAATCTTAAAAAAAGGCAAACACTTATCAGTGGCTTTTGAGACAAACCTGTTCAAAGCTGCAACTCGTCCAGTTAAGGATTGGACTTCCTTGATGTTCTTCGGTGGTTCCATGTTCAGTATGGCTTGGATCTTGTCTGGATTTGCCTCAATTCCTCTCTCTAAAACCATGAATCCTAGGACCTTTCCTGACGATACTCCGAATGCGCATTTACTTGGGTTCAGCTTTATCTTGTACCGCCTAAGTGTTTCAAAAGTTTCCTGAAGATCATCTAAGTGGCTTCCCTAATCTAAGCTCTTCACAAGCATGTCATCCACATATACCTCTACATTTCGTCCTATCTATGGACGAAACATATGATTCACCAACCTTTGGTAAGTTGCCCCTGCATTTTTCAGACCGAAGGGCATTACCTTGTAACAGAACAAACCTTGACTTGTAATAAAGGATGTCTTTTCCTGATCTGCCTCATCCATCTTTATCTAATTATATCCAGAGAAGGCGTCCATGAAGCTCAAAAGTTGATGGCCAGCCGTAGAATCAACCAGTTGGTCAATACGAGGCAAGGGATAACTATCCTTAGGGCAAGCTTTGTTCAAGTCAGTGAAGTCAACGCACATCCTCCACTTGCCGTTTGCTTTTTTTACCATCACTACATTTGCCAACCAATCCGGGTAATAGACTTCCCAGATGAACTGTGCTGTGGTTAGTTTTTGAACCTCTTCCTTGATAGCCTTCTCTTGTTCAGGGGCGAACACCCTTTTCTTTTGGCGAATAGGCTTAGAAGAAGGGGACACATTCAGTCGATGAGTGATTACACTTGGATTAATGCCAGGCATATCATCATGACTCCATGCAAAATCATCGGCATTCTTTTTTAGAAACTGGACGAGGTCTTCTTTCACCTTCTCCTTCATACTTGTTCCAATTCTAATGAATTTTTCTGAATCATTTTCTTGTAACAAAATATCTTCCAATACTTCAGTCGGTTCTGCAACAACTTTTCTTTCTTCTATACTCATGGTCTGCATCTGTTCGTCCATAGCCAACATGGCTAGATAACACTCCCTGGCCGCCAACTGATCTCCTTGTGCTTGTCCAATTCCACACTCCGTAGGGAATTTGACCGATAGATGGTAGGTAGATGTTACCGCCTTCCAACTGTTCAAGGTTGGTTTTCCAATGATGGCATTATATGAGGATGAACAATCCACCACAAGGAAATTCACTTTCTTAGTTATCTGCTGCGGGTATGACCCTACCACTACAGGCAAGGTAATGGTACCTACGGGCTGCACCTTCATTCCTCCAAATCCTATCAGTGGCGAGCATGCTGGACGAAGCTGATCTCGTCCAAGCCTCATCTGCTGGAAGGCAGGATAATACAATATATCTGCTGAACTTCCATTATCCACCAACACCCTCCTGGTTCTGTAATCTGCTATAAGTAGGGTAATAACTATGGCATCGTCATGTGGATGATGAATTCTTTCAGCTTCCTCATCTGTGAAAGAAATGGTTGGCTCGTCCGTCCCCTTCGTCCCTGGGGGTCGTCCAGAGTGTTGGACATTTTGCACTGCTTTGAGGTACATCTTCTTTGCCTTGGAAGATTGTCCTGTCGATGCCCCACCGATGATAACCCTTATTTCTCCAAGTGGGGGTCGTGATAACTCTTCCATTTTCACTTTCAGTTTTTCATCTTTATGATCCCTTCCAATGAAATGCCTCAACTTTCCTTGTCTAATGAGATTCTCAATCTGCTGCTTCAAGTCATAACACTCGTCCGTGTCATGGCCATGATCCCTATGGAAGCGACAATACTTATTCTTATTGCGCTTGTTAGGATCTCCCTTCATCTTTTCTGGCCACTTCAAGGAAGGATCATCCTTGATCTGCATTAGCACTTGATCGAGTGGGGCATTTAATGGTGTGTAAGTCTGACTTCTTGCTGATGGGCCTGCCTTCCTGTTATCCCTGTCTCGATCCTTCTTATCTTCCGTTCGTCCCTTCTTTGGACGAGGCCCTTGATCAGAGTGACACGGGGGATTGACTTCCATTCTTTCAGCTCTCTTCCTCTTCTTAGCTATGATGGCGTCTTCTGCGTTCATAAAGTTCTGGGCTGAATGGACGAGTTCAGCCATGGATTGGGGCTCTTTCTCATACAACTTGTGAATGAATAAGTCCGAGTTAACCCCATTGTGGAAGGCTGCCAATAGTAGTTTGTCGTCCACTTCGTCTACTGTCAGGGCTTCCCTGTTGAAGCGTGTGATGAAAGAACGCAGGCTTTCATTCTCTCCTTGCTCTATGGTCAGCAAACTGGACGAAGAACGTTTATTTCTCTGTCCTCCAATGAAATTATTGACAAATAATTTGCTTAACTCCTCGAAAGAACTTACAGAATTCGGGGGTATTTTGCTGAACCATACTCGCGCTGGTCCCTTGAGGGTGGTAGGGAAGGCTCTGCACATAATCTCGTCTGGAACTCCTTGGAGATGCATTGTAGTCTTGAACGTAGCAATATGATCGAAAGGATCACGCGCTCCATCATATGAATCCAGGGAAGGCATTTTGAACTTCGGCGGCAAAGGATGCCCATTGATGGAAGCCGTGAAAGGGGAATCTGTTCGATGAACCAAATCCTCGACGGGATTTGTCCTTCTCATGTTCTCCTTCATCTCGTCCATAACCTTCCTCATCTGATCCATTTCCTTCTCCAAACGTGGCACCCTTCGCGAAGTGGTGCCTCCTGACTGAGCCTCGGGCTCAGCATTTCCTCCTCTATCTTCTTAACTTTGGGACTGTCTCTCAGCATGTCCTTCACAGCGCTGCCTCTCCATCTCCCTAGTCAATTCTTGATTCTGGCGAGTTAACTCCGCCATTGCGGCCGCCATGGATTGTATATGTTGGATGGAAGGCAACTGCATGACAGGCGCTGATTAGCAATCGCGATGGGGGTTGCTTAAAGCGTCTCTGCTTCCTTGATGGCCTGGGCTTGTAGCCCTCGACCTAGTCCGAACCATTCAACCTTTTTTGTTGCAAAAAGCCAAATCGTAAAACAACTTACGCTCCCCACAGACGGCGCCAACTGATGATGTGCAAAATCAGTTAGTTGAACACTTCGGCTTCGGTGGGTTACGACGGTAGCGAAGGCCTGAAAAGAAGAAAACAGTGAGAGGATGACCGGGGTGGACCGGCCAAATATCCTTCGATGATAAAGTTAGTTTTCTCAACAAGGAAAAATGTAGTTCCAACTTTTCGGGAGTAATATCTCAGAGTTTCATCATACCTTTGCATGGTTCAGACCAGTCCTTATATAGGGTACTTCGAAGCGGTTATTGGTTTGAGTAATTTCCCCCAGATTCTTGGAATTCAGACCTCAACTGCTATCGAAACCATAACCGTCGCTGGAAGTTACATACTTGGGAGGAATTGGCGGCGATAAACACGGACTGGTTATGCGCTCCAAATTTTGCTATGTATGGTGGGGTCGTCCATGTGCAATGCCTATGGACGACCCTCTGTCATGCCGTTGTTTGGTCGTCCATGCGGTTTGTATGTGGGCGACCCCTTCGACTTGATTATGGGGTTTATTCAGTTGGTCAATTTCCCAAGGACGAGAGTTCTGGACGAATAGGAGATGGTCTTGGATGTTTGGCTAACCATTCGAGATGGACGACCCATCTGGACGAGCTATAGATGTAATTTTTTGTTATCCCATCAGTATCTTAGTCTAATGATGAAGAGTACAAATCATTAAAAGCAAACACTATTTGTTGAAATTCTATCAAAAAGTAAAAAATAAAAATGGCCAAGAGCAATTGGCTTCTGGAACTCCCTTTCTCTATTTTCCCAACAGTTACAAAATGCTTGTTATATAGTTACTAAACAATTGTTAACTATCGTTTTTCAGAAAGGAAAAATGTTACCTATCACTAGAACTCCCTTGCTCACACACCAATTGTTTGATGCTTAATTACTCAGGCACCCACATTTTCTACACATTTAGCATTCATTATTTGGTCAAATGCTAATATTTTGTAAGAGTATTAGTATTGGTGGTGCTAAAAAACCATATTACTATTTTTAGCACCACCAATCACTACCAAGTACAACGTTAAAGTCATGTAAATGGAAACAAGTCATTTCAGCTACTCCTGTGGATTGCTACCATTCTCTTATAACTGCTTCGCCATTCCCTTCATGAAGAATATAGCTTATCATTGTTTGACCAACTTGCCAGTTACCATAGCTTAGAGAGAAGTCTTTAGAAGCAAGACCATTTTTCACTGTTACATGAGTCAAGCAGTTGGTTCTGGTCGGTACTTAAAATCAAACCAAACTTCATATTGGCCTGGTAGGAAGAACTATCTTCCGATCTTCGCTATGAAACCTTTCACCATAACATCAAGCTTTCCTAGTCTAATTGCGAAGTTTTGCACGTCAAAGAAACTCGGTTTTAAAAGTTAAAAACTTTAATTCATCCAAGTTAAGGACCCATCTTTTACAAGTTACAACTGGGGTGGAATTCATGTTTTCCGCGTGGAAAAACTCAAAGGGGAAAATATCATTAGATAAATAAATGAATGATTAATATTATACTATACGCTCTTTTCACAATGATTGTCCCAATATCTTAGAGGAATAGTCCCTAATCATTCTATAGTTTGTGCATTATGATCAATCTCAATAATTGAACCAGTACAGCACCATGATAATACCAAACTTTTCATCATAACATCGAGCTTTCATAGTCAAAAGAAAACCGGAAGGCTTTTTTCAGCTTCCAATCACAATGAAGATTCAAGTACAATGATTTGGTACTATTTCTGAATGAGACTAAAAAAATGGTCTCCAATAGATTCTCTAAACTCTAAATTTTTTTTGGCTCATGAACAATAGCTCATCAAATCTAATAGGTAGTAAATTAGCAATTGAATTTTTTTATTAAAAAATTATACCAGCTACTATTATATCAATTCTTTCTCTCTCTTCCAGATTTTTTTTTTTTTTCTCTCATTCTCTCCATTTCTTCTTTTTTTCTCAAATCTCCATTGCTTCTTTTCTTTTTTTCTCTCATCTCCGTTGCTTCTTTTTTTCTCTCATTCTTTCCGTTGCTTCTCCAAAAAAAAGAAAAAAGAAAAAAGAGAGAATGAGAGCTACTAGAGTGTTTTTGAATGTGAAGGAGAAAAAGAAAATAAAAGAAGGGGTGGGGTGGGTAGAGATAGGCTAGACATATGTGTGGAGGAGAAAAACAAGAAAAAAGAAAAAGAAATGAAAACGTATGGATTAGAATGAATTGAATGAAATGAATAATAAAATAAAAAATAAAAAAATCTTAATTGAGAAATGCTACCACAATATTTTTTCCAATAAATTTTAAGTAATAGATTGTTATTAGTTAATATTGGTGAGTAAAAAATAATTATAGCGGTGGGTTCAAATTAAAACTAGTAACAACTTTCTACATAAGATTTTGATGTGATTCTTGTGAAAATATTGTGAAAAATGTTGTGAATATAACACTTTTCATTGAAAAATATAATTGTTGGGAATAAATATAGGAAGAATAAATGATGATAAAAAAGAATAAAAAATGAATGAAGAAATAATATTTAAATGAGATAGAGAATGGGATAGAGAATCTGTTGGAAAGTGTATTTGAAAAAGTGAGTAACTAAAAGGTAAAAATTACTGTTCATTCTCCAAACAGTACAAAAATTTGAAAAATCTGCTGGAGATGCTCTAAGAAAATTAGCATTGGGGGTGTAAAACCCTCCAAGTTGCTATTTTACAACTCAAATTATTAAAAACCTGCAACATCTAAGCATGTAGATGTAAAATTTATACCTTTTAGCTACAGTAAGTTGCTAGTTATACAACTTATTGTTCAAATGTTGGGGAATTACTCTTCACTCTCTCTGCTAGTTTGCTAGAGAGATAGAGACAGAGGAAGAGAGGAAAGAGAAATGAGATTTTTATATTATTTTATTAAGTAGTTTATATTATTTTATTAGGTTGTATGTAAAATTAAAACTTGGGATGTATGGTAAGTTGTGAAATGGGTTGGTAAAGTAGATGAAGTGGTATTTGAGAATGCAAAATATGTTTTTTTTTTTTTTTTTTTTTTTTTTTTTTTTTTTTTGCATCCTCGGATGCTAATGCTCTATAAGAAATCACACTAGTCCGTGTAAAATATTTAACCTACCTTTTTCTATTTTACAAAACCATTTTTCCAAAACACTCACATCAGTTTATCTATTATACACTCTCTTTTCTTTAAATAATCATTTTTTATTCTTTTTTTATTATTTCATCCACCAATGTCAAAAAAAAAAAAAAAAAACACACACACACACACACACACACACACACACACTCTCTCTCTTTCTCTCGGTGATTAAAACTTCCTTCGTTTTCTTCTTCATCCCCTCTTTCTTCACTGAAAAACCCCATAAACAAACCAAAAAACACCATAAACAAACCTCCAATCTTCACATCAACACAAACACATATCAACCAAGTAGACATGGTAAAACGGGTCAGAATTTATGGACCCGACCCGACCCGACCTAACCCAAAAAATACCTAACCCGAACCCAAATTTTTTGACCAGAAGCAAAAACAAGATAACTCGTGACCCAACCCGATTTTTTGCAAGTCAACTTGACCCTACCCGAATAACCCGTAACCTGACCTGTTAAAAAAAATTTGCTAAAAAAATATTTAGACTATGTCCTGATACTAGGTGCATAAAGCACAAAGCACCGAAGCCAACCAATGGTCAATAGATTATAGATGTTCACACTTCACATGAGACAAGACAACCACTAGGAGCTTCACATTCAATTTGAGCTTCACAAGTCACAACCACTAAGAGCTTCACAGACATGAGACAAGACAAGACAATCATTAAAAAAAAATAAAAACCTCATTCATTTTGACACGATCATACTTCACAACTCACACACTAGACTCACTAGTAGTCTGTAGTCTAGTACACTAAGTCACTACTCACTATTTACTAACACACTAAATGTCTAGACTTAGCTTGTAGTAGCTGACTAGCTGTAGTCCACAAAGGCACAGACATGACCAACCACAAAGCTTCCTCTACTCTTGTGCCTCTACCCTTTTGTCCTTTTCACACTTTCACACAAATCTTGAAGTGTTTCAGTTTCACACTTTCTCAGTTTCGCTCTTGCACCTCTACCCTTTTCTCTGCCTCTACTCTTTTCTCTCTGCACCTCTACTCATTTCTTTTATATTTTTCTTTTATCTTCTCTTCTAAGTTCTTTCAGCCCTTAAATCTTCAGACCAAGCTAGTCATAAAGATTGGAAGAATATTGACAAGTGGCATTAAGTGCAATTTATTTCCTTAATTGATTTTATTCATTCTCTCTAAACAGGTTATCATTGATTTGTTTTTGTAATTGAAAAAAAAAAAAAAAAAAAAAAAAAGCTTGTTTGAAAAATACGGGCCGACCCGACCCGACCCGACCTGCAACCTGATTGACCCATTTAAAAATGACCTGTTTTGACCTGTGACCTAATTGACCTGCAAACTCTATTGACCCAACCCAAACCTGACCCAACCTGCCCGTTTTGCCACGTCTACGATCAAGTAACCAACCGCAAGACCAAGCATAACAGCCATGAACACCCCAATGTTAAACAACATGACAGCAAGCATAAGTAAGGATTTGATCTTGAAGTTGAACCGAAACAAGGCGGCTTTGACGAACCTCGTGACAGACCACTTGGATCCAGCGATCTTTCCGTCGCCTTGCTTTAGCGAAGGAGCCTCTATCTAGGGCTTAGGATTGGAGGCTTTGGTGGCGGAGATGAGCTTGAAGCGGATGCATTTGTGGTATTGGTAAAAGGCAGAGACGATGAAGGGAGTAACTGATTTTGTTTTGAGTTGATTTTGAGTTTGACTTGTTTTTTAGATTTGTTTGTTTTGGATTGTTTTAAGTTGATTCTCTTCTTCCTTCTTTTTCTGTATTGAATTGAGTCAAGGAAGAGAGAAAGGGAGTCAGGGCAGAGAGAGTAGCGGTGAGAGAGGAGAGAGAAGATATATTTAAATAATCAAATAGAAAGCTACAATAACCGTGCATATTTACACAGTTACTGTAACATTTTTGTATATGTACAGTATTATAGACCACTAATGTGGGTAATTTTTTAGCAAAAATATGTAAAATGAGCACTTTTTCTATTTTCCAATGATTGATGCAATTGCTCTAAGGACCGCAACCAAAGTTGCTTTTTTTCTCCTGATTGATCTGTCTAGACTGGCGCCTGGCCGCCTTAATTTATGCTGAAAAGTTGTGCATAGTATGATTTTATAAGTAAAGGTGCACAAGTAGGTTAAAAGAAGCAAGCACGAATCCTTCTCCAAACCAGTTAGATTTATGTTTAATTTGGACGATCTAGCTTGAGTGAGTCTTGAACGAGTGACATGCCAAATTCTCAGATTCCTTTAATGTTTCACTTACACTCTAGTGAAATCGATTTTGCTTAAGCAAAATTACACTGCTTCAATTCTTTGATCAGCCCCAATGGTAACTGAATAAAAATTAATGTGTCTTGGAATTAGCGAACACTTAAAAACATAAACAGATTAAAATATAAAACTTGTTGAGAAAAATTGTAATGAGATATTTGTTTGAGAGAACTTTTTCATACAAAATATTATTAGATAATGTATTTAAGTGTTCTTTATTCAGTTAGGGATTTCATTTCGTTGTGAAAAAAAATTATTGCTCGGTTACTGTCAAGGTCCAGTAAGATGAAAATCTTGAGAGTGGTTGTACTCGTAGATATAACACAATAATTGACCCTTATGATAAAATAATAAATAAATAAAAGAAAAGAAAGAAGAAGACAATTTTGGTTGGAAATTATGAGCGCAGAAAAATGCAATTTTGGAATAAGTTTGATGGCAGCCTCAAGTTACCACCTTCCTCTAAGCAATAAGCTATTATCAGATAACAAAAGAAAATATTTTCCTGACCAAATAATCTTGTGTGGGATAACTTATCTAATTTTTTGTTGAAAAATTTTAGTGAAACTGCATTATTGGTCTTTAAAATTCACTCTATCAATGCAATTAGTCTCTCAAGTTTCAAGTGCGCACTATTGGTCTCTCAAGTTTTAAAAGTGAGTGATACTAGTCTATTTGTTAACTATAGTTAGTGATATTACTTATGTGACTAACAAATTAGTGACTCGACATATTTTTTAATGAAAAAATTAAAAAAATTATTTACACATCACGATTTGAGTTGTCAAACAATTAAACTTCTGCTAATCCCAAAACAACCCAAGTCCCCTCAACCACAATCTTCAGCCGACCTCCATACCAAAACCAAATACCACATTGCTGCAAATACCATCACAAAATCCAAATCTTCTTGAACCGTTTGATTTGTCAAAAGTTGTGGAGTCAGAGCCATTGAACTCAAAATTGGAGACCATGATGGGGCAATTGTTCTTGCAAGCCAAGTTGCCTTCATGAGAAATGAGAGAGTCCTAGTCAGACTTGGGAGGCCTTTGGAGTCTTTGGGACCATGAGCCTTTGATCTTAACAAGGACATGAGAATTGCCCAAGCTGGTGGCCAACACTTTAGGGAGCAATTGCACTTACAGAACAAACTTCAAGGACCAATAGTTTAGTTTGGTCAAAAAAGAGTTTAGTAAAATGATTTCTCAATCTATTAATTACCAGAAGAGAAGTTTATATACAACTCGAGTACAACTCAGAGAAGCTAAAAGTTGTGCAACTAAACTAAACAAACAAAACAGAAAATCTTACTAACTCAAGCACGTGAGGCACGTGTAAACACTAAAGGAAAATTACAATGAACTAAACTGTAAGTCGTTTCTGTACAAAGTAAGGAGAACTGAATTGAACTACTGTCGTTTTTGAACTTTCTTTATTCTATTGATTCTGCAGCTATAACCTTCAACTACTGAAGCTTATTCTGATTGTTCTTGTTCAATGACTGCTTGTTCAAACTGCTTTTTACTTAATTTCTGTTTATCATGACCTTGATAAGTTTCTCCAAAATATTTTTAAAAAAAAATATGCTAAAATATATTTGTATGTTGAAAACTTAAAAAATAAATAAAATTTTAAAAAGTTGTACAAAATTAAAAAGTAAATCTTTTAAAACTGACTCATCCAAACAAAAAATGATATTCCTGAAAAATCTAGAATTGTACCATCATGGTGATGGGTCCAGTTAAAAATTCCATTGTTTTAATGAGTGGACGAAAAACACCGCTGAAAGTTGTATCATGGTTGACCTAAGTCTCCGTCCCCAATCGAACAACATGACTTTAGAGTCTCCTTCCTGCCTCCTGGTTGCACTGCAAGTTGCAAATTGGCATAGCTGCCTGACACAAACATGATTTGTAGAATTTCACCTCTTATTGCTTTCCTGCTGCTTCTTTTCTGCATTCGTTTTCAGTCCACCAACACTACCACCAATGATACTGTCACAAATACCATCCAACCTGGCCATTCCCTGAATACCTCCGAGACCATTGTATCCACTAATGGAATCTTCGAACTTGGTTTCTTCACTCCAGGAAATTCAACAAAGTATTACTTGGGAATACGATTCAAGAAAGTTCCTACGCAGAATGTTGTTTGGGTTGCAAACAGAGAGTACCCATTCCCAAATTCCTCTGCAGCTCTTTGTCTAAATTCGGATGGAAATCTTGTAATATCCGATGGCAGAATGACATACATGATGGCCAACACTTCAGCTGGAAACGGTACCTATGCCATGCTATTGGATACAGGTAACCTGATAGTCACAAACAAGGTCTTGGAGGTTTTGTGGCAAAGCTTTGACTATCCTACTGATACTATTTTTCCCGGAATGATACTTGAATTAGATTTTGTGGCAACATCATGGAAAAGTACAGAAGACCCAGCTCCTGGTCTTTTCTCCCTACAGCTGAGTTCTTCGGATCAGCTAACTATAAGGAATGGGTCTAATGTATACTGGACTAGTTCAATCTATACTTTTGGGGTTTTATCCCGCAGTAATTGGAACGGGTACGGTATTTCTTGGCCTATTAATTACACTACTGGAATTTCAAAAATGGTGTTGGATGTGTACGGACAGCTTAAACTGCAGTCGTGGTCAGAAGATGATCAAAGGTGGCATTCGCTACAGTCATCTAGGTGTGGGGATTATGCTTTATGTGGAGCTTTTAGCGTATGCAGTGAAACTGCTGAAGTACCATGTGGCTGTTTGACAGGTTTCAGGCCTGTTTCTGCTGATGCTTGGAGCAAAGGGAACTCATCCAGTGCTGGCTGTGTGAGGGAAACTGTTCTACAATGCACTAAGAATATTGATGTTCAGAAAGATGGGTTTTTTCGCATGTCAATAGTTGATTGGCCTGATAATCCGCAGCATCGGGAGACAGCCAATCCTACTGACTGCCAATCGGCTTGCTTGAACAACTGTTCTTGTGTTGCTTATGCTTATTATTACAAACCGCGAGATCCCAAGTTTCAATGCTTAGTATGGCATGGTGCTCTATTGAACCTGAAACAACACTCAGCCGATGACACAAACGGAATTGATTTCTATCTGAAACTTGCTACTTCGGATTTGGTCAAGCTAGGTAAGAAATTTGAAGACTTGTTAGTAATTAGTTATTAGTATTGCGGTAGTGTTTTCTTCTTAGCACAATTATTTATCTTCTGTTTTTGAAAGAACTTTGAGGAGATACCTATAGTAATGATGCATACATTATTTATTTCTCTGATTTCCTTTTTCAGATGCAAACTCAAGGAATCAAACCTCAATAGACACAGTAAATAACAATTCAATCTCTAGTACGAATTTCAAATTCAGAGTATTGAAAATTTTGGTACTGACCATGTCTACTCCCTTTGCAATGCTTACATTGGGCCTTTTGTTTTATTATGTGAGGAGAAAGCTCAGAAAGAAGGGTGAGTAAAGAATTGCTCAAATAGCTATTTAAGCAATAAAAATTTACATCCTTAATTAACACCGTATAAATTTGTTGTTCACTATTCAGGGGAGGATTTGTTACAGTTAGATGTGGGCATGACCCAAATAACAGAAAATTCTGAGCTTTCTGAAATAAGTAAGCCTGGAGATGGTAAGAAAAAGGAAGTCAAAATGCCATTGTTCAGTTTAAAAAGTGTTTCTGCTGCAACTGATAATTTCTCAGATGCAAACAAGCTAGGAGAGGGTGGTTTTGGGCCCGTTTATAAGGTATGATTCAATATCCTTAAACGCAATGCTTAGGGGAGTGTACATAAAAGACTAAACTTTGCCATCTTAGTAAGTGTTAACAAGCACAAACAGGCACATGCCAGTTTTGTTTCTGACTATAATATTAAAGCCTACAAAGTATATCTCTTCAGATTTAAGTGAGCTAACGTTCTCCCTAGTAGTAATGGAACTAACTAAGTTTAAGCACAAGAATTTCAGGGAATTTTACAGAAAGGGAATGAGGTGGCTGTGAAAAGGCTTTCAAAAAGATCTGGGCAAGGTTGGGAGGAACTAAAAAATGAGGCAATGCTCATCGCCAAGCTCCAACACAAGAATCTTGTCAGACTTTTGGGCTGCTGCATTGAACGGGATGAAAAGATACTTGTTTATGAGTATATGTCTAATAAAAGCTTGGATTTCTTCCTTTTTGGTTTGTAGTTTCTCCTGTTTTGAAGTTTTCATAAAATTGTGTTTTGTGTTATTGTCCTTGAATGTGTGCTACTAATTGTGCATTGCAATTTACTCATTTTATGTAAACCAGATCCAGAAAAGCGCAAGATTTTAGATTGGGGAACACGACTCCGAGTCATTGAAGGAGTTGCTCAAGGGCTTCTTTATCTTCATCAATATTCTCGGTTCAGGATTATTCATAGAGACCTTAAGGCTAGTAATATTTTGTTGGATAGTGACATGAATCCAAAAATATCAGATTTTGGAATGGCAAGAATATTTGGAGGAAATGACTCTCAAGCAAATACCAATAGGATTGTTGGCACTTAGTAAGTAAAATAAACAAAAACTTCTGAATCATAATAACAAACATGAATGTATTCATGTGCCCATACATCTAAAAGAAAAAAAAATGAAACTACTAATTCTTTTTACTTGATAATGGTTTCTAGTGGCTATATGTCCCCGGAATATGCTCTGGAAGGCCTCTTCTCGATCAAATCAGATGTTTTTAGCTTTGGCGTCTTATTGCTAGAGATAGTGAGTGGTCAAAAGAACACTGGTTTTTATCTAACCGACTCTTGCCATCTTCTTGGACATGTAAGTATCCTATTTGCACTTTCACTTGTAAAAACTTCCAATCACTTTTAAATTCTGATTTTTTAGTTGGGATTTGCTGAAAAAAATATTTAATCACTATATTAATGAAATGAGAACTATCTAGTAATCCTTAGGGGGAAAAAATGTGCCACACATATGAAGTCCCTTGCTTTCGAGAGGGTATTACGATTATGTGTAATGGCTACATGTGAAAGAGGTTACTTACACATGTACCGGTTACATAAATTATAAATTCCTTGTTCTAAATACCTTAGAACCCTGACCAAATTTCCTCTGACTTTCAATTGATTATTCTTTTTTTTTTTTCCTCCTGATTTTTAGGCATGGGAATTATGGACAAGTGAGAGGGGATCGGACTTGGTGGATCCTCTACTTGATGATGTATCTTCTATGCATGTGGCACTCAGATACATTAACATAGCTCTCCTCTGTGTTCAAGAAAGTGCAGCAGATAGACCTACCATGTCTGAAGTTGTCACAATGCTAAGCAATGAAAGTGTAGCTCTACCTTGTCCCAAGCAACCAGGTTTCTTGAATGTGAGAACTGTCGTGAAGGAAAACCCAATTAATAGCATGACTGAAATTTGTTCTGTGAATCATGTATCGATTTCAATTGTGCAAGGCCGGTAACATTTCAAATTCCATAACTTTTAAGTTTAAAACACTCAAATTCTTTGCTTATGGAATGATCCATAACTTTTATTTAGACGTTATATTTTTCATTTTATGTTCATTTCAAAATCCACTTAATAAAGTTTGTTGTGCTTTGGATCATACACGCTTTATAAAAGTTCACAATTTGGAGACAATATTAGAATTGGTGCAAGCTGTGATCTTTAACAATGGTGATCTTTGACAATGGTGATGAAGAATTGAGAGAAACAATGTGAATGAGAAAATTGTGTTATCTTGTATATTGCCAATAGATTACAAGCTGTGTCTTTATATGCATAGATCAGAGTAGTAACTAACAGAATTATCCAAACTATGAGCCACCAATACAAAGAGAACACGTGTAAAACAAACTGTAACTGATTAACTAATAAATACTGATATGCGACTTGTAGCTTTGTAACACTAATGCAAAAACGACATGTAGCATTACTGGTCTTCTTCCTTTTCTTCTTAATACCAACTGTTGCAGTCTTAATATCTTCTAATAGACAAGAAGAAAAGCAAAATTCAAAGAGAAGGAAAATTATTAATTTACATTATACTATCAATATAACAGTTAACATTGTAAAACTAAAAAAATATGCACAGAGCTCTAATCCAATTTCATAATTAATGAGAAATACTAAATTACTTTGTGCTTCTTTAGCTCCACTGGTAACTGATATTCAAAAGAATAAGATCCACTTGACACATTAGTCAGACGAGACAAAGAAAACGTACCTGAAAGGAAATTTGAAGCCTATATCCTAAAAGCTGCCTGCATGAACTGTGATGAATACCATGTCATCTTGGGACCATGAATGCTGTTTAAGGCTTTAAGCTGCCTCGAAATGTCCAACACCATTCTTGAAATTTCAAAAGTTCGTTTGCAACCCAAACTTCGTGTTCTGTGGTAGTCAGTGATGGGCCTAGTTGGATACCCTATTATATGGGTGGTAGCATTGGTGGACTGCAAACCCAGGCGGAAAAGAATGAGGCAGCTCTATGTTCTGCACGGATTACACTTTGCACACAAGTATGTAGTTCTCAGATTTATTAGGAAGGAGATTTAGGTTATTAGAAGCTGGGCCATTCAAAAGAGCCACAGTTTTTGGCCCATTCAACGCACGTCTTTGAAAGAGCTAGACCAATGGGCAAATAGATCCACATATCCTGGGCCTTTGATCCTAAACCAATTTCCTGAGGCCCTTGAAAGTGTTCTAGGACTAGGGGTTGATAAACTAGATATGCCTCTTTTCAAGCAAAGAAAGATCCAAGTCTCTGATAAAACAGTGGAACTTCTCACCAAAAGTCTAAAACTTGTACGGTACTGTTTTAGTCTAATTTAGTCCAAAACATGAGCTCAAAAAAAAAAATAATAATAAAAAATTTAATCCAAAAGGATCAAAACAGCATGGAAATACCTCTCTCTTTTTTTCCTTTCTTTTTTTTTTTTTTTTTTTCTAAGATAGGAAAAAATTTTAATTCATGATATCCACTCTAAGATTATTGTTATTTATTATTAGGCCAAAATATCATTTCAATTTTTGGTATGGACAATGTTTGAATCTCAAATCTCTTATTTGAAAATAAGAAGTTTTACCGGTTCAATTAACTGAAATCAACCAACATAAAAGACTTAAAGCAATCTCTAGCGTCTGATAAACAAAATATAAAATGATAGTTGGTAGAGTCAATATTTTCTTTGGAGGGAGCCAAACCATTTACTTCTGATTATCTCTCCTCAAATAAAGTATGTACTTCGTCCCTTTTATATCATAAAAGGACATCTATAGAGTATAAATCATTAATGTTTCTTATATGTTTCTCACTCTATTTCCTTAACAGCCACAAAATGTTTCTTATATAGTTACTTAACAATTGTTACCATTGTTACCTTTCACTAGAACTCCCTTGCCCACACACCAATAGTTTTATGCTCATTTACTCAGCCACCCACATTTTCTACACAATTAGCATTCGTTATTTGATCAAATGCTAATTGGAACAACGTTGAAGGCTTGAAGCCATAAACAGAATAATAAAATGATTATTTCCCCTACTCCTGTGGATTGCTAACCGCATATCATTGTTTGATTAACTTGCCAGTCGCCATAGCCAAGACAGAAGTCCTTAGAAGCAGGCCCATTTTTCTCTCTTACGTGATTCAAGCAGTTGTTTTTGGTTGGTATTTTAAAAAATATAATAATAATAACTTGATATTGGCCTGGTAGGAATAACCATCTTCGCTACATTATAATTTTACTTGCACTTGGAGCTTGGATTCCATTTTTGCTCTTAAATGATGCAAGAAAAATGTTTGATAACCCATTTACCCAAAGGTGAAATGTTTTCCTAATGGATCTTTAACTGGATTTGCACATTGGGAGACAGTACAGTATTTTGATACCGTCCTTGTCAAAATTCTGAAGTTCAATTGGGAAGTTATGCACGTTAAGAAACCCGGTCTTAAAAGTAAAAATCCTTGCATCCAAGTTAGATAAATAAATGAATGAACAATAGTATATTATACGCTCTTTTCACAATGTTGGTCCCACTCAAGGGAGTTAATACCTTACCGGAAGCTGTACCGGTTTAGCCAGTGATACGATATATTTCGGATATCGGTCAATACCGATGTACCGTTTCGGGTTTACCGCAAAATAATATATATATATATATATATATATATATATATATATATATATATATATATATATTCATAACATTTAAAATAAATAAATTTAGTATCCTTTTAATAATGTTTTTACTAGTATATTTTTTTGTAATTACTAATATACTAATTAAGCTTATAAGTTATAAGTAGTAGATAAGAAAAAAAAAATACAAAATAAAGTTATGGTGATGTCACTGACGTGTCTGGGTAGGAAAGTTGTTAGTTGTCAAAGGTGAAAAAAAAAATAATATAAAAACTATGGCTTCAAAGGAAAGAATTAAGAAACAATAAATGTTTTTTTATCTTTTCACTCATAGATACAGCTGCATTTTTTACTTTTTTTTTCCGCTCCACACGTTTCCCTCTCTCTCAATCACTAGCATTCACATCTTTCAATAAGAAAACTATTGCTAAGTCTTTTGACATCTTTTAATAAGAAAACAATAAATACACGTCTCTCTCTATCTCCGTCACACGTTTCTCCACACGTTCCTCTCATCTTTTCACTCTTTTCTTCTCCACTTTCAAATTTCAAACGATTTTAGCTCTCTCTTCCTAGCTTTCTCTTTTGAGCTTTCAATTTTGTCTCGTTTCTCTCATTCATATTGCTGCTTGTGTCATCCTCCATCACCACTCAAGATTCAGTGAGAGGCCATTAGCTTCAATGAAAAAAGAGACGGTGAGTGCATGAGGTGATTCTAACTTCATTTTGCAAAGCTATTATGCGTTTTTCTTTCATTTTTCTCTTTCTTTTTGCTGGGTTTTCTTAGCTTACTCAGTTTTTCACCATCCTGCCCTTGAAAAATGCCAAAATTAACCCAAAAAAAAAAAAGCTTTTCACGTTTCAGCCTGATATCCATTTACCGGCCGGAACGGCCGAATTTCGCCAGTATGGCCGGTACGAGGCCGGTATGGCCAGTATTTTTTTCGGTACGAAACATAGGGGTATTCTGTACCGGATTGCTGGCTGGTACGATATATACTACCGGCCGTACTGGCCAGTACGGTACGGTATTGACTTCATTGGTCCGACTATCCCAATGTAATGGTCCTAATCATTCTAATTCTTGTTTTTGCGTAAAATGATCACTCTCAATAATTGAACCAGTGCAGCTTCATGACAATACCAAACTTTTTTATCATAACATCAAGCCTTTCCTATCCAAAAGAAAAGGGGAAGCCTTCTTTCAATTTCCAATCACAATGAGGAACAAAATGTGACTAAATACCATGCTCTGTTTACCATAAATAAGCGTGCTGATGTAGTATTTCTATTGGCAGTTTGACACAAGATTTTTTCAAGCACAAAACATATAATAACCAAAATCAAGGATGGTAGGTGGCAAATTTGTACCTGTTTTGCACTACTAATGAACAAAAATCGTCAGTGAGTTGATCGTCTACACACATGCCAATAGATGTACCTAAAAACAAAATAGAAGAACCAATCAAAGGGGATCGGTGGGATACCGGCCAAAGCCCTCCGAAAGTTAAGTCAATGATAAAATAATCTCCAAGAACTCAAGAGTGCAAGAGTTAGGGAGAATTCACGTACCTCAAGAAGGGTAAGGTTTGTGGTTTATATAGTGGTAGAGAGCTGACCTGAATCCTTGATACAGGGGTATTTCCTTGTAAGAAGAAAGGTCCCAAGATACTCGGGATCACCTTTCCATATGTAAGAGATCTCAATGCGTGGCAAGGCCTTTGGTCGTGATGCACAAATAATTTCCATGTAAGGATGTGTGAGTGGGCCCCACGTAAGTCCCATGGAAACCCTAGGGGGACGAGCCATCAGGATTAAGGATTGCCTGACCTGTCAACTCATGGGTTGATCGTCCCTCTTGGGATTAGTTGCCCCCTTTTGGGGTTGTTAGCGAGGTTTAGCACCCCCATATTGATCAATAAAAAATTACCCTCATCATGCACAATACCAAAAACAAGTATTGGCTTACACCTTATAAACCTAAAATGTACTTGTTTTGCTCCACGGAAGAATCTTAATCCAAACCTTAGCACCACAAATATAGTAACAAATTCCAAACTATGAAGTATCAATTATTTAGGTACCGCAATGGTTCAATTGTTTACCTTGTGCTTGTCAAGAAGCTGTTTTAAATTTTTAATAAATTTCATTATATTGCTTTCTCTTCCCCTTTGTCTTTCTCTTTGTCTCTCTCTATCTAATTGTTCTACTATCTTTAAAAAAGTGGGCAATGCATCTTTAAATCTCTCATATTATAGATTTCTCTTATCTTAATTTGTTCATTTTTCTCAGCTAGCCTCATGACTCTCCTGAGTGAGCAAATGTGTAAGCTTTAAATTTGGGATAAATGAAAAATAATGACACTAAACCTCTTAAAAAAAAAAAACCCCTCACCACATGTGCAAAGTGCTTGTGATGAGACTAGTTTTTTTAATCATTTGAAAAGGGGTGGCTTTGGAAGCCTTCTGAGAAACTCATTTAACAAAAAATATTAAGAACACATTTTTAATTAGAGTTTGATTTAATTTATACTTTCATTTTTTGGTGGGATAAGGTTTATGGTGCTCGCTAAAAAGTTAGCAACTTTAAACCCACGACCACGCACCCTTAGTGTGATGGATACTCCAAATGTACAAGTTCTTGTGGGATGGGAGGGGCAAGGGATGAGATTCAAGTTTTCAAGAAAGAGTTTCACATATATAAACACTTAGATTAGATAAAAGTAGAATTTGATTCTCAGCTAAAAAAAAAAACTTTTATACCCATGAAAAATCAACAAGGATAATATTAAAAAAAAAAAATTAAAGTATAGGCAATAAATGAAGTAAAGAATTTATTTAAATAAGGTTCTATATATATATATATATATATATATATATATATGTATATATTATGGGGACGTAAAAACTGGTCCCCGGGGAGTTCTGCACGGATTCTCTCTTAAACTATTCAAACAACCAACATATAAGTAAATAATAAGGGAAAAACACACCACAATGGGAAACTCAAGCAATTGATTTCTCTAAACTCAAATATTACAATTTCACGTTAGATAATACAATAGACAACTCTCACGTTCCCGCACTATTATCTTTACTCTCTTTCTCTCTCTTTCTGATTTTTCTTCTCTATTTTCCTTTTTTCTTCTTTTTCAGCTCTCCCATCTTTTGCCTCTCATCTCCCTTCATAGCTTCAATCCTTGCTCTTAACACTACAGCTGTCATGTTGCCTGCCAGTGTCTCAGAGATATTTTCTTTAACTTTATCGGTTTCCTCCCCACTCTTATCTTGGAACTCTGACTTTTGGGGGTTGTTTGTACTGTTCAAGCTATCTTACTTGTATTTAATGCGGCAAAGGTTAGGTAAGAACCCCATCATTAATGCGGAGGCAAATATCTTCAACCTTTTTATATGTTCCGAAAGTTTCCTGCGTCTTGGGTACCGTCGGGGAGCTACATATGGATTATCTGTGCACTTTGCCTCAAATAAAGTTTGTCCTTCTCTTTCTCCACGAGAAGAGCTTTCCCATGGTATTCTCCTTTCTTGGGTGTGGAGGATGGTTCAACTTCCTCTTTCTCACAACCCATTGCCCTCTAGAACTCCTTCAAGCATATAGGCTTGGCCCAGTTCGCTCCCGTGGCCCAATTAGTTATTGGGTCTAAGGCCTAGACAGGGATTCTTTTACTCCCCACAGATACACACACACACATATATATATGTGTGTGTGTGTGTGTGTGTGTGTGTGTGTGTGTATAGGATAGGGATTCTTTTAATCCCCCCCCCCCCCACACACACACACACACACACACATACTTTTATATTAAAATAAATAGATGGATATTCCAACTTCAAGAACAAGGAATTTAAAGGTGTGGTGGGATGAACTTGAGCCCCAACTGAGAGCCAAAGGCCTAGCAGATCACGTCTTAAAAGATGGGCCCAGCCCAAAGATGTAGATAAGAGTGAGGAAGCCTAAGGAATAAAGGATAACTTCCCGAAATAGATCCCACGGAGATCCGAGTTAGCTACCATTACCAAAGCTCCTATCCGAGATAATAAGTAAGGCTTTTCCTATAGCAGATACGTAAGGAACCACGGGTAACCAATTCTCTTTTTGCCTGAGATACCGCTGTCATCAAACTTGCCTCGGGAAATGCTATGAAAGGATAAGGACCACAGAGGCATTCACCTCCGCATTAATGAGATGTTCTCTACCTAATCTCTTCCACATTTAATGCATGTAGACTAGCCTGAACAGTAAAGACACCCCCAAAAGTCTTATTTCATGATGAAAGGATGGCCAAGCAGAGGGGTGATGGGACAAGTATCCCCTGAATCTAGCTGGGGAGAGAAGGAAGGGAAATGTACTTATAAAAGGAGGGAATGTAGAACAGGAAGGGGGTTCAAAAACTTAAGAGTGAAGACTTAGAGAAGAACAAGAGAGAGATAAAGGTGATAGCATAATAGGACTAAGAGTTTTTAACTTTAAACCCAACCCTTTGTACCTCAGGAAAGTAGTTTCTATATCAATAAACAACTTCTCTTGTTTCTTATCACTTTGTAATTAGTTGTTTAGATCTCCCATTATGGAGTTTTTACCCTTTAGATCTTATAAATTAATTATGCAAGTCATTTACTTAGCCACTACAACTCTTAGGGTATGTTTGGTAAACTATAATAGGCACTGTAATGTAATAGTTATTCCTATGATTTAGTTATTCTTTAGTTTGGTTATATTTTTTTTACAAGGAATAATCGATCCTTATGAATAGCTATTCTTCAAAATGAGAAATAACTATTTCTTTTTAAAATGTTGTATTAGCTATTCCTTAGTAAGTGCAATAATTTCAAAACTTAATATATTTTCAAGTAAACAAACTTTTCATATACATCTAACAATTATAAAAATAAAAAATCATAAAAAAATAACACATATCTCTCTTAAATTTAAAAATAATAATTTTTAAGGAAATATAATTGTATGAGTAAGAAATTTCCAAAAATAAATGTTAAGTTTCATTCTAATGTTATAACTCACAACCAAACTAATGAATAGGTTTAGTTATTACATTACGACACATTTTATTCCTAGTAATAAAGATTACAATTCCTATCATAATTCCCATTCAGTGTACCAAACGTACCTCTAGTATTTGTTTTTGACCCCCAGAAAAGGAATAAAGCAATATATATGTAAATAAAAGACAAGACGGGTATTACTGACTAAACTTTTTTTTTCTTATGTCTTTTCTAAAAAGGATGGTGAAATGAATAGAAGAATAAAATATAATTAAAATACCATGACCTTTACTTCTTACGATTTAAATAATACAATTAAAAGTAAATAACACAATAGACAGCAAAAGTATTTAACAAATTTGTTTTAAGTTATTTGCCAAATGCACAAATCTTTTATCAACATATAAAATATTATAGCTAATAATAAAAAATTTAAAATAAATAATTGAACACTTTTAAATGCCTCGAAATTTATATCTATACAATAACTAATAGTCGAAACGTTTGACTTTTTGTTGACCCCTCCTCATTACGCCACATGGCTACATAAATTAATACCACGTCTATGATTAAAAACACAACAATTGTATCTTTTTAGTTAAACGTTCACCTTTAAAAAAAAAAAAAAAAATTTAAAAAACGCCTATTATTATAAACTAGAGACACAACTCTTGGGATAGTAGTTATAAATAAAACATCACTTCTTTTTTATATTTTTCTCACTGAACGTTCTTCTTTCCCTTCTCTCTCCCTCTATCCGAAATTTAGTATTTCCAATAGGACTTCTCTTTTTGATAACAGCAAAGTTCCAAAACAAGTTTAAAGGTCAGATACCTCTCCTCATATGTGTGGTAAATAATAAGTGGGTTAGCGTAGCACAGTATTTGTATCATAAACTCAAAGGATTTGCGTGAGTTCTAAGTATATGTTATTGTGTGATTTATATTCATATTTGCGTTTATATTACTTTCGGTGGTGATATTGATTTTGATGTTGAATTACATACTAACATAACTGGTTTATTCTTTTCTAATATTATTCCTTTTTCAAACGACTTTAGACAATCTCACAGTGCAACAATAAAACGAATATAGTAAATAGAGTTTGTATGAAAGGCAAATTGTCAAAAGTTGTTATATATTGTTGCTATTAGTCTTTGATATAGAGAAGTATATATGAAACTATCAAATTGGTTTTGAGTTACTATTTGGTGGATTATTTAGGCGACTTATATGTATTTATTTATTGTGTGAAACCGTCTGATTGATTTATTGGCTATATGTATTTATTGAGAATACATATCTAAGTTGGAAGCCATTAATTCTTTTATTTCATGAAACCACAAATGGTTTGATGACCCAAGCCTTGTACCGATTGAGGTTAATGGTGGAAAAGAAAGAAATAGTTTTCATTATAATTTATTAAAGGTATGATTCTTGACTTATGTGCAAGATTGTAATGGCAGGAGATAATAGCATGCAATCTATGAGTTATATATATATATATATATATGGTTGATATTCTTTAAATACGTTAGTTGTGTATTTGGCAATACATGGATATGTTATGAAAGATCGCATGGATGTAAATGATAGTTAAACATGTCATTAATGCTAATACCATAGCTTTGGCCTTTTATGTGCAAAGGTGTATGGGTTTGATGAATAAAGAAAATTTGGTCAATATAATAGAGTCAAATATTTTGAATCTATTTTATTAGGCTCAATTTTGGCGTGGCTGCCACTTTTGTTATTGGTTAGCCTTTTTACTAATTCATCAAGGGACTCATTATTAATTGATAATTAAAATAGCATTATTAGAGCTATTGTAAATAATTTCAAAAAATTGGAGCATAAGCCAATATTTGGATGTGTCGAATTTGAAAAATATATATATAAAAAAAGGTGGATTGCACACTGATGGGGCTTGTATAATATAAAAGCAAAACGTTAGATTTTTTGTTTACCACTCTTTATTGCACCATGTAGCTATATAAATTTATGCCATGTATATATTTAAAAATACCATACAGTTGTGCCTTTTCATTTTTTAATAAGCACATTTTAGGTCAATAAACACATTTTTATTCAATATGCACACTTTAGGTCAATAGGCACCTTTTCATTCAATAGGAACATTTTCGATCAATAGGCACATTTTAGTATATACAACATGAAGGGTTATGACTTTTCAATAGGCAACTTTTGGTATATCTAATTTGAATGGTTATGACTTTTCAATAGACACATTTTGGTATATATATTACATGTTATCTTATATATACCTATATATACAACGCAAATTAAACTAGAGACGCAATATTCTGTCTCTTATTTATTCCCACAAAAGACTAATAAATAAAAACAACATTTCATTCTTCTGTCTAGTTAATAAAATTTTGTGCTATTTCTTTTAATATCATTTTTTTTTTTTAAATTATGCATTTTTGCTTACTACTCCAACTCAAAAATGATGTTTTTTCCCCCACTAAAACTCATTCAATAGCTATTCTCATGCATCGCATGGGTTAGCGACTAGTATATCTAAAACCTGAATCGTAGAGTTTAATGTTGTTGCACTCTTGTTGAACCACATCAACGCCATATCATCAACCTATTTTCAATATTTTCTCTCTCCTTTTTAATTATTTTTCTCCTTATTGATTTGCCACTTTACAATTACACCTTCTCCAACATTTACTTACTTTTACATTTTTATCTCCTCACTACTCTATACCTTAACCTTACAATTTCTTCATCCCTTCATCCCTTTTATTTTGACTCTTCTTCTCCCCATTGTTTTTACTATAAAAATTTGTTATTTTTTATACTATTCAATCCATATTTTGCTCACACAAAAAGGCTCTCATTTTTAATTAGTTTTCTCCTCATTAATTTGCCATTTTACAATTACACATTTTTCAATATTTACTTAGTTTTACTTTTTTATCTCCCCACTACTCTATATCTGAACCTTAAAATTCCTCTATCCCTTCATCTTCCTTTTATTTTGGCTATTCTTATCTCCATTTTTTTACTATAAAAAATTGTTATTTTCTCTTCCATTCAATCCATATTTTGCACACATAAAAAGATGAATACTCTCTCTCTCTCTCTCTCTCTCTCTCTCTCTCTCTCTCTCTCTCTCTATATATATATATATATATATATATATATTTGTTCTTTTGGTGGATGTTTAATTCTTTAGATTGATGAATTTTTATGTTTAACTCCACTTTAGGTTGAAATGGTTTGGTTATATTTTAATTTTATTTTCTTTGTTTATTACATGTTATCCTATGAAATTACAGAATGATTTAATGTTATTTTATTACATAACATGACTTGGATAATTTAGTATCTACAACTATACATTTTCTTTCAAATATTCTTCTAATCGTCTTCTTTTATATAATTTTGTTATTGCCTCTTCCAAAAAGGTGATTGTTATCTCTCTCTCTCTCTCTCTCTCTCTCTCTCTCTCTCTCTCTCTCTCTCTCTCTCTTATTAATTCTTTCTTGCAACTCTAGTTTAGAATGATGAATTTTTTTTTTTCTGTACTTTTGGATGATACACCTTGGTGGTGTGTTTTTTGAGTTATTTATCACATGTACTGTCTATTCCTCATATAGTTTTGGTTTGAATTTAATTTTTAGATATTTTACAGGTGAGATGATTATGTATTTGAATGTCTCTATAAATTATTTGAATAATATCTGTAGGGGTAAAGACCCAAATCCAGTATTGGGCCTTGGGCCTTAGCCGAGAACATAGGTGATCCGAGGACAATTAAATAGTAACAGGTGGTTTAAGCTCAGAGCTTCATGAGTAGGGTATGAATGGGAAGGTGGTCCCAGGTGGAATGCTTCCTTGGATAAGCTAAACACGGATCAAATGTGTATCCTAAGGTTCAAGGTAACCTTCCAGGAAACTCCAATGACAGGAACGTACATCACGAGTGTACCAGAAAGTGGAAGCTAGGAAATACCTAAGGAAAAGCTGCTGCCACCACATTGAATGCCCTGCAGCTAACTTTCTGACCGCATTTATGTGAAGAAGACCCCTGAACAATGCTGCCTTGGCTACTACAACTCACAAAAAGTCAGAGAGAGTATCTGATGAGACAAGCACTCAAGTAGTGGCTTGGATGATCAACAAATTGAGGGCCAAGATCATTAGAAGGGACATATATAATGTAAGAGACTCCTAGAAGGAAGGGGGTCAAGAAAAAGAGGAGAAACACTGTAGAAACTAGGAACCAAACTTGTAAGCGAGCTTTAAAAACAATTCATAAGAACCAGTTTCCTTCGACATTGCCGAGGAGATTTTTCCTTAGTGTAAATTTGTTATCTTCCTTTCTTCATCATCAAGATCTATTTACTTGCTGCTTAATTCATTAAACCCCAGTTTTCCAGCTCATTCTCTACAAATTTATTGTTTTGGGTTTTTTGGGCCCAAGTCCATATACTTCTTAGGCTAGGAGTTCAAATCAGGCCTTACAATATCAATTATAAATTTGTGATGAAGTTAGGTTATCATGATAATCTTCTTAAGAGAATGAGAAATTCAAATAATTAATCTTGGAACTTAAAAATTTTAGTTGTAGAAAAAAAAAAACCATAACACACTATACAAAAGTTTGAATAATATAAATCACTTGAAAAAAGAATAGTATTTTATCTTTTATCTCGAAAAGAAAAAATAGAATAATATCAATCAAATGCACTTAAGTTTTTCAAAAAAAAAAAAAAAACTCAAAATAATAGAATGATATATTTGTAGAGATGAAGAGTTGAAAAATAATTTTAGAAATAATATCTTCAGTACATTTTATAGAATAAATCATACATTGTACCATGCATGTTACAAAATAGTTGTATATTCCCACATATCTCATGGGTCTGCGATTAGTTTTTATAATTTTTAAGAACACATTTTAAGTGGGTGAGAGGTTATTGAACAATGTCTATGTTGAAAATATCAAGAAATAACATTTGACAAAGAAGTTATTGGCAAAAGTTTTTATAATTGAGTTTTAATTGGTGTCATATTTTAACTTTTTTTTTTAATTTGGAAATATAGCTTCACTTAAACTAAAATATGTAAATAATTTTAATCTACTTATTATGAATCACATTTTGAAGTTATGTTGTAAAACTTGTAATACTTATATTGATTCACATAGTGCAAACACAATGTGTACACCACAATTTTCAATATTAAATCAGAACATAAGATAGATTATGAAAATAATATATAACTAATAACTTCTATTCAATTCTTGAAAACTTTTGGTAGTAGAATTTTAATTGAAGTAATTTTTTTTTTAATTTATAAAATTTTGACAATAGAATTTCACTTAGAACAAACATATTAATAAATTTAATATAAATATTTTGTATCACATAACATACTGAAGAAAAAAATATATTAAAATTTTTTAAAATTTTGGAGTTTAATTTGAAATTATATCAAACTATAAGGGAATTAAGTAATTTATACTAGTCTTATTAAAAGTTAGTCATTTGGCAAAAAGATGATATCACTTGGGAATAACAATTTTGCCCCTCCCCGCCTTGACCCGCCCCTTCTAGCATCATCCCATGCTGGTTTTTCTGCCTCGCAATAAGTGGTGAGGTGGGGATGGGGCAAGATTTTAGCCCCCACCACGGGCCGGGGCGGGATGGGTTTAGACATTTTAGTCCCGCCCCACCCTACATTAATAAGATCTATAATTGTAAATATTGAGGCTTCATTTAGAGTCTCTCCAAGGTGTTATCTTTCTTGGTATCATAGCCCATGATAGTGTGTGTCAAGATGGCAAGGTTATCAATCTCCCTTTTAGAGATGAAGTAGGGATAGATTCCTTTCACAATTAGAGTACGAACAAGGTGTGTGTACTTAGAGCTCACACAAGTGTGCATCGCATAAGGCAACTCCACAAAATCCCACACAATTAATCATTGAAAATGGCCCAGAAAGTATAGTAATGTCAATACTGAAAGTTCATAAAGAATAGTAAGGTGTAAGGTTCCATGGAAATATGGAAGCATGGAGTTCTCATAGATGAGTGTGTAGGATTTAAACCTAATTCTCATGAATGGCATACAAGGGGTTCATGGTGACAAGCTGTTAGATATATAAAAGCCATAGACAAGGAGGAGTAAGTAGGACTTATTTATGGTCTACTAAGAGGCTCAAATCTCATGAAGAGACAATGACTCACACTTGATGATAAGATTGTTGAATATATACACGTGAGTGAGAGGACCACATTTAAGGGAAAAAAAAAATTAAAGGAATTAAGGAATTGCTATGACATAACTGGGTCTAAGTATTTAGCTTTAAGCTTTTCGGTTAAGTAGTATCCTATGTGTTATATTAATGAATCAATTAAAAAATTTCCAAGGTATTATTTCCCAAGTAACGCGCTTATGACACTAGTGCAAGTTATCATCCATTAAGCTGACCCATCCAAGATGGGACATATATTGGACGAAGTCTGGAGAAATTAGGTAGCTGAAATAATGGGGGGCCTGCACCATGTAAGGAACAATGGCAATATGGTGGCCCACAGAGTGACATGATATGCATAGAATATAGAGGATGTGAGGGCGTTGGTTGTAGATCTAATCTTGCAAAGCATGTGAATAAAAGTTCAAACTTTCAATAAAAAAATAATTCAAATTTTAGAAAATTTATGCAATCTTGGTTACAAATTCCACCTCCAAAGGCTTGCGTTAAATGGGGGAAAAGATCCTTAAAACAAAATGGAGGAAAAAGTAGTGTTGACTATTTCAAGTTGCAGCGTTGACATCTAAAAGTCTCCTTCCTCAATCCAAGAACAGCATACATCTGCAAAGTGCAATTTCTCTTTGCATAGCTTCCTGATAAATATGAGTAGCAGAATTTCCCCACTTATACTTATTGCTTTGTTCCTGATTGTTTCCTGCATTGGTTTGCAGTCCACCAATAATATTGTCACGAATACTATCCAACCTGGCCATTCCCTGAATACCTTGGAAACCATTGTATCCACTAATGGAGTCTTCGAACTTGGTTTTTTCACTCCAGGAAATTCAACAAAGTATTACTTGGGAATACGATTCAAGAAAGTTTCTGAGCAGAATGTTGTTTGGGTTGCAAACAGAGAGTACCCATTTCCAAATTCCTCTCCAGCTCTTGCTCTTAATTCAGATGGAAATCTTGTAATATCCGATGGCAGAATGACATACATGGTGGCCAAAACTTCGGCTGGAAACGGTGCCTATGCCATGCTATTGGATACTGGTAATCTGATAGTCACAGACAAGGTCTTGGAGGTTTTTTGGCAAAGCTTTGACTATCCAACTGATACTATTTTTCCCGGAATGATGCTTGAATTAGATTTTGTGGCAACATCATGGAAGAGTACAGAAGACCCAGCTCCTGGTCTTTTCTCCCTACAGCTGAGTTCTTCGAATCAGCTAACTCTAATGGAGGGGTCTAAAGTATACTGGTCTAGTTCAATCTATACTTTTGGGGTTTTATCCCACAGTAATTGGTACGGTTACGGTATTACTTGGCCTATTAATTACACTTCTGGAATTTCAAAAATGGTGTTAGATGTGTACGGGCAGCTTAAACTGCAGTCGTGGTCAGAAGATGATCAAAGGTGGCATTCGTTACAGTCATCTAAGTGTGGGGATTATGCTTTATGTGGAGCTTTTAGCATATGCAATGAAACTGCTGAAGTACCATGTGGCTGTTTGACAGGTTTTAGACCTGTTTCTGCCGATTCTTGGAGCAAAGGGAACTCGTCCAGTGGCTGTGTGAGGGAAACTGATCTGCAGTGCACTAAGAATAATGATGTTCAGAATGATGGGTTTCTTCACATGTCTAAAGTTGACTGGCCTGATAATCCGCGGTATTTGGACTTTGGCAGTGCTAACGAGTGCCAATCAGCTTGCTTGAACAACTGTTCTTGTACTGCTTGTGCTTATTATTATAACAAACGGCGAGATCTCAAGCCTCCATGCTTACTATGGGATGGTTCTCTATTGAATCTAAAACAACTCTCAGCCGATGACATATATGGGATGGATTTCAATCTGAAACTTGCTACTTCGGATTTGGACAGCCAAGGTAAGAAAATTTGAAAACTTGGTATTATTATTATTATTTTGAAAACTTGGTATTATTAAAAGTACGTAAATCGTTTTTTTTTTTTTCTCTCTCTCTCTCTTTTTGGCGGTTGTGTTTTCTTCTTAGCACAACTATCTATTTTCTATTTCAAATAACTTTGAGGAGTAGTAAGGGGCTCTACGATTTTTTTTATAATAGTTACTAAGAAATTTAAATTATACAAAATATAATAAATCGATAAATTGAATATTTGCTACAATTGTGAGTTGAGTTACTAAGGAGAACAAAATTATTACAACTACAAAGCAAAAAAAAAAAAAAAGTATAATTGTGGTCGCTATCAAGGAGAACTCACAACCACAATTTTTTTTGTACCATTTTTTAAGGAAAAAATGAAATTAGAAATTACTTTTATTGAATAAGTTAAACAAGCTACAAATTTGAATAATTTGCGATTTTTATCCTTCTGTTTTATAATAAGCTTTTTGTTGAATAATTTGTTCACTTGTTGTTGTTTGGTCTTGTCTTATTTTTCTTTGGTTTATGTTTGTTATTATTTGGCCTAATATTTATTGTTATAATTTAAGCTTTTTTTTAAAATTTTATAAAAGAATTAAGGATTATAGTTGGGAGGCAAAATTAATTTTGGAATAATGCTACGTTTATAATATTTTTACAATAAATTTTACACAAAAAGTTGTTATTGGTAGATAAAAAATAATATTAGCATTGGGCCCAAATTAGAATCAGTAATAGCTTTATCAAATTGAATTTGTTGTAAAATTATTGTGAAAATATTGTGAATGTAGCATTACTTTTATTTCTGTTGAGCTCAAATTTTTGTATTCTTAAGTTAGGGTGTTCGACATTTTTATTAAGGTGGTCATGATAGGGTAGTTTAGCATATAACATTTTTTTGGCAAGTGTATATATACATTGTTGAGTTAAGATAGATTGACTCCGGTTAATTAATTCAATTACATAAGTTGATTAATTAGGTAAAATTATATGTAAATTGTGGAGGCACTAACAAATCATCAAATAAACTAAATGCAGCGGAAATTAAATTGGCACGGTGATTTGTTGACAAATAAGAAAAAAGCTCTCATAAAACAAAATCCCCAGCGGGTAAATTTAAGAACACCACTTCCAAAAATTTACTAATTAATAATCAAGCAGTTACACGTATGAGGAATCTTACCACTACCCTAGCCTATCCTAAAATATCAACCTACAGTGTAAGCTTCACTTCAATACCCAATTAAACTTGATATTGTAGTTGCCTTCTTTCCTTTATTGCACAAATCTCCAATCTGTAACTAACTTATTTGCATGGATCTCAGTATGTGACTAATTTCAGTAGCTTGAATAATAGTTGTTGGCTGCAAAGTTCTTCACTTCTTCAACAATGAAGATCAGGAAGCACTTAGTTATAAAATCCTAAGGCGTACAAATGCAGTAACTTCACATAGAGTATATGAGTTTTAAGTCTTTGTTTTCATACTTTATGACTTTTAAAATAAACCTTATATATGACTAGAGTTATGAGAAAAGAAACTCTAATCAAACAAGTCATCATAAGCCGAATTTTTGTTCTAGAAATTCTAAAATCGTAGATCTCAATAGATCGAGCTTATGTCGAGCTTCTCCATTAAACAACGATACTAGCATCTGTCAAGCTTCTATCGAGATTTAATGAGACAGCTTTTCTTCACTTGTTTTTTGGATCAATCTTCATGTCTTTAACAATACCACTTGATATGTTTGAATAACATACTCCTTGATATATTAAACCCAAGTTAAATCTACACAATTACAAGTAAAATACGTTTTGTCAAAAAATTAACCAATTACGTAGAAAATACGACCCTAACATACATTTTTTTGCAAGTCAGGGTGGAGCCACTAGTGGAGGAGATATCTGTAGTAATGATGCATAGATTATTTATTTCTTTGATTTTCTTTTACAGACACAAACTCAAGGAATCAAACAGCAACAGACGCAGTAAATAACAATTCAATCTCTGGAAAGAATAATAAGAAATTTGGTGTGTTGCAAATTTTGGTACCGACCATGTCTACT
Source organism: Quercus glauca (assembly GCA_023736055.1). Classification (NCBI taxonomy): domain Eukaryota; kingdom Viridiplantae; phylum Streptophyta; class Magnoliopsida; order Fagales; family Fagaceae; genus Quercus; species Quercus glauca. The sequence goes on along the minus strand of CM043322.1, from coordinate 51,967,363 downwards.
CCCTTAGCAATGCTTACATTTGGCCTTATGTTTTATTATGCGAGGAGACAGCTTAGAAAGAAGGGTGAGTAAAAAATTGCTTGAAACGCTATTTAAGCAATAAAAATTTACATCCTTAATTAACACAGTATAAATTTGTTGTTCACTACTCAGGGGAAGATTTGTTACAGTTAGATTTGGGCATGACCCAATCAACAAAAAGTTCTGAGCTTTCTGAAGTAAATAAGCCTGGAGATGGTAAGAAAAAGGAAGTCAAAATGCCATTGTTCAGTTTAAAAAGTGTTTCCGCTGCAACTGATAATTTCTCAGATGCAAATAAGCTTGGAGAGGGTGGTTTTGGGCCAGTTTATAAGGTATGATTCAATATCCTTAAACGCAATTAATGCTTAGGACAAGGAGTGAACATAAAAGACTAAACTTTGCCATGTTTAGTGTGAACAAGCACAACAGGCACATGCCAGTTTTGTTGCTGCTTATGATATTAAAGCCTACTAAGTATATCTTTTCAGATTCAAAGTGGGCTAACGTTCTCCCTGGTGGTAATGGAACTAATTAAGTTTAAGCAAAAGAGTTTCAGGGAATTTTACTGAAAGGGGATGAGGTAGCTGTAAAAAGGCTTTCAAGAAGATCTGGGCAAGGTTGGGAGGAGCTAAAAAATGAGGCAACACTCATCGCCAAGCTCCAACACAAGAATCTTGTCAGACTTTTGGGCTGTTGCATTGAACGGGATGAAAAGATATTAATTTATGAGTATATGTCCAATAAAAGCTTGGATTTCTTCCTTTTTGGTTTGTAGTTTCTCATCTTTTGAAGTATTCACAAAATTGTGTTTTATGTTATGCTCCTTTCAATGTGTGCACATTGCAATTTGCTCATTTATGTAAATCAGATCCAGAAAAGCGCAAGATTTTTCATTGGGGAACACGGCTCCAAGTCATTGAAGGAGTTGCTCAAGGGCTTCTTTATCTTCATCAATATTCCCGGTTCAGGATTATTCATAGAGACCTCAAGGCCAGCAACATTTTGTTGGATAGTGACATGAATCCAAAAATATCAGATTTTGGAATGGCAAGAATATTTGGAGGAAACGAGTCTCAAGCAAATACCAATAGGATTGTTGGCACTTAGTAAGTAAAATAAATAGAAACTTCTTAATCATAATAACAAACATGAATGTATTCATGCGCACATTCTTTTTCTTCTTTTTTTTTTTTTTTTTTTTTCTTTTTAATGAAGTTACAAATTTTTTACTCAATAATGGTTTCTAGTGGCTATATGTCCCCAGAATATGCTCTACAAGGCCTCTTCTCGATCAAATCAGATGTTTTTAGCTTTGGCGTCTTATTGTTAGAGATTATGAGTGGTCAAAAGAGCACTAGTTTTTATCTAACCGACTCTCGCTATCTTCTTGGATATGTAAGTATCCTATTTGCACTTTGTCTTGTAAAAACTACCAATAACTTTTAGATTCTGATTTTTTTTTTTTTTTTTTTTTTTGCTTGTTTGTTGGGATTTGTTGAAACAATATTTAATCACTATAAATGAAATGAAAACTATCTACTAATTCTTAGGGGGGGGAAAATGTGGTATACATATTAAGTCCCTTGTTTTTGAGAGGGTATTATGTGTAATGGTTACATGTGAGAGGGGTTACATAAAAATCAAATAGAAATTCCTTGTTCTAAATTATCTTAGAACCCTGACCAAATTTCCTCGGATTTTCAATTGATTATTGTTTTCCCCCCCCACCCACCCCCCCCCCCCCCCCCCCCCCCCCCCGCCGATTTTAAGGCATGGGAATTATGGACAAGTGAGAGGGGATCGGACTTGGTGGATCCTCTACTTGATGATGTATCCTCTATGCATGTGGCACTCAGATACATTAACATAGCTCTTCTCTGTGTTCAAGAAAGTGCAGCAGATAGGCCTACCATGTCTGAAGTCGTCACAATGCTAAGCAACGAAAGTGCAGCTCTACCTTATCCCAAGGAACCAGCTTTCTTGAATGTGAGAACTGTCGTGAGGGAAAATCCAATTAATAGCATGACCGAAATATGTTCTGTGAATGATGCATCGGTTTCAATTGTGCGAGGCCGGTAACATTTCAAATTCCAGCCGTAAGGGTTATTTTTTTTCGTTTTCTGTTCATTTCAAAATCCACCTAATAAAGTCAGTTGTGCACTCTTATATAATAAAAGTTCACAAGCTGAAAACAAGAAGAAAAGGAACAGTAAAAGACCAAGACCAGAAATCAAAGAGAAGAAGAAAAACGACGACAGTAGCTCAAAGTATTAGTCTCTTATACTACATGTCGCATTCTAATGTATTATCTGCTTGATGTGTAATACTCGTGAATATCACGTAACTAGTGGTTGTACAGATATCCTATTTTACATTGACAGTACAATATAAACCAATGATTTTCTAGAATCTAACTAATTCTGTTCTGTTATTTCCTACCTCCCTGTTTCGTTCCTATATAAACATAGTTGTAATCCAATTTCATAATTAATGAGAAATACTCAATTGCTTTCACAAATTCTATATGCTTCTTTAGCTCCTCTCGTAATTGATATTCAGAAGATTAAGATCCAGCGTACCTGATATGAAATTTGAAGTCTATCCTAAAAGCTCTCTGCATAAACTGCAACGAATACCATGGCACCTTTAGTCATCTTTGTTCGACCATGACTGCCGTTTAAGCTGTCCTGACACGTCCGACACCGTCCTGGAAATTTCAGAAGTTCACGTTTGCAATTCAAACTTCGTTCTACTCAGAAACTTTCTTGTACCTTTGAAGTTTCCATTAGGACAATTGTTGGATTATCTGGCCCAAATAGTCCCCAATGTGTGCGAGGGTTAAATATTAATTTATATGAAAAAGAACCATGCACAATGCTGTAAATTATAAATAAGATAATTATGAATAATGAGGATGGCATGTTTGGCAATGACTGGTTGTGTGAGGTTTGACTTGATCAAACATGCAATTGAGACTTTTTTAGAGATAATAAGTTGTAAATGGGGGGCAATGAGGTGAATAAAAGAGCTAATTTTAATGTTCAAACAAACATTGGAGAGTTAATGTTTTGTGTCCTAATTTGTAAGAACTAAAATGAACATTAACAACTTTTATGGGTTTTTAAATAACTCACTTGAGTTCTCAAAACAAAAACAAATGACCACACATAAATCTTTTAGGGAAAAAAACCTACAACAATGCAAACACTGTTCACTCTTATCACTCACATTCACTTAATATTCATTGTAGATATTCATTGTTTTTCTATACTATTATTTAAGGGGCTTCCTCCATTTGGATTCCTCATTTTGTAGTTCAAAAATACCCCTACAGCCTTATGTTTAAGTAGAGACAAAACTAAAGGACAATCCGGTAAAAATGCAACTCTAACTCTCACCAAAACATTGCCTAAAAAATAAGATCACTCTCCTATTATTTTTCAAATTGATTTATTCACTTATAAATTAAATTTTTAAAATAAAATATATATATATATATATATATATATATATATATATATATATATATATATATAATAATTAAATGCAGTTTTTTTTTTCTACAAAATACGACCACTAAAAAAAAAAGCCTCATCGCACGTGCGAAGCGCATGTGATGAGGCTAGTATTAATAAATAGTTCTATTATAATTTTGCTTCAACAATGGTTTATATTATCACTAATTTCTTACCAACTTTACTTTACTCCCACCTAGAAATAGTCGTGGGTAGGGTATACTGATACTCGACCCAAATAATTTGTCCATAAATACCCGATTACCTACCCAAATAGTATCCATATCCAATTGTTACCCCGGATTGTTTACCCATGGATATCCATACCTTACCCAAACTCGATTTCTATACAATCACCAAGTATGCTCAAAAACCACTAAAATGACCAAAATATCCAAAAAAATCTCTAAACTGAGCAAAATACCCATGAAACCTTAAAATGACCTAAATATCCCTAAAATCATCAAATATGCTCAAAAACCACTTAAAATTACCAAAATACCCCCCAAACCTAAAAAAAGATTGAAATACCATTGAAACCTTAAAAATGACCAACATACCCACGAAACCTAAAAAATGTCCAAAATACCCCCTAAAACCCAAAAATTACCAAATACCTCCCTAAACCTAAAAAATGACCAAAATACCCTTGAAACCTAAAATTTAACTGAAATACCTCCAAAACATAAAATTATCAAAATACTCCCTAAACCTAAAAAATGACCGAAATACCTCCAAAACCTAAAAATTGACTGAAATACCCCCCAAAACTTAAAAATTACCGAAATAACCCCTAAACCTAAAAAATTATCGAAATACCCCCGAAACCTAAAAAATGACAAAAATTCCCTTAAAACCTATATGATTATAAAAATACACCCAATTTTTCTTTAGACTATACTTAGAACTTTATTCAAGGGTATTTTCATCAAATTAAAGGTTTTAAGAATATTTCAATCATTTTGTAGGTTTTGAGGGAATTTCGGAAATTTTTGAGTTTTCGGGGTTATTTTGGTCATTTTTTAGATTACGATGGCATTTTTGTCATTTTTTAGGTTTTAGAGGTATTTTGGTAATTTTTATATTTTGGGGCTATTTTGGCAATTTTCTAGGTTTCGGAGTTATTTTGGTAATTTTAAGGTTTTAGGGGTATTTTGGTCATTTTATAGGTTTTGGGGTATTTTGGTCATTTTTAGGTTTTGGGGGTATTTCGATTATTTTTTAAGATTTGGGGGTATTTCAGTCATTTTTTAGGTTTCGAGGTTATTTTAGTCATTTTTTTAGGTTTAGGTATATTTTTATCATCTTATAGGTTTTAGGGGCAATTTTGTCATTTTATAGGTTTTGGGGGTATTTTGGTCATTTTATAGGTTTTAGGGGGAATTTTGGTCATTTTATAGGTTTTGGGGGTATTTCGGTCATTTTTTAAGTTTATAGGGTATTTCGGTTATTTCATAGGTTTTAGGGGTATTTTTGTCATTTTATATGTTTAGGGGGTATTTTAGTAATTTTTAGGTTTGGGGGGTATTTCGGTCATTTTCTAGGTTTTAGCGGTATTTTGATTATTTTTTGGTTTAAGGGGTATTTTGGTAATTTTAATTTTTTAATTTGGGACATTTTTAGGTTTTAGGGGTATTTCGGTCATTTTTTCGACTTAGGGAGTATTTTAGTAATTTTTAAGTTCTAGGGTTATTTTGGTCATTTTTAGGTTTCAGTGGTCTTTTAGTCATTTTTTAGGTTTAGGGTGTATTTTGTTTATTTTTAGGTTTCGGGAGTATTTTGGTCATCTTTTAGGTTTAGTGGGTATTTTGCTAATTTTCAGGTTTCAGGAATACTTTGGTCATTTTTTAGGTTACGATGGTCTTTCGGCCATTTTTTAGGTTTGGAGAGTATTTTGGTAATTTTTAGGATTTGAAGGTATTTTGGTCATTTTTTAGGTTTAGGGTGCATTTCGGTAATTTTAGAGGATTTAAGAAGTACTTTGGTCATTTTTAAGTTTTAGAGACATTTTGGTAATTTTGATTATTGGGTAATTAGGTGGGTTTAGGTTTACCCATAGTGATTTGGTTGAGTTGAGTTTGAGTTAGATTTAATTAGTTAAATGGGTAATAATGGGTAAAAATTCAAACCCTACCTGAAAATTTTGGTAATATCCAAACTCTACCCAATTACCTTCTACCCATTAAGAATTGGGTATTACTTAGAATATTTAGATAGGATAGGGCTGGATATCTATCACCCAATGGGTATGGCCATCCCTACTCCCACTCAATCCAAATTATTCATTAGTGATTCACATGGTTGGATGGATAGATACTATTATGGGTGGTAGCAATGATGAATTGCACACCAAGGGGGAAAAAAATAGCAGGGGAAATTCATCCATTACTCAATTTTGAATGACGCAGGAAGCACAGATTACACTTTACACAAGTCTGGAGTTATCAAATTTAGGAAGGAGAATTAGATTATTAGAGCATATTCATTAATGCTTATATAATAGAAAGAATATCACATTTGAGTCAATCAAGCTCAAAATTCACCCACATTAGTTTATGCAAAGTTGTGTAAAAATACATAGTTGTTTTAGTAGATGTATAAAATTTACACTGATACTATTCGTTTTACATTTAGTTTTTTATTCTTTCTTTACGTATCTGAATGATGAAGAAAGTGAAAAGGTTTTTCTCCAAAGTAGTTTACAAAAAAAAAAAAAAAAAAAAATATTTAAATTATTTCTATATCTTTTTATTGTATATGAATTTTTAAAATATAACCGTTGAACTGCATGTTTTTATTATATTTTTCATGCTTGCAAAATTTCAGGAATATCAAAAATCGATAGTTATGTCATCAATCAAAAGTTTAAATTTCAAATATTTGTAGTCTAAAATTATGAATAGAAAATAAGTTTATTGATCAATTAGTAAATAATATCTGATTTAAACGAAATTTTAAATGTGTGTTAAGAATATAAAGAAAATGCAATTCAACAGTTGGATCTTCAAAATTTACATCCAATAAAAATATATAGGAGGAGTTTAAAAGGCTTCTCTCCAAACTAGTTTAAAGAAAAACCTTGTCCCGAAGGAAGAGAGTGTATAATGGCTGTTGTGTGTAAAAATCAAAATCAAAATCAAAAAAATTTGATATTTTAATGAAATATAGTATAAATAAATAATCTTTTTTTAGAAGGAGTTTCTTTATCATTAGACCAAGACACCAATCAATTTTTGACATAAGCGGGGATTGAATATCAGATCTCTTATTCAATCATCAGAGACTAAGAGACTTTATCAACTAATATATGGTATTTTAAAAAATGAGTATGTAAAAATAAAAAATTATACTAAAATAAATAGAAATTTTTGCATTAATCGATGCAAATGCCCTGTGAAGCCACCTATCTGGTGTCCTGGGCCATTCAAAACAACCAAAGTTGTAGGCCCATTCAACGCACGTCTTTGGAAGAGCTAGACCATTGGGCAAAAAGATCCACGTATCCTGGGCCTTTGACCCTCTCTTTTCAACCAAAGAAAGATCCAGGTCTCGATAAATAAATAAATAAATAAAACAGTGGAACTTCTCACTAAAAGTCTAAAATTACTAAGTAGTGTTCTAGTCTAATTTAAACTTCAATCCTGAAATATCAAAAACAACATGAAAATAATTTTCTTTTATATAAATATGATAGAATTTTAACTTATAACATCCACTTTTTAATTATTGTAATTTATTATTAGGTCAAGACATCAATTAAATTTTTAGTATAAACAAAGTTTGAAACTCAAATCTCTTATTCTAGGAGGACCACGAGGATATTATTAGTTGATATCCTTATTAAAATCTTGCCCAACATTAAAATCTCTTATTCAATCAGTTTAAAGGGTTTCTATGGATGGCCGGAAGCGAGTGAAAAAAAGAAGTCTTGGACACTACTGTCTCATGTTTCTTCGTTTGTGGATGGGCCTTGGTGTTGTGTAGGAGATTTTAATGCAATCCTTCATCAGTCAGAAAAGCAGAGCAGACATCCACCTCAGTATAAACAAATGGAAGACTTTCAAGCAGCATTGGAGGGGTGTAATTTATTTGATCTGGGCTTTCAAAGGTATAAGTTTACATGGAACAATAAAAGACCTGGTGCAGCAAATACTAGAGAACGATTGGATCGGGTTGTGGTGAACAGGGAGTGGAAGGATAAGTTCTCAGCTAGCACTCTAACCCGCGGGTTTAGCCATGCCTCTGATCATGTCCCACTCTTCCTTCATATTCGAACTCATAGTGATTTTAGGGGAGGAGGACCACAAGGATTCAGATTTAAAGAATCTTGGTTGATGTGGGATGAGTGTGAGGAGGTGATTATGGATTCTTGGATTAATTCAGGTGGTGAGGCAACTGGTTTAGGGGCAACTGTGGAGAAAATGAAGAGTTGTGGGGCAGATTTGATGGCCTGGGGTTCATCCAAAACAGCCCCTAATACAGATGAGATAAAACAGCTGACTAAGAAATTGGAGAGAATGAATAAAGAAGAGTTAACATAGGAGAGTAGAGAGGAAGTTTTGACAGCTAGCAAAAAATTGGATGATCTTCTCCTTAAGCAGGAAATTTTCTGGGCACAAAGGTCATGGGTATCCTGGCTAAAGCATGGGGATCGGAATACAAAATTTTTTCATTCAAAAGCTTCCCAAAGGCGAAAAAGGAATTTCATCCATGGCATCAAGAACCAACAGGGTAATTGGGTGGAGGACATTACTGATGTGGCAAAGGTAACTGTGGATTATTCTCAGACCATATTTCATTCAGGTACATGTGAAAGGATGGAGGATTGTCTTAATACTGTTCCTCAAAGGGTGACTGCAGATATGAGGGAAGAGTTGTCCAGGCCATATACTGTGGAGGAAGTAACAGCTGCATTATTTCATATGGGACCTACAAAAGCTCCTGGACCCAATGGTATGAATGCTCTCTTTTATCAAAAGTTTTGGCACATTGTTGGTAATGATGTTAGCTATACTGTGCTGGATTTTTTGAATTCTGAAATTATGATACCTAAGATTAATTATACCCATCTTGTGCTTATTCCCAAAATTAAGTCTCCAGAGAAGATGACTGATTTCAGACCTATTAGCTTATGCAATGTTATTTACAAAATAATTTCTAAAGTCATAGCTAATAGACTGAAAATTATACTACCTCAGTTGATTTCTCCTACTCAAGGTGCTTTTGTACCTGGCCGCCTCATTATTGATAATGTTTTGATTGCCTATGAAACCTTACATGCCATGCACGGGAGGAAAAAAGGGAAAAATGGAGCCCTCGCTTTGAAGTTAGATGTTAGCAAGGCTTATGATCAAGTAGAATGGGCTTTTTTGAGGGGTATGATGGTTAGGCTGGGGTTTCTTGAGGATTGGATAAATAGAGTGATGAGTTGTGTCATCACACCTTCATTCTCGGTTCGAATAAATGGTAAAGCTTATGGAAATATTATTCCATCGAGAGGGCTCCGTCAAGGGGACCCTTTATCACCTTATCTGTTTCTTTTGTGTGTAGAAGGGTTCACATCCTTGCTTTCCAAAGCTGAAGATGAGGGGCAGTTACATGGTGTTCAGATATGTAGAAGGACGCCTTGTATTTCTAACTTAATGTTTGCAGATGATTCTCTGATTTTATGCCAAGCAAAACAGGAAGAAGTGCAGGTGATTTCTAATTTTTTGCAATTGTATGCTGCAGCTTCTAGTCAATGTATTAATATGGAAAAGTCGTCAATTTATTTTAGTGGAAATACATCTGACAGTCAAAAGCAATGGATTAAACAAGCATTGGGGGTGGAGGAAGTGAATCGATTTGACACTTATTTGGGTTTACCAACATTGGTTGGTCGAGCCAAGTATCAAACATTTGCCTATCTGAAGGAGCGGGTTTGGAAAAAACTTCAGGGTTGGAAGGGAAGAATGCTCTCTCGTGCTAGTAAAGAAGTTCTAATCAAAGCTGTGGCCCAATCTATTCCAACATATACTATGGGAGTGTTTTTGTTGCCAACAAAGCTTTGTGATGAATTAGATGCTCTTTGTGCAAGATTTTGGTGGGGGAAAACTGGAGATGAACGAAAAATTCATTAGAAGAGTTGGAGTTTTTTGACACAACCTAAGAAGGTGGGTGGTATGGGATTTCGAGATCTTAGGAGCTTCAACCTAGCTATGTTGGCTAAGCAAGGGTGGTGGATGATACAAGACCAAAACTCCCTGTTATCTAGATGCTTTAAGGCTAAATATTTTTCGAGATGTGAATTTTTGGAGGCGACAGATTGTCCTAATAGCTCCTATGTTTGGAAGAGTGTGCTAGCTGCTCAACAAATTTTGAGAAAGGGGTGTTACTGGAGGGTGGGGACCGGTTCTTCAATCCGAGTGATGGAAGATAAGTGGATACCGAATCATCCGGGTAATAAAGTATTTATTTCCTACTGAATATGATGAATGGAAATGGAGAGTCTCGGATCTTATTGATTGGAGGGTGAACCAATGGGATAGGGACAGAATTTATGAGCTTTTTCATCACTTTGATGCGGAGGCAATTCTTCGGATTCCATTGAGAAGAAGGCACGTGCAAGATAGAGTGGTGTGGATGCATTGCTGTAATGGAAAATATGCAGTTAAATCTGGATATCGGGTGGCTCGCATGTTGGCTGAAGATGTTATTGGCAGGGAAGAAAGTTCAGAGCAAAGTGAAGATAGTCGGGTCTGGTCTCAGCTTTGGAAGTTACGAGTGCCTAACAAGATCAAGATTTTCGGATGGCGAGCTTGCCTAAACATCTTGCCATCAAAAGTGAATTTAGCCCGAAGAAAAATCCTGACAGATGCTACGTGTGGGGTGTGCCAAAGCTATCCGGAAACTGTTTCACATGCAATTTGGTCATGTAATGCCACTCAGGATGTTTGGGCTAGTGCTAGTGCTCGGATTCAAAAGTGTGGCAAAGAGATGGATGACTTTATGCACTTGTTCCAGTTCATGATGCCCAAACTATCTAAGGAGGAACTTGAGAATTTCTTAGTTCTTTGCTGGCTGATTTGGAACCATCGAAATACTTTGTTACATGGGCGAGTAATGCAACACCCTGGACAATTGAATCGAAGAGCTACAGACTATCTAAGGGAGTACAGCGATGCACAGGGATCACTTGCAACTGCCTCGGTGCCATCTGTTGTTCTGCAGAACTGGAAGCCTCCAACGGGACAACTGTACAAGCTAAACTTCGATGCGGCTGTTTTTGCAAATGGATCGGGTATTGGGGTTGTGATTCGCAATGCAGCTGGGGAAGTTATGGCTACGTTATCAACGAAAGGAGCAGCAGTGAATGACAATGAGGAAGCGGAGGCTGTAGCTTGTCGAACTGCTGTGGAGTTTGCAATAGATGCAGGGTTCTCGGAGTTGATCATCGAAGGGGATAACGTGACAGTCATGAGCGCGGTGTCTTCCTTGTCTCCAAACTGGTCTCGCCTGGGTGTCATCTATGATGATGTTCGTTGGCTTACAGCAAGTCTTCGCCATGTTGTTTTCAGTTGTATTAGACGTAGTGCCAACTCTGTGGCTCATTCCTTAGCAAGATATGCCAATGTATTAGATGAAGAAGTTGTGTGGCTGGAAGAATCACCACCACCAGCTCGTGAAGCTTTATTGTTTGACTCTTCTTTTATAAATGAATGAAGTTTGATGGGACTTTCAAAAAAAAAAAATTAGCAGTTGAACTAACTAAAATCTATCAATATAAAATTCTTGAAGTGATCTCTAGCATCTGATAAAACATTCTACATTTCAAAATTTTGCATGGATCAAATCATTAGCATTATATCCATATCATAAGATAGTGAACCAAAACAAAAAAAAATCCACAAAACTAAATATGATATGAAAATTGGTAGGGTAAATATTTTCTTTGGAAGGAGGCAAACCATTAACTTCTGATTATCTATCCTCAAATAAAGTATGTGTTTCTCCATTCTATATCATAAAAGGACATTTATTGATTATAAATCATTGTTAAAAAAATCTAGTTATTAAACCCAAAGTAAAATCCATGTAAGCTTTGAGTCACTAATTAAACCAATAAATCACAATTTGAATAATGACAAAATATACAGAGTTGAATCTCACAATTTCTTAATTTCTAAAATGGGATAATTAGATATTCATATAAAATATTGTAAGAATTGGATGCCAAGTTAGCTTTCCGTCCTTTCTCTAAAAAAAGAATGTTAGCTTTCCGTCAAGATGCTTAGGATTAAAACTAACAGATATAGAAAGAAAATATTTGAGTAAAACGTTTACAGAAATTTTTGGACAAAAAAAAAAAACTTTTTAAAGTTTAGGAATTAAAACTGAACTTTTAATAAAGTTGTTAAATAACATTATTAGCAACGCGATGTGTTATACCATGTTGTGTATGCTAGAGTGGATGCGGAAGAGAAAGCATAGAATAGGAACACTGTGAACACGAGGGTTACGTGATTCAGCCTTGTCGGCCTACATCCACGGAGGAATCCTTAAGGGTTACATCTTTATTGTATAAGAGTGTAATACAATAACCTATGTTACAATGAACTCTAACATGAGTATATATAGGAAACTAAACCCTAGACTACTAGTACAAGTAGGATTGGACTTGGGCCTATTACATTGGGCTAATACATGTCTAATATATCTCTAACACCCTCCCTCAAACTCAAGGTGGAAGCTCGATGAAGGCTTGAGGTTGGATAAGTATGAGAAGATCGCTTGGAGATGCCTTGAATAATGCCTTTGAAGAAACCACAATGAAGAATGTGCCAATTGACCAATTTCGGAGTTTCAAATGAAGAAACGGAGTCCAAAATTGGAATCTACACGAAAAACTGAGCAAGATAGGCTTATTCGAAAATTTTAACTTTTGGTAAAAAGTTAACGCAAAAGTCAAAGTCAACGAATCTGGTCAAAGTCAACGTCAGTGCTCACAGGTCAGATCCTGGTAGTCCGGGTCGGGTCGGTCTCGGTCAACAGTCAGCAAGGTGATGTGGTGCTGACGAGACGACACTGCTGACGTGGCGAGCAAACGTGTCTGATGACGTGTCTAGGGCTAACGTGGCTAATTGCTGACGTCATCAAATGGTCGGCGCGTGACTAGCGCGTGCATAATCAACCAGCGCGTGGAATAGAGTTTTAGGAAAACCTTCGGTGTGTGGAGGCGCGTGTAACATTCGATGCGCTCCAAATTTCTCAGGTTTGCAGATCGGCAGGCTACAAGGCCATCAGCACGGCGCGTGTAACTACAGGAGGATCTGAATCTGTGAAATCCGCGGCGACGCGCAGAGAAGTTGGTAGAAACTGCGTCAGCGTGTGGGGGCGCGTGCAGTGTTCAGTGGAGACCGGACTTCTACGTTTTTCTCGCGGTAGGCCGTGGGGCACGTCTGTGTGGTTGGTTTCATCAGGCGAAGCTTCGATTTGCACAGATCTGAGATTTATGTCACAGGTTTGCTTGAGTTTGTGGATCTTGGACTCAGCACTGAGCCACAGTGGCTGCGAGATGCCATGGAGTCTAAATCCAGCAGATAAGCATGTGTGATTTCTGATGATGTTGTGCACGTAAGAATCTTCTTTGCATGCTAGAGATGTTTGTTTGATGCCAAGAACGAAGTTTGGCTCTGATACCATGTTAAATAACATTATTAGCAACGCGATGTGTTATACCATGTTATGTATGCTAGAGTGGATGCGGAAGAGGAAGCATAGAATAGGAACACTGTGAACACGAGGGTTACGTGGTTCAGCCTTGTCGGCCTACATCTATGGAGGAATCCCTTAAGGGTTACATCTTTATTGTATAAGAGTGTAATACAATAACCTATGTTACAATGAACTCTAACATGAGTATATATAGGAGACTAAATCCTAGACTACTAGTACAAGTAGGATTGGACTTTGGCCTATTACATTGGGCTAATACATGTCTAATATATCTCTAACAAAAGTTATGAATGAAAAAAATATTTTAGCTTAAAACATATTTAATTGATGGTCAGAACTCAGATACCATTTTCTAATTGGTCTGTCTGCAGATGGAAAGTCTAGGATCCTTCAAAACCCCATATCATGTCAAGCATCCGAACTTGCTTTCACATGCATAATCAATTGTAACTACGAGCAATTCGTTCTAGACCTACTTTCACACACCTCTGTTTCCTCAACAGACACAAAATACTTGTTATATAGTTACTTAACAATTGTTACCTTTCACTAGAACTCCCCTTCCCACACACCAATAGTTTTATATATGCTCATTACTCAGGCACTTTCTACACAATTAGCATTCGTTATTTGATCAAAGCTAATTGCAACAACGTTGAAGCCATAAACAAAATTATAAAATGTTATTTCATTTTTCACCTACTCCTGTGGATGCATATCATTGTTTGATTAACTTGCCAGTCGCCATTTTCTCCACAAAAAAAAAAAAAAAAAAAAAAGTATATACCATCCGTTCTTTTCACAATGTTGGTCCCACTATCCCAATGTAATAGTCCTAATCACTCTAGTTTTTGCATAAATGTTCACTCTCAATAATTGAACCAGTGAAGCTTCATGACAATACCAAACTTTTTATCGTAACATCAAGCCTTTCCTAGCCAAAAGGTTTTCTCAATCTCCAAATCACAATGAGGAACTAAATGTGCCTAGATACCATTCTCTTTATACAAGAATCAAAGTGTAGTGATTTGGTACTATTTCTGTTGGTAGTTTGACACTGAGGATATTATCAAGCACAAAATATACAATAACCATAATCAAGGATGGTACGTGGCAAATCTGTACTTGTTTTGCACAATACCAAAAAAAAGCGTTGGCTTACACAGTTACACCTTATAAACCTAAAATGTACCTCTTTTGCTCCAAGGAAGAGTGTTAATTCAAACCTTAACACCACAAATATAGTACCAAACTCCAAAATATGAAGTATCAATTATTTAGGTACCGCAATTGTTCAATTGTTTACCTTGTGCTTGTCAAGAAGCAATGTTTTTAATTTGTAACAAATTTAATTATATTGCTTTCTCTTTTTCTTTGTCTCTCTTTTTCTAATTGCTCCACCACATTTGAAAAAGTTGGCAATGCATCTTTAAATCTCTCATATTATAGGTTAACCGCGATAATACAACAATAAAAACTTGTATACAAGTTGAGTGCAAGATTGGATCTTGTTGTTGAACAAAGGAGGAGCCAAAAAGAGAAAAGAAAAAAAAAAGAAAAGAATAGTTGTACAATTTTTCAGTAGTTGATAGCAATGTACTAAACTGTCCATTTTCTCTAGTTGGTCGGTGAAAATAAAGTTCCTCCGCATAAAAATTTTTTTAAAAAAAAAGGTGAGCAATCCCTCCCCTTGAATTACAAATAGAAAAGTACTACGTTCACAACATTTTCACAACATTTTCAAAATAAATTCTATGTGATAATCTATACTATTATTTAAGGGATTTCTCTTGATTGGATTCCTCATTTTGTTGTTCAAAAATGCCCCTACAGCCCTATATTTAAGTAGAGACAAAATTAAAAGACAATTCAGTAAAAATGCAACTCTAACTCCCACTAAAATATTACCTAAAAAATATGACCACTTTCCTATTAATTTTCAAATTGATTTATTCACTTATAAATTAGATTTTTAAAATAAAAATTATATATATATAATAATTAAATACAGTTTTTTTTTTTTTTTTAAAACCTCATTGCACGCGCAAAACGTGTGTGATAAGGCTAGTAAGTTGTCACTAGTTTTAATTTGAACCTACTACTAAATTACATTTTCACCCACCAATAACAGCTGCTAACAACTTGTAACTTAAAATTTGTTGTGTAACTATTATGACAATATTGTGTGTATATCATTTTTCATTACAAAAATGCTAGAATCACAATTAAAGTCACAACTTACCTTTTTTTTTTTTTTTTTTTTGAGAATAAAGTCACAACTTACCTAAGTAATAAATTGTGAATGATAGAGTAAAAGTGGTAGATTTACAAATCTACCTTATATCTGTGAAGACACATGCTACTGAAGGTACAGTTGGTGATAAGGCTGATGGTAAACGACCTGTAGTATAGATAAAACTACATGTAGCATAGTGTAGTTGAGAGAAAGGGAAAGTCAGTTACTGTTTATGTACACGTGTGAGAGTTTGGGAGAAACTGATTTAGAGTCAGTTAGGATAGTTCCACCATTTACGGATCTGGTTACCTTTATATATATATTGGAACTTGTATCTGAGATGAACAATCAATGAATCAGAATTTCTTTCATAATATCTTTCTCTCTCTCTCTCATTTTTCTCTGTTATTTCTTTATTCCTATCTTCTTGCATTACAATACTTTTCATGGTATCAGAGCCACCATTGATGGCTTCTGCTCCGAGCCCTAGTTCTTCAACAAATCCTCCTAGTTCTTCAACAAATCCTCACACCTCAATTCCTATGGTGAATCCATCGTTGTTACTGTTATCGAATATGTCCAGCATGATGACAGTAAAGCTAGATTTCACAAATTATATTGTGTGGAAGCACCAAATCGTTGTGATTCTTGAAGCTTATGCGATGATTGGTTTTCTTGAAGAATCGCGTGTAGCTCCAGATCCTTTCTTGAAAGATAGTTCTGGAAATTTCACTGGAGAGTCAAATCCAGAATTTAGCAATTGGAAAAGCAGGGAGCAAGCCCTCTTTACCTTCATCAACTCTACTTTATCACCATCAGTCCTAGCAATCACGGTGGGACAGAAATCTGCGAAGGGAGTCTGGAGTGCACTTGAAAAGAGGTTTGCTTCTGTATCTCGTTCTCATATTCTGAGTTTAAGAAATGAATTGATGAGTATTAAGAAAGGTAATGAAAGCATGGATAATTTCTTTCAAAGAATTAAAGAAGCTAGGGATAGGTTGAGTTCAGTTGCTGTGTTTGTTGATGAAGAAGAACTAATACACTTAGTTTTAGAAGCATTACCACATGAATATAGTGCATTCTGTTCAGCAATTAGGACTCGTAATGATGTGGTTACTACTGAAGAATTGAATACTTTGTTAAATGCTGAAGAGAGGTCTCTTAGGAAGAAATCTGAGATTAGGGATACAGCTAGAGATTCAGCTATGGCTATGATTCTTCAAAGTGGTTTTAATCATAATAATCATAGAGGTAGAGGGAGAAATGGCAATCAGAGGGGTCGTGGCAGAGGATTTAATAATTTTAGTCCTAATTTTGGGTTTAATCATGGTCAATCCTCTGGTCAGTCCTCTGGCAATGGAAATGGTATTCTTCAGCTTCCTGGATTTCAACCACAATCTCAGCATAGGAATGGTTCTGGTTTTCCTTCATTTCAATCTCAAGGTCAATCTCAGACTTCCAGACCTACTTGCCAGATTTGTGGAAAGAATGGTCATACTGCATTGGATTGTTATCATCGCATGAATTTTGCCTATCAAGGCAGACATGCTCCAGCCAAGCTAGCATCTATGGCAGCCAGTTCTATGACAGCAACTGCAAATTCTGCTTCAGCAAATGCTTCGAGTTGGCTTACTGATACAGGGTGTTCTGACCATGTCACACCTGATTTTTCTCAGCTTTCATTGACTTCTCAAGCTACTACTGGTCATGAAACTGTTACTGTGGGCAATGGGCAAGAGTTACCAGTGACTCATGTTGGTAATGGTAAGCTTCAAACACCCTCTCATTGTTTTCGTTTAGATAATGTCCTTAGGGTCCCAGATTTAGCTTCCAATCTCTTATCTGTCCATAAACTTTGTTTACAAAACAATGCCTTTTGTTATTTTGATGCCAATCAGTTCTTAATTGTGGATTTGGCTACGGGGAAGGTTCTTTATCAAGGCCTGAGTAAAGATGGTGTGTATCCTATTCCATTTTCTTCACCACCATCGGCTGATTCTGCTATTGCTTCATCTCTTGCTTTCAAGTCTTCTGTTACCACTCCTGTTTCCACTGAAGCAATGTTGTGGCATAAAAGACTTGGTCATCCTTGTTCCAAACTCCTTCATTCTGCTTTGTCTTCCTTAAATAATAGTGTGAAAATTTCTGTACATGATGACATTTGTTCTCAATGTAAATCTTGTATAAGTGCTAAAATGCACAAACTTCCATTTTCACAGCATGTTATGTCTAGTACTTCTCCATTACAACTGGTTCACAGTGATGTTTGGGGCCCTGCTCCTGTAACTTCTACTCTTGGTTATAAATACTATGTCATTTTTGTTGATGACTTCACTAGGTTCACTTGGTTGTTTCTTCTTAAACATAAATCTGAAGTGTTTTCTGTTTTCTTGCACTTTAAAGCCTTTGTTGAAAATCAGTTTGAGTCTAAAATCAAAATCCTTAGAACAGATGGTGGGGGTGAATATATGAGTAATCAATTCAAGTCTTTTTGCTTGGATCATGGCATTCAACACCAGTTGTCATGTCCTTATACTCCTCAGCAAAATGGTGTTGCTGAAAGAAAACATAAGCATATTGTTGAAAGTGGTCTTTCTATGCTTTATCAGTCAAATCTTCCTTCTTCTTACTGGTGTTATGCCTTTAGTACTGCCACTTATCTGATTAATAGACTTCCCTCTTCAGTGTTGGCTTTTAAGAGTCCTTGGGAACTGTTATTTCATTCTGTTCCTTCTTTGTCTTCTTTGAAAACTTTTGGTTGTGCTTGTTTTCCTCTTCTTAAGCCATATACTGATCACAAACTTCAACCTAAGTCCACACAATGCATCTTCTTAGGATACCCTCCTTTATCCAAAGGGTATATTTGCTTTGACCCTCATAGTCATAAAGTCTACATTACTCCTCATGTGATCTTTAATGAGTCTGACTTCCCTACTATTCCTACTAGTCATTCTGAGTCTTCTTCCTCCTCTTCTTCTGTTCAACTTCCTTTGGACCATTGGATTTCTAGTCTTTTGTCCAGTTCTTTTCCTTCCTCTTTTTCTGGTACCTCTGCTGCTTTGCCTTCTGTCCTTTCATCTTTTCCTGTGTCTCATCAGTCTTCTACTGTCCCTATCACCTCCACTGACATTTCTTTACCTTCTTCAATACCTGTACCTTCCTCGGGTCCAGCTGCTTCTATCTCTCATGCTGAGATTTCAGATCAGTTGTCATCTCCACTTCCTCCATCTACCTCCTCTTCACTTCCAAACACTCATCCAATGCTTACCAGATCCAAACATGGTATCTTCAAGCCCAAAGCTTATGCAGTTGTGAGAAATTATCTTCAAGAAGAACCACCTACTTTTGCTATTGCTTCTAGGTTTCCCCATTGGATTGAGGCTATGGATTCTGAGTACAGATCTCTGTTGAAGCAGCAAACTTGGTCTATGGTCCCTCTTCCTTCTGGTAAAAATGTGGTTCAGTGTAAATGGGTGTATAAGATTAAGAGGGGTAGTGATGGTTCAATTGCTAGGTATAAGGCAAGACTTGTTGCTAAGGGGTTTTTGCAGCAGTATGGTCTGGACTATGAGGAGACCTTTAGTCCTGTGGTTAAGCCTGCCACAGTACGGATTATTTTGGCATTGGCTGTTCAGTTTAATTGGTCATTGAAGCAATTGGATGTGTCTAATGCTTTTTTGCATGGTGTGCTTCAAGAGGAGGTGTTTATGTCTCAACCCCCTGGTTATGTGGATCCTGACCATCCTGAGCTTGTTTGCAAACTGCATAAGGCCATTTATGGTCTCAAACAGGCACCTAGGGCCTGGTTTGACAGTTTTACCTCTCAGCTATATCATCTTGGGTTCAAAGCTTCTTCTGCAGATTCTAATTTGTTTATTCTGCATGAAGGTTCATTTGTGGTTTTTCTTCTCCTTTATGTGGATGACATTATAATTACTGGTAATAGTGTTCCTTTCATTGATCATTTGGTTTCCAGACTTGCTGCTGTGTTTGATTTAAAAGATCTTGGTCCTCTTGCTTATTTTCTTGGCCTTCAGATTGAGTATATCTCTTCTGGCTTGTTTGTGCATCAGTCCAAGTATGCCTTGGATCTACTTACCAAGTTCAATATGCTAGATTGTAAGCCTTGCCTTACTCCATGCTCTCCCACAGCTCATGTTAACTCTCAAACCAGCCCTTTACTCCCTGATCCAACAGTTTTTAGAAGCATGGTTGGTGGGCTGCAATACTTGACTTTTACCAGGCCTGATTTGGCCTTTTCTGTTCAGCAAGTGTGCCAATTTATGAGCCATCCAACACAACATCACCTAGTGGCAGCCAAGAGGATTCTTAGATATATCAAGGGTACAATCCATCATGGCCTTAACTTCCAGGCAGGTTCCTTGGCCCTTTCAGCTTACTGTGATGCTGACTGGGCAGGTGATCCACTTGACAGAAAATCTATTACTGGTATGGTAGTCTTTTTGGGTCACTCTCCTGTTACTTGGTCTGCTAAGAAGCAGCTTACTGTGGCCAGATCATCTACTGAAGCTGAGTATAGGGCATTAGCTACCACTGCTGCTGAGTTGAGTTGGCTTAGAATGATCCTTAAAGATTTGGGAATTTTCTTGTCCTTGCCTCCTATGCTTTGGTGTGATAATGTGTCTGCCTTGGCTTTGGCTTCCAATCCAATCTTTCATGCTAGAACCAAGCACATTGAAGTTGATTATCACTATATTCGTGAAAAGGTTCTACGTAAAGAATTGAAGGTTAATTTCATCTCCACTCTTGATCAACTAGCTGATATTCTTACCAAAGCTCTCTCTTCTCCACGGTTTCTGGACCTTGCTCACAAACTGATGGGAGTTCCTCCCCTCAGTTTGAGGGGGGATGTGAAGACACATGCTACTGAAGGTACAGTTGGTGATAAGGCTGATGGTAAACGACCTGTAGTATAGATAAAACTACATGTAGCATAGTGTAGTTGAGAGAAAGGGAAAGTCAGTTACTGTTTATGTACACGTGTGAGAGTTTGGGAGAAACTGATTTAGAGTCAGTTAGGATAGTTCCACCATTTACGGATCTGGTTACCTTTATATATATATTGGAACTTGTATCTGAGATGAACAATCAATGAATCAGAATTTCTTTCATAATATCTTTCTCTCTCTCTCTCATTTTTCTCTGTTATTTCTTTATTCCTATCTTCTTGCATTACAATACTTTTCAATATCACCACATGGACAACGTATAGCAAAATTGTTATTTTAGTTGTAGTCATAAATCATATTGATGCTTAAATAATATCCCGTTTGAATTGCATCACAAGTCACAACCATTCATCCCATTAGTCACATCCGACTATGGACCACTAACTACAACTAATTTTTTTACAATGCGGAATTATTTGCTAATGCGCTTTTTGTCTTTTTTCTTTTTTTCTTTCTTTCAAGAATCTTGTGTTTGTTTATACATAACGAAAACATGTGTACGTAACCTTATTAATTTAATCATTCTGAGTTTCTGACCTAAGGTAAGAGTAATCATTTAGTCACTTATTCGTTTTTTTTTTTTTTTTTTTTTGGGTAGAATTTATTCATTTACTTTTAATATTCAGGAAAGAGAAACCATCTTTATCGCTTTCCAAAACGGAATCGAAATATTTTGTTGTCCACACAAGCTTAATAATATTATCATTGAAGAACTGACGGTTTTTTTTTCCTCTGAATAAGCAATGACGGTTAGAGGTAGGAGATTAGAAAGTACAGTACAGAGCTCTTGTAGTTCTGGATAAGAGTTATGGAGCAGTTCTATTAGAATGAGATCATTTTATTTCTTTCATAGAGATGAGATTCACAAATATGAGGGTTTTTATACGTATCCAAATATATATATCACAATGAAACCCATTATCGAACTTTTTTTTTTTTTTTTTTTGGAGAATTACCCATTATCGAACTTGATATAAATACTATCACATTTGAAAAAATAAAATAAAAAATATTAAGATTATGAAATTATTCCTAGCTATTTTAGAGCTAGCTATTTTGTTTCTGCTTATAATTGGACAGACTTTGTAATTCAGTCCATCAGGGATCTGACTAAGATGTAGTTGCACCCCCCCCCCCCCCCCCCACCAAAAAAAATGCCATTCTATTTGTTTGGCCATACTTGTGAACAATAGAGTTTATTTTAATAAAATTCTAACCTTTTGCTCAAAAAAAAATTATTGCTTATTAGTGTTATTTGAGTTTTTTTTTAAATAAATGTGTGATTTTTTTTTTTTTTTGGTTTTGTTTAAATAAATGTGTGACTTGATTTACTGATAAATGTTACAAAACTACTGTCATGTATATCCTTGTTATTAGCCTAGCAACATTAATTTCGCAACAACAACAACAACAACAACAACAACAACAAAAAAAAAAAAAAAAAAAAAAGCCAGCTTAGCAACATTAATTAAAATTTGTCGTGTAGAATTTCCTAGAGAATTTAAAAGGCAAACATCATGTCCACAATGTGTCGTTTAATTGGTGAAGGAAAGGGATGAAGGAAACTGCACTGAAACTTCCTTTTGTCTGAGAGATAAAACCAAGATGATTGAAAAGTGAGAACTTTACCCCCATTGTAGATCACCATCATATCCTTTCTCCAATTAATTTAACTAACAAGACCCCGTTGTCAAATCTGTCCTTTTTGAAGATGAAAATATCGATCAATTTATTTTGATTTTTGGCCACAAAAGTAATAGATTACTTAAACCTCGAACACCTTATCAAAGACTACGGAAAACAAAGTTGACGAATGAAAACTTATTGAGAAAACAAAGATATCATTGATTTCATCAAAGAAAATACACGAATATAACACTGAATTCAAAATGATAGAACAAAGAAAATTGGCTTTTAATTCATGCCCGTATCATTGTGATTTCAGCATTTTGTAGGACTAGAACAATAAAGCATAGGAACGAAATCATTTTACATTTGGTAATACAATTCTCTATTCTACTTTTTTTATTTCACTCTATTGCTTTACCAATTATGGTATGCTGTGGTTGATTTTTTTTTTTTTTTTTTTTAACTTTGATTATTTTATAAATAAAGTCAAATGAATACATAATAAATTGTGATAAGTGAAGCACAAAAAATGGATAGAAAAATTCTATGTAATAAAAAAGGAGTACTAGTTTGAATCAGTTTAGATCGAACCATTTTCAATTGATAGACTGTTTGAAATTGATTGATGACTGAAATGAATATGGCATTTGGTTTATGTTACAGATTAACTGATTTAATAGCTGACAAGTTCGTCTTTCTGCTTTCATTTAGACCCATTTCGGGCTTAGTTTCAGGACCTGATTTTAAACAACCATAGGTTGATAAGATGGTATTCTTTGGTGTTCAAATTTTTTGTCTTTGAGGTCCCTAACTTTAATCAGTGCGGCAATTATTGAAAAGCTCGGCTCCATCACACAGGTACACAATTCAAATTGATGTAGAGGTGAGAAGAGACATGCACTGGAAGGACAATGAAGTACATGAAAGGACACCATGCATACGAATCTATGGCCTAACGCCAACACACCAACAATTGCAATGGTTTTCCTGCTTTTGAAATTTCTTGGATTAAATAGCAAAGTTGTCCAAATTGAGGTGTAAATGTATTCATATAAAATAAAACATACTCTTGTTAGCAAGTGTCCCAAGGTCAAAGAATATTTGAATTACTTTTTTGTATACATTTCAAAATGACTGTGTATAATTTAAATTTGTACAAAATTGGATTCTATTTTTTAAATTGGCAAGGTACAGTATTTAAGGAGTATTCTTTAAGTTTCCCTCTTAAAATTCTATTATGTGGCTTTTTTCTTATGAGATAAATGTATATTTTTTTAATTAAATAATTACATGGCTAAATTTTAAGATGAAGAACCTAAGAAACAACACCTAAGATTCTGAATATAAGTTTTACCTTTTTTAAAATAAGTAAAAGAAGACAATCATTGATAGAGTACTAAAAATAATCTTACGAATATCCTCAGAGCAGTCCTTAACAAAATCTACAAAGCACAAAATAAAATATTGTTTGGGTTATAAATTTTGTTTGGGTTATAATTTTTAGCAATATCAAGAAGTCATATGGATTTGAGTTGGCCTAGGCAAAAATAACATTTTTCTTCCCACACAAACATGTCATAAATTTGGACCAACCATTTTCTCTCCTAATTTCTTGTAAGTAATTAAATTTGGACCACACAGGCGCATGCCACCCAACTAAACTATTCATTTGCAGAACCATGAGTGATTTTTAAGCTTCATGCCACCCAATAGACTGAAAAAAAAAATAGTGGCTAAGCTAAGTAATATCTCTTTCATAATGCAATGATTTGTTCTTGTAAGTAATTAAATTTGGACCACACAGGCTCATGCTACCCAACTAAACTATTCATTTGCACAACCATGAGTGATTTTTACGCTTTACCAATAAGACTGAAAAAAAAAAATAGTGGCTAAGCTAAGTACTATCTCTTTCATAATGCAACGGTTTGTCTTCTAATAACCGTATGCTCAAAGTACATAATGATCAAGAGAATAATTATCACATGTTAAAGCAGTAATTTATGTCTTAATGTCAACAAGGTCAAAAACACAAACACATGTTGCTATATGTGCTATGTATATAGAAGCTAGCCACACATATATGCAACTTCCAGGAAGGAGAAGCTAAGCGCTCCATTAGAACCAAAGATAAAGAAAACAGGTTTCTTCCGATGAAGCCTGCAAGAAGCTCCCCAATACAACCATAAACATTTATCCTCCTCATATTATGTACCTTCCTTCATTGGCTTTTAGAACCCTTGCCCTTTTTCCACGAACGCCACCATCTCTTTCCTTTCTTCCCTTATATAATACACCTCTCACTCCCTCACTCTCCATCACTCCTATTCACAACCTTGTTACCATTACAACCCATCACTCGAATCCTACCCCTTGTCCTCCTTTTTGTTCACGTACAAATTCACGTACAAGTTCGAGTCTAGCTAAGAATGGCACAATTGGCACTAGACAACTCGGTTGAGTTCGAGGACTACTTCCCATCCATGATAGCGAGGTTGGGTGCAGAAGGGTTTATCGGGGAACTCTGCAGCGGGTTTCGTTTGCTGATGGATTGCGAGAAGGGACTCATCACGTTTGAGAGCTTGAAGAGGAACAGTTTTCTGCTGGGGTTGAATGACATGGGAGATGAAGAGATTGTTTTAATGCTGATGGAAGGTGATCTTGATGGAGATGGAGCTCTGAGTCAAATGGAGTTTTGCATTCTCATGTTTAGGTTGAGCCCAGGTTTGATGAATGGATCTAAAAGGTGCTGGATGGATGATTTCGAAGTATCTGAAATGTAGGCTTATTATTATTATTTAGTTGTTCTTACTCAATAGCATTCTCATTCATCCAGGAAAAATAAAAAACAAAATAAAAAAAATTCTGGGCTTCAATTAATTTTATCAAATGCTTTGTTTTTTCTGGATGAATTCAATGTTTATTTCGAATAAAGAGATTATTTTCATTATATAATGCTGTTATTGAACTCAAATATATATATTTATTTATTTAGTGGTAGAACAACTTTTTATTTTCACAGGTATCTTATCCACAATTGATCGAATCCTAAAGTACATATTCCCAAAATAGAAGAATCGATGGAAGGATTCCATAATATTCTCACAAATCCTGAAATCCCTCATCCACTGTCGATCAAATCCTACCATTATTAGGCTATAAAACCATTGGTAAAAACAAAATTACATCATATCTACTAATCTACAGATCTCTCACCAAATTTAATACCACTACTTGTAGGGCCACTTACATATGAACATACTTAAGGTTTCACCATCGTCCAAAGAGCATTGTGATCTAAAACATATTAAGCTCTATTCTTTAATTAAAGTGATATACACTTAATCAAATTACATTGCCTACATATGTATTTGAGAAACTCGTTTTCTGCGCTAGCTAGTCCAAGAGCATGTCAAAGTTAAGAACCTCTTCAATCTAATTGATTCTATCTTCATTTGGCCATTTTCTAGTCTACTTCAATCGACACCAACCCAAGAAAATTATACATTCTCAGTGTCTTACATGTGAGGGGAAATTGTTATAATGGCAGAAGTTCTTATACTAATTTATTATGGCCGAAAAAGAGTCTTCAAATAGCACTTTCATTTTAATTTTAAAAATATTATGGGCATGAAAAAAATCTCCAAAACAAATTATTGGAACATAGAAAACTAGAAAGAAAAATATCTAACTACACACAAGATGATACCAATGATTAAAATCGCTTGGCAATAGTCTCTATTCACGAATACGTAGTAAAATATGAATTCACTATGTCAAAGAGAGAGTACAAAGTGTTTATATACTCAAAGAACACTCACAAATAACAAAATCTTTCCAAGGCTTTCTCAAATAAATTCAAAGTCTCTTCCCATATGGGAAGACCTTTCACCAAAGCCACCAAACTTTTAATAGATTGTCTTTTTGTAAGACTTCAAGACCTATTCTTTAATGCAAAAAAGATACATTTCTTGAGAAATAAGAAATGCTTTTCTTTATAGAAAATGAATATCGTTTTGTAGTGGATAAGAAATATAGATTTTTCTTCCATACCAAGAAAATCCAAATGAAGTCAAATCTAGAATTTTAAGCAATTTCTAAACAAAGATTGTTGAGTATGCACAATGAGGATTAAGCGTTTCGTTTAAGTAGCATCCATACAAATTATATTTAAGTCTCAATTGGAGTTTCCATTTTTTTTCCAACAAAACATAATGTTATAGTTTTCAAAAGATTCAAGTTGCTACCTTTAATCAGCATTTTTTATATCCCTCGAAATTAAGTTCAAGCATATAACAACTAAAATGAAACAAATTAACAAATATCGTGTTGTAACTATTCTGCATTGAGATCACACTTAATTTCTATTGTTTTGTGCTTGAATGAAGGAAAATATCAAGTTTTTGCTGAAATTCAGGTAGTTAAATATCAGAATATTTGAATAGCCAACTCTAGTTGTAACATCAACTTTTTCCCATCCCTTTTATGCCTCATTGGAGGGGGTGTTTGTCAAGAAATGGCTCGTCTATGAAGATCAATGTATGTGGCTAACATCATGACCAAAAGCAACATCACTACAAATTTGGTTGCAATCACATGCAATCACAGTATTGTGGCTTTAATTAATTACATATTAACCTTCCAGGGCAATAAGAAAAACTTAATAAAAGAAAATCATTACTTTTCCAAAATTTATCTAGAAGCAGCAAAAAATAAATTAAACTGTCTACAGAGGTTCATTTGTTCAAAAATATATATTACGTTCAAAAAATATTGAACTCACAATCCTTGCCTAGATTGGTCTCCATTTTTCAAGTCATAGTGCAAGAGAAATTACCTCATCCTCTCGTCGTACCTTTTCAAATTCATAATGCTTCAAACTTTGACAAATAGTGCAGGATGTCTGACAAGCGAGGAACTCTCTAAGTCTTGATCCTTTTTCAAGGATTGTTTTGTCAAGTTCTTGGCATAGTGTAGTGGAGAATGTAGAGTCTCGAAATACGAACTCGCAGTGACATATATTCAACACTTCCAAATGCTTTAAGCCGTCCAGTATACAGATCAAAGTTTCCTTATTGAACACTATTGTGGCCCGAAGACTGAGCACCTTAAGCTTCGGCACATACTTAACAATAGCATTAGCATAATCTAGGTTTAAATTGCATGTAAGTTTAAGTTCTGAGAAGTTCTTGCAAGTTGTGCCAATCGCTTTCATCAGTTGCATGGGACTCTTGAAGTCAGGAACAGTTAAAGACTCAAGCCCTTTCCAATATTTGAAAGCCTTTCGCATTCCACTTACTGTTAATCGACTCCAAATTGGTAAAGCAAGTCGTTTTAGATTACGATTCCTACCAAGAAAAAGGTCTCAATGTAAGTCCACCAATTTAGCATGCAAGTAAATTAAGGAAAAAAACATGGTACGTACCTTTTAGCTGCATAGACCAAGTGCTCATCTTCTACATATTCAAAGAAGTTAAAAATCAAGCAAGTCACATTTCCCTGACTGAGATTTGAAGTTGTCTTCAAGATGTTCATTAGCCTATTGCTGTTTGATACGCTATAAGACCAAGCATCTGATTGTAGGGGAGCATAAATGCAAGAGTCAGAAATCTGAATACATAAGTCAAGCTTCTTCCATAGAATAGGATCACAACAAGCCGAGCGCCATGAGCTGCATACTTGAGAAACAACTGAAATTAAATCCATAACATTAAGACTCATGAATATCTTAACAAGGATATCATAGTCCATGTTATTCCAGCGGTGAACACTTGAGCTTTTGTTCCTCATTTGCTCAAAACAAATTTTCCCTTCAACACAAAATTAGAAATCATCGTGAGAAGCAATTCATGTTCTCAGATTTAAGCAAGAAAGCGTGAAGCAAACAAAGGGAACACATTAAAAAAATTAATAAAAATGAATCTCATATTATAAATTTCTATTCCATGAAACTCAAAACTCAAGTGTTTAATTTTTTGTAAGAATGAAGTAATTAAGAGTGAACTCTAATCATTTTTTTTTAAATACAACATATAGTTCAATTGGTACCTTCCAGTATTCTCAACGGAAATATTTACAATTGAAATCCCTCAGTGCCTAATTATTGATGTATAAAAATAAAAAGTATAAAGTAAACTTCTACCCAAGATTCAAGTGCACTAATTAATTCTATGATGGTGTTGTTGGCTTAATTCTTAAATAGAAAATTAAATCTTAAAAAAAAAAAAAACTATAGAATATAAAATTTTAGGATTACATTATGTGAAGGTTAATACACCTATATGAATGATACCAAAAGTGACCTTTTTGCATTTAAACCATGCCCCTAAGTCTAGAAATGTTTTACTATGCTACACGCATCAAATAATGAGCAAGCTTATATGGAGTTGATTGGGAATATATCTTTTACAAAGCCTATCTCCCATCCCGAGAATTGTCAAATATAATTGTGGAGGAAATCCTTAACAATGTATCTTTGAGATCACCACACTATTTACATGTATGTAGTAAAACTATTCTACAATAAGCGTGTGGTAATTGTATTCCCAGTAAGAGATTTAAGGTCTTTCTCCCAAGTTTCTATTATCTTTTGCATAAATAAAGATTTTTAATACATTATACGTCACAAAATCCAGGTATTACTTGAAGAATAAAGGATCAGTACCCTATGCCATAGTCATTACACACAAAAATATCAAATTCAATTGTAGCAAACAATTACAACAACAAATTTGGATAGTCCGCAATTGGAGGACATGAAAATGAGTGGATTTGTCTATTATTGATTCCCAAAACATATCCCATTAATTCTTTGTAGATTTTAAATTCTCTTCTTGCTCCTTATGCAACATAAAAAAAAACTAAGATCTAGTTCATATATTAATGGCATTGCTAAGAAAGGGGAAAAACATGGACAATATTAATACAAATGTCACGTTTAAGCAATTTTTTTAAAACTTTTGAAAATTTAGCTTAATTAAGAACATGCGAACCTTCGTGATGGTTCTATAAATTTATAAGAAAAAAATTATTTCATTTATGATAACTCTCTTTCATTTTGGATTACCATACATATTAAGAAATTCATTAAGTGCTTATAGAATTTTAGAATCCCATGTTAAGAAATTCGTTAAGTGCTTACAAAATTTTAGAATCTCCTTAATGAAAAACGAGCTACCATAAAAGCTACAGCTTGTCGTACGTGTTGAAGTTGAATAGTTTGGACAAAAATTGAATCCAATGTTCTTAGTACTGGACTCGTTAGGAAGTGGACACTTGACAAGATTTTAACAAATGTTGGCACTCCAAATTTCAAACGGATCCAATGCACATAAGCATTAGACCCAAACTGGTTTCATAAAGTTTTTGATTTTATAATATGTTATTGCTTCTTTTAAAGAGTAGTGCTAACAGTAGCACATTAATGTATTATTCATAGAATTACAGGAAGTGTATCAAACTGCTTGAATAAATGAATTTTTTTCTTTTAAAGCATGTTTATTTTTTTCCTGATGAATTTGAGTTTCTTGACTAAAACATTTTATGTTTCTAATATATATATATATATATATATATATATATATATATATATATATATATATATTTATCCATTCTTCAAGCTAAACGCGCAACCTAAAATTCTAGAGCTTTTTGTTTTAATTGTTTGTTTACTTTTATTTAACTTGCTTGTTGATTCATAGTGAAAAAATTCATCCAGAAATAATTAGTAGAAACACATCAGGGGATTTTTAAAAAAATAATAACTTTAAATTAAAAATCAAGTTTCAAAATGTATTATTTTCCCAAAGAACACCTTTCAGGCGCTGCAATAAACAGAAGATTTTGAACTAACATAAATGAATATATATAGCACTACAAATTTAATCGATTACTCTATAAAAATGAAATTCCAGGCCCTTTTATGCAATCTAAGAATTTAAAATTATGGTTTTTATCAGATTTTGATCATTATAAGCTTTTTTTTTTTTTTTTTCTATCCAATCGCAGTAGATTTTTTACTTTTTAAGCTTATATATACTCTCCAAATCACAAAAACAAAACTACCCAAAAAAAGATATATAATTTTTTTTTTTTTTTGAGAATCAAATTAAGATATAAAATAAAATCACTTGATAGAAGTTTTTCATTTTTGCATGTTGACAAATGTAAGCTATTTTACATTGTTATTGACCTCCTTCTTCTTTTTCATGATAACATGCAGGAGAATAAAAATTTTCTCTTTAGTAAAAGAATTCTAACACACATAAGAAAATGAAGGAAGCAAGATATGAAAAAAGATAGATGTACTTGTGAAGAAATAGGCTTACCTTAAGCGAAGGTATTGTTTGGATCTTTTCTTTCTCTCGTAGATTTTGAGGTATGAAAGAAATAAGATAAGTGTTTTCATATATAGAGATGCATGGCTTGAATTACTAAGTTCTCCTTTCCATTTGTAACGCATGGAAACAACACAGATTCTCAAAGTCTAAGAAAAGACTTCAATTCAATGCAGTGAGACCAACATAGTCACATGAAATACAACCAATAAGAATGAGACACATATGATATTAAAGGTTCCTTTTGTCATTTAAGGTAATTGGAGTAGAGTGCTCTAATGCACAAACCTGCTTTTATAAGTTAAACGAAATTAATAATTTTCTTAAGCAAAAATAAAAAATAAAAAATAAAAGCAAAACAAAAAAACGAAATTAATAATCATGTTGCAATGATGTGTCACAAAGCAATTAGTAATTGCTGATGTGTCAATTGACACCTGACTAAACTGGTTCTTGGCAGGCTACTTGATTAAAATTTAATTATTACTATTTTACAAAGTATATGGTGAACGACCAATCTTAAGGTTGTGTTTATTTGAAGGTGAAATAGAGTGGATGGAAAATTTTGGAGAGAAAATAAAAAAGAAAATTTTTTTTTGTTTGTTTAGTTGGGTAGAGAGGATGGAAAATAAATAGTAGGGCCTATATGTTTTTTCTTTGAGCCTACCAAAAAAAAAATTTTTCTAAAATAGAGCAAAAATTGAGTAAGTATAAATTTTTTCTTAATTAACAAAAATACTCATGTGCACATTCTCCACGTTGCCATTATTTTTTTCTTTTTCTTCTTTTCCATTGGGCAGCACGTTGCCCCTTTCTTTTTCTTTTTCATTTTTCTTTTTTTTCTTCTTCTTCTTCTAGTTCTGGGCAGTTGCCTCTCTTTTTTCACGGAGCAGTACCGTTGCCCTTTTTTTTTTTTTTTTTTCTGGGTTGTTGCCTTTTTTTTTCTATTCTTTTTTTTTCTTTTGATTTTCAGTACCGTTGCCCTATTTCTTTTTCTTTTTTCTTTTTTTTTTCTGGGCTGTTGCCTCTTTTTTTTCTTTTTCTATTCTTTTTATTTCTTTTGATTTTCTCCTCTTTCTTTTTTTTTTCCTTGGCAGTAACATTGCCTCTTCTATTTTGGGGATATTATTTTTATTTTTTAATGAATTTAGATAATTGCTCTCTTTTTTTTGTAGGGTTTTTCGTCACTTTTCTGTTTTAATTAAGTATTATTATTTAACAAGAGTATATGAGTAAATTTATTCAAACTCATTTTTTCCATCCTTCCACTTTTCCACTCTCAACCAAACAAAAAGGAAAGAAAATAAAATTTTTTCTATCCTCCTACTTTTTCATCCTTTTACCATTTTCTATCCTTCCCACCTTTCTACTCTTTCAACCAAACAGGCCCTAAAATTTAAAGGGGGTGTTTGGTACACCATTTCAAACAACAATTTTCAATTTTAAAACAATATTACACTTATTTTCACACACTTTTTCACTCACACATATTTCCACACATGTTTTCAAATAACAAAACACATGTTTTTAAGTGCATGTACCAAACAGCCCCAAAATTTCCTCACCCACCAAACCCACGAAAATAACAAGTTCATTACTTTCTTACTTTGTCTTCTTTTTTTTTCTTTACTTAGAATTATTCTTTTTTGAATTTTGTTGGTAAACTAATGTTTTTTTTTCTTTTTTAATATATATATATATATATATATATATATATATATATATAGTATTTGAGCTAGAACTTGTATATGTGTGTGAAATTTCCTTTTAGAAACTTGAATCTCGACTGTTGCCCCCACACCCCACAAAAATTTTATGCAGTGGTGTGAATTTTTTTTAATTATTACAGACTTTTAAGTATAATTAATGTTTCAAACACTAAAAAAATTACAATTAATTTGACAAACTATATAAATTTTCTTTTTCTTTTTCTTTTTCTCTTTTGGACATTATTGCCACCTTTCAATAGCTTTGATTTGCTTATTGTCTCGGTGTCCAAGTGTTCAAGATGCACTAAAATCTTATTCAAGACTTAATTGTTTCAACTTAAATCATTACTTATTTTTATCTTTGTTTATGTTTATATTTTTGAAATTTCTAGCTTATTTTTCTATGTATGATACAACTATATTTTTATTCAACATATATTTTTAAATAAGTAAACTAATGGAAAAATTCATACAAATATACTCTAACTAGTCGCTAACCCGTGCGATGCACGGGATAGTTAAATAAAATTATAATTAACCAACCTCATGTTAAAAAAAAAAAAAAGCTAAAAGAATTAGTAAAAGACTGATTGGCCCACCAAGAATTTAAAAGAAAAAAAGATTGAGAAAGGAAAAGAATGTTTAATGTTACGTTAAAAGTTTAATGTTGGAAACTAAACCAACATTAAAGACAATGGGGAAACTATTTACAAAGAGGATTGCAACCTTTGTATGGTTATTTGGCTCAAGGCCAAATTCAAATTCAATTTTGCAAAAAAATTAAAAATACAATAGCCTCACTACACAAGTCCACTTTTTGCTCTAATTTATTTTGCAAATCATACACTATCAATAATTTCAATAAACACTATTGCTAAATCTGTTGTTTACTGAAACAAGCTTGATGTAAAGCCAAACATTAGTCTTTCTAGGGGTTCAACAAATACATTTTTAGCATTTTGAAAAGATGATTGACAATAGCTTTTGAAACTTGAACATTTGTTTTTATAAAGAATATGCACAAATTGTGAATGGTTTTCATGTATATAGCTAATTTAAAAAGAAAAAAAAAAGTGTGAACAATCAAATTATTATTAAGTAATTGTTTGTATTTATCTCAAAAGTCATACCCTTGAATAAATATATTAACTATTTTATATATACATATATATTATAGCCTATTATATACTATATAGATTATATATAACATTCTTTCTCTCAACAACACGGTAAAACTTTTCAAAAACAAAAACAAAAAAAAAAAAACACGGTAAAACTTTAAACTTTTTTTTTTAATACCAGACAAAGAGCTTACAACACAAAATTTGGAGTTTGTCTTACTATCATATTAGCAAGTTCGATTATGAAGTCAAAAGATTAAAAATCTGTAATATGCCTTTTGATTTTGCATAATGATAGAGGTGTTCATTAAAGTTTGCTATTTGTTAAGTCTCTCTCAACCATCTCTCTGAATCTCTGCCTCAAATTTATAATATCTAATACCATGCCCATCTTGCATAATCATATACAACTGAGTTATATAACTCTTAAACAACTATACTAACCAACCCCAGCCTTCAAAAAAAATTCCCATAGAATCCAAAATAGCGGCAGCCCCAACATAACATTCTATAGGCTATCATATAAGACAACCCAAAGATTATAATAATTAATAAAAAAGGGAAAACCAATGTAAATGAAGACAACAATAACACTATATATCAAACCATAGCCTTTTGTAATTTCTTGTAGCTGAATTCTTTTAAACAGAGAACAAAAGGCATATTACAAATGAATCTGAAAACAAACACCTGAGCATTTTATCAAACACATGTTCAGCAATCTCAAACAACTATACTAACCAACCCCAACCTTCAAAAAAAATTCCCACGGAATCTAAAATAGTGGCAGCCCCAACATAACATTCCATAGGCTATCATATAAGAAGACCCAGAGATTATAATAATTTATAAAAAGGGAAAACCAATGTAAATGAAGACGATAGTAAAAAATATATATCAAACCAAAACAAACCCAGAATTGAAATCAAATAGAAGAATCCTAGGAAACCAAAAATCCAATAAAAATTGCATGACCAAAAAAAGGGAAAAAGAAAATCCAAACCAATGTAAAATGAAGATGAGAAAAACACTATATATCAACTAAAACAAACCCAGAATTAAAACCAAATAGAAGAATCCCAAAAAAGCAAAAATCCAATAAAAATTGCATACAAAAAAAAGGGAAAAGAAAATCTAATTACAAAAATTTCACGATTCTTCTTTTCCATAGATTTGACAACAAAGGAAGAAGAAGAAAACGTGGAAATTTGCAAAGAAAAAAAAATAAATCCAGAGCAACCCACAACCACAAACCAACAAAATTCCATGAAAAAAAAAAAAAACCTTAAATCCAAAGCAACCCACAGCCACAAACTAACAAAATTCCATGAAAAATTGAAGCAGATAGAGAGAGCAATATATAGAAATTAAGGAGAGTAAAAAACATGTTTTAATTACCTCAAAATAATTTGCTAACATATAATATGATGGGCTGGATTGAGCGACGATGGAGAGGCAAAGAAAAGTCGATGCAGTGGCGGTGATCCATGGTGGCGGCAGCAGCCGGAGGATCTGAGTTTTGGGGTGCCAACGTATATAAGAAAATAGAGAGGTTGTGGGGTTTAGACATGAAGGCTGAAGAGTGGTTTAGACGTGAAGGCTGAAGAGGGAGCAGCGGGGTTTAGGGTTCTAAATTGATAATCTATATATATATATATATATATATATATATATATATATATATACATATATAAAACGTTAAAAGGAATTAAAAAAAAAAGTGACGTGAAGGCTAAAAAAAAAAAAAAAATAGATGACGTGGAAAATTGTGGAGCTAGCAAAAGCTTCGGTTTTATATATATATATAGATAAGAAATAAGACATCAGGCAAAAGCTATAATTGATATATTTTCTTCTCCATGCACCATGTTTGATCATTCCCACCTTTGCAGTGCCCTAATCTCAGAGTGTAGGTACCTGTTCGAGCCTTTTGAGGTTGCACACCTCTCCACCACATCTCTAGTGATACTCCTTTCATGCATTTTGTTACAGCTATTTTCAGATGTTTCATATCCTTGATTTTGTAATATTTAATTTTTCTTAAAGCATATCCTCTTTACCACCCAAAAAAAAAAAAAACATTGGAATTATAAGTACAATATTTTAATATTAAAATTTTAATTAGAAAATTCCACTCTAATAGTAGGATTAAATTAGGTGGATTATAGCTTTTGGATCAAATCACCAAACCAATACTAGTTAAGGATTTTAAATTTACCATATTAGTTTACTTTTAATAATATATTTTACTTCTTTATTTTTTACGTTAAGTTAACCTCCTACTAACCTCAACAAATTGATCTGAATTACGCCTCTCTCTCTCTCTCTCTCTCTCTCTCAATGGGATATGAAAAATTATTGCTTCTATGGTGCTTTAACATTTTCCATTTTTTTCCTATAGTAATATTTACAAATATTTAATTTATACTTATGTTGATCTCTTACAGATTTAGCGTTTTTGGATTACCGAAATATAAATAAAAAATAAAAAATAGATGAGTTCAAGTTATACCTTATGTTACTTTATAGGAGTTACACATTTTTTAAACTATTGATTTCAATTAAATCAAACGGTTCAAAATAACTAGTGGCCATGTCATTAAAATGCTTTATTCTCACTTATCCTGAAAAGGCAATGTCTATTATTTTAGTTTTTTTAACTAAATCAAGTCATAATTTTAGTTCAAAAAATAATTTGTACTTAAAAAAAAATATCCTAAAATTCTAGACCGACAAGGACCCACCATTTTTTTCAACACTTCGACTTACCATGCAGGTGAGTTGTGGCCAAAATTGTGAAAAATATTCTAGTAGTAAACTTACTCTAAACCCATGGTTGGGTCTAGCATAAAGAAAACCCTTCAAATGTATCGCCATGAGGCCCATGACCCACAACATTAGCTCCACGGTAGACGACATCAACACGGTGCT
This sequence comes from Quercus glauca, assembly GCA_023736055.1. Classification (NCBI taxonomy): domain Eukaryota; kingdom Viridiplantae; phylum Streptophyta; class Magnoliopsida; order Fagales; family Fagaceae; genus Quercus; species Quercus glauca. Next base: position 51,931,181 of record CM043322.1, on the reverse strand, counting down.
CAGCAAGAGCTTTCCACTAGATGGTTTGTTCAGAATTTGAACATTAAAGTTGAGCAAGAGGATTCAATTGGGCAATGGTTTCTACACCCGGCGTTGCTTTGTGAGCCTCATTTAGTGTTAGTCTATCATCACTGTCTTGGCCTGAATCACACTGAGATGAGAATTTATGATGTTCTTTTAGAATTACCCTTAAGACCATAACTGAAAAGAGAGGGTATGTTAGGAACCCGATGGTTCCTAATGGAGATTGATGGGAATTATAGAGAAATGGAGGGGGATTGTAGTGAAATTGACTTAATTCGAGGTAGTCATCCTCCATAGAGAAATTGAGAGATTAAAAGAGAGAGAAAGAGAGAGAGAGAGAGAGAGAGAGAGAGAGAGAGATGCACTAATGCACTAAGAAATTAGTTTATTCTTCATTGATATCTCATATTGGATTACAATCAAGTATTTATAGGAAACTAGCTCTAATCTCATTGGTCCACATGGCTTTATCCTATTGGTTCTATTATTCCCCATGTGCATTAATAATTCCAACATGTGCTAAATGTGATTAACATGCTTGGAAATGTACCTAACTAACTAACTTCCTAAATCTCAATACAACAATTATTATCCATATGCTTATAGCATTCCTAACATTTCCCTCCCCTTGAAAACACCTTGACCGTTGAACACGCCAACAACTCCAAAGCAATAAATCACAGCCCAAAATTTGAGTAAACAGGTTTCAGTTCGAATTAGACCAGCAAATGAACACTCCCGATAGAACCTTGACCTTTGATTTGTTGGATAATTGAAGCCATGCGCAACAATCCCAACAAGAAAAGTTTACTAGTACACCATCACATATGAGAGTGTGTCCCTCTGGACCAATAAGACCGAATTCTATCATTCTTTGTTGTCCATAGTATACATCATCTTCATTTTTTGCGTAGACCATAGCCAAAGCACCAAGGAACTTGAAACATTTTATACCTTTCCACATAGCCAATATTTCCTTGTCCTTTGAAACAAATTCACCACTCCATTTTGTAATTACAAAAGCCAACTTCTCATAAACTTCATACCCACACATCATTCTCAATGCCAAGGGGTGTTCAAATGAATGGTCGGTGAATGGGAAGTATATATCAATCCAAAATATTTCCAAAGTACCAACTATATCGCAAGGTTCAAAATTTCTCACCTCTGGACAAATCTCCTTCCCATGCAATGGACCACAAGCACCCAGTGTGATTTTGATCTCTAAGTGATCTACATTGACGAAGAATGTTGGAGTTATACCAAAATGATAACCCAGGAACTATTATTCAATTTTCTTTGTTCACTAAATGCAGTAGGTTTACTATTCTCAAGAACCACTGTTTGTTCTTTGAGCTTCTCAGGACTTTTGTTTAATGAACAACAAAGATTATAACATGGATCTTCAAAATCATGGGCAAGTTCAGTTGATTCACGAAGCTTACCAAAACTCACTAATTCCTTTAAATCAAGAAACTCTTCAAGATCAGCCACATCTTCACTGTCATTTGCATCTTCACTGTCAAGGGTAGTTTTTGTTGATTCAACAACCTGAAACTTGTCACTTGTTCCTTCAAGAAGCTGTAACTCCTCTTCCGTCATATTCTCGAGATCCTCCTGCACTCTTGAAAGTTCTTCCCTCATGGCCATGTTAGATTCAACCAAGGCCTTCATCTTCTTTGAAATATCCTTGACTTCTTCTAAAGCTTTGTTCAACATTTGCTGTATTTCTTTCAAAAGTTTTCTTTGATCACAATTGCTCATCTCCGGATCAACGGCTTTGATACCACTTGTTAGGAACCCGGTGGTTTCTAATGGAGATTGATGGGAATTATAGGGAAATGGAGGGGGATTGTAAGGAAATTGACTTAATTCGAGGTAGTCATCCTCCATAGAGAAATAGAGAGATCAAAAGAGAGAGAGAGAGAGAGAGAAAGAGAGAGAGATGCACTAATGCACTAAGAAATTGGTTTATTCTTCATTGATATCTCATATTGGATTACAATCATGTATTTATAGGAGACTAGCTCTAATCTCATTGGTCCACATGGCCTTATCCTATTAATTCTATTATTCCCCATGTGCATTAATAATTCCAACATGTGCTAAATGTGATTAACATGCTTGGAATTGTACCTAACTAACTAACTACCTAACTAACTAAATCTCAATGCAACAATTATTATTCATATGCTTATAGCATTCCTAACAGGGTCTAATGGGAATGGAATTGTCTACATTTTCACCTTCACAGTTTAAAGGTGAGGGCTAAGGCAGTGGTTTGTCCATAGAAAATGCCTTAATTTTAAGGGTAAGAAGCAACTAGAGAGAATCAAAGAGAGGTTCATGAGTCATATTACAATGTTACATTGGTAAGTTTGTTTCTCTTTGGATGTTTCTCACAATTTGGGTGGTGGGTGTTGCTTTGGAAGAGAAGATAATGGCTTCCCTAGGAGAGAAATTGGTTTTACTAATGTATCAAGTAACATGATAATTCGATCCTTAAAGCAAAATCCTTGGTTCCTTCATTGTAACATACACAATGTAGTGTAGCAAATAGCCAAATAGACCCTATATATGAAAATGAGATTCCCAAATATTTTCTAAACGAGGCAAGAATTCTATATAGAATTAGAGCACTTTGTTCTTGTCTACAAATCAGAGTCATTTCTCATAGGATGCTTGCCTTAATTTTCATCACATACCAAAACATGTTCAGTACTTGCCGTAGAAGTGGAAATTTTGCAACCAATCATAAAGCACCACATGCTATTTAGTGGGTTCTACTAACATTATTTAGAGACCAATGAAAATATTCCAAGTGTTTCTAAATAAAAATTGCAAATAATACTTAAGGGTCAATCACACGTCAACACGTGTTGATATTTTAATTTTAAATGACATAAGCAGTCAAATTAAATACCGTAATGCGTAATTTTAAATTAGAACACTTTGGCTAATTATATAATGTCATGAGTCCCTTGGAGGACAAGACATAAGTCCCTTCATTTAAATTATGTCCTGTGTCACTGCTCATAGCCAATCAAGTGTGATCACTTGTTCCCAAGACTCCTATAAATAAAGACCCTCCTCAATCTTATGCGAGGAATTCAAAAACATTTAAAGGTCTCGAAACTTTGCCGGCATTAAGTTCCAAAGCCTCTAGGACCTTCACCTTCGAAAACGAAGAACATTCGAAGCAAAAGCATTCAAGTCATCCTTCTAGATCTCATAGCTCATTGGAATCAAGCTCAAAAGCCTCTATAGATACCAAGAGTCTATAAATTAGTAAAGCTCTACGAATCTAAACCTCCAAAACTCCAAAGAACATTCACTACAAATTTTCAAAGACGAAGAACATTCATCCAAATCATTCTTCCAAGTTTCAAAGTTCTACATGAATCAAACTTCAAAGCATCTAGAAACTTCAAAAACTTTGATCCATCGAAGTTTCATTGAATTCAAGCTCTAAAGCCCCAAAGAACTTCCACCAAAATTTTCGAAGATCAAGAAAATTCAAAGAACCACGAAGAACACAAAAAACAAGAAATCTCTGGCAAGCACACAGCCAGAGATTCATCGCAATTTCATTCAAAACATCTTTCAAGAACAATCGAAGCAAAAGCATTCAAGTCATCCTTCTAGATCTCACAGCTCATTGGAATCAAGCTCAAAAGCCTCTATAGATACCAAGAGTCTATAAATTAGTAAAGCTCTACGGATCTAAACCTCCAAAACTCCAAAGAACTTTCACTACAAATTTTCAAAGACAAAGAACATTCATCCAAATCCTTCTTCCAAGTTTCAAAGTTCTACATGAATCAAACTTCAAAGCATCTAGAAACTTCAAAAACTTTGATCCATCGAAGTTTCATCGAATTCAAGCTCTAAAGCCCCGAAGAACTTCCACCACAATTTTCGAAGATCAAGAAAATTCAAAGAACCACGAAGAACACAAAAAACAAGAAATCTCTGGCAAGCACACAGCCAGAGATTCATCGCAATTTCATTCAAAACATCTTTCAATCCACTTTTCAATCTAAATAGAGGACATCTTGTAGTCGAGTCAAGACTGCATCAACAAAATACTTGAATTGAAGACTTTTCTAAGGAAATCGAATTAAAGGATTATTTTATTATATTATAATCTAAATATAAAAAATTATATCTACAAATTCATTAATACAAATTTACACTTGAGATTTTGTGTTACAATCTTTCAAGATTTCTCACTACCTTTTTCATTCAATCTCAATTCATTGACCCTTCACAAGCTCTGTGCTATTGAATCCTTTAAAGCTTGTTTGGATGAAGAGAGTTTTGAGCGATATCGCTCAGTTTTCTGTTTTCATCATCCAAATCATGTGGGTCCCACCTGTTTTCAAAACACAGCTATTGTTTGGATTAGTTTTCAATCCTTGTTTTCATCACTCAATTCTCTGATTTTTTAGTAATGAGTTATGGAAACTGAAAACACATTTTAGGTGTTTTCAGTTTTCAATGGCATTTTCGTAATTATCAGCCGCAATGTTTGACTTTTGGGTTTTTTTTCTTTTTCTTTTTTCTTTTTTCTCACTGGGTTCAGTGAGGGTTTTTTTTTTTTTTTTCTTTTTTCTTTTTTCTCACTGGGTTCGGTGAGGTTTTTTTTTTTCTTTTTTTCTTTTTTCTCACTAGGCTCGGTGAGGTTTTTTTTTTTCACTAGGTTCGGTGAGTTTGGGTATTGGGAGTTGAAGGGAAAAAAAAAAAAAAGTAAAAGTTGTACCACGTGATAGGTATGGAACCCACAAACAGTTGAAAAATATTGAGTGATGACAAGTAAGTGATAGTGCCAAACATGTGGGGTGTAGGGAGTTGAGTATTGTAAGTGATGAGTGATAAGTGATAAGTAATGAATGATGAGTGACGAAAATTGAGGGATGAGTAATAAGTGACCATTTTTTAAAACCAAACAAGGCCTTAATTTTTGTTTTTTACTGTTCACCTCTTTCATATAGCAATGTGACAACTACTATGATGCTGACAGCTGACCTTTAACTGGCTTTCAGTGTTCTAATTGTACTTTTTTATCATGCCCACATCAATTTTGTACAGTGATAAAGAACGAGGGAGGCCATCTTCTCTTGGACCATTAATTACAACGAACTTTAAGATTATCCAAATCAAAATGCCAACAGTTCTACCCAGTTAACACCAGACTCAGGTGAAATATTTGAAATCTAAATGTAGAACATGCATGAACAGTAAAAATGTTCTCTTCCGATACCAAATTATTACAACATCTTCACAGTATATGAAGGTGTGACCCCAAGTCGAAATAAAATATAATAAAATTGTACCTGACCCACCACAACTTAAAAGTAATGTAAAAATATTGTAAGATTTTTTTCTTGTTCCTAAATTTTCAACAATGAATATTTGGCAAATTTTTGGGTTTTGTTACTTGGAAAAATATTTTGAAAATAATGTAGTTATTATCCTAGCTGCCTAGATTAATCCAACATATTTTGTGATTTTCCAATCTTTTCTTTTCTCAAGAAATCAAATCCCAATTTTTTTTCTTCTTCTCACTGATCACCTTGCTGTTCTCCTTTTCTGCATTTCAAGTTGGCTTCTATTTACTCTACCTTCCTTTTTTTCTTTAACTTCCTGTTACAATCTTGCAGTACTTTTCTATATATGGTTGTTGGTTTTCTCTATTTTGTAATGGCTTAATGAAAAACTCTCTTTAGTCTCCACGGTGCTTTTTTTTAAGTCTTTTCGTAAGTTTTTAATTTTCTCTCACTGAACTGATATTGATATAAATAAATGTAAATCTACACGTTTATCTTATCCAAAAAAAAAACAAAACTACACGTTTATGGTTGAGAAGCAATTTTCTACTTTTCCCTCGGACACTTATCACATCAGCCCATGTGAAATACAATTTCTTCATATAATTAATTAGTTTTTAACTTTTCCTTTTGCACTGTTTTTAACTTTAGTAAATAGTATGCCGAAGTTTGTTTTTATTTTGCCAGTAGATTCGTCTTTAATTCAACCCAAGTGTATTTTGCTTTTGTAGTAAAATACACATTTAATTTGTACAAATATTATCTTACTTCTTTTTTAATAATAGATTAGTTACTAAAGATAAACATATAAATTTACAATAATTTACTTAGTACTAATATTAATTTATTGAATTATCAATTATCCAATAAATATATTTTACTAACAGTATCTGTTACAGTTGAATTTGCAGGGAAAACAAAGTTTTTTTTTTTTTTAAGAATTGGAATTGATAAAACTATATTTAAGATCTACCATGCCACAAGAAATATTAAGTGATTATCAATATTATCAATAAAAAAAAAAAAGGAAATATTAACGAAACTCAAATACAAAAACTTAATTAGTAATTTTGCATTTCAAAAGTAATAAAAATATTTTTTAAATATATATAATGAAAAAATAACCCATTTAAAATTATGGTTTTACACCCCAAAATGTAGGAATGGCAAAATTTGTCCGACCCGCAGGTACCCGACCCGCGAAGCAAATGGGGCAAGTGTGGGTTTTAAAAATCCCACCCATAGTGGTTTCGGGGTAGGTTCGAGTATTAGACAAACCCACCCAAACCCGACCTACACACACACACACACACACACACACACACATATATATATATTAAATAATTTTTTTTTAAATAAAAACCCTAACTATAAATATCTAACTTTCTAATTCTAACCCTAATCACTCTCTCGCACTCTCACTATCACTCCCTTAGCCGCCCTCCCTCTCCCTCTCCCTCTCCCTCTCCCTCACTTCCACTCTCACCCTCACTCTCTCAGTAGCCAACCCTCCTTCACCTCACCAGTCCCTTACCCGCACCACTCCCTTCTCCACTTCTCCTCCCCCTTATCACCATGGTATTTCTAACCAAACTTGATCTTTTTTTTTTTTTCCTTTCTCAAGGCCTTAAAGGGCATGGCAGGGTGAGGCGAGGCCTACAAGGGCCCATAGGGGCGAGTATGGGGACAAAAAAAAACCCATTTAGTTAATGGGCAGGTGACAGGGTAGGGGTGGGGATAAAGAAACCCACCCCGAACTCAACTCATTGTCATTCCTACCAAAATGCATTGACCTAGCCCTGCACCTACAAAGCACAAAGCTTGGCCAAACAAACCCATAAGAAACCCACCACGAGTCACTATGCTAAGCTCATGAGAAACCCATGGCCACCAAAGTCATCTAACAAATCAACCTTTGCCATGCTAAGCTCACTTAACGATGGTTAAGCTACACACAACTCTAAATAATTGAGCCATACACAACCTAAATAGAAACCCTGACCAACTCCTGGCCAAATGGTTTCCTCTCTCCCATTTGTAGGTCTCAATTCATACCTCTAACAAGTGCCCAAACAAACCCCTCTCGCCAATCCCCAAACCCTATGCCCATTTTAGACCTTCAAAGAGTAGAGAGTAATAAGAGCTTAGTGAGAGATGATTAGATATTTAGGAAAGTAAGAGATGATTTAGATTTAATTCATCTTTATATTGTTTTCTAATTATTTTATTTTTTTATTTATATAATTTTTTAGATTTTAAAGAATTGTTTTTCTTTTCACTCCTTATCTTCACACATAACCACATATTAAATTTTTTTTTTTTTTTTTTTTTACAACCTATGAACAGTAAGGTTGCATATATGCAACCTTACTATTCATAGGTTGCAAATTTATTTAAGTTTACAAACCCAGATGTAGTGGGTTTTTGGTGACTTAACTGTAAAATAACAATTGGGGGATATTTACACTTTACACCCTAATGCTAGTGCTCTTAGAGCAACCACATCAGTGGTTGCAAAATCTTGCAAAATACAAAAAGTAGCTTATTTTACACATTTTGACCAAAAAAACACTCACATCAATGGGTGTAAAATTGTGCATAAATGCACAAGTGCTACAGTAACCGTGCATATATGCACAGTTACTATAACCCTTCTATACATTATTTTAATATTATTTCTCTCCCCTCACATTCTCTCTTCCCTTGACTCTCTCTCTTCAATTCATAATCTTTGCAACTGATAATTCCCACCGCCAACCACACAGATCCAACACCACCACCCATATCACCGCAACTCAGCACCACCAAACACCACCACCGCAACCCAACACCGCCAACCACCACCACCGCAACTCGGACACACCATAAAATCAACGAAAAATTAAACAAACCCACACACGGTCACACCACAAAATGAATCAAAAATCAAACACACCCACACCCGCACACGGACACACCAACAGAGACAGAGATAGAGAGCATTTTTGTGAACTTGTGGTTGTGGGTCGACTAGAACAGTGCTTGTGGTGCTTTGATTGTGGATCATTCCTTGTGGATCATTGATCGGTATTCATGGATCAATTGATCATGGATTGGAGAGGTGATTTCATCACCATTGCTATCGCCGCCGTTGCATGTGGATCGATGATGTGAATCGGTGCTGGTGGTGTAGATAGGTGCTTGTGGGTCGACGGAGATCGGTGGTGCTTGTGGGTTTTGATGGTTATGGTGCTTGAGATGGAGTATTGATCTGATTGTGAGAGAAAGAAGAAGAAAGAAGAGCAAGAAAAAGAAATAGGAAACGGCAAAGAGATAAGGAAAAAGAAAGAAGAAGAAACAGTAGGAAGAATAAGAAGAAAAAAAAAGAGCAAAGATAAAATAATATTAAAAAAAGAATATAAAAATATTATTTATATAAAATATAGTGTATAATAGATGGACTTATGTGAGTGTTTTGTAAAAATGATAGTGTAAAATAAAAATAAATAAAAAAAGGTAGTTTTTTTTATAAAATAGACGAAATCTTTTAAAAGAACTGATGCAGTTGCTCTTACATGACAATCTTGGATGGTATTTATCACATCTAGGCACGAAGCAGGATAAAAATGTACAACTTACATTTATACTCTTTTTGACTTACATTTATACTCTTTTGTTTTAAGGGTATAGCTGTTATAATGCTCTCAGTAGTCAATTCAAGTGCCTTCTTGACAAAAGTTTGTTACAATTCTGTACTAATCATACAACTATTGAAATACAAGCACAACAGTTTTATCATTAAAAGAAATAAGAAAAAATGAATGTTTAATATGTGTGTAAGACACCCTTGAACATTTAGACCCCAATTACAAAATTATCAATTCAAGCTTAATGTCAAACAATAAATGCGTGGAACATGAACATAACCGAATAACCGAATTGATAAGCTATCTAAACCATAAATAATCACAATCACAGTAGTAATTAAATGGTAAAAATAAAAGGAAGAGAGATGCAAACACAAGGACAACACTTGATGTGTTATCGAAGAGGAAACCGAAACCTTCGACGTAAAACCTCTCCGCCGCCCTCCAAGCAGTCAATAATCCACTAGAAAATGTAGTTAGGATACATGAACAGTAATAGACCCTCCAAGCCTAATCAACCTAGAGTACCTAAACCCTCCAAGTTTCTTGCTCCAACGAGGTTACGCCGAACCTTTTTTTTTTCTAGCTTACCGGATTCCGCTATAGCCCATAGCATCAACCAATATGAATTGGTCTCTTCCTAACTGCTTCCCAAAATACTAAATAAACCTTCTCATAGACATGGGTATGGTGAGAAAATGATTTGGCCAAGAACCTCTCAAGGATGTATCAATGGAGAGGAAGACAATAGAGGAATTTGAAGAGTCTCTTAGGTGAAGATTGTGGATGAATCAATCTTGTTTTTCTCTAGGGTTTCTCTCTCTGGAAGCTCTCTACATTTCGTGGGTATAAGGGTCTATATATAGTGGTGTGTGTTTGGAATGTGAAGAGTCAGTTTTTCCCAAACAGGGTGGTCTGGCGACTTGGTCTCGTGACTGGTCTGAGTCGCGAGTTCAAGCCGCGAGTTAACAGCCTGGCCAGCCTGGGACTTTTGTCTTATAGTGCGACAGCTGGCGTGACTCTTCAACTCCCCTGCATGCTTCACACGTGTGCTATAGTTGGCGGCTTGCCAGTTGCAAGTCAGCTGCGAGTCTTTACATCCTTGCACAATCTTGAGCATTGCTTCACACTCTCTTACACACTACCCTTACATGAATCTCACCTAAATACAGGGTTACTAATTGCTAAAATACAAGCAAATTTGGCACGGAATAAAACCAACAAGATGATTGATTAAATTCAACCTTACAATCTCCCCCTTTGGCTATTCTGTGACAAAACCCTACAACAGACTTTAAACTTAACGCGTGAGTTAGGAATAGTTGAACAAAACTCACTCACACCTAACTCTAGATTCTGATAAGCTCTTGAACCATAAGAATAAGTATCTCCTAAAACATAATAACACAATAATATCATTGTATGCAGAAAACTTGAAATGCATATAGAGCAAGCACAATGCGATCAAGCAAAATGGGATAAAACAATAAACCATGGCTTGACCAAAAAAGCAATCACTATATAATAGTGATCACAATGCTCATTCACATAAGGAATGAACATCCGGACATGCAAGCTAATAAGCTCATTTGCAGAGTATGGTTTGCATGTCTAGCACTCAAACAATGCATAAAACATATATGCATCTAGGAACAAAATCCTACAAGGGCACAAGAGTGATGTACTTAAAGAAAATGCATAACATATAACAACAAGTACTTAAGCCACAAAGCATAGGTACAAAAACCTAAAAGCTTACAAAAGCAAATGGTTACAGATGTATCATACAAAAAAAAAGTATTTTAAATAAACTAAAAGTGCTTAAAGTTTCTTCCCTTCAAAATGATAAGAAACTGTAATGCACTTGGAGCATATATACCTGTAACCTGAAATACTTGCACAAAACACATTAGATCCTCACGGTAAAGCAAGTCATAAAAATGACAAGTATAATGTAACAAGTAAATTGCGATCAAATAATCATGATATGAAACATGTGAGCAACTTGATCAAACACCAAACACCAAAACAAAGTTTTCTTATTAATTCAATGTCTTCTCCCCCTTAGTATATGCATCTCCCCTATGGAATATCTCTCCCCCTACAAATGTGCATGAGAAATAGAATTTCTCCCCTTAAGGATGTGTACAAAAGTCATATAAAAATGACAAAACACTCCGATATACTCTCTAGAGTATACTCTCTCCTTTTTTGTCAGGAATAGACAAAAAGTCAAGGAGAAAAGAGGGTAAGAGAAGAAGGTATGAACAATGATAATGATGCATGAAGGGTGCGAGGAGAATTAGAAAATAAAGCTCAAACCTAAGATAAAATAAAATGCTACAAAGTATAAAGTAAACATGACATGCTAGGATGAAAAAGCAAGGTATAGACCAATGCATGACAAGGGTAGCAAAAGTGTGTGCAAGAGGTGGCTATGTGCAATACATGACCAATGCATGGAAAATGTACATGTGGGGCAAGGTGTGTTAAATACACAACTAATGAACCAAACATGTTCCTAATGAGGAAACATGAGAAACCCCAAAGTTTGGTACTCATCGGAGTCCAAACAAACAGAAAATGCCTAAGAGGCAATTTATCAAACACCTAGCATACACAAAATGAACAATAATATGAAACAATACATGAACATCATGAAATCCACCCTTAATACATGTTCTTTTTACCACAAGGGGCCAACATTCAAAACAAATCATTAAAAGAAACCAATCCCATACAAAAATTTGACAAAAATTAAGTTTCCCCAACCTCTATGATGAAAATCTCAACCAAGAGCACAAAACTCTCCAAAACATAATTTAAGGATCCAAAGCAATGAAAAGTGTTTAAAATTATTTTAGAGATATTAATAGAATGAAAAATCATTCAAATTTGTTGGGTTTTGATGTAAAAATATTGAAAAAGGGGTTTTAGAAAGGATGGGAGAGGTTTAAAATAAGTTTCCCACGAAAAAGCTCTTAAAAAAGCTGTTTTTGGGCATTTCGCGGCTGGGCGAGTCGCGAGAGAGTCGCGAGTGAGTCGCGAAAGTCTTCTGGATGAACTCGCGACTGGAGCTCGCAGCTTGTAAGTCACCAAAACGAGTTGCCAAAAATTCTGACACTTGTTTTTCAACCCAAAGCATGTTTAAACAATGAAAAACAAAATAAGCACTAAACATGAACACAAAGAGTGATAAAAATCACTTCCAAAAACATATAAAATGATCAAAAAATCTTTTTGGATTGATCCATATAAAGTTGAGCACACACACATCACATTTAAACAAGTACAATCGAATAAATGAATAAGGCATTCATTGAACATTAGGCATGTGTGTTGTGTGTGCGTGTATCAAGTGTGGAATAGTCCTTAATCTAAAATGAAGCTTCAATGATCAATTCAATCAAGTCATACGCAGCTAATACTAAGTCAAGTGGTCTATCTCACTTATAGAAATATGCATATATGACCTCCCACAAGAAAATGATTACATATCTTTGAAACTTTTCGTTTGGCTTCTTTACAATTCATACCATTTGATCATTTTTAATCTTTACATTTCTTTTTGAGATTGATGCCTGAAATTTTTTATATTTCAATTTAATGAACAAGTCTTTGGCTTTTTGGGGCATCATACATTTTCATAAAAGTCGCTTTCCCTTTTTCCTAGTCAAATACTTGTATGTGCGACGCCTTTTGCAACTCATTATCTTTTTTCATTTTGAGATTTACATTTGTTGAGCTCTTTAAACAATAAAAAATAAAAGAGTGGGAAGAGATATAGACACAAGTCTACGCATGTATCAAAACCAACATGACTATTGACTAATCATTCATGACAAGTTTAAAGATCGATTTACAACAATCACATAAAGATGTCAAGATTTTTCCCACAAAGATATAAGTGCATAAAGAACAAGCTAAGCTCGTAAATGCATAAAACCATTTGTACAAAGGCACAAGGCAAAACTCACATGTGATATGTGCTCAAACATATACGATTAAACTTTTTAAATTTTTCACTTTTTATGTAGTTTTGGATTTTACTCACACAAAATTAAAACAAAAAAGTTAAGATCAAAACAAAAACAATGCATACAAATAAATGCAAGATGCACAAATGCATGAAGATATGGCATCTAATGCATGAAGGGTTCAACAAGGATCGAAAGAATTAGATTAAGGACCAAAAGAGCAAATGCTCAACCATAGGAACCCTTCCTCATCCAGACGGAACGATTGTTTGAAATGAGTGTCTCAAAAGAAGTAAGACGAGGGTTGGAAGAATGAGAACCGGAGATGCACATAGTCAAGGAGTTAAGAGCATTAAACACTTTCTTCAACAACATGCTATTTTCACTCAAATCCGATTTACCCTTTTTAGCACAACTTCCAAGAAGTTCAAGTTTTTCTTTTCTTTTGATTATTTTAAGAGCATGAAACTTAGAGCAATGAGGTTTTAGATGGCCAAAAGCACCACAATGGTGACACACAATGTGTTTAGGTCCACTAGGCTTTTTGGGAAGGGATCTAGTAACATGGTTTCGTTCTCTCTTCAACTTATAACATTGATGTCACGACCCAAATCCATGGAACATGGATTTAGATGCATGACTAACCTACTGAACTTATATAACTCAATGAACATAATTAATTTAAACATAATTCAATAAAACTCCAAAAAGACAATGCTCTTAATCAATCTTTTACAATACTAAAATCCACAATTTAGAATAATCTCCAAAATACTGTGAAATCTAGAGCAAAATAAAAAAAAATTAAAAAAAAACTAATAATCTTTTAAGACTTCCAAGTATTATTGACTTCGCCTAAAACTCCCACGCTCTACCTTGCACCTTATGAAACAATCCAAAGGTTCTGTTCCCCAACTAAACTTTAATTTGAAAAATGTAATTAATGGGATGAGCCACACATCTAGTAAGTAATTATACAGAATACACAATAGGATAGAGTTAAGCAAAGTACGAGTACTTTGATTTTTCACAAACTCATTCAATGATATCAAAAATAATTATTCTAAAACATATAATGAATCACTTAATACATATGTAATCACATCTTAAAGTCATTAGAAAACACATACATACAACTGATCAGATCACAATGTCACATATACACATCACATATTCTCACATACAATCCTGTGAGCGGATACCAACATCTAACCCTTACTGGTGAGGGATCGACACATATTCTTACATACAATTCTGTGAGCGGATTTACACATATATCTGATATATCTGATCAATTCTAAAAACACTTATTTTGAGTTACATATCACAAAAGTAAAGTTTATACAAAATATAATAATTTACTTGATATTAACAATTATTCCAAATATAGAGGCATATCACAGATCATAATATCGAATAGAAAATAAATCAAAGGATGCTTGACTCTCTTGGGGAACGAATAGAAACTGAGGAGTTTATATAAATATATTACAATTCTTGAGTGCATCTGAAAATTCAGTTTGCTAAAAGAAACATTTTAAATACCATTTGGAGAATAAGAATATGACTTTGAAATCACTTGGTTTTAACAAATTTAAGAACAAGAACCTTTTTAGAAAACTAACATTGAAACTCAATTATTTACAAAAAATAGTTTAGTTTAGAAATCATCTTTTAAAAGAGATTTGGAAATTCAAACGTTATTTAAAATTCGAAGTATCTTTTAAAAACATTATTTAATAGTCGAAATTTCTCTTTCAATGTTGCAAAATACTTTTGACAAACTTTAGAAAATATAAGTTTGAAATACAAAACTTTTGAAAACTTTTAACTTCTAAGAACCTAAAGGACAAAACTTGTGCATATTATGCATAATTACTTACCTCTCTTGCTAATACTTCTGGACACAGCTGAACACTTTAATCTTTCGTAAGCTCTAAACAAAAGAATGCGTTAATCAGTAAGCATGGAATCTAATCCTTATAAACCTTTTCCTTCCTATTGTCCTACAAAAATCAGGTGTGAAAGCTACTTCGTATATACCATTGAATTAAGCAATTTAATATTCCTTATCAAAATCCCACCACAACAATGTTTCCCCAAAACTAATCCGTACCACTAGAGTTCAAACAAATTTTTATAGCCACAATTGATATTCTAGGCCACCTTAAAATACTCAATAAGATCCAAATATATATTTATAGTATCCATAGAAAATCTCTACCCGTAGGACTTAATATATATATATATATATATATATATATATATATATATATATAACCCAAAGAAAACGTAAAAGCCATGTGTATAATCGAACTGTGTAACCCGTGGCTTTATTCTAGCAAGTTTTGTAATCCATGGCTTTATCTAGACAGCACACAGTGGCTTTGTTCTTAAATGTAATCGGTGGCTTTATAATACCAAAGTAAAAAGACTACAATAGAACTAGAGCCCAATGTGGTACAACAGGTAACTAAGAATTGTTCAAAGTGTGGTAAAAAGCATAACGGTGTTTGTTATCGTGAAAGTGGGGCATGTTTTAAGTGTGGAAAAATGGGTCATCGTATCAAAGATTGCCCAGCTTTGAAGAGTGAGTCGATGGTTAAGTCTAATGATGTGAATCAAAGGCCAAAAATCCAAGGACGAGTGTTTGCTATTACTGGGCAAAGTGATAAGGAAACTAAGCCAGGTATCATCTCCTTATATTCTCTTAATAAGTAAAATAATGGTTGCTGAGTTTATGTAAGTATTGTATGGTTATGATAGTAGACAAGGAAGTAATGGCTAACTTATTTCTCTTTGAAAATTGAGATTTTGATATAATATAATGTGGATTGGTTATTAGGATATTTTTGAGTTCTAGATAAGGGTTGTATTCAATAGTGTATTTTCCTGTGGAAAGGATATTGTGCATTGACAATAGGTCATGGAATAGGATGACTGTGAGGAATAAATATCGATTACCCAAGATTGTCCTTAAATTAGGTTACCGTCAACTCAAAGTTAAGAAGGAAGATATTCTTAAGATTGCCATTCATACATGTTATGGACAATATTGAGTTTTAGTAATGTTAATTTGGTTGACTAATATCTCTCTCTATTCAAGGACTAAAGTATGTCAAGTTTAGAGGACTAAACTTACTTTAAGGGGCGAAGAGTGTAATACCCCGATTTGATTTTATAATTATCACCGTCATCGGTATTATTATTATTATAGAGTTGGGGTACAGTATGCGTGTGCACGGTAAGATGGGAGTAGACAGTTTTATGGTGCTACAAAATAGGCGAGAAAATTAAAATTTTAGTGCATAAAATTTAGTGCAGCAATTAAAATAAGAAATAAATAAATAAAAGAGGAAAATGTTTGATGGGCCTCTTGGAGACTAAAGAAATAAGTTTAAGTGGGTTTTAAACTACAGCCCACATCTCTGATGCGTCAAATATAAGGTAGATGAAGAAGTAAATTAGGGTTTTTCATAGAAAAGAATTCATCACTAAGGAGGTTAGGAGGTGTATTTTTCCTTGGAGTCAACTAAAGAGGCAACCAAAGAATTCCAGGTATGTTTTCTCATTTGTTAGAATCAAAGAATTAAAAAGTTAGAACTTTATCATGGAATCGGTAGTGATGGGTAGATTGTTTAAAAGGGGATTGTTTATACTATAAATCTTAATTTCGTGTAGATGATTTTACGTTCTTCATTGGGTTATATACATATTAATTCTTAGATTGCAAATCCTAATTCAAGAACAATACGTCACTGACATTTTCTTGGTGGTTATATAAATTAGATGTGTAACGACCCAAGGAAAAGCACTAGCCACATCTGCGTTATACTTCAAAAGGACTAGTCACAATTGAAACTTCTTGTAGTTGTTAATAAAGCCCAGATCTACCCAGTAAATACCCGATGTGGGACTCATCACACACCCACACACATCACACAATCAATCATATTGGGGCATCACAATTGAGGTCTTATATGACCAATCACCCCACAATGGTGAAAGTTGGAACAAACTTAGATCCATCCAAAACCTTAGGTTGAGACCTAAACGGAGGCTTTGACTTAAGAGCCTTTCTCTTCACCTTTTGGTTTCTTTTATATGGAGGAATGTGCACCGATGTGTCCTTTGAGGTAGAACACACAATAGACACAAAATCGGGTACCACAACATGATTGCAACAAATATTTTCATCCTTTTTAACAATAGGTTCAGCAATCAAACACTTGGCACGCATCTTAAGAGATTCATTTTCACATTTTAGCTCATCAACAAGTTTGTTAGACAAAACAAGTTTAGAATCCAAGTCCATATTCAAACATTCAAACTCTTTCAGCTTTTCAAGAGAATTTTTAGCAAGTTTCTTATATTTTTCAACCAATTTGTTTGCTTCATTAAGCTTAGCAATTAAATCATCATTTTCACAAAATAACTTGCTCAAATTCTTTTGAAACTTCTTAGCATTTTTCTTCAAATGTTTGATGTTAAGAATATCAACAACATCCAAAGATTCATGTAACATAGCATCACAATCATGAGGATTATCACTCATAGATGCATTTTCATAAACACGTAGCACGTTACATTTATCATTAACCAAATCATACAAAAAGGCATATAAAGCACAATCCATGGCAAATAAACACAAGAAGTCAAGGATCACACTTAGGTATTTAAACCACAATAAGTGTACCCGCTCTGATACCAATTGAATGTTCAATATGTGTGTAAAACACTTAGACCCCAATTACAAAATTATTAATTCAAACTTAATGTCAAACAATAAATGTGCAGAACATGAACATAACTGAATTGATAAGCTATCTAAACCGTGAATAATCACAATCACAGCAGTGATTAAATGGTAAAGATAAAAGGAAGAGAGATGCAAACACAAGGACAACACTCAATGTGTTATCGAAAAGGAAACTGAAACTCTTGGTGTAAAACCTCTCTGCCGCCCTCCAAGCGGTCAATAATCTACTAGAAAATGTAGTTGGGATACATGAACAGCAATAGACCCTCCAAGCCTAATCTACCCAGTGTACCTAAACCTTCCAAGTTTCTTACTCCAACGAGGTTGTGCCGAACCTTTTTCTTTTCTAGCTTACCGGATTCCGCTATAACTCATAGCTGTTGACACCCTATTTTGCAACCCGCGTTTAACCTCATTGGGAGGGTAAAAAGGTAATTTTGACTTGGAAATATGCATCTTGATTCTGGTCATTAGATTTTTAATCTCATTTCATCAAAATGATCTTGATGTTGTAACGATCAAATCGACTGGTCATAAGCCTTAATCGAACCATCAGATTGAAAGTTATCATCAAATCAAGTTTTAATGGCCGAGATGCACTATCAAAAATTGAGTCCAACTATATGTGATTATGAACAATTGATTCCAATTGGTTATAATTCTAATCAATTTGAGATCAATGATGTGTCATAATTTGATTGGTTAGGATTACATTTTATGGTGAGGTTGCATACACCTAATTAATTAGATAGTTAAACATTAATTATTCAATGAGTAATTTGTGTAATTATCTTTTAATTAGTGTAAATTTGGAACCAATTAAGTCTGAAATTGGAGTGATTGGAGCCATTTAATGTTAATTGGGGACTAATTTGGGACCTATTAATGTTAATTGTGCTGAAACCATTTTCTAACAAATGACCTCTGCTCACTATTTCATCTATATCTCTCAGAATATTTTGAATCTGTGAATGAGGTTAATTTTCCCAGAAACTAGACATTTGGGGCTTCAATTTGAGCATAAGAATGAGACAATTCCGATCAGAATTGAGTCAGATATGATTTTTTGAAATTGGTTCCACAGGCTGTTACAGCAATTACGGGAAAACCGAATTTTGGCTTGCTCCCCACTCCCACCAATCTCTCCATTTAATGCACCAGATTTTTTCCAAGGCTAAAATGAGGTCTAGGTTCATAATCCTTGTCAACTCTCATTAAATGGCCTTCCATTCATATTCCCTCCACTACTACTATATAAACCTCCCTCTCTTTCATTCCAAAGGACACACAAAAAAACCCCTCTCTTCTCCTCTCTTGAGTTCTAGTGAAGTAGAGTAGTCTTGTCCTATCTTGGTCTTCCTGAGACTCAAGATATTGAGTGAGACTTATTCTCCCTCTCCTAGTTCTTCTTTTTTCCTCTTCCCTTAGGATCTCTACCAAGAGCCTCCTCCTCCATCATATAGATCTTGCATAAAGGTATAATCTCTTTCCCTAACTTGTTTATTGTATTGCCATGATGAGAATTTAGGATTAAAGCATGATAGTGATTATTTAAGTTCTCTTTAATATGTTTGAATGTTCTTGAATGTGTTCTTTACATGTTCTTGGTTGTTCATCACATGTTCATGCATAACACTAGTTTTAATCTTAAATCCATGTCAAAAATGTGAAAAACATGTTTGTCTAATAATTCTTTCAAATCCTTGAATCTAGGTTATCACCATCCACACACATTTACTAGAATTTATTTTTTTTCAATCCAAATGTAATGCTCAATAAATTGAATTAGGATTTATCACATGCACACACATCAAATTCAACATGCAAATTGATTGACATATTAGATGATATGATATGAATGTTGGCCACCGTAGTCTAGAAGACCGGTTTCACCGGGCAAGGTGGGTGCCTAACACCTTCCCACCTTGTAACATAGCCTCCGAACTTAGATCAAGGGTTAGTAGATCAAATGCTTATCCTTGTAATTTTCAATTTCTAGATTGTAACTAGGAAATAAAGTCATGTACTTTATCTTAGATTGTATCTAGGACCAAAGCCATGTAATTTCCTATGTTCAATGTAAATTCAATTTCAAATTAATAAAATGATGAATTTTTCAATTATGATTGTCTTATTTATTCCAACAATTAAATAAGTGGCGACTCCATTGTAAAACCCTTAATCTAAAGGGGAAAATATAACTAGTCGAATCTCCATTTTGAGAGACAATAACACAACTCCACCCATTCACGTGGGTTTGGCCCAACATTCCTATAAAAAAGGGGGCCGGGGGCGCGGTCTTTCACAATAGCATCAACCAATATGAATTGGTCCCTTCCTAACTGCTTCCCAAAGTACCAAATAAACCTTCTCGCAGATATGGGTATAGTGAGAAAAGGATTTGGCTAAGAACCTCTCAAGGATGTATCAATGGAGAAAAAGAGAGTAGAGGAATTTGAAGAGTCTTTTAGATGAAGATTGTGGATGAATCAATCTTATTTTTCTCTAGGGTTTCTCTCTCAAAATTCTCTCTGGAAGCTCTCTACATTTCGTAGGTATAAAAGTCTATATATAGTGGTGTGTGTTTAGAATGCGAAGAGTCAGTTTTTCCCAAACAGGGTGGTTTGGCAACTTGGCCTCGCAACTGGTCTGATTCGCGAGTTCAAGCCATGAGCTAATGGCCTGGCCAGCCTGGGACTTCTGTCCTATAGTGTGACAGCTGGCGTGACTCTTCAGCTCCCCTGCATGCTTCACAAGTGTGCTGCAGTTGGCGGCTTACCAGTCGCAAGTCAGCCGCGAGTCCCAGCTGCGAGTCTCTGCATCCTTGCATAATCTTGAGCATTTCTTCACACTCTCTCACACACTACCCTTACATGAATCACACTTAAATACAGGGTTACTAATTCCTAAAATACAAGCAAATTTGGCACGGAATAAAATCAACAAGATGATTGATTAAATTCAACCTTACAAAAAACTTAAGTCATAAGTTGTTATCAGTTTTCATTTAGACTTATTGTATGCATTATTTTTTTAATTACTATTAATAACTTGTCATTTAATTTTTATTAAAAAAATATTGTGCCATAACTTTATTATAATTACATGCAATTTCTTTAAAACTTTCTCTTCTCTCTTCGTGTATGTTAAAATATTTAGGATCTACTTAGTAAGAGATTTCTGGTAACGTTTTTTAAGTGTTATGGAAATACATATTGGTGAAAAAAGTATCGTGAAAATACATTTTTTGATGTTTAAACAACAATACCAAACCGGCTCTTAATATTTTTTTTTAAATATATATATATATATATATATGCAGTTTTTAATTTTATTTATTTTGTTTTTTATATGGAGAAAAATGGAATCAGAAATTTATTAACCACAAGATAAAAGCAGACTTCTCTGAAGTCACAGCCTCATTTCCAAGCTACATGTGGGGCTCACAAGCAGCCACCACACATCAGTATTCTCTCTGCTTTGTGGAATTGGACTTTGACACTCTAAAAAAAAACAGAACACGCACCAACGGACCAAACCCTACCCTATCCCGCCTGTCACTGACAAGTCTTGATGCACCGAACCTCATATCATCCTCCTCCACCACACAAAAAAAAAAAAAAAATTCAAAATTTGCTTTGCTTTTCTACCACACAACTCCACGTCCTCAATCAAAGATTTCCTAACACCAATTCGCATCCCCACGTAGGACAACCCACGTGAAGAAATTGCCACATCACCCCATCCCAATTATAGCTTCTTCCATTCCCATGCTACCTTTTTTTTTTTAATTTCTTTTTATCATATCACCTTGTTATGGTTGCAGTTGCACCACATCTCACCAGACCTAATGCACCTTTCCCTGCCCATACATTTTTTTGGGGACCTATATATTATTATATGTATATTCCCAATGTTTTTTAAGGGAAAAAGAAATAATATTATCCGCTAATTAAATCCGACAAAAAAATAATTAAAAAAAAAGAAAGAAAGAAATATATCTACACCGAAAAAGGCGTGGATAAACGTAGAGGGTGGGACCCCTATTTGGTTTTTCACGACGCATATAAAATCACAATCAGAGCCCAGGTGAGCGTCACGTGGCTTGTGGCCCAGTTGTGGATGGGAAACATCCACGTAGGATATATCAGAATCTCAAACCCCAACAGTATGGCTGACACGTCATCGCGTAATCCCAGGGAAAAAAAATATCTCGTAGAGAGAGAGAGAGAGGCGACAAGACTAGGCGATCTATCTATCTAACCAACCAAAAAATAAATAAAATAAAAGAGTACAGTAAAGTATTTTAAAGTCCTTTCAACACGCAACGTTCTCGCTACCATGACTGCGCGACACGTGTCATTAATTCACCTCATATTTTGTGGTGGTCTTTGGAATTGCACGGTACTCTGTACCCCCAAATAGCTATCATCCGCTACACATCTTCTCACAATTCCCAAATTGAACCCCCTAATAGTCCGTTTCCACGACAGTTTCATATTGACGTTTCTGTTTACTATTGGGTGTAAGAATACAGATATTAATTCTTTTTGCGCAGGGAATTAGAGTTGAGTCGCTTTGAAGAAGCAACAACTTGGAGGGGGGAACTGGTACAGATATTTAGTAGTTGCTCGCTGCAATAGTGAAATGACTAAAGTACCCCTAGGTCTTAACGCAATTTAGTGGAGAAAATCGCGTAATTAATCTCTAGAAACAAGGGCAGTTTCCATAAACCCCTACAACT
This sequence comes from Quercus glauca, assembly GCA_023736055.1. Lineage (NCBI taxonomy): Eukaryota > Viridiplantae > Streptophyta > Magnoliopsida > Fagales > Fagaceae > Quercus > Quercus glauca. The sequence continues at coordinate 51,908,721 of CM043322.1, read as the reverse complement.
TGCACTTTCCCTTCTTTCTTTCTCTATTATTTCTTCTTGCTCTTCTACGAGAGAGAGATAGAAAGAAAGAAAAAGAGAGAGAGAAAAATGGCGAAGGGTTGCGAGCTGTGTGGGAAAGCGGCGAGGATGTACTGTGAGTCAGACGAGGCGAGCTTATGCTGGGACTGCGATGAGAAAGTTCACGGTGCCAACTTTCTTGTGGCGAGGCACGAGAGGACCTTGCTTTGCCAAGTCTGTCGGTCTTTGACTCCGTGGAAATCCTCTGGCTCTAAGCTCTGTCCTACAGTTTCTGTGTGTGAAGCCTGCGTTAACAACAACAATAACAGCAACGAATGCCAGCGTGGCCAGGTCGCTGAGAGTCAAGAAAGTATCAACGATCATGATGAGGATGATGATGATTCTGATTCTGATGATGAGGATGGAGATTATAGTTCTGATGAGGATGAGGAATATGAGGTGGAGGAGGAGGAAGAGGAGGGAGAGAATCAGGTGGTTCCGTGGTCCTGTGTTTCATCGCCGCCACCTCAACCGCCGCCGCCGAGTTCCACGAGTAGCGAGGAGGAGGAGGAGAAAGAGGAGTTATCGAGTACGGCTTTTTCGACATTGAAGCGAGCGCGTGTGAATGCAGATCTCGATTCTGATGTATGTGTTTTTTCTTTTTCTTTTCTCTAATTTGTGTTTCCGTTATTTTTAGAATTTGGTTCGTTACATTTCGCAACGAAACCGTTAGAAAATTTTTATTTTAGGATCGTTTTTAATTTTTTTTTTCCTGTTGCGTTTCTATTATCATTTCCTAGAATTTCTCGGCAACCAAACAGATATTTGTTAGGTTTTACTTGGGAGTCCAAAAATTCAAGGCTGTGAAATTTGGTTTGTACAGGATGAGATCGGGTGCTCTACATCTCTAACTCTAAGGGCCGCTGGAGCTTTAGCCAATGAGGAAGCCAGCTCTTTGGGCTCATTGAGGGCACGGAAGCAGCGAAAAATAACCACCGAAGCGAACCAATCAGAAAAAGGTAAAGAAGAGCCAAGATCGACGGCGATCATAAACTCGCTCAAGAGACTCCAAAACGACATTGCCATTGACGGTCAAGATGCAGCCGCTACTGTCCTCAAGCTGAGCAGAGATCAGAGCCGTTAATTTTGGATTTTTTTTTTTTTTTTGTTTACTAACTGTTTTTTTCATTTTTTTTTTTTTTACCACAAGTTTTAAGGGTTTTTTTTTTTTTTTTTATTAATCTATATTATATGGTATGAATTAATTTTTCTGTGACTCCAAATTTGTACTGGCTTGTATATTAATTAGTGCGGATTTCACCTAATATTCCTTTTTAAAGTTTTTATTATGTTTATTGGCATTCTTTGCAAGAGTAATAGATTATTTGTATATACATTAGAAAAAGTCGTTGAACTAGAAAATTTGTTTAAAACCTCATTAAAGATGAGGGATTGGGCATTTGATTTGGGTTGCTTTGACCTTATTTTTTGGGATAAAATAAAATGTCACATATAGCCTGTTCCTAAACTAAAAGCTAAGCCCCATTGGGTTCGTTGAGTAGATTTATTGATTTGTTTCTACTATGTGGGGCATAATTATTATTGGTGTCACGTTGATGATTAAAAAAAAATATTGGTGGGTATTAGCCATTGGATCATAAAATTGTCATCATGGCCCTGTACAAATTGTTATCATGGCATGCTTTATAATATTCACAAAAGAAAGAAACTTAACGATATTTGTACTATTATTAGGATGCATGTCCTATTTTCAAGAGTGAATGGGTTTAGTCGGCTTAACTAGTAAAAATTTTTATAATTGAACAAGAGATAAAAGTTTTTATAATTGAAAGTTTTTATAATTGAATAAGAGATTTAAAGTTTAATTTTCGTTTATACTAAAAATTGATTGGTGTCTTGATCATATGATAAGATCATCAGAAACGTTACAGATTGAAATTATATTAATAAAAAAAAGAAGCGAATTGTACTTTGATTTTTTCATTATTTGCACATTTAAGACAATGGTTAACTAACTATTTTAGAAAAATTTTAATACTATATTTATAAAAAATATCAAAAAAAAATCAAAAAATTAATTATTTTTCTCATAAATTTTTTTTAAATAGTCTATTAACAAAAGTTTTAAAGTAAAGATAAAAGACAAATTTAATTAGAGCTTTGTTTAATATTTCTCTTTAATTTATTTTAAAATTTTTAATATAATGATTACTTCTCGGTCATAAATTGTATTTGTTATTTTGGAATTTCATGCGTTATATTATTATTGATTTTTTTTTTTGTTTTAGAAGAATATTATTATTGAATCTTTGTGGTCAATAAGGATATTAAGGTCAATGACCATGAACGATAAAATTGAAGTTGTAGAGTTCAGCTTTGACAGGTTTTAGACTTTGGAGCTCCTCTATTTGTCCTTGAAAGGTTAGCAGATATTTTAGAGAAGGCGAAGGAATACAGATCACAGAAGACGTAAGATGCGGAAAATTATGTGGACTACATTTAGCGGTTCGAAACTTGTGGCTCTTTCTTGGTTCTAGGAGGCATATATTTAACATGGTCTTTTTATGTGGAGTAGGAAAGGAATGTTAAATGTATGGTCGATAAAAAAAAAGCCATTTTAAAAAGCAATTGCGTCACTCAACGTGGCTCCGTTTTACTGTCTTCATTCAGTTGGTTAGGGATATAGATGTCTTTTTATTAGGGTGTCACTTTCTTTGTTTCACAGTAATATTTTCAAAAAAATGACTTATTTTTTAAAGTATTTTTTTATAAAAATATTTTATTTTATTATGTTTGGTAACAATTTTAATGATTTTAAAAAAATACTTTTTTTTATTTAGTTTACTTTGAGATACAGTAAGTGGAAAACAATTTCTAGAATATAAGCCATATTTTTTATATTAATTAAAAATAATTTTCTTTTGATTCATTTATTCTATACTATCAAATACTGAAAAAAAAAAAAAATGTATATATGTAATATATATATATATATATATATATATATATATATTTTGGTAGAAATATAATATATATATATATATATATATATATCTATCTTTACACAATGTTCCTATCGAAACAAACAAAGCATTACATTTACATATTTAGTATTTACATTAGCTCGAAAGATATTTGTTGATTTAATAATTAGTATTTACTTGTGAATTGTGACGGTATGAATTTATTGATCTGGAACATTAATAAAGGGTGGTGAAGGAAAAAGATTTCTAGAAGCACCATGTTATTAAAATATTAATAGATGATTATGGAAGTATGTGGTGACACATTGACATCCTTTGAATTCTATATCAAGGGACCTCCCAACACCAAACCAATCCTTTTGATTTGATCCCATCAGTTGTCTTCTTGTGCCTCTGCCTTGTAATTTCAAATTTTCAAAACTAGGAAGCTGCAAAGAGAGGTGGCCCTCCCATAAAAGATCAAGACAAACTATAATGGTCAACCTGAAATTGCAGGGATAACAATAGCAATGGAATGCTATGCATGATAAATGCAATGTTCACAATATTTTTAAAAAAAAATTAAATGATAGATTGTTATTAGTTATTATGAATAGGTAAAAAAGAAATTTAAGTTTTAAATTCAAACTAATAACAACTTTCTAACTATGATTTATTGTGAAAATATGGACATAGTACTCTCCCATAACAATTGCTATAGTATTGCATTATAGCTATATATTGCATGTGGCTTTCTATATCTGTGGACATATGGGGTTTCTCTTTTGGTCAGACCAGATAAGTGTATATGCCCGGATAAAGCACTTTTTTGTTTTTGCTTTTTATGGTATTATCACAAGACCCAATTATATTCATAAAAGTTTTTTCAGTAGCCAGTGATGCAGAGTCTTTTGGCTAAATATTGCTAAATTTGAAATTTATTTGCGTTATAGGCACTGTTACAACTTATTTAGAGAAATGAGGAGAGAGATTGAATTTCGGTAACAGTATTGCCGAAATTCCAACAAAAGTATGAGAGGGAAAGAAAAAAGCTGAGAGAGAGAAAATGTTGAATTACAGCAATGGCATTGCCGTAATTCGTGCTGCCCAAATGTGTTGACCAAGTGGATGTGAGAAGTGCTTGGAGTATGAGGTGCCCAAAAGAAACTAATTGTGATAATGGCATTGCCGAAATAGGGAAAAAAAAATTTGTGGCAATGCCATTGCCGAAAATGGAAGGGGGAAAAAAAAGTGAATGTCGAAATCTGGGAAGGAATTAAAAAAAATATAATGTGTTACGTACACAATATTTTTATAACATTTTTACAACAAATTTAACACTGAAATTATTTTTTTAATCCAACAATAACAATTAATAACAACCTGTCACTTAGAATTTGTTGTAAAAATGTTGTAAAAATTGTGTGCACTTATCATTTCTCAAAAAAAAAAAATTGTGTAATGGATTTGTGGTAATGGCATTACCAAAATATGAAGAAAAAAATTGTTGCAATTGGTTTGTGGCAATGACATTGCCGAAACAAAGGAAAAAAATTTGTGACAATTGTAGCAATGCCATTGTCGAAAATAAAAAATAAAAAATAAAAAAAAATAAAAAATAAAAAATAAAAAAAGAAGAAAAAGAAGAAGGAGACCGTGAAAAGATTTAACGAAGGAAAGCACGTAACAAACATTTTGGTCTGTGAGGTGTTTGTATTTATGCCAAGCTCAGAAATTTGAATTTGAGCTTACTTCCCAATCAACAAGCAGCCGATGAGGAGCTCTCAGCCTATAAATATGGCCCATCATCACATACTATAGCATCTTCCCCAATAAAGAGATTTTTGGAGAAGTATAAAAGGCTACCCTACTAATTGTGGTATTATTTGGTGCTTGCATGGTCATAGGCGATGGAGTGCTTACTCCTGCAAGTTCAGGTAAGTTACAGAAGTGGTCCCCACATGTCATTTCGGCAATGGCATTGCAACTTTTTTTTTCCTATCATTTTCAACAATAGCATAGTCACAATTGCCACAAAATTTTTTTTTCCCTTATTTCAGTAACGTCATTGTCACAAATTCATTCCACTTTTTTTTTTAAATGATACGTGCACACAATTTTTACAACATTTTTACAACAAATTTTAAACGGCAGGTTGTTATTAGTTGTTATTGTTGCATTAAAAAAGCAATCTCAGTGTTAAATTAAAATTTGAACTAATAACATGTGATTTATTGTGAAAATGTTGTAAAAATATTGTGTACGTAACACTTTTTTTTATTTTAATTCCTCCTATTTCGGCAATGCCATTGCCACAAACCCATTGAAACATTCCTCCCATTTTCAGCAATGGCATTGCCACAAATATTTTTCCCTATTTTAGCAATTCCATTGCCACAAATCCATTACACTTTTTTTTATTGAGAAATAATAAGTACACACAATTTTTACAATATTTTTACAACAAATTCTAAGTATCAAGTTGTTACTTATTATTATTGTTGGATTAAAATAGTAATCTTAATGTTAAATTTAAATTTGAACTAATAATAACTAGTTACCTATGATTTATTGTGAAAATGTTGTAAAAATATTGTGTACGTAACACATTATATTTTTTTTAATTCCTTCCCAAATTTCGGCATTCACTTTTCCCCCCCCCCCCCCTCCCATTTTCGGCAATGGCATTGCTACAATTGCCACAAAATTTTTTTTTTCCCTATTTCGGCAATGTCATTGCCACAATTAGTTTCTTTTGGGCACCTCACACTCCAAGCACTTCTCACATCCACTCGGTCAGCACATTTGGGCAGCACGAATTACGACAATGCCATTGCTGTAATTCAACATTTTCTCTCTCCCAGCTTTTTCTCTTTCTCTCCCATACTTTTGTTGGAATTTTCGGCAACGATGTTGCCGAAATTCAATCTCTCTCCTTATTTCCCTAAATAAGTTGTAACAGTGCCTATAACGCAAATAAATTTCTGATTTAGCAATATTTAACCAAAAGACTCCAACGTAGATGCAAGCAACTTAGAGCATGTTTGTAAAGTGTTTTTAAAATGTTTTTGTGGGTGATAAGGCCCAACGCCACACACTGGGCCTGAGGCCCAGTTCGAATACAACTATCTGTCCGAAGAGGCTAAGAGTATCAATGCTTTGCCATCCTGGTGGGAGTGTATCCCATAAGGGACAAATGTTTCATCCGAAGACAACCGGGCCGGTCCGAAGGGGTCCTATCCAACGGATCCCCCGAGAGCTTGATCGAGTAGATACGCTGAAGATTCCCCTGTAAGGGCCGAGCTTTTGGGCACGTCTAGCTGCGTGGCTATCATGAAATATCTCACAAATAAAGCTGCCACCCGCCGCATTTAATGCACTGCAGCAACTTTCCTGGCCGCATTTATGTGGAGAAGACACCTGAACAGTACATCCCCACCCACCACCACTCACTGCAGGCTAAAGCAGACTTCTGATGTGACTAATACTCAAGTGGACGCCTAGATGGAGGACAAGTGTGCGGTGCAAAATGGGGAAAGGGTGTATATATAAGGGAAACAGGTCTCACAGAGGGAGGGGGGAGAGAAAAATTGTATTCACTAAGTTTTTAATACTAAAGCTCTTCGGACCGAAGAAATTCTTGTTAAACGCTAGTCTGAACTCTTCTTTACACTGGTCTGCCTGTATGAGCCGTTGCTAAATCCAAACCCAGCCCAGTTGTTTAACCCATTCTCTACAAATTTATTGTTGGGAATTTGTTGGGCTCACAATACAAAAAGTTGTTACCTGGCCCAACAAATTTGGACCCTACAATTGGCGCCGTCTGTGGGGAACAGCTCGAGCAAAGGTGGAAGCAACACCTCAAAAGATGGCTGAACCAAGGCAACGACCAGCGGAGTCCAGGTCATCTCAACACACCGACCTTTTTGTTCATCTGGAGCGGAGGCAGGATCGCGAAGGCAGCCTACACACCACTCGCGGCGGCCAAAACCAATCACATGGAGAGAGCCACATGTCCCATGCAGAGAAAAACCAGGCCATGCAGCTGGAGATTCAGAGGCTGAGAAAAGAGTTACGCCATGCAAAGAGGAAGCGCGTTTCCTCATACTCTGATGAGGATTTTGAAGACGAACAGGACGACGATTACAGGCGGAGGTCTCGAACGCCTGTCAGTGAGCCTTTCCCCTATGAGGAAGCGTACAACTGTGAGAGGAACCCTCAGAGCTCCTTTCCAAGGGGCGCAGGGAACGATGCTATGAGCAAAGCTCTGGATCAAATCTCCAGGTCTCCTTTTACACGTAATATCGAGGGTGCCAGACTTCCCAGGCGTTTCCACCAACCTACATTCACCATCTACAATGGCCGGACCGACCCAGTGGAACATGTAAGTCATTTCAACCAGCGGATGGCAGTTCACTCCAGGGACGAAGCCCTAATGTGCAAAGTTTTCCCCTCCAGTTTGGGACCAATAGCCATGAGATGGTTCGATAGTCTGAAAGCAAACACTATCAGCTCTTTCCAAGAGCTAACCCAGGCTTTTGGGTCTCGTTTCGTCACCTGCCGAAGGGTTCCTCAGTCCATGGCCTCGCTGTTGTCCGTCAGCATGAAAGGTGGTGAGACTCTGAAGTCGTATTCAGATAGATTTTGGGAAACGTACAATGAGGTAGAGGAAGATTGTGAATCGATGGCTATCAGCTCTTTTAAACTGGGCCTCCCCACTGAACATCCCTTGAGAACGTCCTTAACGCGCAATCCTGCTACCAGTATACGCCAATTGATGGATAGGATCGATAAGTACAAAAGAGTTGAAGAGGATCAGCAGCAGAGTAAAGGAAAGGAGAAGGTTATCCCTCAGGAGGGGAGGGATTTCAGGTCGGACAGGCAGAACCACAACAGGCCGAGGAAAGACTGGGCTGGACAAAGCACGGCGAACTTCCAGATGGTCAATGCGGTTTTTCGCGAACCAGTGCACCAAGTCCTGGATAAAATAAAAAACGAGCCGTTCTTCAAGCGGCCGAACAAGATGGTGGGAAACCCTGAGAGCCGCAACCACAATCTTTATTGTCAGTATCACCTTGACCACGGGCATACTACTGAGGAGTGCAGAAGCCTGTGGGACCATCTGGATCAGCTGGTCAGCGAAGGTAGACTAAAGCACCTCCTACACCACTCATACGGTCAGGGAAGTCAAGCAAGCACGGGGCCCAGGAGAAGTAACTCTGTAAAACCTCCCTTGGGGACGATCAATGTCATTTTTGCCGCACCAGGAAGGACGGGGTCTTGCCCATCCAGGGTATTGTCAGTTGCTCGGATGCCCTCGGAAAGTGTCAACAAAGAGCCGAAGAAACACAGGGTGGACGTTCCAGTTCTAGGATTTTCGGAGGAGGACAAAATCGGGACTATCCAGCCGCATGATGACGCCCTGGTAGTAACTCTGAGAATAGGTGGATACGACGTGAAAAGGGTAAGGGTAGATCAGGGCAGCGCTGCAGAGATTATGTACCCAGACCTATACAAGGGGCTGAACTTGTCCCCCAAAGACTTAACTCCGTACAGTTCCCCTTTAGTCAGCTTCGATGGCAAGGTGATCATTCCGAAGGGCCAGATCAGACTGCCTGTGCAAACCGGTCCTGAAACGGTGGAAGTAGATTTCATAGTGGTGGACGCCTACTCACCCTACACCGCTATAGTGGGCAGACCTTGGCTTCACACCCTCGGGGCAGTATCCTCCACACTACACTAGAAGATTAAATATCCGTCCGAGGGAATAGTTGAGGAGATCCGCGGAGATCAATCTACATCCAGGCAATGTCTAGTGGCGGCTATCCAGCACCATCCTCAGGTTGAGCCCTCGGATTGTAACAAAGAGAAATTGTAGCAATTAAAGCCGTTGGTGCTGGACACCGAAGCCTCGGCCGAAGAGGCAGAGTGCGAGAGCTTGGTAAGGGTAGTTGTCGATAACGACCCAGAGAAGTTCTTTCAGGTCGGATCCATGCTGCCCCATCAGGAGAAGGAGGAGCTATTAGAGTTCCTCAGAGCCAACGTTGACGTATTTGCGTGGGACTCCGCGGAGGCCCCAGGTGTAAGTCCAGAATTCATCTGCCACCACCTAAACGTTAATCCCACCATTATCCCTAAGAAACAACCGCTCCGGCGTCCGTCAAGGGAACACGCTGACGCGGTCAGGGATGAAGTGATGAAACTCAAACAGGCAGGAGCTATTAAGGAGATCTTCTACCCCGAGTGGCTGGCTAACACGGTGGTAGTAAAGAAGAAAAACGGAAAGTGGCGGGTGTGTGTGGACTTCACCGATCTTAACAGAGCTTGTCCGAAGGATCCATTCCCCATGCCGAAGATAGACCAGTTAGTCGATGCTACTGTGGGACATCCTCGGATGAGTTTCTTGGACGCATTCCAGGGCTATCACCAAATACCACTGGCTCTCGCCGATCAAGAGAAGACAGCTTTCGTAACCCCTGTGGGGAATTACCACTACAAGGTAATTCCGTTCGGCTTGAAAAACGCAGGGGCTACCTATCAGAGGATGATGACCAGAATGTTTGAGCCGCAGCTGGGCAAAAGCATGGAAGTTTATATCGACGACATGGTGGTCAAAAGCAAGATCATAGCCGAACACATTGGGGACCTTAGAGATGTCTTTGAAATTCTGAGGGGGCACAGATTGCGCCTGAATGCCTCCAAGTATTCGTTCGGTGTTGGATCAGGCAAGTTCCTTGGGTATGTGGTCACTCACAGAGGAATCGAAGTCAACCCCGATCAAATAAAGGCCATCAAGAACTTGCAAGCTCCTCGGAACCCCAAGGAAATTCAAAAGCTGACTGGGATGGCCGCTGCCCTTAATAGATTCATCTCCAGATCAGCAGACAGGTGCAGGCCTTTTTTCTCACTGATCAACAAGTGGAAGGATTTCGAATGGACGGAAGAATGTGCTGTTGCTTTTCAGCAACTTAAGGACTACCTGGCTAGACCTCCAATCATGTCCAATCCCCAGCTGGATGAAGTCTTGTTTGCCTACATCGCTGTGGCCCCTAACGCCGTAAACTTAGTGCTGATCCGAACAGACTGTGGAGTGCAAAAACCAGTCTATTATGTGAGCAAATCGCTGCAGGAAGCTGAGACTCATTATTTGCCCCTAGAAAAGGCCATCCTAGCTGTAGTACTCGGTACGAAGAAGTTGCCTCACTATTTTCAAGCCCACACCGTCATAGTCCTCACACAGCTCCCGCTCAAAGCAATACTCCGAAGTGCGGACTACACAGGAAGGATTGCCAAATGGGGGACGATGCTAGGGGCTTTTGATATCAAGTACATGCCCCGCACGTCGGTGAAGGGCCAGGTCCTTGCGGACTTGGTCGCAGAATTCACAGAGCCCCCTTTAGAGGAAGTAACACCAATACTGGGCGCTGAGAGAAGGGCCGTTGCCATGGTCTCCTCATGGAGCCCCTCGCCCTGGGAGGTGTACGTTGATGACGCATCAAATCAAAGGGCCTCTGGAGTGGGGCTTGTGCTGAAAACCCCAGAAGGAATTACCATCGAAAAGGCCCTGAGGCTGAACTTCTCAGCAACGAATAATGAGGCAGAATATGAGGCTCTACTGATGGGGATGAAGATGGTACGAAGGATGGGGGGAAAGTCGGTTGAAGTATTCTCGGACTCGAGATTAATCGTCGGCCAAGTGCAGGGAGAATTTGAGGCGAAGGATGAGAGGATGCAGGGGTACTTGAACCTGGTTAAGTCCCTGCAATCAGAGTTTGAATATTTTTGCCTACAGCACATCCCCAGAAGTGGCAACACATATGCAGACTCTTTAGCCACCCTTGCCACCTCTTCGGCACAGGAATTGCCAAGGGTTATCCTCATCGAGGACATACAGAGACCTTCGGAGTTAAGAAAAAGGGGGTCCCAAGTTCATTGCGTCGGAACCAACCCATGTTGGATGGATCCCATCATCAAATTCTTGAAGGACGATGCGCTGCCTGAAGAGAAAGGGGAAGCGGACAAAATACGCAGAAAGGCTACGAGGTTCTGGCTGTCCGCGGATCACAAACTGTATAAACGATCCTATTCAGGCCCGTATTTGTTGTGCATGCGCCCCGAGGCGGCTGAGTCACTGTTGGAAGAACTACATGAAGGGATCTGTGGAAGCCATACTGGAGGGAGATCTTTAGCTCACCGAGCCATTACCCAAGGCTATTGGTGGCCAAATATGCAAAGAGAGGCACATGAGTACGCTAAAAAGTGTGACCAGTGCCAACGTTTTGCGCCGAGCATACATCGACCTGGTGGTACCCTTAATCCGCTATCCAGCCCATGGCCTTTTGCTCAGTGGGGGTTGGATATCGTAGGCCCATTCCCTAAAGCAGCAGGAAACAGGAAGTATTTGCTGGTCGGAACGGACTACTTCACCAAGTGGGTAGAGGCTAAACCTCTAGCAAATATCAGGGACGTGGACGTAAAGAAGTTCATTTGGAAAAACATCGTCACCAGATTTGGAGTCCCACATACCCTCATCTCGGACAACGGGCTTCAGTTTGATAGCAAAGCTTTTAGAAGTTATTGCAGTGAGCTGGGAATCACAAATAGATACTCCACTCCTGCCTATCCCCAGGGGAATGGGCAGGCCGAAGTTGTCAATAAAGTCATAGTTAACGGGCTAAAGAAGAGGCTGGATGATGCGAAGGGTAGATGGATAGAAGAACTACCCCACGTATTGTGGGCATATAGAACTACGCCTCGAAGGTCCACTGGGGAGACCCCCTTCTCGATGACCTATGGAGCCGAAGCTGTCATACCTCTCGAGACTGGATTCCCAACCTACAGGACTAGCTCTTTTGACCCGACCAACAACGATAGACAGCTGGAGAAGAGTTTGGATCTGATTGAAGAACGAAGGGAAAACGCAATGGTCCAATTAGCGCATTACCAGCAGAAACTCAAACAGGGCTATGATGCCAATGTGAAGTTGAGAACCCTTGAGCCTGGTGATCTGGTCCTAAGGAAGGTGGTAGGTAACGCAAAGAATCCAGCATGGGGAAAACTGGGGCCAAATTGGGAAGGTCCGTATCGTATCATTTCAAGGGCCGGCGTTGGAGCATACTTCTTAGAAGACCTGGATAATCATGTAGTGCCCAGGCCATGGAATGTAAATAACCTCAAAAGGTACTACTATTAAGAGAATTCTTCTTTCAGTCATGATTGCATTTTTGTTATGCTAATTTTTTACAAGTGTTTAAACTTAAATCCAGTCATGCCTGTAGTCCTCGGACCAGATGACTTGGGTTAGTTAACACTCCTCTACGATTTACAAGTGTTTAAACTTAAATCCAGTCATGCCTGTAGTCCTCGGACCAAATGACCTGGGTTAGTTAACACCCCTCTACGATTTACAAGTGTTTAAACTTAAATCCAGTCATGCCTGTAGTCCTCGGACCAGATGACTTGGGTTAGTTAACACTCCTCTACGATTTACAAGTGTTTAAACTTAAATCCAGTCATGCCTGTAGTCCTCGGACCAGATGACTTGGGTTAGTTAACACCCCTCTACGATTTACAAGTGTTTAAACTTAAATCCAGTCATGCCTGTAGTCCTCGGACCAGATGACTTGGGTTAGTTAACACTCCTCTAAGATTTACAAGTGTTTAAACTTAAATCCAGTCATGCCTGTAGTCCTCGGACAAGATGACTTGGGTTAGTTAACACCCCTCTACGATTTACAAGTGTTTAAACTTAAATCCAGTCATGCCTGTAGTCCTCGGACCAGATGACTTGGGTTAGTTAACACTCCTCTACGATTTACAAGTGTTTAAACTTAAATCCAGTCATGCATGTAGTCCTCGGACCAGATGACTTGGGTTAGTTAACACTCCTCTACGATTTACAAGTGTTTAAACTTAAATCCAGTCATGCCTGTAACCCTCGGACCAGATGACTGGGGTTAGTTAACACTCCTCTACGATTTACAAGTGTTTAAACTTAAATCCAGTCATGCCTGTAGTCCTCGGACCAGATGATTTGGGTTAGTTCGCACTCCTTTACGATTTACGAGCGTTTCATCCACGTCATTAGTCGAACCTAGTGTCGGGCGAAGCGCAAGTTTAAGCTAAATTACGTCAACTGTTATTGCCTCTAGACTGTGCTTAGCGATGTTTGAAAGATTACTTTGATTAGCAGCTGATTATTAGTTATCAAACTATCATTGTTAGCCATAATGACAATCAAACATACACCATAAAAGCCACAAGGAACAAGAGAAAAACAAACTATTCCATTCATTATAAAAGTAATTTCATTATAAAAATAGATGGCAAAAGGTCCTAAATGCTACGCGATCTACGCATCCTGAGCCTTATTCTGAGGCAATGGGTCAGTCTTCGGCTGATCACCCGCATCTCCGGTCTCTGGAAGGGCCTGATTTGTCTCAGTTTGGGCTGGGGGATCCTGACCGGCCGAGGGAGCCTCCGAGGCATTTGCCAGATCACATATATCGGGGTGATAATAGATGCTCTCAGGTTTCCTTAGGGCAGATTCTACGGGGACTCCAGCCGCATCAAGGCCTTTGCCCTATGTAATCTCGCAGTATTCTCTGCAGACCTTGACAAACTCCTCAGTCAGCCTTGTTTGGGTGTCTTGCACCCCCAGGAGGTAGGCAGCCTGCTTCTCGGCCTCAACTGCTTCCTTGGCCAGCTGAGCGTCCTCTTTGGCCAATTTAGCAGCGTCCTTGGCCTTATCTAGCTCAGCTCGAAGCTCTTTCACCACCGCCCTCTCTGTTTCCAGATTGATCTCGGTAGTGTATAGCTTCTGTCGCTGATCTTCGGCCTGCTTCTCGCATTCTTCAGGCCTGCCTCCACATTCTTCCTCGCCTTCGCCTCCTCCTTCAGTTCATCAGAGATGCGGGCGCAGTCGTCTCTCGCCTTGCCTAATGCTTTCTCAACCTCCTCCCTGGATCGAACCTCAGCTTGCACCTTAATGTCTTTATCTTTATTCCATTCTTCGGCCACGTAAATTTGCTGGGCGATCTGCATGGCAACCAAAGAATTTTACGTTAAGTCGCGAACGCACATAAAGGCTACAAAATTACCACTTATCTCACCATGCCTAAGTCCCTCTTTAGGGACAGAAAGAGCTCCTGTTCGCTGAAGCGCCGATAGGACTCCATGTCCCTCGGAAGGAGGAGAGGCTTCTCCAACGCCTCTGCTATGCGCCCAGCTTTCCCTCCTGTATAGTTTCGCAGGGAGGCATCACATGGGATGGCTGCGCCATCCAGTGTGAGCTTTGGAGACCACGCCTGAGTCTTTCGCCGCACGTCTGCGGCCAAGTTCTCTTCTCAGCTCTCAGTAGAAGAAGCCCGTTTGCCCCTCGTATCATGGGTCTTCTGCTGCTTGGGGCCCTTCGGAGGGACCATTTCCCCCTCCTCAACATCAGTCACTTCTGTCACCACCCTTTTCTTCTTCAGATCAGGTAGTGCTTTTAGTCCAGGATCTCTTGGGGCTGGAGGAGGAGGGGGTGGTGGTGGGAGATTGACCGTGGGCTGGGACGTACCAGTACCCTTTGTCGCGGCCTTCGGCCTCCTGTTCTTCATCAGTTGATCAAGACTCTGCATATCTTCTTCTTCAGAGTCGTCTGGCACGACTAGATTTAGGAGCGGAGCAGCTGAGTGCCTATCAAGCACCTCGTCGGCAGCCAAAATTTGGACTTCCCCCGAGGTTTCCTCTTCGAACTTGAACTGGTCGATCTGATGGTCAAGCGAAGGGGTAGAAGAAACTCCCTCCTCTGCTGCCGGTTCAAGGGGAACTTGTTGAACGGGCTGAACGAGCACCGGTATGCCCTGCGGATTAGGATGGGGCACCGGAGCAAGGTCGAAGGGGGCTAAAAAGTTCTTCTGTGCCACGTCAATGCGGTTGATACGGCGATCCCCAAGTGTTATTGCGTTGCCTCTCGGCTGAAGTTCAGACTTCGGGGTGTAGCCGAGGATGAGGGGAACAGACCTAAGCTGCCCGTCTTCACTTACGAAAATCTCTGACCGAAGAATGTAGTTCAGAGCCGCGGTGTTTGTGAGACTCAGCCGAGGAGCTACGTGTCTTCTATCTGTGAACATCGCAACAGAACTATCAGAAAAGATTGAAATGCGATGAAGAGAATTCCGAATAGCTGAAAGCAAAAATGTTAGACTCAAATGGGGGATGTCCCACCTGGCGTTCCTGGCTGGGTTGGGCAA
This sequence comes from Quercus glauca, assembly GCA_023736055.1. NCBI lineage: Eukaryota > Viridiplantae > Streptophyta > Magnoliopsida > Fagales > Fagaceae > Quercus > Quercus glauca. The sequence continues at coordinate 51,893,504 of CM043322.1, read as the reverse complement.
TGAATTCCATCATGCCAGGCACCCGAGACGATCAGATAATCGTCCTTCATCCCTTTGTTAGACTTGGGGAGACAAGAGAGGAGTCTGACGACATCAGATCGGGACCTCAGATAGTATCCCGCTCCTTCTTTAGTACGACATTCGTACATGTGTACCACATTGTGCCAGGTTAACTCCAATCCTAAATGGCGGTTTAGGTTATCAACTGCCCCTAAAATCTTAAACGTGTTAGGTGCGCACTGATCAGGACTAAGCCTATGGGCGGTAAGATAACTCCTGGTGACTGGACCCATGGGGATGGTCATTCCTCCCTCCAGGAAAGCGATAATGGGGATTATTACTTCACCCACCTCTCGGTCCAGTAATAACCCCTCCGTGGAGCAATACCTCAAGCCCACTTCCCAAGGGATGCGATACGTCGCCCTAAACTTCTCTATCTGGGAAGGACTATCCACTAGGTATTCAAATCTACCCATTTTTAGTAAGGTTAGAGGAAAGGAAACACGAAACGGCAACGGGAGGAAATCTACCCAGGGGCCGAAGAGGAAATCTGAATAGATTTCGAAAATCTCGAAGAAGGAACTTACGCGGAATCGAATTGAAGGACGTTCTTTAGCCCTGCGGGGAGATCGTAGCGAATTGTGGAACGAGTTGAAGCAGATGACAGGAAAGGCTCTGGGAGTCTGAATGCTTGAGTTCGCTGGAGAGTCTAAAGTTTGTAAAGTGAGAAGACAACCCCCTCTGGGACTTTATATAGAGGCAAGGAAAGTGGTGGGACATGTCCCGCACGAAATTTTTAGGAGAATCTCGTCCGTTGGATTTGAAATGGGCCGCTAGATTTCAGGGACAAGACGCCGCCTGGAGCAATTAATGACGCCTCGGAAACGGCGCGACAGCAGCGGCAATAAAGAAGGCGCCTAAATTCATGCACACACGTGCGGAGCCAAAAATTCAGTGCTTTCATTTGTCAAAAGGTCAAAACCCCACTTTTTCTCTTCGGATGCGAGGGAAAAATTAGAATTTTGAGGGGCTATTGTGGGTGATAAGGCCCAATGCCACACACTGGGCCTGAGGCCCAGTTCGAATACAACTATCTGTCCGAAGAGGCTAAGAGTATCAATGCTTTGCCATCCTGGTGTGAGTGTATCCCATAAGGGACAAATGTTTCATCCAAAGACAACCGGGCCGATCCGAAGGGGTCCTATCCAACGGATCCCCCGAGAGCTTGATCGAGTAGATACGCTGAAGATTCCCCTGTAAGGGCCAAGCTTTTGGGCATGTCTAGCTGCGTGGCTATCATGAAATATCTCACAAATAAAGCTGCCACCGCCGCATTTAATGCACTGCAGCAACTTTCCTGACCGCATTTATGTGGAGAAGACACCTGAACAATACATCCCCACCCACCACCACTCACTGCAGGCTAAAGCAGACTTCTGATGTGACTAATACTCGAGTGGACGCCTAGATGGAGGACAAGTGCGCGGTGAAGATGGGAAAAGGGTGTATATATAAGGGAAACAGGTCTCACAGAGGGAGGGGGGAGAGAAAAATTGTATTCACTAAGTTTTTAATACTAAAGCTCTTCAGACCGAAGAAATTCTTGTTAAACGCTAGTCTGAACTCTTCTTTACACTGGTCTGCCTGTATGAGCCGTTGCTAAATCCAAACCCAGCCCAGTTGTTTAACCCATTCTCTACAAATTTATTGTTGGGAATTTGTTGGGCTCATAATACAAAAGGTTGCTACCTGGCCCAACAAATTTGGACCCTATAGTTTTTTTAAATTTTTTCAAGAGTTCTATAACTTAATTGACATTTTTTTATGTTTTCAATTAAAATATTTAGAATTCAAATTTTCTTCTCTTGAAACTATTGAATTAATAATAAATAAATAATGTATTTTCAAATTTCAGTACTTAAAATTAAATTCTTGTGAGACGTACCAAAAAAGACTTGTTTGATTCATTGTTTTTGAAAATTCATCTTTAAAATCATGTCTCAAATTCATTGTGCAAATGAATTTTTAGAGAACAAATTTTTGGTGTTTTCAATATCAACTATTTGTTTTAAATGAGGTAGTGGAAAACTTGTAATAAGAAACCCAAAATAAACAAAAACAAAAACAAAAACAAAAACACATTACCAGACACGTTTGATATTAAAAAATATCAAAACACAATTTTAAGTGTATTTTAAAACTTTATCTATAAAAAAGTGTAATTTAAAACTGTTTTTAAACCCTAACTTCGTACAAAATGGTTAGAGACACTGCAATGAATCAAACGTGTGGATCTTTTCATTTTAACTTTTTGGAAATTAAAAAAAAAAAAAGACAAAAGTACAAATTACACCCTATAAGTTTGATCCCTCGTCATGTTGGTCATGTAAGTTTCATTTTGGTTATAAATTGACCCTAGTTCACTTTGGGGATCTCAAGTTAAAAGAATCCATGATAAAATATTATGGCTTGTTTGAAAGTTTAAAAAATGAGGAGGAGTAGAGTAAAGGAAATGACAGTAATTCAATTACCTTGTTTGAAAGTTTTTTAAGAAATGAGGGAGAGGGGTTTGGAGGGGTTTCAACTACCTCTAACCCCTCATTTTTAATTCCCCCAAATTGAAGAGATTTGGAGGGAGAGCATGATAGATAAATTATTGACAAAATGAATTCTCCAATTTACCTTTTCTAAATTAACAAAATTACAAACCAATTTTCTTTTTGATTGTTTTCTTTTTCCACTGTAATCACCTACGCCGCGTTTCACTATAGCGAATGTGCAACTAAACTGGTTGAGACTTGAGAGAGATCACTATGACTGTTCAATCTTTTCAAATCAATGGCCAGCCTTTTGTCGGAGGAAGCCTTTGGCTCCAACTCTGACCAGGAGCAAAGCGAGCGGTGTGGCAGCTACAACCTGAGCACTGCCGTCAACGAGTCGGAGAGCTATCGCAGTAGCTTCTCGTGCCAACAGTTCGAGATTGAGTGTGGAGCTTCGAGCTCAATGACATCAACTCCTCGTCCAGTGGCTAATAATTTCCTTTTTTTGGCACCAGTGATGCTGCTGGTGATCGAAGGCAAGGACGTGGTGGTTTGGGACGAGATGAAGCCCGAGAAACCGAAAATCGATTTGTCCGGTACATTCTATTTTTCATTTTTATTATTTATTATCAATATTTACTATTTATTTTTGTTTTATAAATTACAATTAAGTATTTTATAATAGTTAATAGTAGTTTTATACTCTTCTTCTTTTCTTTTCTTTTCTTTTTATGGAAAGTAATTTTATACTTTTATTAGTGGTATTTGATGGAATGAGAATGTTGATTAAATAATTATTTAATCTAACAAATTAATCATAGACCAATGTTGCAAGTTCATTTTCAAATAGGGGTAAATTTGTCTATTTAAATCATTTCCTCTCCTTTCCATCCTAATTTTTAAAACATTCAAACAAGAGTAAAGGCTAATTACTCCCTTCCCCCTTACTAATTTTAAAAACATTCAAACAAGGTAGAGGATAACCATTCTACTCTACTCTTCTCTCCACTACTCTCCTCCCCTCTTAACTCCAACTCAATTGGACTACTCTTTCTAGCAAATTTCTTCTATGCAAGAATCTCCACAATCCATGATTGACTCCTACAACAATGCTTGATTGGCACAGATTCGTGCAAAGATCTTTGTAGCAACATACTCCAATATGAATCGGTAACAGCTTAGTACAAAAACCTAGGCGCACAAAGTTGCAACAACTTCTCAATATAAATGTCTTCTCTCTGTGTTTTGATGACAACCATAAAGTATGGCTTATATATGTCTTTGAGCCCTAGTACACAGATTCCAAGCTAGGCCAAGTCATCATGGGCAAGAACATACATATCTGTTTTGAAATCTCATAGCTCAACTAATCAAGAGATGTCAATCTAGGTATCAAGTTTCATTAAGTTTTGATTGATCGACAAGTATCGAGATATCTGTTTCAATAGTTTTGTTAAGCAGTTTTGTGAGATGTTTTCAAGCGTCTTTAAAATGGATCTTCATCCTACTCTAAACACTAAAATATTATGACTCAAAATACTATAAAGTACATTTTGGAACGTGTTTGCCAACATCTAAATAATATGACCCTAACAATTACAATACTTTGTACTCACCAAAACCTTCATAGATCTAAAGAGCTGGCTTTTGTACAGTAGCCTTTATTGCCTCCAAAATTTCAAAAAAAAGTGATTTATAAAGGTGCATAAAGTAAGGTTAAAACTTTGCAAAATTCATATTGCAAATCCTAGAAATTTCGCTTAAGCATAGCTCTCAAAAACAACACATACGATTGTGCTAATTTCAAAAGATTATATCGCACTCATTTCAAATCCAAATTCGATCAAATTTGTATCCCTTTTGCAGTTCCAAATGTCTATTTTCCAATGGAACAAGTTTCACTTAGAAATTCATAATTGTGCAAAAGACACAGGAAAAATATCAACTCATCATCTTTGAGAAGATCGAAACCATGTCGTCTTTGAGCAACTAGAATGAGACTCAACCCTAAAACACTTTTATTGATACAACACAATCTTAACATATTCGATTCTAGTATTTGTCAACACACATATGAACCCTAATACTTTGGAACATCTTCCGGTACTAGATACATGTCATGGAATTGCTTTGTTTCCATTCCAATAGTTTTTCATATTTTTTATCCAAATTAGCACTATTATTTTTTGAAATCCCTATCTCTAGTATCACTTCTCTTTCCACCATTTGTTTCCATTCCAATAGTCTTTCATATTTATTATCCAAATTAGCACAATTATTTTTTGAAATCCCTATCTCTAGTATCACTTCTCTTGCCACAACAAACAACTTGCTCTTATATCATAATGCATATGGCTAATGCACTCCGCCAAAGTCCCTAGTCTTGTCTTAATTTGTCAATAAAACTGAGTATTTCCCACTTGTATGATGTATCTAAACTTAGCAAATGGATTCAAGTCGAGTTAATCAGGTTATAAATCAAATCAAGTTTAGGTCACAAATGGGTCATTCTAAACGGGTGGCGAGCAACTTGTGTCATTTGCGTTACAGGTTGACCCATATTTTTTCACATGCAGATACAGATAATAATATTGTCTTTGACTTCCTTTCAATACAATTAAGAAAAAAAATAACTAAAAATTAAAGTTAAATAATACATAAATTCTTAATTTTACACAATTCATAGTTCCTTACTAATATCATCACCATTAGGGCAAAGCATGGAACCCGCCCAACCTGATAACCCGCTCGACCTGACCGGAATTAAAGGGCTTTAGGTGGGTCAGGTGAACTCTTAGGTCAAGTTCAAGTCTTGCTCTCTTATATTTTTAGTTTTCGGGTTAAACTCAAGTTTAACCCGACCCGTTCGATCCTAGTTTTTTTGAAATTATATATTTTTATTTCCAATTATAAATAATATTCCTATTATAAATTTCATTTTTTCAATTTAAAACTTGACCTAATCTCCTCATTTAAGACTCTATCATCTTTTATACTTTCCATACTTTATTTTCAATTCAAATTTTAAATAAACCTTAAAAGGAAATCTCTTGACATCAATGACCCAACTTATTTGAGAAAATATTAATCACTTATTAAAAATTTCCCAATAGAAATGTCAACTTAAATTTGAATTTAAAAACTTAATTCTAATGGAAAGATTTTATCTATAGTCACCTCATAAAAGCCTCTGCAATTTTCAAATTGACAACTTGGGGACTTTTGCAGATTTGGTAAGTTTGATCAGACTGCATCAAAAAAAATCTGGAGCTTTTTGCCACGATGGCCTGGATGGTGCGGACGAGAAGGAACAAACTCAGAACTGGGGAATCTACTTTACAAGCACAGAAAATTTCAGAAGCTGCGAGGCTATTCTTAGCCAAGTTTCAACAGAAGTTCACTCGCGTGGGTGATAGACCAACTCGGGCTCAGACAAAATGGAAACCTCCTGATGATGCTTCCTTTAAGACAAATTTTGATGGGCCGTATTCGCTGAGACAAATGAAGTGGGAATTAGGGTAGTGATAAGGAATGAAATGGGAAAGGTATTAGGAGCCTTATCAAAAAAAACTTGCCCTCCCAGCCTCAGTGGAATTACTTGAAACCTTGGCTGCTAGGAGAGCTACTTTGTTTGTGGTTGAATTGGGACTTCATGATTCCATCTTTAAGGGTGACTCGGAAGTTGTTATGCAGGCTCTCTCCCGGGAAGGTTTCCCTTCTTTCTCCCTCAAGTCACTATATTAAAGACATCCTATCTATTTTGGGTTCTCTCAGAACTCACTCTCTCTCATGTAAGGCAGCAGGGCAATTTTGTAGCCCATGTTCTAGCTAGGAGAGCAAAATAATCGGATCCCTTGTTAGTTTGGATGGAATGTGTTCCTCCAGACATTTAATAGACTGATTGTTGTTGTTCCTAAAAAAAAAAAAAAAAAAAAAAATTAATTCAACCTTGACTAACCCGATTATATTTGAAAATACAATATGAATTTACCAATTTCCTTGTCACGAATTTTCACCACATTGAACTTAAATTGAACATTAAGAACGGAAATCATGCATTGGAATGAAATAATGTGTTTAGACTTTTTTTATATTGTTGACAATACATTATATAAATAGAATTGTCACATTTGGAAATGGCGTGATTTGATAAATATTAGATTTAGCTATAATTAGTTTAGACTTTTTGATATTATTGCAAGTTATATGGTGATACATTACAAAAATAGATTTATCACCTTTGGAAATAGCATGACATGATAGATATTAAATTTAACTATAATTAATTAGTTTAGACTAACTATATTAAATTTTTCTTTGATCGATATTAAACAGATTTTGATTAATACCCGACCCAAATGATGATACTAATTTTAAAATTTTAAAAATTAAAATATATAAAAATAAAATAAAATAAAAAAAGAAGAAGAGAATGAGACCCACCTCGAGACCGGATTTACTTGTTCAATAACCGACCTAACCCGGGTAATTCAGGCCTCGAGTTGGGTCTCATTCTCTTCTTCTTTTTTCTTCTTTTTTTAATTTTTTAATTTTTAAAATTAGTATCATCATTTGGGTCGGATATTAATCAAAATCTGTTTAATATTGATCAAATCAAAATTTAATATATTTAGCCTAAACTAATTAATTATAGTTAAATTTAATATCTATCATGTCATGCTATTTCCAAATGTGACAAATCTATTTAACAATACAACTTAAAAAAAAAATACGGTATCTCATCGACATAAAATACTAAATTTTCTTGTGAAATTGTGAAGAATCAATATTTTGTACTAACCCATTTGAATTTAATAGGGGGGAATCATTTTTAAAATAGGTCAATCAACCCATTTTTATCCAGGTCCAAAATTTTCAGATGGGTCGAATATTTTTCTTTTGGTTCAAATCCAATTTTTCGAGGTCTCCTTGTATTTTTTTTTTTTTTTTTTAGGGAAAATACAAAAATATATTAATAAACACAAGGGAGAGTACACAGTAAAAACCCAGAGCATAACCTTGAATGGATAGTGATTTACCAATCATGTATCCCTTTTTTTGCATGATGCTTTTTCATATCTTAGCTTGCATAGAAGCCACCTGTTGAAGCTTGTCGAGGGTTCTTTTTACGTTTTTTGTGCCTTAGACGCATGTCTTGATTTTATTGGACAACGCTTAGTCTAGGCTTTTTCTAAGAAAGAAGTTGGGCCTGGCACTCCGTAAAATGGGCTCCAAAGTACCAATCTGCCACTGCTAGTTTGTGCACGAACGTTGAGTCCAACGTCTAAGGGAAGATGCTGCAAAGTAGGCTTATCCTCTGTTTCTGTCGCAGAAGGAACTTTTCTCCAGTTTCTACCACGAGACTGACTTTTCTGCTGTATAGTAAAACTTTTTGCTGTGCGGTAAAACCTTTTGCTATGCAGTAAAACCTTCTGTTGTGCACTAAAGCTTTCTGCTGTGCAATAAAACCTTTTGTTGTGTAGTAAAACTTTTTGCACTTTCCTATAACGTGAATTACTACTCTTCATTTTTTACTATAGAAATATTTTTCTACTTCCTGCACATAAACAAATCTAAAACCCAAAAAAAAAAAAAAAAATCCATCAAGCAAATGTTAGTTTACATGGGTTAGCATATTCTCAAATATATACATACATATATTCATAAATACACTTATACGTATGTAAAATATATGGCAAAACATGAGCCATAATGTATACGTATATATACTTATGGCAAGATAATGATTGGTTTGTGTCAAGAGTAAAACACGTAATAACAAAGAAATAAGAAAACTTCAGCAGAAAAGGTTTAGCTAGTATAATAGCTGACACGGTAATTATAATAAAAAGGTGCTATAGCAAAATAACTAATACAGTAAATAAAGATACCACAGCATGACAACTGATGTAGTGAACGTGATAAAAAAAACGTGCTACAGCAAAACGACTAAATACAGCAAATATAAGTTCTAACAAGTGAAATCAAATATATTTGTAATCGAAATCAAGTATTAAATCTTCCCATAGAATAAGTAAACCAAAAGGAACTCAAACCCCAACTTGAACAACCTTGTCATAGGCTTTTGCTATCAAAGTTGTGCATTTTAGAGAATATGCCTAAATGGCTACTAACTATTACTTTTAGGAGACTTCAAAGAGTGGGTTTGCTAAGAGGGAGGGAAATGATGGTCTACTGATGCATGCCCCTATTTCTACCGTGTTTTCTCTATTCTTTTCACCACATTTTTTTCTTTCTTTCTTTCTCTCTATTCTTTTTACTCTTTGTTTTTTACTGCTCTCTTGTCGTGAGTTGTTTCCCCTTTGGTCTTTTCTTTTCTTGGGTCCCTTTCTCTAGGTGCTTACCTCTCTAAGTGCCTTCCTTAGGTGCTTACTACTCTCTTACCATGGGTTTTCCTCCTTCATCCATTGCTACCTCTTCCCTTTATAGTGAACTGATTTAATGGGATTTCTCTCTTTTACCCATAGGGCTTCACCAACTGTTTTTGGCTTGTTGTGGACATTCCTTCAGGATTGCCCACCAACTCATTGGTTGCTCGGCCACTACCACTTCTCAGTATACGTTTGCTTCACCACTGCTCATTTCATGACAAAATTCTCTTTTGTTTATTCTTGTTGTATACATCGACCCCTAGGTTTAAATGGATAAGACTGGGCGACCTCACCACCTACCTCTATGGCATGCATCAAATGGTCTCAGCCATCTACTACATTTTTTGGGTAAGATACCATCCCAACAGGGTATATTCCCAAAAGAAGTCACAGTTGAAAACCAAATATAAACCAATTTTCCCCCCACCATCAAACCACACCCTCTGAATCCCCTTGACTGTGGGCTCACCTCACTTGTATTGGTTGGTTACAAGTTGATGGTGCTCCAACCCTTGTGTGCTTGCTCCACTATCTTCTATTCTTGTTTTCTTTCATTCCTACACCGTTTCTGCCGTAGCAAATTAGCTTTGTTTTGTTCTGCTGCGTGTCTCTGTCTTATTTCTTCATGCGTTTCCTACTATGTTTGTCATTTCCTTTGGTTTGGATTTTCTTTCCTTCATGTAATCCCTACTACTGACACTTCATGTTGTTCCTTGTTTCTTTTCATCGTGTTTCTTCATTTTCACACATATTCTTTTATACAAAAGGATTTGAGCATTTGTGGGCCAAATAATGTTGGCTGGATCAAAAAGGTCTTGGGCCTAATTTTCCTTGATTTGTCGAAGCCATTCTGCTAAAGAACTATATTCTGTGGTAGATCTATATTCTGCTGCAGATTTGTATTCTATTGCAAATTTGCATTCTACTGCAGATCACTTTCCCTTGCATTTCCTTCTTTGGACCTTTCTTACTCTTCGGTCTTCTTGGTGGGTCTTTGGGCCTTGCTTTTCATTGAGCTTTCCTCCGTATGGGCTTTTAAGCCTTGCTTCTTATTGGACTTTCTTCCTCATGGGCTTTTGGATACGGATTTGCAAAAATGGGCATCAACAAAGATAAATGACTTACTAAACCTACCAATCAAAGCATAAACATTAGTAAGGTTTCGGTCACAGATAGATGTTTGCCCTCATGAGCAACCTAATTTCTTTGAATCCACATGGTCCATAAAGCTGTCAACAAAGTCGTCATTAATAAATGGATAGGTTCAATGGAAGCAGGGGATTCCAAGAGCTACTCTATCTGCAAAAGATTTAAATCGGGAAAAAGTTTAGCACCAAATTGGTTTGGAGTTATCTTTTAACCACAATGTAGTGAATGAAGAAATCATTCATATGTAATTTTAGTTACAAAATTTTTTTAATAAGTAATGTGACTTATTTTAATAATATAGACATTGAAAGTTTTATAAATCGCAAAGTAGTGCATTTGTTATGAGGGATAAATCTGATACTAAACAGATTGATCTGGACAAGGGCCAAACACTCTAGATGGAGGATTTTGAGAGGCAGAGCATCATCGAGGATTTTCCAAGTGAATAAAATAAATGTTAAAACCCCACCAGCGCCCCACGCCACCGACCCCCCACCGCCCCCCCCCCGCCCCCAAACACACAGTTCTTCTCTCAAGACTTAATCCCTTGCTGTTCCATTTGTTGAATAAGGAATACTGAGGGAACCAAGCCTACATTTTTGCCTTAAGGCTTGAGGAACAATGAGCATCAAACTTAATAGGGAACCAAGTCCTTATGACTTGGCGTTGTTGCTCAAATCTTCGCTCAATGTGTAGAAAGCTATGAATTATTCACGATGATATATATAATTCAAGAGGAGAAAGGGCTAAAAAATTGGTTATTCAAAACGCCCGAAATGTTCCTCACGACCATGAAATTTATGGAAAAAATCTAAAAAATTTGGACTTTGAAGAAGACCCATCCAAATAAAAATCAACTTTATGAACCTACTGCCCATCCAAATTCTTTAATCTTGGCTCAATGAGTTCACCCTTCCTTAAAAATTACCATGGCTTTTGAGTGGAGTTACAGTGCGTCTTTATGTTAAAACTCATTTTCCTCTCCCTGTATGTTTTTGTTTCTCAAAAAAAAAAAAAAAAATCCTTAATCAAAATTTGGGGAGTGGGGATAGCAACTTGGCATATGCTAAGTGATATTTAAGGGAAAATGTAAAGAGATTATAAGATTAGAAGAAGTTATAAGACGTAAAAAACTTAAACACATTGTTTTGAGAAATAGTTACATGGTAAAATAAATAAATAATAATAATAGTGTTTTAAATTTTAAATAAAATAAAATAAAAAAACAATAAAAATAAATAAATGAATAAATAAATAAATAACCTCTCATATTATGGAGTGCTTACATGGAGAAACAAAAAACAAAACAGAATAGACTTGCTCTTCTATCCGTAAAAGGAGGACTATTCCTAACCACAAATCATCAAATTACCCTTTAAATAGCCTAAGAGTTGTTTGACTTGGTCTCTTAGGAGTAGACTTAACCCTTTTGAGGTAGTATAACTTAGGAATTTCACTCATTTGCATTATATTTTGATAGAGACTACTCTCAAGGTCTTCTACATTTGATAATTACTTGTCATCTTCCATCAATGCAAGTAAGTGCTTGATATTCATTTACATTTATTGACTTGTATTTAATTATTTATATATATATATATATATATATATATATATATATTTGTTATTTGAACACAACAAGAGACATAAAAAAATTTTTAAAAAAAAAAATATATATATATATATATATACATACTATATGATAGGGGGCCACACTGTCTAAGATCCTCAAGGGCAAAACGATTTTTGAAGGGCTTCCAGTCATTAAAATCTTTAATGAGACAGACACCCATTTGTTGCTTAAGCCCATTTTAATCAGAATAGCCTCAAGGAAATTCCGACCCATTCCCTTGTGCGCATATCTAAGTTTAAGCACCCCCAAAAATGTCCCTTTTCCTTTCTTCTTTTCTCTCAAGAAGTCAAAAATCACATGCACTAGAGACCAATTAAAAGCAATAAAAGATTTGTTTAAAACTTTGAAGAGATTACCTGAGTGGAAGAATGTTTGGACCATGAAAGCCGCCTCCGGGCAGAAATGGTCATAGAAGATGGCTGCCATTCCATCTGGGCCTATAGCCTTTGTAGGACCCGTTTGACAGATTACTTCAATTTCTTTCTTCAAACAAGATGGTCTTTCTAGGATATTCCTCTATTCTTCTGTCAGCCGTTGAACAATGCTCTCCACTTGCAGAATATCTCCAAAGATACCAGAGAAATATTGCAAAAAATCTTCGCTCAATTTACTCTTTAATAAGTCGTCGATCCACTGCCCATCTTCCCCTAAGTTAAATAATTCTATTTGCTGGCTGCTCGCTAACTACAGTTAAGAAATATCTCGCGTGCAGTCTGCATAAACAAGTTGCTATCTAAGGACATCCTGTTCACACTGCAAATTCTCCTGAATACATTCCATTTCGGCCTTCTTTTCAGTAATTTCGTTTCCTAGTGACCCAAATACTTCTTTATTCCAACTCTGACCTTAGCTCTAAACTGGTAGACCACATGTATTGGCATGTCATGCATTGTAGTTAGCAAGCGATGTAATACCTATAAAGGACAGGTGCGTTTCCAAATTCGGGTGCAGGTGTGGTACTCGATAATTTTTGAAAAAATAGGGTGCAAGTGCAACGATTAAAAAATTATTAAAAATATTTTTATTTATATTTCTAATATTTTTACTATTAAAATATTCTTAAAAATACATTACTATACCTTGATTCTCAAAACAAAGAAAAAAGAAGGCAAGAAACACAAAACAAAACACAAAACAAAAATGAAAACACAAAAGAAGCAACAAATATTCAAAATAAAATTGAGGAATAACAGATTTAAGATGTTTGGGCCTCATTCAAAGCCGATTTCAGCTATTCTAGCATGATTTAGCCAATTTCGATCGTTTCGGCCGTTTTGGTCGCCGGCCGATACGACCCAATTTGGCTTGATTCTAGCCGAACTTGCTCGGTTTGGGGCGAATCCAAGCCAAGTCAGTGCGAATCATTAAAAAAAATAAAAAAAATAAAAAAGCGCTCAGATGTGGGCCGCGTCAGACTCTGGTGCAGCACCCTCCCAGCCGCGTCCATGCTTCATAGTGTAATACTAAGCCTACCCGTTCCTTTTCCTTGTCATGAGCAATTATGGTTTACTAGAATTTGTGACAACTTTGTGTGAGAGCGTGTGTGTGTGTGTGTGTGTGTGTGGGGCACGCAGGCGCCAACTGCTAACTCAGTTGCCAGAAAGAATCTTAGAATTTTCAATTCTACCAAAATTTAACTGATTTCAGGATATCACTCATCCAAATTTTGAGCCTAATCGATAAAAAGAATATGGAACACAACCTGGAACTTCAATCTGAGCCTTCAAATATTTGACCCGCCAAAAAAAAATTGTCTATGCCTAATCTTTTTCAGCCCCATTTTGACTCAGGTGCACATCAACCCTTCGACCTAGTACCAACATTTATTAAAACAGAAAAGTTAGAAAATAACAAGCTAATTATTATAACAAAATAGGCTCTATCATAATGCAGTGACATTTTTTTTTTTCTTAAAGCATAAGTTCACAACAAAATCCACAAAAACTTCAACAGCCATACAAATATCATTCACAAATCTTCTCCAAGTTCATACATGCGAGAATCTTTTGACAAAAGGTACAGACACAGAAACCACTCTACAATCTGCCTTTGTAGCAAAGGTTTCAGCAACCAAGAACATACACGAACTTCTCAGCGTGTCAACTAATGCCAGTTGAATCAAATGCCTTCATGCTATCTGCAACACAAAAGTAGGCTGAGATGCAAACAAGGATCAACAGGACAAAAGAGAAGTTAGCACATTCAGAAAAATATGCAACAAAACAAAAGGTTGCAATGTATATGCTTCACGTCCATGATATTGGTTAAGTGCAGAAGGCATGCAGAGAGTAAGAAACACAATTATATAAACCAGCTCTAACCAAACAAAGAAAATGAAATTACAAAGAGGACAATCTTTGCTGAAAAGAATAATGAATGACAAACAGATAAGAGTTTAGGTGCCTACATTCATACCTGCAGTAGAGAAAATCACCCCATGACTTGAAGTTCCTTCTAAGCATCTGCCTCAAAAGTAAGCAACATACATGTTAGTGATACAAGAGGTAAATGGAAAGTTCAAAATAGAAATTCAAGCTGGCCAACTATTCCAGGGTTCAACCATCTTAGTTCACCCAGTTTTAAAGTATACTTTATTGAATTAAAGAATCACTTGTAAGAAAAAGATACATAAATCTACGGCTGCAGCATTACCAAGTTTCAGAGACGCACAAAAAACACTAAAAAGTCAGTTTGACAGTATATCTCTGAAGGGCGTCACAGTAAAATTTGCAAGTGTTACATGTAGTAGTATGGACATTGTTAAATGCATAATGCAAATAACTAGCCCAATGTGACACTATATAAATCCTCACTGTGAACCACTATAGCGATAATAGTCCAATCTTTATGCATTAGTAATGAAATGAAGCTATACAATCTTTATAGAATCTTTATTTAGATAATGGCAAAATCACAATTAAACAAAGCTTGGTTTAAATCTTAACTAAGGTAAACATTTAGGCATTGTGACAATTCTGTTCCTTTTACTATTATCGTTATAATAGTTCATCACAATATTTGTAATTGGTCAAAAGAGGGATATACTTATTAGGTTTATATACTATATCAGCTGTACTAATAAATCAGAGTATTTAATACAGAAGTAAGCAGCAGCATTGACACAAATTGGCCTTGCCATAAACTAATGAACAAAACAATTCCAGTCTCACTAGTGATGCTACTAAGCTTCATAAAATCATAAATAAACAATCATATAAAAATTATTTCCCAGAACTCTACAAACTATGCCTAATTGAAACTTAACCCATATTTTTCACTAGTCTGAAGGTGCAAACTCAAGGAAAAGACGCAGCCAATAAAGAATTCTAATAACAAAGACATCTCTACTATATACCTAATAGTATATAAAAAAAATCATTAAAGGGAAAAATCAGAAGCCTAATAAAGGATGGTAAAAACCTATGAAGCACGGGTGCGTTTCGGGACTCGGGTGCGGGTGCAGGACTCAGCAATTTTTGAAAAAGGTGAGTGCGGGTGTGGCAGGACTCGGCGATTAAAATATTATTAAAAATATTTTTATTTATATTTTTAATATATTGCTAAGCATACTTTTTTATATAAATAATAATAATAATAATACGAAATCCTGAGCAATACAAAGGAATTAGCTCTCTGTGCTTCTCTTGTGGCCGTGTTGGCCATAAGGAGGAAAGTTGTCCACACAAAGTAAGGCCAACAGAGCAGACTGACGGTGAGGATGCCATTAAGGAAAACTTGGAGGAAAAAAGCCCATGCCAAATGACAATAGCTACCCGACAAGAGAAAATTTTGGGCCGTGGGCCTTGGTAGCACGAAAGAAGAAAGTCAGTAAGGAGTTTGGAAAGGACTGTCCACCATTCCTCTTATGGACACCAAAGCCCATTGAAACCTGGTCCTAGTCAGACTAAACGCCCACTCCATTCAGAGTTTGCCCACTTGGAAACTGAAAAAAGAGATGGGGGGCATAATCACGTTACTCCCCCAGCTCCTAATATCTTTTTGGCAGATCACACTATCTCAAGCAATGGTGAGGATCAGCTTAGCCTGACACAAAACCATATGTCACGCAAAAGTCACAATCGAGGACAGAAAGCTAAGCAAAAATTCCGAGTTTTGGCTGGGGCTAAAGGTAGTCAAGCTAGTACCTCTGACAAGGAGAAGGAATCTCACATACCAGCTCGGACAAGCAGCAAGTTTACAAGAATGCCGGCAACATAATGGAGGATTCCGGCCAGAATTTGAATGGGGTTAAAGTCTTCACTGCTGGTGGATCCCAGTCTGATGGGTTGAAGGGCGAAACAGAGGTAGGTCCAAACAAGCCGATTGGGATAGGAGCTGGAGATATTCCCATGGACACTGAAGAAATTGAGTTGACGCCGCCTCCAAAAGGTTTCGCACCTTTTTTTTTTGAATTTCGGCCTGACTCGGCCGTTTTGGCTTGAATCAGCCATTTCGCTGGTTTCGGCCGATACGGCCCGATTTGAGCTGCGTCGGCGCAAGTCGGGGAATCCACGTGGCTGGACGTGGCCCGATGTGGCACTGACGCACGGTCAGCGGCGTCCCTCCCGCATCGCCGCATCCCGTCGCGTCCGACGCTGATGCGATGGCTCCGGAGCCGCATCCATGCATCCCAGGTTAAAACCCACAAATCTCCAAGGATTCCCATAATTTACCAAGAATGAATATGCCAAAAAAAAAAATATATATATATATATATATATTGAAACTAGAAATCCCAAAGTTCTCAAAGATCTATTTGTTGTGCTGCTGACAAGAAATTGAATTAAACTTAGCCATCCCCACTACCCGCAGCTACTACTCCTCCATTCCTGATGCAAAAGTCTCCAGGTCACGAAATAAAAAAATTATTAATAGGTAGCTCAACAGATCACCAAAATTACAAAAACTAAACTTATCAAGCAATACACAGCCTATTAACCACGAACACAAATTGGCTGTGAATTTAGTTGTACTAAATCTTGTTATGAATGAATTTAGTTATGATAATTTTTTTTTTTTTTTTTTTTAAAAAAAGCACAAGCTCACTACCCTGAAACCTAGTTTTACGCATCAGATATTTTTAGAATGTTTTCAGTTGTTAATATCTAACAAATTACTAAACTTAATGTTCATGATTCAGGATGTGGACCACAAACTTCATCATGTACTTTAATCCATAATCCTTGGATAAGTAAATTTACCTATAAATTTAAAATAAAAAAAAAAAATTGAAGGCCAAATATAACATACATTGGATCTACCCAACACCGAAACGAGGGATTACTAAAAAATACTATTCGCTCTAAATGGCAACCTTTGCCACAGTATGCACTCTCACCCAGTTTGGTTCAATCATCAATCACACAAAAATAGTATCAGCTTGGTTTAAGCATCAAAACCAACCCATCACCAATCACAAAGTTCCATTCAATCAATTCACACCAAACTAGCATAACATGAAAATTCAAAACCATAAATAAATAAATAAAAACAAATTCTTCAAACTCAGACACAGATATGAAACAATAACCAAAATTTCACTCAATCAATCAATCAATCACATGATCAGAAGAAAGAAATGACAGTTCAAGTAAATGATTAACCTTTCTCATGGACAACTTCAATGGGGATAGTCTTGATCACAGCCTCGCCGTCCTCCTCCCCTTCCTTGACGGAGAGGACAGCTTCAGCGACGGCATCCTTATCTTCGGGATAGCGGACGACGACGACGGGACAGACGCAGTGGTGGACGCAGTAATCGCTGACGCTGCCGAGCCTACCGTCGTCGTTGCCGCGGCGAACGGCGCCGAATCCCCGGCTTCCCATGATGACGGCACTGAGTCCGAGCCTCTCGACCTCGAGGCAAAGCCTCTCCTTCATGTCGTGATCCTTCACGATGTGGATCTTGTAGGGGATCTGCGCCTCCTTCAGCGGCCTCGCCAGATCGGCGGCTTTCGAAGCGGTGAACGCGTCGAAATCGTCCTCCAACTTCTTCTGATTGTTGGAGGAAGAGGACGACGTCGTGGTGGCGGTGGCGGTTACTTCATCGGGGTGGCGGTCGAAGTCGGAAGGAGAAATGGAGAGGTCGATGGAGCCCCAGTCGGCGCCGAAGAGGACGGAGGTGGGGCTGACGTGGAGGAGGATGACGGCGTCGCCGGGTCGGATGTAGTGGTGGACGGCCCAGCGTACAGCGTAAGCAGACTCGTCGGAGAGATCGACGGCGACGCCGATCTTGCGGCGGGCACCGGCGGTAGGGGTGGGAGTGGCCCCCACGCCGGAGGAATGGTGACGTGGAGAAGCAGGGTGGTGGATTCTGATGGCTGGGAGCTGAGGGTCGGATTCTAATGAGGAGTCTTGTTGTTGGTGTTGGTGATGCATTTGGAAAAGGTGACTGAGAGAGAGAGAGAGAGAGGTTTCTACTTTTTTCTAGAGTGTTGTGTTGTTCTTCGAAGTGGGTAGTGAGAAAGGTAGCTTCCTTGTTTGTTTGCGAATGTTGTGGGAGTAGTACTGTGATATGGAAATAGAGGTATTTATTGATGTTGAGACTTGAGACTTGGACAGTGTTTGAATGGGCTGTGTTTATAGGCATGGGGTTTGGGAACTTGGATTGGGATGGATGGGTGGGTGGGTTGATTGTGCTTCGCGGCCCACAATGGTATTTATCATGGTTTTATACTCGCGGCTATAACAATTTAGGTCACGTGAGTTTTTTTTTTTTTTTTTTTTTTTTAGAAACAAGTCACGTGAGTTTCAGTTAGCTCAACTAATAAAATAAATATAAGTTCTTGTAGAATTGGAGGTAAGAGCCAAGATTCAATTTTTTTAAAAAGAACTTCAAATACATATACACTTAGATGGGTTTAGTTTATCTCCAGTACTTTTTTAACTAGACATCTCATGTTGTTTTAAATATATAACGGCAAGTGATAATAAGTTTTAATCTCTAACTTTTATTTAGTTAGCGTGTGATGTTGGTATTCAGCGAGCTATATTAAAGGGTGACTCTTGGGCAGTGTTTAAAGCTTTAGAGGATGATGTTGATTTCTTGGCTCCATTTAGATTGTTAGTCGAGGATGCGAAGGTTTTGTCACAACAACTTGATCAAATGATTTACTCTCTGTTGAGGGTCATTTTTCGAAATTGACAAAGGCAGCCCAACCCAGCAATGCGGGCAGCAGAGAAGCGGCAGACCAAGCGAAAAAAAAAACCATTAGGCCCAAGCGGCAGGAACAATGGATCACAGACCCCTTAAAACGAATGAATGGGTCTTGAGGAAGTAAGCGGGCCTAAAGGGCCCGGAAAGAGAGAAAATAGCACCCATGGGCAGTATGTGTTGTGAAAAAGAGAGAATGGGCCGCGGCAAGCCCAAAGGAAAATAAGTAAAGAAAGTAGGGGATAATGGTAAGCCCATGAACCCCAAGGATGAAAATGAGAAAATTGGGCCGGAGAAGCCCAATTAAGTTAGTAAGAGCCCATGGGATGCGGAGTTAGTAAATGGACCAAGGACGTCCAAAGAAATGGGCCAGAGAGGCCCAAGGGAAAAGAAGGGGACATTGGAGCCCATAAGCGAGAACACCAGCGGCCACAATAAGCCACTGGGGGAAAATGGAACGGCGGGCCTGAGAAAAGGCCCAGCAGGAAAGAAAATACGACAGGAAATGCTAAGTAATGCCATAGGAAACAAAGGCAATTAGAAAATTGGGTTGAAAGAAACGCGAAGCCCAATACTGAGCAAAAGCCCAGCGGGGAGTCTGAGTAATAACTCGTAAAAAAGCCAGAAACGGACGGCAGGCAGGCAAAGTCTCCAGTCCACGGCAAATGCATGAACAGCAGGCAGATTTCAGACATATGCATGCGCGAAGCCCAGGCACCACCAGCCTGTACCCAGCCAATACAGGACATGGTGGGGTCATGGGGTCAGAAGTAAAAGGGCGTGGTTTGGTGGTGGGGAGAGGGGAAGGCCTGTTTCAAGGTT
Organism: Quercus glauca; assembly: GCA_023736055.1. Classification (NCBI taxonomy): domain Eukaryota; kingdom Viridiplantae; phylum Streptophyta; class Magnoliopsida; order Fagales; family Fagaceae; genus Quercus; species Quercus glauca. The sequence continues at coordinate 51,873,815 of CM043322.1, read as the reverse complement.
CCTGCTCAAGCTCTTTTGGGGGATACGTCCTGCTGGGATGACATACCACCCAAAAGAGGCAAGGCTGAGCTAGAACCAATGGGTGCATGCCGTGAGTGAGTAGAGAGAGAGAAACACCACCGCGGCAGGTAGAGATGCCACGACAGACTAACAGACAAAGTGGTTGTCTTTGTCTGTAGCAGGATACTCGCAGACGGAACAGTAATGGTCGGCAAGTACGCCCGGGCCAGACAAAAGTGGTTGGAGGGTAGAATAGTAAAACCCGTCCACGGTAAGCACTATAAAGGGAGCCTCTGCCGTGAACGAAAAAAAAAAAAAGGAGAGGAAAAAGGGAAGGAGAAAAAAACTAAAAAAGAAAATACTCTGTAACACACCTAGGAAAACAGGAGAAGCACAACACTAAAAAACTAAAAAGGGAAATCACTAAGGAAAAGAAAAGATAGAAGGAAAGAGTGTGAGAGTTAGTGGCATACACCAACAGGACTCTTCCCTTCTCTCCCTCTCAAAACTCTGCACTCTTCTATACTTATTTCGGGTGTTACCCATTCAGGTCCGCCTCCCTCAACCCATTAACTTCCATGGTAGGATTTTTTTCCTCAGAGGTTAATCGTGTTGAGAAGAGGCGTTCTTCCTCTTTGGCATTAATCCTGCAGGCCGAACCGAATTTGCTCCCTGTCTGTTTGATTAATTTTATTACTAATCTCCTTTACTATTTATTTGTCCAAGGTTGATTAATGTTATTATAGTTATGGATTACTTGGTCATTTCCCATTAAAAGGACTATCTGGTCATTCCAGAATTTATGATTCTGTTCATTAATTATATCTGCTTACCGTAAGCTCATTTCCTCTGAAACAGAAGTTCTGCCTACCGCCAGCGTTATAGTCCTGCTTGTCGTAGGCTGTTCTCTATAACAACTCAGCCCGTGGTAAACACTCCCCTGGCAGACGAGGCATAATTTGCGCACAAGCCGGCCAAGTTGAGTTCCAATTGGCCCGGTCTCAACTCTCGCAATCCAGAACACTTGGGCCTACGATCACAAAGGGGCAGCCCAGCCCAACATAACAAAAAAAGGCCCCACAACAAATTGGCGACTCCACTGGGGAGTTGAGAAATAGTTCAGGGATAAAAGCCCTCGCAAACAAATGCCTCCAAAGTCTAGGACTACACGCAACATGAGTGCTGTACCCTCACAAGCAGAATCTAGACCGACGACACCTCACCCACAGCAGCCTAACCAGGAAGGAAGTGCAAACGAGATGGGGGCTGAACCCCAACTGCCTCCGAGGATCCCCGCAGACAATGCCAACACCTTCATTGAGGTGTTGCAGGCCTTACAGCACTCGCAACAGCAAATGATGGAAGAAATCCGTCAACTGAAGACGGATAGAACGAAGGAAAGGGGGAGCCAGCATGAACCAGGACATGGGGCAGAAGAGACACTAGTAGGTGGTGTCCCACAGAATACAGATCAACGTTTTATTACTATGGCAGAAGTGGCAGCTCTCCTGGAGCAAGAGAAAGCCAGAGGACCAAAGGAGAGATTCTACGCACGTAGACCCCCATACCCACCAAGGGTGCTCAGTAAACCATACCCCGAGAGGTATGAACCGCGAGTATTCGCACAATATGACGGCAGGAAGGGAAGTGCTGTTGAACACGTGAGCAAGTTCATTGATACGCTCGGCCCTTACGCCGCAGACGAGGACTTGTGCCTTCGAGAATTTTCTAAATCATTGTGTGACCGGGCTTACACCTGGTACATTGGTTTAAAACCAGGATCAATCCTAACATGGGATGATATGGTGGATGTATTTTGTACCAAGTACTTTCACGGAGAAGAAACGGTGACACTTGCAACATTGCAAGCGACTAAACAAAGGAATGGTGAAGACTTGATGGAGTACATCAAGAGATTCAGGGACATAGCACTCGACTGCTATGACCATTGCGAGGAAAGGACGCTGGTGGAGATGTGCATGACGAATATGATCAGGGAATACAGGGCAGTCCTAGAAAACCTTGAAATCTCCCACTTCGCGCAGTTGTTACAAAAGGCAAGAAAAACTGCCCAGTCCGTAAAGCCAAGCACGGACAAAAGAAGTGCCCTACAAGCCATGGCAGTATCCACCAGTGAATGGAGGAGGAAGACCGACGGGAAAGAATACTATACTCCCTCGCCAATACCATGCACCGCAAAGGAGCTAGACGTACTGTTAGATAAATGGATAGCAGATGGCGTTTTCAAACCTAACCAAGTTGCTAGGGAGCCCACCGAGGAAGAAAGGAGGGACTCACGTTTTTGTCGTTTACACAACTATGTCCAACATGCCACCGCAGAATGTTGGGCGCTCCGCAGACTAGTGCACCGCAGGATAAAGGAAGGGACTTTAGAATTGTCCCAGCAGGAGGTCCAGAGAAACCCACTCCCGAATCATAAAAGGAAGGGTGTAGCAGCAGTAGTAATCTGTGCGGATCCAGGGGATGACGAAGGGGAGAATCCGGCCTTGCCTGCCGCAGCGATTACTACTTTACAGCAGAGCTCCAAATTCAGAAACTTATTTGATCAGCTGGGCCTCACAACGAAAGAAAGAAAAGTAACCACCGAGGCTCTAGTAAGCATTGCTTCCGGGGCAGGGGTGGAATGTTTATCAGCGGAAGTCCAAGATAACAGGGCTCTCTTGCAGGAGTCAACCGAAATCACCTTCAGTGATGAAGATATGGAAGTAGGGTATCCAGATCACAGGAGACCTCTCTATCTTGCGGCATCCATAAACCAAATCCCCATAAAGAGAGCCCTAATAGATACGGGTGCTTCCGTAAACCTCATCCCGTTGAGCACTCTGCAAGCTGCGGGGATTTTAGACAAAAAGATCCAAGGGTGTCTAATGGAAGTGACAAGATTTGGTGGGAGGGGAGAGTACACCGCAGGCCATATCCAGTTGTGGTTAAAAGTGGGACCCATAGCTTCTCTAGCTCGGTTCCACGTGGTAAAAACGGAAGTCTCATACCACGTGCTTTTGGGACGACCATGGTTGCATAAACACAGATTAGTTCCATCCACCTACCACCAATGCGTGAAAGGACGGATGAACGGCAGGATGGTACGCATAGCAGCTCATAACTCACCATTTGAGCAGGCAGAAGCTCATTTAGTAAAGACCATGTTCTACGATTGATGGGCTCCATCCGGGGAAAATTCAGTGACAAGGCCACAAGGTACCTTCGTGCCTAAATGGAGAGACATCCAGGATGAATCTGAGCCTGACCTAAGGGAGTTACTGGCGACAAAAAAGAAAATGAGGGAAGCGCCTACCGCGGACCCAGAGGATACACCTCACTGCGTCAGGATCCGAAGTCCTGACGGCAGGATCGTGTATAAGTTATGAAGGGGCGCAGGGCCCACAAGTGAAATACAAGAGGGCCCCACCCATGAGTGGCAACACGAGAACTTAACGTGTTACGCGGTTCAAGAAAGGTCAGAAGAAGAAAATAGTGAAGAAGAGAATGAGAAAGTTGCGACTGAAAAAGAAGCACAGGTTACTGCAGAAGAAGAGATGGAAGAGGTTGACTTGGGATCTGTTTCACAGGGACCAAGACCTATCCTGATTAGTGCAAGTTTGGCAGAAGCAGAAAAGGCAGAATTGATGTTGCTCTTGAAAGAATTTAAAGATGTCTTTGCATGGGGATACAATGAAATGCCAGGGTTAGACCCTGGGCTAGTGGCACACACATTGAATGTAGACCCAGAGGCCAGGCCAATAGCTCAGCCTGCTAGGACATTCCACACGGAAGTAGAAGGGCAAATAATCAAAGAAGTGCAGAAATTGCTTGCCACAGGATTCATCAAACCTATCCAACATCCGCGATGGTTGTCCAACATCGTACCCGTGAAGAAGAAGAATTGCCAAATAAGGTGTTGTGTAGATTTCAGGAACCTCAACAAGGCCTGCCCAAAGGACGAGTTTCCTTTGCCAAAAATGGACTTACTGATAGATTCTGCGGCAGGCAGTGCTATGTTTTCGTTTATGGATGGATTCAGCGGGTACAACCAAATTAGGATGGCGTCAAGAGATGCAGAGAAAACCGCTTTCAAAACACCTATGGGCAATTTTTATTACACTGTAATGCCCTTTGGGTTGAAAAATGCGGGTGCCACTTATCAGAGAGTAATGACGGCCATATTTCATGATATGATGCATCATAAACTCGAGGACTATGTAGATGACATAGTAGTAAAATCAAAGAAGAGAGAAGAACACTTCCAAGTGTTGAGGAGGGTATTTAAGAGGTGCAGAGCCTTCAAGCTAAGAATGAACCCCCTCAAATGCGCATTCGGAGTGTCCTCTGGGAAGTTCTTAGGCTTCTTAGTTCATAGCAGGGGAATAGATGTGGACCCGGCCAAAGCCACGGCCATTGCAACCATGAAACCTCCGAGTACGGTAAAAGAATTAAAGAGCTTCTTGGGGAAAGTCTCGTATATTCGAAGATTTATCCCCGGGTTGGCATCGATCACCTCCGCTTTCACCAAGCTGCTCAGAAAAGGGCAGGATTTTAAGTGGGGGGAATTGCAGCAAGCAGCCTTCAAAAGGCTACAGCAGATCATGATGAACCTCCCCACAGTCCAGGCCCCGATTCACAAGAAGCCACTACTGCTCTACTTGGCTACCAATTCATACGCCATTGGTGCGATGATCGCCCAAGAGGATGGGGGCGGCACCGAGCAGCCCGTATATTACATCAGCCGCGCCTTGAAGGATGCAGAAACTCGATACCCAAGGGCAGAGAGGGCATGCTTAGCCATTGTATATGCTTCACGAAGGTTGCGCCATTATTTCTTGGCCTACGAGGTATGGTTGATGACCAAATCCCATACCATCAAGGCTTTGCTACAGCAACCGATCCTCTCTGGCAGGATATCCCAATGGTTGCTACAATTGTCACAATACGATTTAAGGATAGGGACACCCTGGGCGGTAAAAAGCCAGGCTATAGCAGACTTACTGGCCCAATTTCCAGGCGAGGAGGAGTTCCCACTGGATGATGAAGTTCATGGGGAAGTGGCCATGGCAGAGGAAGTCAGAGAGCAATGGGTGATGAAATTCGATAGGTCTTCTACCGCCCAGTCTGGAGGAGTGGGAGTAGTTTTATACCATGAAGAAGATAAAGCGGTGGCACTATCGTTCAAACTGGAATTCCCCTGTTCAAACAACACTGCGGAATACGAAGCCTATCTAACCGGGCTGGCCATGGCTCTTGAAATGGGAGTCAAACACTTGAGGGTGTTAGGCGATTCGAATTTGGTGGTCTGCCAGGCCAACGGGAGTTTCTCCGTGAAAGAGCCTAGCCTAGCCCCGTACAGAGCGATGGCCCAAAAAATGGAAGAAAAGTTTTCAACCTTTGAAATAGAGCACGCGCCCAGGAACGAAAATCGGTCCGCAGACGCGTTAGCCGCGCTAGGATCTCAGATAATGTTTGAAGGAGATAGCACCAGAGTAGAGGTCAGTAAAAGGAGGGAGTCGATAATTGACACGTTAAGGGAGAAATTCCAAGAGGAACAGTGCAATGAAGACTGGCGGGTTCCCATAAAGAAAGCTTTGATGGATGAAGATGATGCCGCAGGACTGAAGGTGCTAAAAGATTACGCACTAGTGAAGGGGGAGTTGTATCGCAGGATGCCAGGTGGGGTCTTGGCCAGATGTGTGAGGCCAGAGGAGGCCCAGAGAAAGTTGAAAGACTCACACAACAAAACTTGCGGATCCTGCGGAGAGGTCAGTTTTTATCGCAGGCTTCAAAGGGCAGGCTTTTATTGGCCAAACATGGGCAAAGATGCGGATCAAACCCAAACTCAGTGTGGAGCTTGCCAACTTGCGGCAGACAGAGAAGAAAACTATATTGTGTCCGCCTGCGAAGACTGGAGGAGCCCATTTATCCAATACTTGGCAGAAGGTATCTTGCCGCAGAAGCACAGTGAAAAGTATAAACTCAAGCGGTTGGCGACACGTTACTTCATGCACAACATGGTCCTCTTTAAAAAGGGGTATGATGGAGACCCCTTGAGGTGCCTGGGTCCTGAAGAAGCAGGAAAAATGGTGAAAGAAGTACACTCTGGAGAATGTGGGAAACACCAGGGGAAGAAAAGGCTTTACAGGTGCCTGCTGCAGATGGGCTACTACTGGCCTGCCATGAAGAAGGATACGGCGGAATTCGTAAAAAGGTGCCACAATTGCCAAGTGCAAGCCAACTTAATTCATACCCATCCGCAGAATTTGCACAGCATGATAACCCCATGGCCCGTCCACACTTGGGGGCTTGATTTGGTAGGACCGGTTAACCCACCGTCACGAGGATATATATGGATATTGGTGGCCACGGAGTATTTTACTAAATGGGCAGAGGCGAGTACCGCTTCGCAAGGCCACCGGAGGAGCGGTGGCAAACTTTATCAAGGAAAACATAATCGTGAGGTTCGGGGTACCCCACAAAATCATCAGTGACAATGGTACGCCTTTTGTCAACAGTGAAGTAAGGAAGATGCTAGAATTCTACCAAGTTAAGCACCACCGGTCATCACCTTATTACCCTCAAAGGAATGGGCAGGCGGAGGCAACAAACAAAACCCTCATAAAAATTATAAGTAAAATGAGTCAGGAGTATACGAGCGGGTGGGCAATGCACCTGCCGGACGCCCTTTGGGCTTACAGAAAATCGCCTAAGTCAGCCACAGGTTTTTCACCTTTTTCTTTGGTCTATGGGACTGAAGTGGTGAGCCCAGCGGAGGTAATAACCCCATCCCTGAGGGTCATGAAGATGCAAGAAAAGGGAAGAGAGGAAGGAGAGGTCTTTGCGGCAGAAAGGTGTGAAGACCTGGAAGGACTTAACGAAAAAAGAGAACAGGCCCAGGAACGCAGTCGTAGATATAGGCAAAAGATGACTGAAGCCTACGGCAGGATGACTAAAGAAAGAGTGTTCGTAGAAGGACAGCTTGTTTTGAAAGTAGCAGACTATGTTAGAAGAGGCCTGGCAGGACCATCCAAATTCGCACCAAAGTGGGAAGGACCCTTTGTGATAAGGGAAGCACACCCGAGCGGGTACTACCGTTTGACTCAGATGGATGGCAAAGATTTAATGGATCCGATCAACGGAAAATGGCTGAAGCAGTATTATGCCTGAGGAGAAAACCATTTTTTTTACTTCCTTTGTTTTTTTTTTTTTTTTTTTTTTAAAAAAAAAAAAACCTATGTTTCCTTTTGCCTTATTGTTTTTTCAAGTGACTATGTCACAGCATGAAATTGTAATTTGCTTTCGGCAGGATGTAATGAAAACCAAGTATTATCATCATATGTCATAGCAAAACGTAAAGTGTAGCATCATAGAGTTAAGTTACAAACCCAAATCATGGCAAACCAGCCAAATAAGTGCTACAAGAAGACATAATGTACTAAACAGAGTCATAAGGAAAAGGAAACAACGAAACAAGGAAGAAGCTGCATCAACGAAGCCCGGAAATAAGGGGCTGATCTCCAAAACGATCGGACCCACCAACACTAGAAAGAAGACGCTCACGGTGACCCTCCAAGTCTGCCACCTCTTTTCTCAAGATCTCAAGACGCAAGTCAATAGCATCAACAGTGGGCCGAACTCTCCTCATAAAAACAGCCTGGGCAATCTCTCGAAGAAAATCCAAAAGGAACTCCACAGCAAAGCCTACGCTGACAAGCTCCTGCACCGCAGCCCTCCACTGCAGAATCCTCTCAGTAGAAATGGTGTCAACAAAGTTATGCTCTATGTCATTTAGCACACTCCCCAACATCTTCAAAAAGTGCTCTCTAACAGAACGACCAAGTCGAAAGCCCCGCATGAAATCCCCGTGGTTGTCATAGATCATCACCAGATGAGAAACACAGTCCTTAGGGACTCTAAAGCCATGAAAATCTACACAAGGAGGCCCGGAGCCCCAGAAAGCTGCAGGATCGAGATCATTGACTTCAGGCTGGTCAAAGCGGGCGAAAAAGTCAGCAGCCTCGCCCACAGGACCTGGAAGGGTGGTGGAACTACTGCCCGCTTCAAATTGAAATGGGGCGGTGAGAGGAGGTCCTACCAAGGAAAACACAGGGCATGAGAATGAGGAACCAAAAAAAAAAAAGACAAGGGGGAAAGGAAGCTTACCAGAACCAACATCAATGGGGGCTGTGGGAAGAACTGAAGCAGGCACAGAAGGAATGGCAGAAACTGACGCTGTAAATATGGCAGAAGCTGAGGCAGAAAATACGGCAGGAATGGGTGCTGTGGGCGCGGCAGGAGTAACTGCCGCAGGCACTCCTACGCTAGCCGCAATGCCTAATCCTTCAAAACTCTCTGTAAAAAAAAAAAAAAGAAAGGGGGAGGAAGTAAGACATGCAAGTGAAAAGAAGAGAAGAGTGGGCCCAATGAATAAAGATGGAAAAGTGAATCTAACAAAAAAGGGGGAGAAGAGACATACCCCTGAATCCAGCCTCAGGTGGAGTATCCTCCTCCTCCTCAGACTCAGAAATCCTCCTCGGCAGAACGGGCTCATTATCAAGATCCCCAAGAATATCCTCGGACTCCTCGGAGGATAGATCAACATCGGGCCCGCGAGTGGCCGAACTGGGAATGGAAGAAGGAGTGACCACTAAGGAAGAGCCATCCTTCGTGGCCTGAGACAGAGTCGCAAAGGGATCACTGGTGGAAATGACAACAGGAGCAAGTCCCTGTGGAGAAATAGGCACCTCGGTAGAGAACGGACTGGCCTCGCTAACCCCCTCAGTGTGAGTACCCTCTTCTCTAGGTACCAATCCGGTGGGAGGGCTAGAAGTCTCGGCAGGAACCCCATGTACAGTAGCAAAAGTAATGGGCATCTGAAAAGTTTCACCAGCACCATCAAAAGAATCCACCACGGGTGTACCCATGGAGGCAGCCAGCTCCTCGGCTGTAGGACGATAGACGAAAAGGGGCTCGGGCTGATCCTGGAAAGCAAAAAAAGAAGAAATGCGTATACACACGTGGTAAAGAATAAGGGAACCTACAACTAATCCAGACAAATGAAGACACGTGGCAGGTGAAATATATGAAAAAAAAAAAAAAAAAAAAGGGGAAATAGTAAATAAGGACGAGAGGAGGAAATAGTGGAGGTTACCTCGAATTCAGGATCATCAAGATCAATGGGATGGGCAAATGACGTGTCTTCCTTATGCTTAGACTGCAAAGAAAAAGAGAGACAAGAGGCAGTGTTAAGGAAAGGAATCAGTAGGCATGGCATGGACTCGCCGCAGGCAAGTTAAAATCAAAACACAAAAGACAAAGTATATATATATTATACCCTTCGCTCAGTGGCAGGCATGGGATCCTTTCTTCTTCTCGTCCCACTCAAAGACGGCAGAATGGCTCTGTTTCTGGGCATAAGCTAAAACTGACTTGGAAGGCAAAAGCAACCGAGGATTGGGAGATACAAGCATACTCAGCCCGTCAGGTGGAATAAGGGAAAAGCCACGGCTACCTACCAACTCTTTTCCAAACGAGGTCATCACTGCCCGCCAATAGCCATGCATGGTAGGAGTGAAAAGACCCTCTCTCGATGAACTAGGAATGGTAACTGCACTAAAACGTGATCTCCAAAAGTCGTAAGCAGTCTGCCGCAGGAAAGGCCGAACAGAAGTAGGAGATTCCATGAGAGAAGAAAGGTCATCAGGGATATCTTGGTCCAGCCCGAACTGCCTCCTCACTCGGTTGGCAGGATAGTGAACAAATCTGATGCCCTCATCGGCTAAGTATGGCAGCCATCCGACATTGGTAGCCGCCAAATAGGTGATCCCCACCTCATCAAAACCAGTCAAAGGAGTGGTGGTCCCAATAATATCAGTAAACGGACCCATAGCAGAATCAGCACATGTGTAACCCTTACCTAAATTTCTATAAGCCCTCCAAGTAAAACCAGTACCGCTATCAAAAGACTCGACAACTGAGTGACCAATAGGCTTCAGACCAGATCAGCGAAAAGCTAAAGGGAAATCGGATTCAAACCTGCCGCAGAAGTCAGTGATCACTCGCGGACATGATTGGTACTTCTCTCTCGCGAAGCGAACAGGCCTACATTTCGCTAAGTATTGGGTGCTGCGCTCAAACAACAATTGTTGCAGGATAGTGCTGTGGACAGAAGAAGCGACGATGTGGCAAGAGCCCGCCTGGCTCTCATCACTCCGCAGGATGTCCAGTTAAACGTACAAATGCCCCAAGAACATGGGGGCCAGCGGCAGACTCACTCCGGCAGATATTTTGATAGCCAAGCGGAAGTACAAAGGCTTGATGGCGTAATGGGGATGTGAACCAAAAACGAACTTGCTAAGCCAAAAGGCAACAAAGGCCGCACGGTGGGCGACTACATAAAACTTGGAGGAAGTACTAACCCAGTACGATAACTTGGCATTCCCAGCCATCCGCTTTCTCAACTCGGCCTCAATGGCTTCTTCCTCCGGAGAAAGCTCTATGGTAGCAGGATCCACATCACCAAAGATTGGCAAGAGTAGTTGGTTGGCCACATCCTCGAGTGTCACGGTCAGTTCGCCGCAGGAAAAGAAAAATGTGTGGGTGGTGGCACACCACTGGCGAACTAAGTGACGAAGGTTGTAAGTGTCTCGGAAATTAGAAAGACTCCGGGATAAAACGATGGACTTCAGAACGCCGGCCTGCTGTAACAAGCCCATAAAAACTGGGTCGGATAACTCTCGGTCAACCCACTCCTTCCAACCCAAGGCCGTTCCTGACCCAAACACGAAATGAATCGGCACGGGAAGAGAGACCCCTTGACGGATGACCAAATCAGAAATGGAGGAAGACACCGGAGCCCAAGAAACGTCGGGGTTCCGTCTGCACATAGAGAGCCACACGCGGCCTGGCAGCGGCGGCACGTAATCACCAGGAACCTCGGGGAAGTGAGGATAAGGATTATACCAAGGGTCGATTAGAGGAGCGCACTCTCTGTCTGGGTCGCGCGGCGCATCTTCCTCGCCGGAGCGATCGGAGTCGGAGTACATGGCCTCCTCGCCCATTTCTTGTCCGGCGAGAGGTTCGGAAACTTTCTCTTTCCCTTTGTGGCGGGAGGAACCTGGGGTTTTCACCGGCGCCATTGTGCGACGGTTTGGTCTGAGTAGAAGAGATATGGGTGTTCGAAGAGAAGAAGATGATAAAGGAAGAGGGACAGACACGGTGTTTTGGAAAAGATGATGTTTGTGATTGATTTTCGAACGGGCTCTCTTCTTAAATACATGAGTAATAAATACCGGCCCGAAGGAAGGCGACTGGTCAGCCATCAAAAGAAGAATGAAATAAATGAAGCGGTAGTTGTGTCTTAGGATAACTGCCATTCTGGGAAAATCGAAGAGTCATCACTGTTCACGGCGAAAAAAGTATAAAATATATGTGAAGGGGTCCACAGTTTCAAAAAGCCCGCGAAGGAAAAGAAAGAAGGGAGACAGAAAGGACAGAAAGGTCTTTTATTCACATATGGACCGCAGGAACGTCCCATATGTTCAGGGGGGCTAAATGTTGAGGGTCATTTTTTCGAAATTGACAAAGGCAGCCCAACCCAGCAATGCGGGCAGCAGAGAAGCGGCAGACCAAGCGAAAAAAAAAAACCATTAGGCCCAAGCGGCAGGAACAATGGATCACAGGCCCCTCAAAACGAATGAATGGGTCTTGAGGAAGTAAGCGGGCCTAAAGGGCCCGGAAAGAGAGAAAATAGCACCCATGGGCAGTATGTGTTGTGAAAAAGAGAGAATGGGCCGCGGCAGGCCCAAAGGAAAATAAGTAAAGAAAGTAGGGGATAATGGTAAGCCCATGAACCCCAAGGATGAGAATGAGGAAATTGGGCCGGGGAAGCCCAATTAAGTTAGTAAGAGCCCATGGGATGCGGAGTTAGTAAATGGACTAAGGACGTCCAAAGAAATGGGCCAGAGAGGCCCAAGGGAAAAGAAGGGGACATTGGAGCCCATAAGCGAGAACACCAGCGGCCACAATAAGCCACTGGGGGAAAATGGAACGGCGGGCCTGAGAAAAGGCCCAGCAGGAAAGAAAATACGGCAGTGCTAAGTAATGCCATAGGAAACAAAGGCAATTAAAAAATTGGGTTGAAAGGAACGCGAAGCCCAATACTATGCAAAAGCCAAGCGGGGAGTCTGAGTAATAGCTCGTAAAAAAGCCAGAAACGGACGGCAGGCAGGCAAAGTCTCCAGTCCACGGCAAATGCATGAACAGCAGGCAGATTTCAGACATATGCATACGCGAAGCCCAGGTACCACCAGCCTGTACCCAGCCAATACAGGACATGGTGGGGTCATGGGGTCAGAAGTAAAAGGGCATGGTTTGGTGGTGGGGAGAGGGGAAGGCCTGTTTCAAGGTTCCTGCTCAAGCTCTTTTGGGGGATACGTCCTGCTGGGATGACATACCACCCAAAAGAGGCAAGACTGAGCTGGAACCAATGGGTGCATGCCATGAGTGAGTAGAGAGAGAGAAACACCACCGCGGCAGGTAAAGATGCCACGCAGACTAACAGACAAAGTGGTTGTCTTTGTCTGTAGCAGGATAATCGCAGACGGAACAGTAATGGTCGGCGAGTACGCCCGGGCCAGACAAAGGTGGTTGGAGGGTAGAATAGTGAAACTCGTCCACGGTAAGCACTATAAAGGGAGCCTTTGCCGTGAACGAAAAAAAAAGGAAAGGAAAAAGGGAAGGAGAAAAAAACTAAAAAAGAAAATACTCTGTAACACACCTAGGAAAACAGGGGAAGCACAACACTAAAAAACTAAAAAGGGAAATCACTAAGGAAAAAAAAAGATAGAAGGAAAGAGTGTGAGAGTTAGTGGCATGCACCAACAGGACTCTTCCCTTCTCTCCCTCTCAAAACTCTGTACTCTTCTATACTTATTTCGGGCGTTACCCATTCAGGTCCGCCTCCCTCAACCCATTAACTTCCACGGTAAGATTTTTTTCCTCGGAGGTTAATCGTGTTGAGAAGAGGCGTTCTTCCTCTTTGGCATTAATCCTGCAGGCCGAACCGAATTTGCTCCCTGTCTGTTTGATTAATTTTATTACTAATCTCCTTTACTATTTATTTGTCCAAGGTTGATTAATGTTATTATAGTTATGAATTACTTGGTCATTTCCCATTAAAAGGACTATCTAGTCATTCCAGAATTTATGATTCTATTCATTAATTATATCTGCTTGCCGTAAGCTCCTTTCCTCTGAAACAGAAGTTCTGCCTACCGCCAGCGTTATAGTCCTGCTTGTCGTAGGCTGTTCTCTATAACAACTCAGCCCGCGGTAAACACTCCCCTGGCAGACGAGGCATAATTTGCGCACAAGCCGGCCAAGTTAAGTTCCAATTGGCCCGGTCTCAACTCTCGCAATCCAGAACACTTGGGCCTACGATCACAAAGGGGCAGCCCAGCCCAACATAACAAAAAAAGGCCCCACAACACTCTCATACAAAGAGATAAGGTAATTCTGTAGTTCATGGTCTAGCTAGATATACCATTAGCATTCTAGATTTTTTAATGTGGATGAAGGATGTTTCACCACAGCTTCATTCTGTTTCACAAGCCAATTCTATAGGCTTACTTTAATAAAAATTCGATGTTTTCCCCCTAAAAAAAAAGGTTTAGGATTCAAAAATAAGAACTGTTTAAAAAAAAAAAAAAACTTTTACATGATTGTAACAACTACAACATTGAAGTCTTTCTCAGATAGAGATTTGATGGTCATAAGGGTATCTTATTATCTGTACCCGTTTATATACCCCTGCCAACTCCAAGCTTGTAAATGCCTTTGCATAATGGTATCTTTTCCTTTTTTTAGTAGGGGTGTCAAACATAAGGGTTTGGAGTTGACATAATTGAATTAGGCATATAAAACGCATTTATCCATTTATTGCCCATTTAACTAATTCCTTAGGGAAGAAAAAAAGATAAAGTATTGTATGATGGGACTAATTCCTTACTTCTGAACTTATCTAAACTTTTTTTATCCATAATACTTGTTCACCCTTCTTAAATGCAATACCAAGAAAGTGTCCTCTATTTCCCATCAACTTTTTTTTTAAGACTTTAATTTATTTACAAATGTTTAAACTTTAAATTATACTTTAGCTAAAAAAAATTCACTTTTTTAATGTGCAAATATACTTTAACCATTTTAACCACTTTAAAGTTTAAAGAAATAAGCAGTTAGCTTAAATTAGGCAATTGTTGGAATCAAATGTAACTTGTGGTGGTGAGAATAAACAGAATCTCGAGAAAAAGTTTAATGAATAATTAAATATTGGACCCACGAAAACATTAGACAAGATTTCAAGTGAATTTAAGGTTTCCATTTGAAAAGAGATTTGGGCACACAGCCATGCGAAGAGGATGACTTTAAAGATGGAACCTCCATCGTGAAAAACAAGTCCTTTTTTTAATAGGTGTGAAAGACAAGTCCTTGAGTGATATTTTCAATATAAAATACCATATGTTTTGCCGTTTTTGGGGCCTATAATTGAGTAATCATCTTAGAGCACTACCATCAGATAGGGATGGCAAAACCCCCGACCTTCGAGTACCCGACCCAACTTGCGAAACAGTACGGTCAAATTTGTTTTAAATATCAAACCCGAAGCGAGTTCAAATCAGGTGCGGGTTTTAGTAATACCCACCCTAAACCCAACCCGCTAAGACCAAAATTACAAAAAATTTAGAATATATATATATATATATATATTGATGGGGACCAACACAAGTATTACTCGTCCTTGTGTCGTCCTCCAGAGTTTAACCATGCCTATACCAAGTCATCTGAGAACGAGAACATACACATCCATTGATAACCAAGTGATACGATGAAGGGAGTTCTTCATGGACGAGTTTATTTAGACGGCCATATACATGGACGATAAAATTGTACTTGGTAAATTCTACAAGAAATTCTCCAAAGGTTCTACATAAGTAAAACACAACACGTTACTTAACACGTGGAAGGAATTCCATACACTTCGTTTGACATACCCCATTTTCTTCATTAACCACCTATATCACCCATGATGGTGATAGGTCCCAAATAAGTAAACTCACGTTAAAATCTCTATAAAAAGGAACAAGCCCCATCTACCAAAGGTAAGTTCTGACCATCTATTATTTCCCATCCTTGTTTCCTAGAGAGAAAACTAGCTTAATCGTCGGAGGATCCTTGGCCGGGTCACACTGGTCACCTTTGATAGTTCTTTCTTTCTTTTCAGGATTTACAGTCATCATCATAGTTCGAAGCATTCCAACCTATTGATTTTCGTGCATCATCATCATCATCATCATCATCATCATCATCATCATATATATATATATATATATACCGCTTAAGTTTTAGCCTAACAGCCTCACTACATCGACCACCCCCCTCCCTCATCCTCACTCATTCAGTCACTCTCACTTTTTATTTTTCAATTTTCCAATTTCATTCTTTGATTTTCTCTACCAAAGTTCACATCTTTATTATTTTTCAACAATTTTTGTATGTGGGAATTACAGGCCTATGAAATTGCTCCACTGTCTCTTTACTTAACTAGTAATTATTTTATAGTTCACACTACCATGTGATAAATTATAATCTTTTGCTTCTTGTTCATACATAATCTTTTGCCTCTTGTTTAACAGGAGATTATTATTGTAGCTTTTTTTTTTTTTTGGGCTACGATATAGGGCTTGATTTGGACTTGGACTTGATTTGGGATTTATCTTAACAGGTGATTTGGAACTGATTTCGCATTTGGGCCATGGTATATGGCTTCACATTCATGCAAACATTTTTTTTATTGGGCCACGGTTTGGGCCATGGATTAGGCCTTAAAGTGGCATGGCTAGGCGGGGCCAGATGGGGTGGGTTTGGGGTTAAAAAAACCTGTTTATTAAACGGAGCGGGTAGTGGGCATAAAGAAACCCATCCCAAACTCGACTCGTTGTCATTCCTACCATCAGGGGATGCAAAAAGGTTATATTTTGCACCCTCAAAATCTACTTTATCCATTTTACCATCCTATTTTACAACTCACCCAATATCCCAACTTCTATTTTTACATACAACTTATTAAAATAATATAAACTACACCAACAAATAATATATTAAAAAAATCAGTTTCTCTCTCTTCTCTTCCATTTCTCTTTCCTCTCTGCCTTTTTGTCTCTCACTCTCTCTCCAGCAAACCCACACAACACCTTCCACCAAAACTCAGCCACAAACATCAATTCTGTCACCACCAAAATTACCAACAAAAAAAAAATTGTCACCACTATCGATGCCTGGCCTCGATCAGAACGGGGCGGAAAAGTCGCCACCGTCGTCGCAAACCTTCGTTCGACCACCAGCAGTGGTGATAGCTCCCGCGCGTGTAGGGCCCAGTTGCAAGGCCCCTCTTGATGGCGGTGTGCACTGTATGCTTCGCGCGGAGCTTCGGGTGCTCTCTCTCTCGGTGGAGGAAGGTAGGTCTACCTTTGTTGTTATGATAGAAATCTGGACCAAATTTTAAGGGATTACCAAAGGTGAGTGGAGTCACCATCAATCATTGGGTTTTTCTAAGATGTGATTGGTCACCTGTTTCTAATAGATTTTATTACAGATCCTAGGTTAAGAAAAATGGCATTTTTCCTAATCTAATGTGGATGGCAAAAAATCTTGATTCTTAGGTTCGGAAGTTTGATTACGTGTGGGGAAGGTGTTGGGCACCCCATAACACATGTCCAAGGATAGTCCTTTATTTTGATAAAGCCTTAATTTTCAGAAATTGGCAGTAAAAAATGATTTTAGCATTGGCTATCTAGGCTTTGCATGCATGAGGGCTTTAAGGTTTGGCTTTTGAATGGGTATGGTCCTAATCTATACTTTCCTAAGGCATTTGGCAAAGTACCAGACTTCCACAGCGAAAATCTAGTGACATATCACCTTATTTTTGCGGCGAAAATTTGGCTTCGCTTTGCCTTAGGTGACATGAACTATGACAATCACACCGAGAGAGGGGTGAGCAAGTGTATATATATACATACATCATACACAATGCTAGCACACAGAACATGAAAGTAAATCCCTACATCCTTAGAGAATGGCTCAAAATATAGGTGCAGGAAAATAAATAAGGGTCGCCATACTCTAGAGATTAGGACGAATGGTACAAGACATGATATACGTAATACAAACCATCCAAGAGAGAAAGGGAGGAGGAAGGAAGGGGTTTAAAAGAGTACATAACCAAAGGGAAAGGCTAAAATCCTAAACCTACTGAACACAACCGCTTGGCTTATCCACATGCTTGCGTCTACGCCCTTTTTGCTTACACGTGGGAGATCGTGCCCCCTATCTCCATGCGTCGTCGCTCCATGTATGTACATGTAAAGGTAAAGACAAGAAACCAGCAGACAAGCAATGGAAGGAAAAGATGCAAAGGGTATACGAAAGAGGCATAAAGCGGATAAGCATGATAAGCATGGCAAGCAAAGAAGCAAGAAAGCAAACAAGCAAACACTCAAGAAAGTAAGCAAAAGGTGGTGTTCACGAGGGACAAATGTAGGTTTGGATTGAATGTCCATAACTTCATTGTGTTGAAGTATGGATGACACACTAGCAAGCAAGACTCATG
Source organism: Quercus glauca (assembly GCA_023736055.1). Taxonomy (NCBI): domain Eukaryota; kingdom Viridiplantae; phylum Streptophyta; class Magnoliopsida; order Fagales; family Fagaceae; genus Quercus; species Quercus glauca. The sequence continues at coordinate 51,856,144 of CM043322.1, read as the reverse complement.
CATGGACATGTAAGCAAGCGTGTAAAGATGCATGTAAATCCAACGGATGGCACAAACAAGCATAGCAAGCATATCATCGCACGGAGCGGAAAAAGGGAAGGGTACGCATGGAGCGACCCGGCATCCAGAGACACATCCCAAATAGTTACACCCAAACAAGGCTACATGGGCGTCAGATGTAACCACACAACCATAAACCGGTTAAGGGTGTCAAACGTGGTAAAGCCTAAAACTAGAGAGGCTATCACAAGCATAAAATATAAAAGTAAGCAAGCATAGACATGCAAATAGGATGATCCAAACCCTTTTATATGGGCCTTGGTGTATAGACGATGACAAAGACCACAAGGTCTAGATCAGGACCTAACCACCAGGCCAAAATACAAGAAAGAAAGATAAAGCGACAAAAGGGCTACAATAGCACATAGCATGACAAACATAGCCTAGGTCTAGGCACACAAACGTGGCATGGAGCGCACAAGCACATGGAATATAGCAAAAAGCATGTAGAGAACGTAGATCCATGCACATAAGCATGTGAAAACATATATCTAGACATATAGGCATAGGAACATACATGTAAACATGTAGAAATTTGTGAGAGACCGTGCCCCTAGCCCCCTTTTTAAGGATGTGTTGGGCCAAACTCACTTGAATGAGTAGAGTTGTGTTATTGCCTCTCAAAATGGAGGTTCGACTAATTATATTTTTCCCTTTAGATTAAAGGTTTTACAATGAAGTCGCCACTTATTTAATTATTGGAAAAAATAAGAAAACCAAAATTAAAAAATTCCTTATTTTATTAATTTGCAATTGAATTTACATTGATCATATGAAAATTACATGGGTTTGGTCCTAGATATAATCTAAGATAAAGTACATAGTTTTGTTTCCTAATTACAATCTAGAAATTGAAAATTACATGGATAAGAACTTGATCTACTAACCCTTGATCTAAGTTCAGAGGCTATGTTACAAGGTGGAAAGGTGTTAGGCACTCACCTTACCCAGTGAAACTGGTCTTCTAGACTATGGTGGCCAATATTCATATCACATCATCCAATATGTTATCAATCAATTTGTATGTTGAATTTAAAATATGTGCATGTGATAAACCCTAATTCAATTTATTAAGCATTTCATTTGAATTGAAAAATAAATTCTAGTGAATATGTGTAGATGGTGATATCTTAGATTCAAGGATTTGAAAGAATTATTAAACAAACATGTTTTTCATATTTTTTATGTGGATTTAAGATCAAAAATAATGTTTATGCATGAACATGTGATGAACAACTAAGAATATGTGAAGAACACATAAGAACATTTAAGAACATTCAAACATATTCAAGATAATTTAAATAGTTACTATCATGCTTTAATCCTAAATTCTCATCATGGCAACACAAGAAACAAGTTAAGGAAATGGATTATACCTTCATGCAAGATCCATATGGTGGAGGAGGAGACTCTTGGTAGAGATCTTAAGGGTGGAGGAAAAGAAGAGTTAGGAGAGGAAGAGTGAGTTTCACTCAATACTTTGAGTCTCAAAAAGACCAAAATATGACAAGACTACTCAACTTCACTAAAACTCAAAAGAAGGGAAGAGAGTGGGTTTTTGTGTGTCTTGGAATGAAGGAGAGTGGGGGTTTATATAGTAGTGGTGAAGGAAATATGAATGGAAGGCCATTTAATGTGGGTTGACAAAGAATTATGAACCTAGATCTCATTTTAGCCTTGGGAAAAATTTGGTGCATTAAATGGAGAGATTGGAGGGAATGAGAAGCAAGCCAAAATTTGGTTTTCTCGTAGCTGCTGTAACAGCCTGTAGAGCTAACTTCAAACAATCATATCTGACTAGTTTCTGGGAAAATTAACCTCATTCACAGATTCAAAATATTTTGAGAGATATCGATGAAATGGTGAACAGAGATCATTTGTTAGAAAATGGTTTTAACACAATTAACATTAATAGGTCCCAAATTAGCTCCCAATTAACATTAAATGGCTCCAATCACTCCCATTTCAGACTTAATTAGTTCCAAATTTACTCTAATTGAAAGATAATTGTACAAATTACTCATTGAATAATTAATGTTTAACTATCTAAATTAATTATATGTATGCAACCTCACCATAAAATGTAGTCCTAACCAATCAAATTATGACATATCATTGATCTCCAATTGATTACACTTATAACCAATTGAAATCAATTGTTCATAATCACGTATAGTTGAACTCAATTTGTGATAGTGCATCTCAACCATTAAAACTTGATTTGATGATAACTTTCAATCTGGTAGTCCGATTAGGGCTTATGACCAGTAGATTTGATCGTTACAACATCAAGATCATTTTGGTGAAATGAGATTAAGGATCAAACGACCAGAATCAAGATGCATGTTTTCAAGGTGAAAGTACCATTTTACCCTCCATGTGAGGTTAAATGCGGATTGCAAAATAGGGTGTCAACAAAATTGAGCACATAGACATGGTAGAACATGAATCCAAGTATATAAGCATGTACGGATGTGAATCCAAACATGAAACATGGCAAAAGCGCATAAACACATAGATCCAAACAAATCATAGCCAACAACAACAAATAAACATGTGAACTTGTAGCCCTAATCATTAACCTAGAACACAAGAAGGCATAAAACACATAAAAATATGGCATAAAACCCTAAGCATGTGGATCTAAACATACAAACATGTAAAAATGTAGATCTAATCATAGAACATGGCATAAAGCATAAAAGTAAAGAGATTTAAGCTAGAAACATGCTAGAGAAAGTAATAAATCATGTTATTCAAGCAAAAAAAAAAGCAAGATAAATGTTAGGAAAATATTTAGAAGGTTAGGGGTGTGGATGATAGCTAGAAAAGCTACACCTGCACCCCTAAACCCCAAATCCAAAGTGTAGAACCAAGGAAAGGAAGATTGGATATAAGAACAATACCTTGTGTTTTTTGTGAAGAGAGAATAATCAAGAGGCTTTGATGTGTTTTTTGGGTATTTTTGTGTGTTTTTTTGGGTGTTTGGAAGAGTGAAAAATTTGTAGGGAAACTAGGCAAAGAGCAAAAATTCAGAAAAAAATGTGTTCCTCCTCTTGGTCTGAAGGGTGCTTAGAGCTATTTATAGCCCTAGCACGCATTTCAAGGCGACAGCCCTGTAAGGACCGCCAGCCTCAAAAGGGCTTTGATTGGATTGATCTTGACTCCCCTGAAAACATTTTGACTTCCTATTTCCGAAAAGGTATGGATCTTGAAAATTCAACGGTCGGATCAAAAGTTATGGTTATCGGAAGTTAGTGGTGCATCGAATCGATACGTCATCCCGGTTTTCGTGATATCTCGGCCGTTCTAACTCCAATTTCGACCCATGAACAGTCGTTGGAATGAGAATTTGATAATCTCCACAATGGCATTCGTTTCAACCCGTTCTGATAGCCGGATCAAAATTAGGGTTTTTGAGCCCACCTAAGACCAACTTTGGGTCAAACTTAATCAAGGCTGTTAAAAATATTCGAGAACCTTGGGTTTGATGTAAAATTGTGAAAAATGTTGTTTTGTAAGGGTTTTGACCTCGTTTGACCTTCGGTCAAACCTATAGCTGACTATGGGCATTTTGATCATTTTAGTTGAAAAAGGCATTTCGGGTGCTCCGATACCCAAACAGGTTGCACTACGTTATTTTGGATGTTCTCGCGGCCCCATGGAGAGAAAATGATATTTTTGAATTTTTCGTGGTCCGGCACACAAATCAAGGGCGGACAAAATACAATATCGACCAGCCACCACCACTGAAAATCCTTTCCACCACCGAAACACCCACAAACCCACCAAATTTGACCCAAACCCCCACCAAATCTAACCCAAACTCTGACCAATCCCCACCCACAGTGAACCCATCCCACCACCACCACAGCAACCCCCTATTGCTACCACCATGAACTTGCAGATGCACTGATGCCCACAAAAAATAATCAATGCAAAACCAAAACCCATATGCAATCAGAGAGAGAGAATCGGAGTAAGAGAAAGAGAGAGAATCGGAGTAAGAGAAAGAGAGAGAATCAAAGTGAGGTTGATCTCCAGTCTGTCAACACTGATCTCCAAACCACCATGTCGTCGACACCGATCTAAGAGAGAAAGACTAAAACAAAGAGAGGGGAGAGAGAAAGGAAGATGAGAAATGGGAGGAGATGAGTGACCGTGTGATTTTAATAAAAAAAATTCTATTTACATCCCTAGTTACAGTAAGTTCTATAAATAAGAACGAACTGTTCCTAGTTGCTAAAAATATTTAGCAACCCATACCCGAATATTGCTGATTTTTTGGTTGTTAGTTTCTAAAATAACAACTGTGGGGTTTTTACACCCTCCAATACTAGTGCTCTTAATTCTTCATTCTTTTTTATATGGTTTGGAGTTTAGTAGTCCAACACTCAACAACAATGACCAAAACAAGAATAAGTAATATTCATTCAATTAATTATAGTCTAGATTTTGTCATATTATCTAATCTCACTCTAATTTTGACTCCACTTTTCTTGCAAAAAGGACCAAGAACCAAGAAATAAGTAATACAATAAGGAATATATAAATATAGGCAACCACTATGAACATCTCGTGGACGTGCCGGAGTGGTTATCGGGCATGACTAGAAATCATGTGGGCTCTGCCCGCGCAGGTTCGAATCCTGCCGTCCACGCCTCTTTTTGGCTGCTTATGTTTTTTCTTTATCATTGCACTTTCTAGCTTCTACCCTTTTATTCTTACCAAACTAGAAGAACCGAAGAGAAGTAAATCTTTAGCTTAACAAGCCTAGAACTTGAATTAAGTCTTAATAAACAATCGTTTAGTCAGAAAAACATTAGTCATGAAACGTCCTCCTATATATGCAGTATGCACATAGGATGAAGCTTCATTTTTATCATCCTCTGAGATCCTATGATTGTCCACACCAACATGGCAACATGGGACCTATTTCTCATCTCATACTTTTCCCTGAATATGCATGTTACCTACAAGAACTTTTAGTTAACAGTGATATATTTATCCCATATTAATCCTTAATAACAATTTTTTTTTTTCTTTCTAAAATTGGTTGCATTAGAAAAGAAGTGCATGGAGTTCTTAGAAATTTCAAAAACTGAAGTATTTCCCATATGAGTAAAAGTGGAAACAAAGTTATTGCACATTGTTTAGCATTAGCAACACAGGCTCAACACGAATGTTAATTTGTGGTTTGAAAAAGTATGTGATCTTGATCTTCTTATTAATGTTTCTGCCTTAGAATATGTGATGCAAACCAATTAATAATATCTTTATCGTTTTTATAATAAAAAAATGAATCAGCTATTGACTTGTGCATAACAGCATAATTACATGATTATATAGGCTTTTTTTTTTCTTTTTGGCTGAGTGAAAACGTAAAAAGTACATTTGTGTTCACAAACATGTAAAATTGTCGTGTATATTATTATGTAAGATTTTTTTTTTAATGCATACTATTAATTAGTCTTTCATCCATATATATTTCCTTCTCTAATCATTGGAATGAGTTCTATTATCAACCAAGTAAAAGTTGCCTCTAAATCAAAATTACTGTTCAAAATTCAAAACATCACAACAGAAAAAATTACAAATGAAAGAAAATATTTTTTAAAAAGAGGTTTTTTTTTTTTTTAATGTTAATGTACTTTATTACCAAAAATAATATAGCAAGAAAGAGGAAGAGAAAAGAAAAAGCTGGTCATACATGTAGGATGGGGTGATCACTGAGAAAACCAACCAAAAAAGGAGTAAGAAAAAGCTTCCACAGCCATACTTCTAGCTACTGAGACTCCCACAGACTCACAGTCACCTGCCTGTCTGCCTGCATATTTATACTCATTACAGTTTTGTACAGAGAGGTGGTGGTTTGGCCTGGTGCATGGTGTACGTTTACGTTTACTGATCATAACAGAGATCACAGGCACCTTTAGTATCGTTAAAGAAAGAAGGTTATATGCTAGTTGTTGCTATCAGAATTTGCTTCCTTTTTATCTATGTATCTTCCACTCGTTTTCCAAAGCTCTCTACTGCCAAAACTAGAAAGGCAGAGATGCTCACATTGTGTTTCTGCTCATAAAGACGTAAACTATTACTCTAGAATAGTAAACCCTTCCTACTTTATTTTAAAGAAAAAATACAGTTAAGAGTGAGAAAGAGTTGCTAGGGTTTTGAGCTTTGAAAAGCATTAAATAAACAGCCTGTGTAAAGTTCTTCAGATGTTTCAATTCTGAGTTTTCAACTCATCAACTAATTCCGATGGCTTTCTTACTATCACTTATATATATATATATATATATATATATATATATATATATATATATATTTGTATCTTAAACAAAGGCCAAACGTAATAGTAGGAAGAGCGTTATGGTGGGCAATGACTTACTTAATGGCTTGTTTGGAAGTTTAGAGAGGGAGGAGAGTAGAGGGGAGTAGAGGGGAGGGGAGTAGTGGAGAGGAGAGTAGAGGAAAATGATTCCCCTCCACCTTGTTTGGATGTTTTTAAAATTAGTAAGGGGGAAGGGAGTAATTAGCCATTCCCCTTGTGTAATTTTGTTAATATAATAAGGATAAATTAGGTAATTTACTTGGTCAATAGTTTATGTACTCTACTCTCCCTCCAAATCTCTCCAATTTGGGGGAATTAAAAATAGGGGGCTAGAGGGAGTTGAAACCCCTCCAAACCCCTCTAAATCCCTCCCCCTCCTTCCTTAAAAAACTTCCAAATAAGGTAATTAGATTACTCTCCCTCTCTCTACTTTACTCCCCCTCCTTTTTTAAACATCCAAACAGGCCATAAATGATGTTGCCTCATTCTCTATTGATTTAATTTAGTTTATCTGGCAATGATACTTTTACACTAGTTTTTTACATGTGTATTTTTACATTCACTTTTATGTATTAAAATGTAGACATTTCTGTATCAGTTGTAAATATTGATGAAAAATAAAAAAAAAATGCATACAAACACGTAATGGGATTATATAGGTCTTTAATTTCTTTGAGAACCATCTAACGCTACACATCCCAGATCATAAAATCATAGGCAATTCTCATATATTATCTGGTGTAGGATTGAATTGCTTGAGTTATCATCTGAGTGTTGCCGGAAACAACAATCTGAACAGTTAAAACTTTGAAAGCATTTGGTGTATCCGACTTAATCCTTCAGATATATTTTTACATGAACAAAATTTACAGTAAAAACCTATTTCTGTTGTGCAGTATGATTGCTTGTATCTGTGTAGTACTTTTGGTTATCTCGTCTGATATGAATATAAGAATTTTTTTTTTTTTTTTTTTTTAAAGAAAAATAAACTTAATAGATCTCAAGGGTGTGAACATGCCCAGTGACTCATAATTAAGCTTTAGTTCATTTAGGCCACAACCACAACAGAATTAAAAGGAACAAGATCTAATACCCTAGGGTAGATCAATATGAGACAATTGAAAAGTAACTGACAAGAGATGAGAAGAGAGAGAGGTTAAGAATTAGAGCTGAATTCGTTTAACAACAAAAGGGAAACCAAAAGGCTGTGTGTATGGGTTGTTTTTCACACACATTACACACTGATGTAAACAGCCAAAAACAAAAATAGACACCTTTTGGTTCTAATATGAAAGCTTGAGTGACAAATCAACAGAACTAGAAGTGGCACAATAAGCAGTAGTAGTAGGATAAGAAGGTTCACCACCCACAGCAACTGAAGCTTCTCTAGGAAATTCAAATCCCTTGGAAGAAGTGCCTCTGCCACTTTTCCCAGGGAAAAACTCGTATTCCATGAAAACACTTCCACCCATTGAATTTCCCTTCCTGTGAATTGCCACAACTTCTACACCCTACATACCCCCATAGGCCATAGCAAACAGAATCAAAAAAATTGGATACAAAAAAATACTTTTAAAAAATTTAACTGTACAGTTCCACATTATGAGTTAATAATTAATGGTACGACCTCTATACCCTACTGATTTGCATATAACAAAACCAAGCAAAATTTATGGAAATTTTCAACACTATGTAATAATTTGATAGCCAACACAATGTAATTAATAATGGAAGTTAAATAAATCTACCTGATCAAGGTTGCCAGTGGCATGCCAGCTGGGTGCTGTGGCACCAAAATTGCTAGTGAAGTTTGGGATGTTTTCAAGATTTGATCCATGAAAACCAGAGCCACCGATTGGAGATATCTCACTATTCTGGTCTCTCCCTCCATCAAACCCTATATTTCCCCCATTGAAGCGTTTTTTCTGCAACTAAAAACGACCTCAGAATTAAAAATATATACTATTATTAATCATGACACTAAATAACAGCAAAAGGGTACTGAGCTATGTTAAAAACTGTAATATTTCATTTGAGGTTAGGAAAAGAATGGGTTGGTACAAGAAAATAACTAATGTAATAGTGTATATATCAAGAACATATATAATTTTTTTTTTTTTTAATAGGCCTTAACCATAGTAACACAACTCAACTCAATGACTTGATCAAACTTTTTTTTTCCTATGATTATGAAAAGGTATAAAAAGCAAATGATTAGAAAATTTTCTTTTTCCAACATTTACTCAGGAAACAAACAGAAGGTGTGATTGAAAGTCATTTAAAAAAGGCTAAACCCAACACACCTTCAAGCAGATATCACAGTTGTGAGGCACAGACTGCAACTTTGGCATTGAAGAGAGCTCTCTAGAGGTCTCAACAAAAACTCTAGGATCCGGAACCCCAGTCCCAGCGTGCGGATTCAACACAACCTGATCAGACATCAGCATCCCAAAAGTCCCACCAAACCCAGCACCTCGATTTCCAGCCCCACAGCTGCCATTAACAACTGAAGATGGAGGTGCAGGTGCAGGTGCACGGTACTGTACTGGAACAGACCCAGAAACGTGATGTTCAGTGAAGGGTGACAGAAGAGGAGGCTGAGGATCAGGGAGGCTGGGAAATTCAGTCATCTTCTTCCAACGCTCTTGGATCCTGAGTCGCTCAAGCTTTTCAACACCGAGTCCTCTCTGGGGTTGTTTTTTCTGGGTTGGTCCTTTGCTAGGCTTTCTCCCTCGAGTTTTTGAGGTGGGTGATTTGGTTTCTTCATAAACGGTGTTCATGGTTGGGTGTGAGGCCATGAGGAACAGTGGAGTTCTATTAGTAGAAGTAGTAGCCATTAGAGAGAGAGAGGGAGAGAGAGAGAAGTGTTTGTGTTGTGTTAGAGATATAGATGAAAGGAAGTGAATGTGAGAGTTGGGTATCTTCAAGATTGCAATGCCAATGCTCTTTGAGTAGGGGACTCTTTTAAAGTGGGTTTGGATTTAGAGAGAGAGAGAGAGAGGTTTGTTATCTTATGTTAACCGAAACAAGTAGAACGAACTGCGTGACATGCTAAAAGGACAAGGCTATATATATGTCTTTGGCTCTACTTTGTAAATCTGTGTCTGTATTTTGTTCAGTGTTAAGTTGTACTTGTACATGTTTAATCTTCCATTGCTTTCACTACCACACCCATGTTACTGTGTGCAAGAATTAACACAGAAGACAAGTTAAAGTTTCCCCTTAAGAAATAAAATGAAATTTTTATATGTTTACATTGTAGACCCATAAAATTGATAAATGTTATACTACATATTTGCAAAATGTGCAGTTTATCACATTTTGTGTAAATTTACTTTAGAAGTACAATAAAAATCAGCTTGAACTTGAACACCCCTCCAATCCATTTTGTTACATTCATGCTCCACTAGTACTGGAATATAAGGTGAAATGTCAATTGTAGAGCACGCTCCTATAACACGCGTGGCAGATTGGCTTTTTTTTTTTCTGAGATGGTACAGGCTGACACGTGTCATGCTCAGAGACCCAAGGGCCGGTTTGTTTCAGGCTTGGTCGGAACAAGGGTAGTGCTTTCTTTGTTTCTCGGCAAGAGGTACCAAAATAAGCAAAACAGTTTTGCATTGTAGCACAGTGTCAGCTTAGCCAAATTTGGTAAAAGATCATTAGGTTATGTAATTGCATTTGAAAAAAGCTATTGGCTTTGCCTTTAGTTTTATGCAAACTGTTTGTAATTTTGCACATCAATTTAAAGGTCATGATCCTCTGATCATGGGGATGGTTGAGCTAGGCAGATGATCATCAGGTAGCTAGGGAAGTGTGGAACATTTTGTAAACCACTTGGCAATCATGTGGACAGAGATGTGGTCATGAATATGTGATCTGCCTAAGGTATAGGCTTGCAATCATAACCTTATTCTGTTCTTCATATATGGAAACATGAAAAGCAGACTCCATGTGATAGTTTCTAAAGTAAAATTAACCCACTATCTTGAATAACATATTGATTAGGATTCACGACCTTTTATTCAATAGAACATTGGAATTCAAATACGAGGTTTACTTAATTAATACTACATTTAATTTGCCTTTTGTAGCTAAGTAACGATAAAAATGTCTTATGACAAGTCAAAATGATGAATACACATTATTGCTTGATCACCATAATCTAAGGTTACTTTGCAAAGTTTGTTTTCCTGTATCATTGGTTGATGCAAAGGGAAAAAAAGTTGTTCAACCCCGGAATTGTCTCGAGACTCTCAGCAAGAATTATTATTGTTGTGTGAAGTAGACCTAATCATATTGGGTTTGGGTGTTAAATATGTCTATTTTATATTAGGCTCAAACCAAATCAGTCAATTGAAGTTCACATTCAAGTGTCAGGTCATCACGTTACAGCTAGGCCCACCCCATGACCCAAATTTACCAAAAAGAAAGGAGGAAAGAAAGAAAGATGATATCTACATATTAGAGTATGAGACAACTTATCAAGTTTCTAAGTGCTTCAATAAAAACGTGTATTCAAGCTAAGAATTATGATGAATAAGTACATTTGTCACGTTACTTATCAATGGCCACAGACTAGAAAAATAAATCAAGGTCTTTAGTGGAAATCCCAACTTTTAAAAGTAATTACTAAAAGGAGTGCGATATGATAACATGATAGTAATACTATATATATATAGTAGTGAGGAAGATTAATTAGTGATATGTCTCTTTTCCTTCCCTAGTTAATATATTTCTCATATAATCCCACTACTAAAACTATGACTACTATTCATCTAAAAAGGAAATACCCAAGTACAACGAATCAACAAGTAATTCCAACCCTTAAGCTCTTCAAAGTTCAAACCTACACTCATTGATCCCATGTCTTGAAATCCAAGCTTCACGCATTATGTAGTCAGCTATGCTAAGTTGTTAATAATGGAACTAACAAACAAAAAATTTCAGCCACTCCAACCAATACATTCCAAGTTTTGTGTCACCCTTCTTTCACAATCTAAATTATTATGGGATTCTTTTTTTTTTTTAGAGTAGTAACAAAAGCCATCATGATCCAAACATTATCCCTTAGCTCTTATCAAATAATAAAGAAATTGTACTAGCTAGCCAGGTCTCAATCATCATTTGGTTTCTCCCCTACTCCCAACTGAAACTATGTAGGTCTAAGTCTAATCATTCATGAATCCACATTAAGAATTTATTTGAATAATAATCAATTGGTTTCTCCTCTAATCCCAACTCAAACTAGGTCTAATCATAATCTTTATCAACCCACATTAAGACTACACCACCATGATAGCTTCACACAATTAAATTAAGAGCTCAAATCTAACCTCTACAGATCAATTGGTCCACTAATTCCTCACCTGAGTGAAGCTATCAATCATGGCTAAGCCAACCTATCACCCACCAAAGCTAGTTCACTAATTTTTTTTTTTTTTTTTTTTATGAGAAGTTCACTAATTACTTGTGTTATGCCACATCAACTAACAGTTACGATACCCAAACATTCTTTTTTTTTTTGGGGGGTGCACATAATATTTGCACACAAACCAAGCCAATTGTGCCATATATCCTACTTATGTGAGTGAAGGGTTTGGATTAAAATCAAAACTGCGTGACCAACCAAAGGCTTGTCAAAATAAAAATACGATTTGGATGAGAAATCCCAAATGCCCAAACCCAATAGGCATGTAGATTGTATTTGTAGGGTGTACTAATTGCGCCAGCCCACAAAAATTGTGATATTTTGACCAATTAGGATCGGCCACGTCATCAAATGGGCTCCACTTTCCATATATGGGCCTTAATCTTCCCTAGATTTAGAGCATCAAAGAAGAATCAAAGGTCGGTAAGGCAGCAAAAATCAAAATCCAACAAAGTTGTTCTTAGAGAATCTGAAAAGATTATTGTGATGGGGTCCCTCTTTGTGGTGGTCCCCACTCTACCACGTACCAGATGGGGGACCAACATTAGGGTGTGAAGTACGAGGAGAGAGATAGAGATAGAGATAGAGAAGATTTTTGTACGGAAAATAGCGGCTGCAGAGAAAGGAACTTGAAAAAAGCATACAAAGGGGGTGGTGTTGGCACGTATGAAAGGTGTATTTCTTTAATCAGCACATTAGTTCATGCGATTTAAAAATTTTAAGAACTTTTTAAGAAAAATTGAAAAAATTATTTAAAAAGTTAATCATTTTTTGTATAAAATATTTTCTTAAATAGTTTACTAACATATATATGTCCTAAGAAGATAAATTAGTAAAACTCTAAAATAAAAAAGAATAATGTAAAAACATCATTTAAAGTTTGGGTTAATTGCAAAAATACCTCTTATAATTTCAATTATTTCTTATAATTTATAGAGATTTATCCTAAATATTTTAAAAACAATACAAACTACGGTTGAGCTACAAAGTTCTTTACAATTTAATTGAAAGAACTATAGTTTCACACCTTTACTTAGTCTAATTTTCCTATAATTATTCTTAAGTTGACACGTGTGAGGATTGGTTTTGGGTTTGGTTCTAAATATGCTTTTTTGAGGTTGCTCGGTTTGGGCAGACATGGTGGATTCTAGGGTTCTGGGAAGCAGATTGTGCCTTGCATGGAATGATTGGGGATTTGAGCATTATATGTATAGTATAGGGGTGTAGGGGATGCGGCTATGGGCTGTGTTTTGGTGGGGACCAACTCACACGTGTTGGAATGATCTTCTATTTCCATTGGGCTTCCCCATTTGCAAAGTGGTAAAATGTATCAACCGTGTTTGCCTTTTATATTGTTGTAGGTGGTAAAAAACAGTATTATTTCATTTGACATGGAGTGTTAGATGTCTTGTATTTTTACACACTCAATTTTTTTCAGCGTATAAATATTAATTTTTTATATTCTTTTATAAAAATATTGTAATAAAATGGAAAAAATAATAAATTTGATGAAAGAATACTTTTCTCTCCAACGTTTACTCCCAATCTGGGAGAATAGTTTTTGATGGGTTGGTGGAGAATCTCTACCCTTCCCTTTCCATCCTCTCTCATTTTCATTCCACCATACCAAACAATAGAAAACTCTTTTATTTTTATTTTTTCAGCCTATCTTTTCCGTCTATCTCCCCCCTTCTTAACCAAACATACGCTCATGCCATTGCAAAATATAGATAAAGAATTAGTAATGGTGTACGTTCAGCACTAACGAGACAAGCTTTTGGTTGTGCGCCTATGAATGTGGATGGAATAAAAAGAAGAGAATAAATTAACTTAATTAAATACTATCTATATGCATTACCATCGAGAGGTTATTATTAAGGCTCTCTCCCAACTTTTAAGAGTTTGCCTATTTCAACAGCCAGTTTTTCTTTCATTTCCTATTTCCTATTGCTCTACGGGGTATTTGGTTCACCATGATATTATATTATACCGTAATATTACATTATTGTAATCTTACATTAATCTAATCTAAATACAATAATACAATAATACATTATTTAGGAAGGTAATAAGATTAAGATGATGTGATATATTTTGTAATTTTAAATTATAGTAATGTTAGAAAAATAAAATAAACCAAAAATCTTAATATCACATCATTGTAATGTGCATCACATCAAGGGCACATCATAGCAAACTAAACGCCCCTTACATGTAAACATCTGACCGTTTCCAGCACCCCAAAAAAATCTTCATTTGCCATTATGTAAACAACAAGAAGATAATATGATCATATCGTCTTATCTTCCTTTCAATACAAATATAAAAAATAAATAACAAAAATACTCAAAACTAGGATTGTGGTATACTAATTTTTTTTCTCAATATTTTTAGGATTTTTAAAAGTCAAACTAACATTATTGATGAGTAATATACTAATTATAATTTAGAAATATTATTTTTGTTAGAGAAATAGGTGTGTTATGGAACCTTTAAATGTGGTCTTTTGCTTCAAAATGAGAATGCAAGCAAAAACTATATCAATAAGAAAATTAAATCTCTTTGTTTATCTCATCTAAGCCAACCTTATGAACCCATGATGTTCTAATTAAAGGTACACAGTCCATTCCTCCCTATCATGTAGAGTAGTAAAACCATGATATATTTATGTAATTTTATGTTTGATTACCATTCTTTATGTGGCTCTGTGGATTCTAGGGGTTTACATGAGTGAGCAGGTAAAAGGTAAGTATTGCATTGTTGTTTTCGGGTAATTCTTACATGCTCTTGGAGCAATGCTCCCTCCTCTCACATGAGAGGTGGGTCCCATGGTGGGTCCCACCATGGGACCCACCTCTCATGTGAGAGGAGGGAGCATTGCTCCTAGAGCACCTAAGTTTTTTCCGTTGTTTCCTAGAGGTTGCTATAAAGAAAGTAGTAGTTGAAGTAACTGTAAGCTCTGGCTTTATGCATCTTGTGAAGGAGCTAACTATTTTTGTACAAAGTAGCAAAGATACCCTATCCCCCTGACTTACATTTTTGTTCCAATAAGACAATCATAAATACAAGGACCACAAGGGGAAGATATAATTATATAGATATGAATCTGAACTGAGATTTGCTTTCATTCTCACGCTGTTTCTCTCACTTATTTTTACCATGTAGCCCTTACCTACCATACCCAAATAGAACCCTATTGATACTCTCCCATATGACATGGCCTGTGGAGGCAAAACAGCTATGAAATATAGTACATGTCTTATTACACTAGGATTTCATAGAGCTCAGGGCATGATGAGCAGCATGCAAAGGTTATGGAGAAATCTGGGCCGTCCGAGGAGGACAAATCTGAGTATCAAATATATATATCCTGTGTCTACTACTCTAGCATTTATGTACTCGTGGCCTGGGCTGCATTTCTTTATGCATGAACAGCTCTCTGTCATCTGTTAGTTGTGTTGGTCCTTCAAAAATGCAAGTACAAAACAAAGAACCTGACATCGAGACATGTCTTTGAGCCTTGAGGGGTCCGGCTTTATATATCACTTGTGGATACTCGGAGTTGTACATACATTTTTTCCATAGTCTTTTTTATTAATTATTGTGGTGGTGAGTTGTAATTGTTATAATATTATTTTTATACGAGTCTACTATTAATAAAAAAAATTATTACCACTAATCACAACTCATCATTTCAAATTTTAATAATAATAATAACAAATTATGAAAACTATTGTGTCTCTAAGTATAATGTTTAAAAAATGGGTACTTTTGAGCAAAATGTTTGAGCACTACTGTATTTTCCTTAGCCATTTTCATGTTTTACGGGTATGGTACTATGGTAGGCCAATTAACGGTTTTGGTGGTATGTTAATGTAACAAAGATAAATACATACTGGCGGACTACTTAATTATATTTGTTTGGTTAGCCAAGTGTCTTATAGCTCAATTGGTTAATATCTCTTGATATTTCTAATAAAAACATCCATGATTCAAAACTCCTCGGTCTCAACTATCAAAGTATAAAATAAAAATAAAAAATAAAAACAATTTGAATATCAGCTATATAAGGTAGCTTATGATATTTCTTTCTCTCTTTTTTTTCTTATATTTGAATTGTATATAGTATTTTTTTTTTTTTTTTGGCAAAACTTAGATACAGTACCTTACAATTCTTTAGGTATCTTTTTTATAATTCAGCCACATGTCTAATACTTAACAGAGCAAATGGCGTTAAATACCCTTAGTTCTTCTTCTCTTTTTTCCTTCTTTTTTTCTTGGAAGCATGAAAACAATCTCTTTCTTTCTTCTTTTTCTCTTGGGAGAAATTCTCCTTAACCCACACATGATTGTGGTAATTCTTTAGAATCCACAACTCCAATATGAAGTCATGTCTAAAGTTCTCTTCTTTGAGATCAAAAGCGACCATAGAATCCTCATATCAAGTTAAACAAAACACATTTCCCATAGTAGAATCAAAAGGCATCACAAGGTAAGAGTTTGAGAGTATGAGTGTTAGATCTAGAAAGAGAATTAGAAAAAGAAAAAAAAATCAGAAAAAAGAGGGATAGAGAGAGAAGCGAAGACCAAGCATTTAACAAACCGTTCGACTGACGATGCAATACGCACAAGCCAACCCCTTTGTCCATCTAAAATCTTGATTTCTTCAAAAATTTATAAGATTTAGAGAATGTGAGATGCAAGGGAGGTTGTGGTTCTGGTTTTCTTGCTAGTTTTTCATGGTTTTCAATTTTAACTTTTAAGTAAAGCATCAAAAAGAAAGAGGGGAAAAAAAAAGGAAGAGACAAACGTTTGCTCTGTTAAGTATTAGACAGATGGGTGAATTATAAAAAGGGTACCTAAGAACATTATCAAATATTCTAAAAAATTTAATATTTAGCATCTCAAAAACCAACTTTATAACATATAACACATCACTTTACAATATCTCTTACATCAAAACTTCTATTTTTTTTACCATTTCATTAAAATAGTATTTATTTATCATTTTTTATTCTTTTTTATTTTCACCACCCAAGCCACGACAAACCCACACAACCAACAGCCTCCACCACCGGCACAACCTATAGCACCAACCACGGCACCACCCAATGGCACAACCAACCACCAGCCTCCACCCACAGCACAGCCTTACTTTTCCCTCTCATCATCTCTATGCCTCAACCCACGGCACACCAACCACTAGACCCACCATTGTTACCTAGCAACCCAACCACCACAAACCCACAACCAACGGCCTCAACTCACCGGCACAACCAACCTCAACCCACGGCACAACCAACCTCAACCCACGACACAAACCCACAGCCTCAAGCAACCTCAACCCACGGCCTCAACCAACCTCAACCCACCGTCTCAACCAACCCCAACCACCACAAACCCACCACCAACCTCAACCCACGACACAACCAACCACAGCACCACCAAGACCCATCAAGCAACCCAGCTACCCACCATTGTCGGACCCACCGAGCCCCATCAAGACCCATCAAGACCACCAAGACCCACCAAGCAAACCTCCACTTGCAGTCGTACCCACCACCGTCGGACCCTCGACCGGCGAACCCACAACCCACTTGTAGTCATCAATGACATCATCGGACCCATGAGAGGGAGAGTCTAAGAAAGAGAGATGCGAGAGAATGAGAATGAGAGAGTGAGAGTGCAAGTGATAGTCTGAGGAGATAGAATTAAAAATATTAAAAAATTATAACTCCTTGCTACAGTGTGCTCTCAAAAATGAGAGCTCACTATAGCAAGATGTCAAATTTTTTAAGATATAGCATCTTTGATGAAGTAGAGTTTTGTGGTTTCAGATGCTAAAAATAGCATTTTAGCACTTGTAGCATATTTGATAAGAATGCTCTAAAAAATTGTATCTAAGTTTTGTCCTTTCCTTTTTATGCAATATCTTACTCATTATATGAGTTTCATATATAAGTGGATAATGCCCACACGATGTGAGAGAGAACTGGGAACGTAGATAAGAAGTGCCTACAGGCTAGTCAAGCTAGAAAACTAAATTCAAGCATTAAACCTTTTAAATATTAGTTTTATGACCATTTATTCTTAAACCTTTCATCCGCTTGTCCAGTTGCTGCTTTGTCAGCTCTCTCAGCAATCCAGATATTAATAAGTGGTCAAGAAATTGCAGACATAACTCAAGCCAATCAACAATATTTCTTTCTCAGCATTTACTAACATATTTGGGAGGAGGAAATATTTAATGGAATTAATTATATTCCATATCGTCCATCTTCAAAAGACTCTTCCAAGAAATAATGGAATAACTAGGATGGAATACTCAATACTCAACGTCTTCCATTTTCTCCCAAGCATTCTTCTCACAATTGGAACACTAACACCTTTCTCAAAAAATTAAAATAAATAAAATAAAATTTGGAACACTTAGACCATTCACATCAATGATTCTAAATAATTTAGCATTTAACAACTCAAAAAGCTACTTTATTTATTATACCATCTCACTCTAAAATACATCCAACATCAAAACTTTTTTTTTTTTTTTTACCATTTCGTTTAAAATAATATAAACTACTCATTAAAATAATATTAAAAACAACCGCACAAATCACGTTTCCCACGTCTACGTTTGTTTGTTTATTTTTTTTTTTTTTTTTTTTTTAAGGCGTGATTGTTGACTTTAGAGTGTGAACAGTGCACACCAGTGAATCCCATGCACTGTTCACAAGACCTACAAACTTCACTTTTCAGCAATTTTTTCATTAAAAATAAGTCACACAGTACTATTCACACATTTAAAAATTATTTTGCTACAGTGTTTTCAGTTTTCAGTTATATCCAAATGGACCCTATAGTTCAGTTGCTATTTTTTTTAAGAATTACATGTTTGTTGTAGCTTGCTTTTTGGTGCTTTAGAGGCTAAAATAGGATTATAGCATTTATACACTCTTTGATACAAATGCTCTTAGGCCGGGTTTGGATTGCACTGAAATTATTTCTCTCCCTGCGTTTGGCATTTTTCTCTAGGTCTCATGCACTGTTCAAGGGACCCGCAAGTACGAATTTCAGAAAATCTAACTTTAAAACTGGATCTCACGACACTATTCACACATTTAAAAATTATTTTGCTACAATGTTTTCAGTTTTAAGTTATAAGCGATATCTAGCAGACACTTACACTTTAGTGAAATATTGATTTTATCCCTCAGCATCATAAAAGAAAAATGAAAGATGAAGTTATAACAATGAATTTATATTTATTTAGTCTATTCTCTTCTTCTTCTTTTTTTAACTTCCAAACACTTTCAGAGAAATCGTAAAACTTAGGTTCAATACTTGAGGCACAATACATTAATTTCTCTAGTTGCATTCAAACACCTAGTTGCATTGACTTAAATTATCCTTCCAAAAGATAACACAATTGTGTTTTATTGGTTAATGCAATCAAATGTTTGAATTTAATAGGAAACCTAATGTCACATACTATATCTAAGTTTTACCCTTAGAGAAAATACATCATATTCTTTCGTATTCCATTTCTTTATAATCTTTCATTCCATTTGTTTTTTTTTTTTTTGTTTTTTTTTTATTATTTTATTTTAAGTTAAGAATTAACACACACACACACATACATACATACATACATACATACATACATATATATATATATCAACAGATATGGTATAGAAGATAGAACTTTTTACTACCAAGCCTACACTTAACAACTTTACCAAGTTGTTGGTAGTTCCAGGGCAGTTATCTCCCTACTCTACCCACTAGTAATGGAGGCAACACTAATTTAATGGCTTTTTTTTTTTTTTTAATTATATTCATTTAGTATTACAATTCCATTTATAAAAACAATAATTAAAAAAAAAAAACTTAAATGGAAAAAAAAGTGAGATGCACTTCAGCAATGAGCAAGGCCCTCATGTGTAAAAACATCTTATTCAAAGTCCATACTACATAGACATCCCACTAATTAACTTTTACATAGCAATCAAATCCAAGACCAAATAAAACAATTGAGCAGTAGAAGAAGAAAACATTAACCTGGTTAAAAAAAAGGTTGGTTTCTAACTTTCTACATCTCTTTTGGCATTAACCAGTCTGTTTAGAATGCAGCAGAAGGAAATAAATACTTGGTCAGGGAGAGGAAACCATTTTGGCATAAAGTTTGATGAGCTTTTCTACTCACCGAGCAATAACTACTGACCTATTTCTACAGAAGAATATACAAGAATCAAACCAATAACATAATGAACATTGGCAAAATGACTAAATAAATAAACCATATGAACATTAGCAAAATTAAATTGAACATTACAATACAAAACTTGGGTATAGCATACCTCAGCTTTTTACATATCTAGCCTAGTAGTATCTGCAAATGCTACACTCTCAGGTAGCACAAATGATGCGCATAGCATCCATTTTCCTGGTGCAACAAGGCGTACTCTACGCATCTCTACATTGACCTCCACTTCTGACAATGCAATTCTAAGCCGCTGCATTTAAGTTATTAAAGAAAAAGGAAGAGGAAAGATATATGTCAAACAAAAAGTACTATATTTTGTTCAATTAGCACAGCAAAATAACAAAGGCATGTTTTATGAGGAGACTTCAGAACAGACCTCATGAAAGTCAAACTCTGGATCTCGAGCTTTGGAGAATCCATAAACATGGATCATCGGAAAAGTGAAATCTTCATTCTTGGGTCTATCTGTGTATATTCCTCTGAATGCATCTGTGAAAAAAGAGTTTTTTTTTTTTTTTTTTTAAATGAGAAAGAGGAATGAGTGGAGATATTTTAAAATAGAATTGGTCCAACTTTATTAACTTCAGAAGCCAATAAACTAAGTTATCACTAAATTGTATAAGCAACTCTTAAATCCTTTTTTCCCCCAATTGGTAAGTTACACAAACACCCAATGAGACTTGATCCCATGACTGCAACCTCCACCTTGCTCTTACAAAGGAAGGAAATGCCATTTGAGCTAGCCTCAATTGCAACTCTTAATATCCAATAATTACTCACAAAAAGAAACAAGAACCAAAAAGTAAATTCATGGAATTAACAACAAACCTAGGTACTCTGCAGCATCGTTTGGCAAATTCATAACCACTTGTGTGATGGACTCAGCTTTATCACTTGAAAATATGGCCTGGATGAACCTCCTTCCATCCATGTTAAAGACCTAGAAGGAGACATACAATGTCCTTACAAAAAGCACAGTACTCCAGTTATAGGAAATTTAATACTGTGAAGTGCGTAGGCAATTTATATCTGCCTTAATGCCACATAAATGGGTAAAAATGAAAGCCAGAGAACTTGTGAAAGGAGCTCAAGTCAGGATTCATTGTGCAAATATGATATTCATCCCCTTTAACTTTATCAACCTGAGATATTGACTGGCCAAGAAAGCTCCAAGAAGATCTTGGATGAATGAATCTTTTCTTAGTCCTGCTTACTAAGAATAGATGCTAAACAATCATTTGAGTAGTCTTGTACAATACTCCATATTATGCTTATCAACAATCCGAGAGGAATTATTCTCATCAGCCCAAGCTATCTTGATTATTTGCATTCCACAAAAAAAATCATTTTCCCCTATCACAGCCAAATTAGAAGATCCTGTGCTTGTCTTTAGTCTTCCAACTATTTGAGAAAAAAAAAAGTACCACAAAATACTACAATGGCAATGACTAAGTCATACCTTAATTTTCTTCTCAAGTTTGTTGAACACACAATTTCTTTCTAGATATTCAACTGCTATTGGGTTTAGATCATTAGCATAAACACGTTTTACTATCTTTGCAGCCGATATAGCAATTGGACCAACCCCAGAGAAAACATCGCCTGTCAATTGCATAAAAGACAACCATACACATATAAGCATCACAGTTTTTAAAACATCATGAGAGAGTTTTGACCACAATGGGAGAATAAAAAAGGTAGGCGATCACCTAATATAACACATAAAAGGGTAGCTCAATTAGCACACTCTCATTTTAGCTTCATGAAACTATTTTCATGTGTTCATAAATTTTTATGAGCTCTTGATGGGGAGAGCAAGAAGCAGAAAATTAGTGCTAACATCATTTCCTAAAGCAATAATGTACAGAGTAATGAGATTCAAATATCTATGATCCCTGCCAAGGTTTTAGCAAGACTTGAAGACAATGGCACACCGCAAGTTATGACCAGTACTCTAGTGTAAAACTCAAAAGGAAAGGTGAAAAGATTATTATTTAAAAAAAAAAAAATTGCTTCTTTTTTATTCTGTAACAGTAATAGCAATACGCACTGAGCTCCTTTTTCACAATATAGGACTTTTCTTTCCTTCTTTTTTTATTTTTTCCCTTTTTGGTTTTCTTCCTCCTATTTGAGAAAGCATATAACTGTTGAAGCTTATGGGAATTCTCCTCCTAACTCTGCTTTTATGGCTATACATGACAATGACAAACACAAGAAATGAGAAATAACCAACTGTAAGCAAAATTCAAAAGCAGAAACATGACAGTCGTTTTAGAGGGCTCAGATAGTAGATGTAAAATCAATCTGCAGGAATATTAACTCAGTTGAGGCCAAAGCAAACATACAAACAACATCACGGTATGTAAAGCCATTCAGAAGCCTTTGTCTTTCTGTTGCAAGCCTTGAATTCCAATACCTGCATAAAAGAAGAAACCATCCAGAAGTCACTATCATCCAGTCACTGCCAAAATTAATTTTCATTTCTCAAAATCCATATAATAAACTTCTGCAGTGTTTCTTGTAAGTTTGACTCAAGGTCAATGGTGCCGAGATCGAACAGTTTATCTGACTATATGCTCATATTAATTTGTGTTCAATAAAATGGCATGAGCCAGAAAGATTTAATGCAGACTTCCATCCATGCTTCTTTCTTCTTTTTCAATTGGTAAGTTACACATGCAGCCAGTGGGTCTACCCGCTGACTTCCATCCATGCTATTCAGGCAACTTTTAAAATAGAAGGTGAAGATGGATTTTATAGGTTCATATTAACAGATATATGTTTATGCATAAATGTCTCAATCTAAGAGGTCCATAGAAGGCTGCAACAAGTTACAGTTACAGCATGTACGTTTAGGCCTCATTGGCTCTAGATAAATACAGCTAACAAACCAATTTTAGCTAGAAGAAGTTTTTGCCATATTACAATCACACAAAATGTGCATCAAAATTTATGACGGATTTGAAGATGTCCAGAACAGAATCCTAAGGAAAACAATCGGATATATAACTCAATGAGTCAACCAAATATAGCAGATTTGAGATGTATACTTACTTCACTAGCACATGGCATTTGTTTTGTATAAATGGCATGATATTGGCAAGCATTCATGAACTTCAATGGAATTATCAATAAGTTTGCAATCTAAGGGAAACATACACTGTTGCTAAATCAACATGAAATCGCATTCCATTCTCAACAACTGTTGTCACAAGGGAATGGTTTCCAGCCAAGACCTCCAACTGCATTGTTCTGTAGTCGTTATGAATTGCATCAATCTTATTGACTACTGTTTGTATCTTTGGCTTATTCTTGTCCAGAACAACCTGAAAAGAAGAACAGCCTTCTTTTGTAAAGGGGCAATAAATTCACTTATCTATTATATATATATATATATATATAGATGCAAAGTCACTTTTGTATTCTACAGTACAGTGACAAAATGGTAAAAAATAAATTCCAAAAAAAAAAGTACCTTTGCTATGAGATTCTTGTATGGTAAATGTTCTTCCCTCAGGTTCAGGTGAGCAATATGCCCAACAGTTTCAAACGCCGATGGAACAATTATACCCTTTGGTAGCAAGGCCTCCAAGATCTGCAAGAACAAATAGTACCTCATAAATCCATTGATTCTGTGAACTTTCAGCAATTTCAGTGTGGAAAATCACTACAATATGGGTACTAATACCTAATTAATGACCTATTGCTCCAAATGAGAGAGAGCTTAAAAAAGATATAGAAGCCATCCATCCAGATGTCTTTGAAGGCTCTACTCTCAAGAGAAGTATGTTATACAATGTTTATGGGTCTACTATGAAATGGGGAGGAATGCCATCCTGCATTCTGGTGCAATAAAATTTTCAAGTGCCCATCAGAAATATATTGGAATTGTTAATATAACATAGTATTTGTGTAGTTTCATTTCCAACAAATCGGTGGAGTAACAATTATCACTGAACACTTCAAATAAATGAAGGTGTGTGTCTATCCTCCACCTATCATCTCATACATCAAAGAAGAATGTAAAGTTTCAATTTTTTGGTTGTCAAATGCTTTATATCTAGAAAATCCAGAACAACACAGTTGACTTAAAGATTTCATCTAGCATAGTTAATGAACGTCGTCCTTTACCTCATCCATCTGCCAGTAATCATAAAACAATGTCAGCTTGCATCTGACAAGCTCAAAAGTTGATTTTGTACTTTGCCCCGTATCTTCTTTCAACACAACCTGATAAATAGTATGAGAATATTAAATTAATAGGGAGGAAAAAGCAGTTTACTTACCAAATGAATATTAAAAAATAATACGTTCACCCAAAATGGTAATATATATAAGCAGGACATTGATTCTCATTATAAATTTAAAATTAAAAAATAAATAAAGAAGAAGAAGAAGAAGAAGAAAGAAAGAAAGAAAGAAAGAAAGAAGCAACAAGCTATATGAAAGAAAAGGACTACCGTCTCCATACCTAAGACTAAGAAAAGTTTGGAACTACTTATCAAAAAAAAAAAAAAAAAAAGAAAAGTTTGGAACTTGAAAGTAATACTTCCGATCAGACACAACAGCTAATTTGAAGGAGAGGCAGGTATGACATAATGTTAGCCTCAACAGCTGAGCTGATTCAATCATTAAGAAGTGACCATGTTATGGAAACTTGACAGGTTAACCTTGGCAGATATCACATTAATGGTGATTTTAGCAAAGAAAGGTGACAAGTAACTTCTATCATAGCGATCGCTCTGTAAACCTAACAAGTAGACCTTGGTGCATATCACAGTAATGGTATGAACAAACTCAAACATTGTTGGCAATAAAATAGAAGTGCACCAAAAAGCCGCATGTGCTGCATGCCATGCATTGATAGTAAATGTCAACTTCCACAATTACAAGTTACGCTTGGGTGGCAAACTTCATAACAAAAATAATGACACAATATAGAAGACTCACTAGGACAGGAATAAGCGATTCGGTGTATGTACCAATTCTCTAGAGCTCACGAAACAGAAATGGATATATGATGTGCTAAAGCCTACATAGATAGCTCTCCCATCAGGCAATAAAAGAGGAGGGGGGGCAGGGGGGAGTCAAATGATCTTTTTTTAACAAAGATAGCCAAGCGGACACTGAGGTTCTGTCAGGGTGAAGATTAAGCTTGATAATAGAAAGTATCTAAAACTCATTCTAATCAACAACTTCTCAACTCTCATGGTGGGTTTTCCCTTCTCCTTGAAGAGTTCTCCACATAAGGTTCCTTTTCTCATAATTCTTGTGTATGCAGATGCAGTCCCTCCACTATTGATATAAACTATATCGAGTGACATCAAATTACACAAGAAGCAATAAAGAATAAACCGCCAATTTCGAGCAATTTTACCCTTTCTACAACATCACAATTCAATTCAATCTCACAAAATGCACCACATCACATTCAAATTCAATTACACCTGGTAGCATTGTGAAAATGTTTTAAGCACATCAAAAATCAGTTATGCATCAAACATAATAAAGCACTTTGCAACTAATGACATAACAAAGGCTATATAAGATCATCAAAACCGCAAAAACTTTCAAAAGAAAATCCCAATGAACTCACAGAGTATCAACAAAAAGCCACCTTGATTGCCTCAGGCAACTCCTCGGCCTTCCTCGCCGCGTACCTCTCATCCAAAAGCAACAACCTCGTCGGACCACTCCACTTCCGCCTCGTTCCCTTAAACTCATCACCCAACAAACCCTTCAAATCCTCCTCTCCTTCCTCCTCCTCCTCCTCCACAACCTCCACCAAAGCAATCTCATTCTTCCCAATTCCCTTATTGCCCTCACTCCTCTCCTCCTCTTTCACATTCTTCTTCTTCCTTTTGGGCCGCGAAATCTTCGCTAAGTTCCTAAATTTGATAAACCCTCGAGCGTTAAACTCCCTGGCAAGCTTGTCCCTGTACAACACCGGGCTCAAAACGTCGCCGTCTCCCTCGGCTTTACCGTGAATTCTTCGCTCAAGCGAAACGAGATCTTCTTGTTGAATTGTGGAACCTAATAGGGGTAGGAGGGCGGGGTCGACGTCGTCGTTTGGGACTCGGGCAATGTTGCGAATGCGAGGCCAGTTCAAGAGGTGGCCGCGGAGGCGGCTTTCGAGGGCAAAACAGTCTTTTGCAGGGACGCGAAGTGCTGTGAGGTCGAATACTCGAGTGAAGCTTTGTTCGTCAAACATTATGTTATCTTGCTCTTCTTCTTCTTGTTGTTGGGGTTGTTGGGATTGGGAAGATGGTTTGTCTCCTTTGTGGAGGGAGGGTCCGTAGTGAATTTGAGTTTGGGTTTGGGTGGTGAAGCAGAAGAGAGAAATGGTGAGGGGTTTTGGGTTTTGGGGGAAGAGGAGTTTTGGGGGGAAAGTGATGAGGGGAATAGAGTGGGGTCTGAGGAAGAGCTTCGTCGCCATGTTGGGTGCAGCGCAGTGGTGGTGGTGGTGGAGGATTGGGTTTGCCCGGGAAAGGGATAAGGGGGTTAAGGAGGGTTTAAAGCCTTGCATTTCGTTTCTTCTTCTTTTTTTTTTTTTTTTTTTAAGAATCACTTGCATTTTTTTTTTCTTTTTTGTGGAGAATCACTTGCATTTTATTTATTTTTTTTTTTAGAAGGACTTGTATTTGATTTTTGATGCGGAATAATGATATTAATAGTCTACCAAAAAATGGTAATAGTATACATGTAATTGAAAAAAAAAATGGTTTTAATAAGTGGTTTGGGATGGGAGTCCTAACTTCGAAATCTTGCAATAAAAAGTCTTTAGGAAAACCCCACACACCCAGCTCGATGCTACTAATACCCTTGTGGGGTTGAGAGCTTGGGACATCAACTTGACTCACTGGTTTTTCTACTTATTAGTTCAGACTCAACGGATAAGATGTTATTATGATAACGCTTAGGTAGGGAGGTCACTCTAGTCACCACCTTACCCTTTTTTATTATAAAAAAAGTAGTGCATAAATAAAATAAGATAAAAATTAAACATAACCACCCATAACAAAAATGCTAAATTGCCTACAATGCCAATAAGCCATTACCATTACTATTTAGGTTGGTATGGTATTTTTAGGTTTCATCTGATTCAATTCAAGTGTAGTGAATAGGGAGTAAGGACATTTAAGAGGATCATAGGTTTCTAAAAAACAAAAATGATCATAGAAATAATTGAATGGGCTGATAAAAAAAAAATTAATCAGGGATTCTGGCATTTTACCCCTATTTTTTAAAAAATTTGGCAATACGCCCATATTTGCAAGAAAACGCCACTATAGGGTTTTAAAACCTTATTATAGGGTTTAAAAACGCCACTATAGGGCTTCCAAAACCTGGTGTGGGGCGATCACACTAAAAAAAAAAAATTTGCATGGAACTCGAGTTCCATGCAAATTTTTTTTTTTTTTTTTTAAGTTTGATCGGGCATAACTCGATTTTTTACGAATCGAGTATTTAATTGAAACTCGATTTGAAGGTAATTGAGTATCGAAACAGAAGCACACCCCTATATAGTTTGGAAACAGGCGTATATTGCCAAATTTTTTTAAAAATAAGAGTAAAATGCCAGAATCCCCAAAATTAATCAGGTGTTAAAATAAAAGGATTAATTGAAACAAAAACTCTTTGGTCTTAACAACTAGGGCCTTGGCAAACTTAAAACAACAATCTTTTTTGGATAATGACTTCAAACAATATTAGCCAATGCTTGCGAGTTGCGACATCCACCACCCATATATTTTGCCGTCGCAAATTTTTAAAATCCTCCAAAGAAATTAAAACATATATATTAGTATTTGGTAAAATCCATGCAGCCACTCTTTTTTTTTTTTTTATTTGAGAAACTGTAATGCAACTAGTAAATGAAAATACCAAAGCCCTCTATATCAAATGAGATACATCTTTAATTCTTTATTGTAAGGTTGAATTTAATCAACCATCTTGTTGGCTTTATTCCGTGCCAAATTTACTTGTATTTTAGCAATTAATAACCCTGTATTTAGATAGAATTCATGTAGGTAGTGTATGAGAAAGTGTGAAGAAATGCTCAAGATTGTGCAAGGATGCAGAGACTCGCGACTAAGACTCGCGACTGACTCACGACTGGAAAGCCACCAACTACAGCACATGTGAGAAGCATGCAGGGGAGTTGAAGGATCACACCAGCTGTCGCACTACAGGACAAAAGTCCCAGGCTGGCCAGGCCGTTAACTCGCGGCTGGAACTCGCGACTCAGACCAGTTGCGAGGTCAAGCCGCCAGACCACCCTGGGAAAAACTGACTCTTCACATTCCAAACACACACCACTATATATAGACCCTTATACCCACGAAATGTAGAGAGCTTCCAGAGAGAATTTTGAGAGAGAAACCCTGGAGAAAAATAAGATTGATTAATCCACAATCTTCACCTAAGAGACCCTTCAAATTCCTCTACTCTCTTCCTCTCCATTGATACATTCTTAAGAAGTTCTTAGCCAAATCATTTTCTCACCATACCCATATCTGTGAGAATGTTTATTTGGTGCTTAAGGAAGCAGTTAGGAAATGACCAATTCATATTGGTTGATGCTATGGGCTATAATGGTATCCGGTAAGCTAGAAAAGAAAAAGATTCGGCACAACCTCGTTGGAGCAAGAAGCTTGGAGGGTTTAGGTACATCGGGTAGATTAGGCTTTGAGGGTCTATTGCTGTTCATGTATCCTAACTACATTTTTTAATGGATTATTGACCGTTTGGAGGGCGGCGGAGAGATTTTACACTGAGAGTTTCGGTTTCCTCTTCGATAACACATCGTGTGTTGTCCTTGTGTTTGCATCTCTCTTCCCTTTATCTTTGCCTTTTATTTTCTACTGTGGATGTGATTATATTTGGCTTAGACTGTTTATTAATTCTGTGTTTAGTTTATGTTCATGTTCCGCACATTAATCGTTTGATATTAAGTTTGAATTGATAATTTATTATTTGGAGTCTAAACGTTCAAAAGTGTTTTACACACATATTGAACATTCATTTATACACTTGTAATTTCTTGAAGTGGTAAAACTAAAAATTTATTAACTAAAACAAAAAATAAAAATAAAAAAGAGGGTCTTTTCGAAGCTAGGGCTAGCTAATAGGAAAGACCTGAACATAAACAAAGCCAAAAACTAAAAAATAACACCACGTTTTGGCTCCTCTAAAAGATTTGCTCTTATATATGTTCATCTCTATATCCCTTTTTCAAAACTACCATCTTCAGCGAGCACTGTTACTTTGCAACAGTTGTTGTTTATCCGAGTCCAGACTTTAACTTTAACCTATGTTTGGGCAAAATGTATCTACTGCTCCAACGAATCAAGAAAAACCCCGTGGCTGTACAGAAAAATGAGAGAACCTTATTCCAATAAATCGAACCCAATAGACTAATAAGAGGGAAACTCAAAGCAATGATGCAACCATAACGTCCTTCTCCATTAGTATTTACTCCCACAATATTGTTGTCCTTGTCCTGCACTATCTGCTTAGACAAAGAAACACAGCGTTCTTCTTCATTTTCTTCCACAATATTGGTGTGCTTGTCCTGCCACTGCTTAGGCGAAGGCGTCGAATTTAGATTCGAATTATTTCCAAGTTTGATAACTTTGATGTCCTCTTGTTTCATCGAATCTGTTTTAACAGTAGTCTTTGTTGCAATGTTGGTCTCTGGTGTGAAAGAGTTTTGTATACACTTTCTTTTCCTAACTTTCTTTGCCTGCCAAAGCACAAATTGTGAATTATTAGTTTCATTTTGATGGTAGGAAAGATTTCATGAAAAAAATAAATAAATAATAACTACAATAAAAGGTATGGAATGGGATTTCTAAGTAAATAAAATATTAATCAAGAATTTGGTACCACGCCATATAAAATAGAAATTTAAAAAAATAAAGAATGATATAATTGGATAGAAAATTAAAGACTTAGTCTTTCTATTTTCTTTTTTTAATATCTATTTTTTAAGAAGAATTTTATATCTTAATTAAAATCCGAGTTTTTTTTTTCCTAAAGCTCAATAATTAAAGACCCATGCAGTTATAATCAACTTTATCCACACAAAAAAAAGGTCAAACAGACTTATTTATGGATAATAAAAGAAATAACAAATTACCGTTCAAAACTAGCAATAAAATTTGAAAATTAATTCATAATATATTTATAATAAAAAATAAATAAATAAAAAAAACAACAACAACAACAATATCCAAGAAAAAAGATGACCAACTTCTAGAATTTCCTAGCAAGAAAAGGATTATTGGTTATAAGTCTCAAGTTTGAAAACAAGAAGAAAACCAAGAAAGCAGAAACTAAAAAAAATCCAAGAAACAAATTATTAAACAGAATAAACATGATGCATTGATGATCACCCAAGAACCAAAAACAAAAACCAAGATTAAAAGATCAAAGTACTAATTAACCAGGAATGTGCCGGTAAAAATCGCTTTCAAAATTCTCGAAAGCCTGGCATTCCTGTGTTTCTTTCTCCTGCCACCACCATCTTTTTCTTGTTCTTCTTTTTTAACCAGTGTCAAAGG
This sequence comes from Quercus glauca, assembly GCA_023736055.1. NCBI lineage: Eukaryota > Viridiplantae > Streptophyta > Magnoliopsida > Fagales > Fagaceae > Quercus > Quercus glauca. The sequence goes on along the minus strand of CM043322.1, from coordinate 51,825,491 downwards.
CGGCGACAATAGCTTGGGGAACAAGAAACCCTCCATGGAGTCGGGTCTAAAGCACATCAAGAACCTATTCTTCTTCTTCTTCTTGGTGTTGTTGTCATTCGTAATATTGCTATTCTTGCTGTCCTTATTTTTCTTGATCTTGCTTTCTCTGTTGTTGAACCAATCCATGGAGAGTGTATGCGAGGTTGGCGAGGATTTGGTGCTTGTAGAGAGAGAGATAGAAAATGGGGTTATTGTATTTATAGAGAGAGATTCTGAGAAAACAAGAGATCGAAAACGCTTGCGGCATTGCCTCCAGGAAAGTCCTCTATGCCTTTGGCTTCGTTTGCATTTTGCTCCGTTAAAATCAAGTACAACTTAAATAAAGAGTGCAACAAATATCGAAAGGGCCAAATAAAGAAAGAATGGTGTTTCCTTTTTGGACATAATTAAGGATAAAAGAAAATCCCATTGGATATAGGAAAACTGGAAAAGTGGCCGTTGTTAATTGAAAAAAAAAGGGGGGGATTTTTTACGTTTTTATTTTCAAAGTCACATGACAATTATCCGGTCAAAAGAAAAATAGAAAAGGGCAATCACAAGTGATTCTATTTTTCTCTTCTCTTAAAAATATATATATATTCTTGGTTGTGGAGTATATATATGATTCTTCTTCTGCTGTTCTTTTCTTACTAATTATTAGGACAAGTATCTCAAGAGGAAAAAAAATTAGGACAAGTAGATTGCCATGAAATGAGACTTTTGTTGTACTTTGTTTTTTTTTTTAATCTAAACTCTAATTGTGTAAGTATATGTACGATAGAATCCACTAAGAGCCTTGTAACACTTTTTTTTTCTTTTACAAGATAGAATTCTATCAAGACTGAAAGTTGATAAATCAAAACTTTATTTTATTTTATTCATAACAAAGATTTGAAAATAAAAGAAACAAATGAAACTTTTTCCTCCTAGTTTCTCTGTTCTAATGGTTTCCAGGATCTAGCACTCCGTTGACCTTAGACAGTAGAATTCAGTGTGAGTTTTGTTTGAATCCTTGGAGTAACTAGTGTACTTCCAAGGCTTGTAGGGCTTTGTTTCTTGGGGTTCTGGGAAACAGTGAGTGCTTTGAGTGGTCTGTCTTACAAATATTCTAATGGAGAACATCACAAACAGTTGGAACAAGCTTTCCCTCTCCGATAGAGAAGGAGGTGAGTTTATATTCCAGGCACAGCATAAGTCTCAAGAGTTCTCGCTTGTGGCTAAGTTTTTCACGCCTAGAGCTCTGAATGTGGAAGCGGTAGCGCGTACTTTTAATCCGATTTGGCGATCCAAGAATGGCTTCCAGATTCAAAACCTTGGTGAACATAAGTTGTTGTTTATCTTTGATAATAAATCAGAGATTGATAGGGTTATACGCAATGAGCCATGGAGCTTTGATAAGCATGCTGTTGTACTCCATTCCTACAATAAAACCCTCCCTTTACGAGACCTAGTTTTCAAAGAAGTGGTTTTTTGGGTTCAAGTGCATGATATCCTGATTACTTACATGAATCAGAGGACGGCAGAAGATTTATGTGCCAAGGTTGGGGAGGTGATACGTATGCCTGAGGATTCTACCTTGAGCGGACATGGTTTCATGAGGGTAAGGGTTCGAGTGGATGTCACTCAACCCCTTTGCCGTGGTAGGGTAGTGACACTAGAAAACGGTGAGCAATCATGGGTAACCTTTAAATATGAGAGGCTACCTAATCTTTGTTACTGGTGCGGATGCCTTGATCATGCTGATAAGGATTGCGAAGCTTGGATTCATAGTAATGGTTCTCTCAAAACAAAGGACAAAAGGTATGATTCTAGTATTAGAGCTCTACCTTTTTATGCCTCGAAAAAGAATATCGTTTGTGTGCCTGGTTTTTTTGAATCACAGAAAATGAAGATCAAAGCGAGGACTGGTTTTCCGGTGAAGCCAAGTTGGGGAGGACCATCAGAGAAGGAACAATCAGGGATGGAAGGTGCGAGTGTTACGGAGGGCATTAATGCAGAATTAAATTCAGACAGGTCAGACATTCCGGATTCCACGCCTATTTCTCAGAGCCTTAATCATGATATTAATCATGATAAAGTCAATCCCATTATTACGGAGCACACATCCGAGGATTTTGATTTGCATGGAGATATCCTTCATGAAGACGACACAACGGATGCCACGTTGAACTCAATGGGTTGTAAACTTCCTTCTGGGCCAACTTCAAAAAGCCCAATTGATACTACACCTGTTGTGAAACCGGGCCTTGTAAGTGATACAGCAGCTAAGTGGGTTAGGATTACTCGGCCCAATAACTCATGCAAAGGTGGTGCAAACAACGCTCAGCTTGGGAAACGCCACAGTGAAGTTTTCTCTTCTGAATTTTCAGCAGCAAAGCGTCGATCACAGAGTGATGAAGTCCCTCAGTCACGTTCTTTTTCAACGGTGGAGGCTGTCCAACAGCCCCGCCGGTCACAATGAGTTGGTTATGTTGGAATGTGCGGGGGCTTGGGAACCAACGCACCGTTCATAAGCTTGCATCGTTGATGCGGGCGCAAGATCCTGCTGTCATGTTCTTGGCTGAGACATAGGCAGACGAAGATAGGCTGTTGAAACTGTGTGATGAGATGCATTTTGATGATGTCTGGGTTGTTCCGAGAGAATCAAGGGCAGGTGGCTTGGCTCTACTTTGGCGGAATTCAGTTCAGATTGATGCGGACTCCTCCTCCCTTAACCATATAGACGTTATTGTCAATAGAGGGAAGGAGAACTCATGGCGGTTCACAGGTATTTATGGGATGCCGGAAGCTAGTCGGAAAAGTGAGAAATGGGATTTAATCCGCAATCTTCAGAGGAAATACTCCCTTCCATGGTTATGCGCCGGTGACTTTAATGAAATTTTATTGTCACATGAGAAGCTGGGTGGGGCACTACGGAGTGAAGCTGCTATGAGAGAGTTTAGGGAGGTTGTGGATGACTGTGGGTTTTTGGACCTAGGTTATGTGGGAAAAAAATATTCTTGGAGAGGTAAACGTGGAGAACACATGGTGTTGGAAAGGTTAGATCGTGCTCTAGCAACTCATTCGTGGCTTGCTTTATATCCGGGTTCAAGAGTACAATGTATCCGGTCCAAAGCTTCTGATCATTATCCTATAGTCATTAATCCTAAAGGAATAGCAGTCAAACCTTGCAAACCCTTTAGGTTTGAACAATGTGGCTTAAGGAGAGTGGATGCGGTGAAACCATTAAAGCAGCGTGGCTATCTCCATTACCTCAATCAAACTCTCCATTGATGCATGAAAGAATAAAGCTGTGTGGAGAGAAACTTATGGAGTGGAGTAAACGTTCCTTTGGGAGTGTTAGGAAGCAATTGGAAGAAAAATCAAAGCTTCTGGAAAGGGCTGAATTTGCAGCAGCCCAGGGGGCTGATTATGAGGCAGTGAAATTACTACGAATGGAGGTAAATGAGTTGCTGGAAAAAGAAAGCCTAATGTGGCAGCAAAGGGCACGAGCTTTGCACCTTCAGTGTGGTGATAATAATACTCGGTTTTTCCATAATAAAGCTTCTAAAAGATTTCGTCGTAATAGAATAATGGGTTTATTTGATGAGACAAATTCTTGGTGTTCAGATAGTGCTCAAGTGGCTGACATTATAGTTCAGTTCTATTCAAGATTGTTCACATCCGACAGGCCAACCAATGTCCATGGTATTTTGGAAGGGATACAACCTTTAATTACTGAGGATATGAATTCCAACCTAATTCGAGTTTTCACTAAACAAGAAGTTGATCTTGCTCTGAAGGAGATGGCTCCAATTAAGGCTCCAGGGCCCGATAGTATGCCCCCTCTCTTTTTCCAATCTTTTTGGCACTTGATTGGTGATGATGTCTCTAAAGCTGTCCTGGATTGTTTAAATTTTTGTCATATTCCAAAAGAGTTTAATTATACTTTTGTTACTCTTATTCCCAAAGTGAAAAATCCTGAAAGAATCGCTGAGTTTAGACCAATAAGTCTTTGCAATGTAATTTACAAATTGATTTCAAAGGTTCTAGCTAATCGTTTAAAACCTTTGCTGCCATCTATTGTTTCTGAGAATCAAAGTGCCTTTCAAGCTGGGAGGGTGATCACAGATAATATTCTTATGGCATTTGAAACACTGCATTACATGAAAACTCAGCAAAGTGGTTCTACAGGTTTTATGGCTCTTAAACTCGATATGAGCAAGGCGTATGATCGAGTTGAATGGTCTTTTTTGGAGTGCTTGTTGAGGAAGATGGGTTGATCTTATGATGGAGTGTATTACTACAGTATCTTACTCCATTCTAATTAATGGGGAACCTTCACAGACCATCCACCCTAGCAGAGGATTGAGACAGGGAGACCCTCTATCCCTCTATCTCTTCCTTCTCTGCACTGAGGGATTACATGGTTTAATTTCTAAAGCTGCTACTGCTGGTGATATTAGAGGTATCTCTATCTGCAGAAATGGTCCTAGATTAACCCATTTATTTTTTGCAGATGACAGCCTGCTTTTCTACAGGGCTTCGGTTCAGGAATGTACACATATCCAAAATCTTCTTGTTATTTATGAAGAAGCTTCTGGACAAAAACTGAACCGGGAGAAAACCACATTGTTTTTCAGTAAAAACACGGATAGTGAGGTCCAAGACTCCATTAAAGACTTATTGGGTGTACCTGAGATTAAGCAATATGATAAGTATTTAGGCTTACCATCCTTTGTAGGTAAGCATAAGAAAGCTAGTTTGGCGTACATCAACGATCGGATATGGTCGAAGCTCCAAGGGTGGAAAGAGAAACTCCTCTCCCAAGCTGGCAGGGAAGTTCTTTTAAAAGCAGTAGTTCAAGCAATCCCGGCTTACTCTATGAGCTGCTTTAAACTACCCATTACTCTTTGCAATGAGATAGAGATTATGATTAGAAAATTTTGGTGGGGTCAACGTGGTACTAGGAGGCGTATTCATTGGGTGAAATGGCGTACTTTATGTAGACCAAAAGCTTGTGGAGGCATGGGCTTTAGGGAGCTCCAAAAATTTAATGATGCTATGTTGGCCAAGTAGGTTTGGCGTCTCTTACACAATCAAGACTCGCTATTTTTCAGATTTTTTAAATCAAAATTTTTCCCTCATGGATCAATTTTTGATGCTAAAGAAAATAAAGGGTCTTTTGCTTGGAGAAGCATTTTAAAGGGGAGAGATATCATTAAGAGTGGGATGAAGTGGAGGCTTGGGAATGGGTCGCATGTGAGAATTTTTCATGATACCTGGCTGCCTGGGTCTGGGCTAGGTAAAGTCGTCTCTCCGGCCTCAGAAAGCCATGAAAATGCTTTGGTTTCTAGTCTTATTAACCAAGCTGATAGGTGCTGGAAAGAGGCAAAGATTGATAATTTATTCCTACCTGAAGAGGCAGCAGTTATCAAGGCCATTCCGCTTAGCATTTTTTATCGGGCTGACCTTCTTTTTTGGCCGTACACTCATGATGGAAGTTATTCGGTCAAATCGGGTTATCGGCTTCTGATGGAACAAGAAGACACGGTGCTCTCTGGTACAACAAATGGTGGAGCAAATTCAAATGTTTGGAAGGCTATTTGGAGTATGAGAATCCCAAACAGAGTGCGGACTCTTGTCTGGCGAGCTGGGACCAATTCGCTGCCTACAAAGGTTAACTTAGTTCGCAGGAAAATACTGACGGAAGATATTTGTACGGAATGTCAGACACAGCCAGAGGACGTGTTACATGCTCTCTGGACTTGCCCGAAGTTAAAGGATATGTGGAAGATGCAGTTTAGCAGGCTCATGGCTGACACGGAATCTGGTTATAGCTTCCTTGAGATACTGGAACAAGTGTCGAAGGATAAGTCTTCCTTTGAGCAGTTTGCGATGACGATATTGGAAGTATGGCAGAGACGAAACAGAGTCCGTATGGGAGAGGCTGTGTTACCATTGCATGCGTTACCTCATAAGGCGTTTGAAGCTCTTCAAGAATTCCAGAATTTACGCCCTACCCATTCGGATATCCCAAGGACAGCTCGTGCTGTGAAATGGAAGCCGCCTAACGCACCGTGTGTGAAGGTGAATTTCGATGGCGCGTTCTTTTCTCAAACTGAACTTGCTGGCATCGGTGTGATCATCCGGAATGACCAGGGACTTGTTATGGCTGCTTTATCACAACAGATTCCATCACCTGCTTCGGTGGAGATGGTGGAAGTGATTGCGGCACGTCGGGCTTTGATGTTTGCTAAGGAACTCGGGTTTGACAAGGTGGAGGTGGAAGGAGACTCTGAGACAGTTGTTAATGCTCTTCTTGGTGACTACATGGACAACTCTTATATAGGTCATGTAATACAGGATGTTAAAAGTTTGTTTTCTAGTTTTTCTTGTTTTTCTGTTAAGCATATTCTTAGAGAAGGAAACTGTCTTGCCCATGAGCTTGCTAGAAGGGCAGTCAGACATCCTTTTCTAGTCTGGATGGAGTCGGTGCCTCCAGATATTTTTGATACTTATCAGCTTGACATTTTAAGGATGCATTAATAAATTCTTTTCCCCGGTGGGGTTCTTTCTCAAAAAAAAAAAAAAAAAATGGATAATGAAGTTGCCTTTGATAGTTCAATTGTGACTTTCATCCTCTCTTCCTTCTCAAAAATTTTTTTCTTAACATTGGTTTCAATAATAGGATTTGGAGCCAATAGGTTTGGATTTGAGTGCATGAATACAAAAATATTTTGTTTGGATAATTTAAAAAGGTCATGATTTATCAAAACGATTATAGCTCAATCGATTGATACCTCCTGATTATAAATATCAATTTTATTTTAAAGGTCATGATTTGGATTTTGGAAGAAACTCACTAAAAATTTTAAAACTTGAAATCCTTTTTTTGAGGGGGAAAACCTAAAATACTTGAATTTAAAATAAGGCAAATTACATAAACCGTATATGTGGTTTTTTTTTTTTTTTTTTTAATGATCTATATGGTATATTCTTAAAACATGGTGTCACAACCCAAACCTATGCTTCAAAATTTTAAGCATGACCGGCATGTTAGTATCAAGTTTACCTCAATACTAACACGAACCAACTTAAGCTGAAAGTGCTTATCAAAAATCGTTTCTTGAATTCTTTTTTGTTTCCTTGCATAAAAGTCATAATTTACAAAATTCGTAAAACTTTGAAACTTCATTTCATTTCGAACTTTGCAAGATTACAACTTGGCTGAACTTAAGGTGTTTGTTTAAATATTACATAGCTAAACGTTTAGCAAAACTCTTATTTACAAACATAACCCCAAAGACATACAACTGGAGTTCAAAACAAACTAAGATTCTGAATTACATCTACGCTCAAAATGATTAAGTACATCTTGATTCTTCTTATACAACAAAAGTGCTAAACTACTATACAACAAAAGGGCTAAGCTACTATACAACAAAACTATGCATTCTAACAAACGAGAATCACAGAATCCTTGCCACCTCTAATACTCTCGCTGCTTCCAGGAAAGAAGCTGTGCACTGAAATATAATATAGTGAGCTGCGAAGCCCAATAAGGTTTTAAGCTCCATGGGCATTTAATAAGAACAGTCGTCCATGAGAGTCGTTCAGGTCAAGAAGGCAAGGATGGTCATCCCTAGTAGAACGGTCGTCCATAGGCATGAGGGTCATCCATCAAGAAAGCGCCTGGACAACCCCCGACACTTGGGAAAGTTCTAGAAAGATTTATCTGCAAAAGCTAGTAAATCAAACCACGTGTTATTATTTTGAAGCATGAGCAAGATCCTGGAAGATAAGATTGAACATTCTAACTCCTATAGCAGTTATGGAAGTTAACCCTGAACCTTTTGACTTCCTCAAATATAGGGGAAGTTACGAGACAAGTAACTACTTCAAAAGCACACTATATAAGCACTCATCCACATCAAATAGAGGTAAGTTTTTCACGACTCCTAAAAAGTTGGAACTCTAGAATTTAAGAGAGAAACTAACTTAAGCATCGAAGGGTTCTTGGTCGGTCCACCCCGATCACCTTTGATCGTGTGTTTTTCTTTTCAGGCCTTCCAAGCAATTACTAGTCCATTGAAGCCCGAAACATTTAGCCTACTGATTTTCTTTGCATCATCAAAGTACATAGAAGCTACATAGAAATAAAACCCAAAACAAATGTAACAAAGATGATAATAGCCAAGTTTGTGACAGAATGATTGTAAATATCTCATCATACTCGATAATAAACTTATATTAAACAACTGAAATTATAATTATCAAAGATTGCTAAATGGAAAAATCATAGGAAATAAATATTATAATTTTTTAACTAGCAATACTTAAATAATAAAATAATAGAAACAAGAATATGAGATTATTATATATATATATATATATTTTTTTTTTTTAGAAGGAGATTTAATCGGTTAATATATGAGTATGGTGTTTACGAATAAAATGACCTTTGATGCATCACGTAGACTTTGAAGAAGGGAAAAAAATACATATGCTTTCAAAAAAAAAAACAATAAGGTCGCACTTATTACACAAGAAACACACTAGTGATACCTTAATATTTTACAAAAAAAAAATATAGCAACACCACAACCAAGAATGTAACTAAAGGACTCTCAAAAAAAAAAAAAATGTAACTAAATCAAAGTTCTACAAAATGACCAATATACCCAATTAATTCTCTAAATTTATAAGAATTAATTAAGGAATTGCATTAAGGATAAAATAATCCAATATAAGCGCAATGCGGAAGTTTTTAGTTTTGCGACATATCAACGTTATTTTGGAGGTTTATTTTAGTCATTTAATGGTTGGTTTTGGGAGGGGGGTATTCTTATCACTTTGGTGGTTTACAAGTATTTCTATCATATTTGAGGTATTAAGGATATCTTGACCGTTTTGAAAGTTTTAAGGCTATATTGATCATTTTATATGTTCCACCGTATATCAATCATTTGGAGATTTTGAGGGTTATTTGGTTATTATGAAGATTTTAGAGACATTTTACTATTTCTATAATTTTAGATGTTTCCAAAGTATTTAGATCATTTTGGAGGTTTCAATCATATTTTGTCATTTTAGAGGTTTTGATGGTGTAAGGTCTCTTTTTATAGCCCAAGCCCAAGGTGTATGAGATCTTGGCCTAGAAAGCCCAGTACAATAAATTTGTAGAGAATGGGTTAAAGAACCAGGCCCTAATGAACTTAACAACGGCTAGTATGTGTTTAGGGGACAATCAATCAAGAACAAAACACGTAGGACTAAATGAATTCACTGTCCGAAGAGGCAAATCTTATTATAAGTCAATGGAGCTTGTTACAAATGCAACTTTGGTTGCTACAGTGTTCTCTCCTTTTCTTTTTTCCGATCCCCCCTCCTTCAGGGGTCTCTCACATTATAAATCTCCTTCCTGATGATCTGGACCCTCTATTTGTCGATCGTTCAAGCCACTACTCGAGTGTCCGTCCCATCAAACACCCTTTCTGGCTCCCTGTGAGTTGCGGTAGCCAAGAAAACACTGTTCAGCGGTCTTCTCCACATAAATGCAGCCAGAAAAGTAACTGCAGTGCATTTAATGCGGAGGTAGCAGCCTTTCCTTAGATGCTTTTGGGTTCCCTTCCTTCTGGTGTGTCCGTGAGGCACGCTTCTAACACTGGAGCTTCTATGGAGGTCATTTTTGTTGTTGGAATACATATCTGAGTTGTATTTGTCATATCCGAGGGGAAATTCCTCCTCGGATAGCTTCTATCCATTTCTTACTCATGAGACTCTAAGTTGGAATCATTCATAACCTTTCGTCCCTCCTCGAACGCACAACGTCTTCGGACAAGGCCTAAGTCCCCATATGTAATTTTGGGCTCTTATCCCTACAGATAGTATTTTAGTCATTTTGAAGGTTTTTAAAATATTTTAATCATTTTGAAAGAGAATTTCAAATCCAAACTTATAGTTTATTAAAGCATCCAAATAATAGATTTAATTTCAAATTTCAAATCCTCCGGTGTATATAATGGATCTAAATAAGAAATTTTAAAATATATAAATTTGGAATCAAAACATTCCAAATCCTTGATTTATAATCCAAAATCAAGTATCAAATTCAAACTAACAAAGAAAAAAATTATAAATTGATACTAAAATTATTATGCAGCCACTATGTCATGGGTGTTGTATAAGTTACCACAATAAATCTAGTTGGTGGATACCACATGTGATGCATCACATATAGAATATTAAATGTAATAATATTAGGAAGACAATATTATTACAATGATTTTATAGTTGTCAAAGTATTAATCATACCTTAGTAAAAAAAAAAAAGTATTAATCGTACCGTGGACAATATTTTTCAAACTGAGACTAGATCATTCAGTCCATCCAATTTAAAGTGGATTGGCATCTAAAAGCAAGTTCTCAATCTTTTAAAAATTGGACAAAAAAAAAAATGGAAACCATTCGATCCAAGAAATCGTCTACATATCAGGTTGTTCTCTTAGTTCAATTCTTCTCTCTTAAAACAGCTTCATTTTGTGCTTTTTTCTTCGTATCTACCACGTTGTTTTGTGCCATGGCTCATTGTTTCGCATCACATATTTCAAATTCCCTCTCATTTCACTCACAAGTTAATTTCTGTTGGATATATTTCAACAATTTACTTTTGTGATAAAGCAAAATGAACAACACACAGATCTAAATGTGAGCAAAAATACAAATAGATATGATAGATAAGAGCAATAAACAAATATTGAATATATATAAGAAGAAATCTACAAATAATTAAAAACTCACAGACCAAATTCGTGAAGAATGAATGATTCAGATCAAGTTTTGTATTTGACACAATCTCCTTAAAGTAGATTTCGCCCCTCGCACAATCACTGTGGTGCTTTAAGACTCACGGACGTCTGCCTCCCAGGATAAAATGATCTACAACACGAAAATGAAGCACACAATGTCGTGCTCTGCGAACTACTCAATGTCTCTTTCTCTCTCTTTGACACAAAATGAATTTACAAAATATTCTCACTGGGAGAGTTATTTCTCAAAGTTCTTTTGCATGAATGAGGGACAATGAAATTATACGTAACTTTAAAATTGAAATATTGTTTCAGAGATTAACTGTTGTATACAGACTTACTGACTCAAAAATAAAATAATAAAATATTATTATTAATTGGATAAGTAGGCATAATCCACACATGCCTAAAGCTCAACCCAATATCCAGCCCAAACTCATATTCTCTATCATTTTCAATGTGGAACTCAAGGATTTTCACTGCTTATAATAACATCTTCAAGTAAATATAAAAAAACATCAATTTCTTATTCACTCTATGCTATTTTTCCAACAATTTCCATTTTCTCACAGCATCACACTCCTTCACCACCATCCACATTTTGCCTTGAAGAATGGTTGCAATTTAATTGTAAATCGAATTACCCCTCCAAGCATCATCAAATTCCATGAAAAATATTTATCCTATGGGTCTCTAGCACTTTTGGCTAAACAGTAACTCATTTCATTTTATAAATTAAAAGAGACCGTGGAAAGAAACATGCATGCCCAATGCAACTAAAAAGGGATTGAATTCTTCAATATAGTTCCTAACACTAGACATGGCAAAACGGGCGGGGCGGGGCGGGGCGGGTTCGGGTCGGGTCAATCGGGTTGCGGGTCAAACGGGTCACGAGTCAAAAACGGGTCATTTTAAGCGGGTTAAAATCAGGTTCGGGTCAATCGGGTTGCGGGTCAGGTTGACCCGTATTTTTCACATGAATTTTTTTTTTTATAAAGAAAACAACATGTATTTGCCATTTGGAAAGTTATGCAACAAATTACTTAATATGAAATGCATTATTTTGAATTCACCACTTATATCAAGAATGAACCCAGTTAAACTTATTAATACTTATTCAATAATTTTAAAATTATACAAAGCCTAATATTGCTATTTAAAACAAAATAACACAAAGATAAGTAAAACAAATACACAAGTTTTATTTCTACACAGTATCAACATTCCAAAATATAAAACAAAATTACAAATGACTCATTGGATAACTCATTTGATAAAAAATAAAAACATATAAGAAATTTACAATCTTGAAAATTAATTTTATAATCTATTATCAATTGTGGTTGACACTCTATTTCAATTTGAGATATACTTTAAAATTGATTGCTTACTTATTTATACATGGTATGTTTTATGAATATCATATTATTATTAAGTAACACACACTCTAGAAAATATCATAATTTATTTTAAAAAACCGTTTATTTTGGACATAAATTATTAAAAAATAGGTCTAAGTATTCATAATTTATGCTAAGTTGATACTTTAGCTTCATTATTTTCACACTTGTGAATATTTCTCACATATGTTTACAATTTTAAATCTATGTTTTTAACTCTACTGTAACCAGATTATCTTGGCATGTACTTTACTATTTGATATCTAAAAATCTTTACTCATTACAGATTATTCAATCATTTGTCTCTCAATTAATTTGCATGCAGTTATGTAAATGTATCAATTGTTTCCTTCAAGTTCACAATAAACAATTAAACCAATATTGTCTTAGTTTTACTATTTTTTTTACAAAAAAAAAAAAAAAAAGTTTTAAAAAAATGGTTCGGGTTCGAGTCGTGTCGCGGGTCGGGTCGGGTTGACCCGCAAAAAAACACGGGTCGGGTCACGGGTCAACCCGTTTTTGCTTCGAGTCCAAAAAAATCGGGTTCGGGTCGGGTATTTTTCGGGTCGGGTCAGAAAATTCTGACCCGTTTTGCCATGTCTACCTAACACTAAAGACAAACCTCATAGCCCAAGTCAAATGGATCAAGCCTTCGGCTGATTGGGTCAAATTGAATACGGATTGATCTGTTTTGGGAAATTGGGCTTGTCAAGGGGTGGAGGACTTCTAAGAGATTGTATAGATGACTAGATTAAGGCTTCTCAAGATCCTTAGGCAAAACCACATGCTCCATAGCCAAGCTTTGGCCTTGTGGGATGAGCATCTCTTAGCAAAACACCTTGACATCTCTTCTTTAGCAGTAGAATTGGACTTCGAAATCATTGTGCTTTTGTTAAAAAAATCCTTCTACTAGTTAATCTTATTATAAACTTCTTCTAATTGACTATAAGAACCTAACGAGGACCTTCCTCCAGTCCATGATTAATCATATATATATCAGGAAGCGAATCAGAATTTTGATACCCTGACCTAATTGGGCACTAAACAACCTATATAGACCTTTTAATTTTTGATAACCTATTCCCTTTTGCCTATTTCCTATGGTGTTCCCCTGCTAGCATTTGATAAAACTAAGCTATTTTTGTAACAGTATGATTTGCACTTAATCTATTATATTCCCTCTATCACCAAATAATAATAATAATAATAATAATAATAATACAATTTTGCTACTAACCCCTAATTTTTATCAATATAGGACCATTGCAAAAAACATTGTAACTTAATTGGTTGGATTTTTTTTTTCAACAAAAATATTCAAGATTCATTTCTTTTTTCTTTCTTTTTTATGATCCTGTCCCCTTCTTTTTATCTATTGAATTATAAAAATTATGCATTAGTCCATCACTTCATGCCTGTCACCAGGTTTTATGCTAATAATAATAAATAAATAAATTGGTATCATCTACTCAACTTGTCACCTACAAGAAGAAATCAAGGTAAAAGCATTAGGCATATTTTTTATAGGTGTCATTAATTTGTAATGGATATCTTATAAAAGTGTGTGCACATGCACATGCTCGTGCACCTGCATCTGTGTCCAAAGCATTCTTATCAAGAGTTGTATAAATGCTAAAATGCAAATTTTAGCATTTGAAACCATAAAAACCCACTCCATCAAAGATGTCATATGCTAAAAAATTTGACATCTTGCTACAGTGTGCTCTCATTTTTGAGAGCGCACTATAGCAAGATGTTATAATTTTTTAATGTTTTTTTTTTTTTTTCTGCTATGGGAGAGAGAGAAAGAGGGAGAGATAGAGAGGAAGAATAAAAAATAATAAAGAAATAATATTTAAATGAAATGGTAAAAAAATAGAAGTTTTGATGTTAGGGATATTATAAAGTGATGTGTTAAATGCTATAAAGTTAGGTTTTTAAATGCTAAATGCTAAAAATTTTAAAACTCTTGATGGGAATACTCAGTGTGGGTCTTATTATAAAAGGTGACATTTTGTGTGTTATTTGATGAATTTATTAGTGATTTGGGGATTGTTCCTTTGCATGTGATTCTGATCTAAGTTCCTTAATTAATGCCACATAAGATTTGTTTAATGTGGTTTAATTATTGAGAAATGCTAACGAATGCCCTTAAGACATTAGTTAACAATCTATTTAAAGAAAGTTTTTATAGGAAAAGAAAAAAAAATTAAACTTTTGACAACTTTTTTCATTTCCCATAAAAATAGTGTTAAAACATTCTTAAAATAAATTGTTAATCAGTGTCCTAAATGCACTCATTAGCATAACCCTTAATTATTTGCTCTGTTAAATTTATCTCTACCTTGTTTGTTTACGCAATTACGCTTTGTATTTGAAAGATTAATTATACTTCTAATCTTAGTTTGTTTGTGTATGCTTTGTCATTTTTTTATTTGCCTTATAAAAGTTGTGTAATTACATTTGAATATTGGTTGAATTTCTTTAATTACACTAAAGAAATCCTATGTGACATTGTGACCTCCAATTCAACTCCAATCCGATCTCAAAATCTTGAATTTGTACCTCTCTTGTTTTTTGTTCTTTAATAGTCTGCTTTTAAAACATTCATCCAGCCTTAAAATAATCACTATAACAATTAAACTTGACCAAGTTTTCCCATGATCTAGACATTCCTCACCTAGCCAGCCTCTCTGCAGTGAGATAAAGGTCTACATAATAACATAAAGGTCTACCTAGCCAGACATCTCACAATCTTGGTTGTTGGCTCCATCATAACTCATAATTAGTGGTGAATGCAACTTGGGTTTCCGCATCTTGAGTAATACTAGAATTACAAATTATTTTACATCATTTTTTTATTAGAGATAAAAATAATAGTTTTTATATTTTTATCTCTAGGATTTTCTCATATATTATCTAAGCTGACAAGTGTACAAATCTGTGTACTCGTGCATTATCAGCTTACAATGTAATTCGTAGTTTTGTTCTAATCTCTAATTCAAGTGTCTTTCATTCTTAGCTGTCATTAAAAAATGAGTATATTAAATTACATCTAGTCATTCTATCATCATACATCATACACAAGGTGGGTAACATAAATATAACATTTTTATTATTATCGAAAAAAATATAACATTTTTATTATTGGGTAACATTCTACCAGTATTAAAAAAGTACATACCCATTGCTCTTAATAAGCCTTGGCAAGCTCCAAAAAACAGTCAAGTGCTTGAGAAAACCACCAAGGCACCAACTATTGAGCAAGTTATTTGAATCTCTTCGAAATTATTTTTTTCCCCATTGCGAATTTTCGATGAATGAAGGAGAGGATTTAAATTTAGCAATACAATTTAGGCATTTGGCTACAAAACTTGATGCTTCCAAAGAATTTACCAAGTGAAACTCAAAATATATAATTTGTAAAAGCTAACCAACAAATTAATATACAAAACAATAAAAAAAAATACTACAAAATGAAAATATCAAATTTCTCTATAAAAATATTGTTATACACTTTTTATTACTTAAAGTGGTATTACACGTTTAAAAGGTGAAAAAATATACTCCCCATTGATAAAATGGGAAAAAATAACAAAAATACTAATGCCTAAATTTACACAACCATATAACATAACCTTAAAGGATTTGACTTGAGTCTTGTACCCCTTTTAATAATGTATCACGATCTTCACCGATATAGTGCACATTGTTTACACGTCCGAAAAACAAGTATACAAAGGCAAAACTCCAATACAAAACACTTTTTTGAACAATTATGCAGCTCCCAAAAAAAAAAAAAAAAAGAAACTTTAATATATTCAGCTATGAGCCATGACCCTTTATCAAAAAGTCTATAATTCGTGAGCTCGGTCCCTTTTCAACCGTCCTTCCATGATGACCTTCTTCTTATGCTTATCCGAGTCAAATTGCGAAGACTTTATCCCATCTTCAGGCAAAGCTCATCTACTGCTCCAACGAACCATGAAAAACCCCATTGAAGTACACAAAATTGCAAAAATCTTACCCCAAAATATCAAAACCAACAGACAAATAAGAGGCAAACAAAAACCAATGTAAAAACCACGACTCCTTTTTTCATGTTTTTGGACATTATTATTCTTGTCCTGCCTCTGCTCATTCTGACCATTAGACCCAGTTAAAGTTGATTCAAACGAGTTGCAGCGTTGAGACATAGACCTCGAATTGGAAGTACTTGATGATGAAGAAAATGAAGAACACATGGTGGTTGCAGTAAACGCAGAAGAACGACGTGAACAAGAGGAAATATTTGAATTTATTCTAAGGTTGTCATCATCTTGTTTCAATGAATCTTTATTCATCGAGTTCATGGTTTTAACACCCTTCTCTGCAATAATGGTTTCTGATCGAAAGGAGCTTTCCCCAAGCTTTCCTTTCTTAAGTTTCTTTGCCTGACAAAGACAAAAGTATAATAAAAATTATTAGTTTCATAATATAGAAGGATATAAAAGCAGATTTCAAGAAATAATAACAATAAAAGAAATTAAATGGTATTAACAAATACTAGTTAATAAGATATTAATTAAGCATTTTTTTTTTAAAGAATGTTAATTAAGCATTTGGTAGTTGGTACCACAGCACATCAAATAATAAATAAGACGCGTATTGGGTAGAAAATTAAACGACTCGATCCTTTTTTTTTTTTCTTTAAATGTCGCAATTAAAGACCCAGTTTTTTTTTTTTAAGTAAAGACCCAGTCAAACTGACATTATATTAAAGTAACCCCCATTTTCGTTGACCAAAAAAAAAAAAAAAAAGATAAAACTAAAAGAAATAACAAATTACCGTACGAATTAAACTTGAATTAATCTATCAAAAAAATAAATAAATAAACTTGAATTAAAATATGAAATTAATGGATTTTGATCAATCACTTTCTAACCAAAAACAACGGAAGATACAATCCAAAGAACACAGATAGATGAGATGATCCACTTATGGATTATGCGACAGTTTGAAAACAACAACAACAAAATCAAGAACGGAGAAACAAAATTCAAGAAACAAAGTATCAAACAGAATATGCATAATATACATCATGATCACCACCAAAGAACCCAAAATTAATTTATTTTTTAATTAAAAAGCAGAAAGATTAAAATTTAAAAAGTACTAACCAAGAAAGTCCCAGTAAAAACCGCTTTCAAAAACTTCGAAAGCTTAACATTCCTGCCTTTCTTTCTCCGGCCACCGCCTTTTTCTTCTTCTTCTTGTGCTTCTTTTTTATCCGGTGCCATAGATGGCTTTGATATCACGGGGAAAAACATGCCCTCCTTCTCTTCCACAGCAAAATACTTGAAAACAGGATCCTCTTCAAGACCATCCATGGTCATAGGTTTAAAGCACAGCAAGAACTTCTTCTTCTTCTTCGTGGTGGTGGTGGTGTTGTTGTTCATGTTGCTATATTTGTTGTTGTTGTTGTTGTTGAAGTTCTTTTTCTTGCTTTTGCTTTCGTTTATTATTACTCTGCCCTTAAGGGAATCCATGGAGGACTGTGTGGAATCAAACTGGGGGAGATTGTGATATTGAAGGTTGTACGGTTGGAGAAGATTTAGGAACTTGTCGACAGAGCGAGAAAGTTGGGGAAAGAAATTGCTGAGAAAACAAAGGAAAGAGAAACGTTGTTTTTGATGTGTTTGTGTGGTTTTTATTTGTGATTTCTAATACGGGTGGGCGTTTGGATTTCTCATTTATGAGCCGGCAATGTCGCGCTTCGTTTTCAACTTTTCTCCGTTGAAACCTAAGTACAGATTAAAAAAGAGTGGAAATAAATATCGAAAAGCCAAATAAAGGAATATATATAAGGGGAAATAATAAAGGATGGTCATGTTTTACTAGTGGATTTTTTTTTTTTTTTTTTTTTTTGAGAGTCTAGTGGATATTTTTTGTTATCCGAATGGGGAAAAAAAAAAAAAAGTGAACTTTGTAATTTGCGATGGTTAGCTATGTCACATGTCAACTTATCCGGTCATATGAAAAATAAGAAAGGGGAATCAAAAGTTATTTGTTTTCCCTCTTTTTCTCTTACTCAAATTTAGGACAAGTGTGGGTTCAATTAACTTTTTTTTTTTGTTTTTTTGATGGGATGGGTTGAATTAACTTAATTGATAAAAAAAAATGTGTCCTCAAATAAGAGGTTTATATTTTGGAATTTAAACCATGTTTCTCAAAAATAAAAAGGGGGGGAGGGAGGGGGGGGGGGGGGGTGGGGAATTTAAATTATACTTACACCAAAAATTAATTGGTCTTTTGGATTGATAAAAAAAGAATTGAGCGAATGCTAGAGCTTAATATTGCATCGCACATATCCAAAAAAAAGTTATAACAAGCATGAAATTAGTTTTTTTTTTATTAGATATGATAGCTGTGGGTTTTGAACCTAGCGTCTTACCAATTGAGCTAATTGGAAAGCATAAATATAAAATAAGTTCAATTGACTTTTATTGTGATTTTTTTTTTCAATCTAAATTTTTAGTATCTAATTATATGTTGTGGGTGCTTTATGTGTTAAAGGGCTAAAGCCTATTTTGCTATGCCCAAGCCCATTCTACTGTGGATTGGAAAGTTGGGTCTGGCCCAATATTCCAGCAGGACCGTGCTGTAGGCCAGTCTGTGCACAAGCCTAACATCCAAGAATAAAGACAACAAAGATAAACAAATACATATACATTTTAATTTGCAGGTATTAGCACACGTTTTATGGACTTATAAGTAAATGCCTTATAGCAAAAAGTTAGTTGTAGAAAATGGGTTAGTTACAGCAGAGAGATTCAATTAGCAGGACAACTGATACAACAAATATAATAAAACCCGAACCCCAACTTGAACAACCTTACTATTGGACTATGCCATTAAAGTTGTGCATTATGAAGAATTGGCCTAAATAACTACTTGTTGCTGCTTCTAGGATTTCAAAGAGTGGGATTGCTGAAAAGGAAGGGAAAAGATTGCCTATTGATGCATGCATTTCTACCGTGTTTTCTCTCTTTTCTTATCACTTTTTCTTTTCCTTTCTCTCTATTATTTCTCTCTCAGTTCTTTCTGCTTTCTTGCCTTAAGTCACTTCTCCTTCCTATCTATGGCAACTGCCCTCATTTATAATGGATTGTTCTTATGAGATTTCTCCCCTTTACCCACTGTTTCTAGTTTACGGTGGACACCCCTTCAGGGCTACCGACCAACCCATTAGTTGCCCGTCCACTACCACTACTAGACATGCCTAGTGCACTCTCTTTCTTCCACCACCCATTCCATGACAAAATTCCCTTTGTTTGATCTTGCTATAAGCCTTTTTTCCTTTTATTTGAACGGATAAGGCTTTGGGGTTTCTCATTACCTACCTTTCTGGCATGCATCAAGTGGTCCTAGCCATCTACCACCCCTTTTAGGCAAAATGACATCCTAGCAAAGCATTTTCACAAAAGAGGTCCTGTCTAGAAATCAAAAATAGGCTATTTTCCCCCTCCACCAAACCACACCCTTTGAATCCCTTGATCGTGAGTCCATTTTTCTTGTATTGGCTGGGTACAAGTTGGTGGTACTCCCGCTGCTGTGTGTTTGCTCTACTACCCTCTGTTTTTGTTTTCTTTCGTTCCCACGCCATTTCTGTCGTTGCATGTTAGTTTTGTTTCGTCTTACTGCGTGTCCCCTCTACCCGTGTTTATCCTCTATGGAGAATGATGGGGGCTTTTCTCTTTGGGCTTACCTGGTTTTCTTTCATCCCTTCTTAGGCTCGTGAGTTTGCTTGGCATGATTTCCTGTCAAACCAACCCATTGGGCTTTCATTCCTTTCTTTCTTTCTTCCTTGGGCTTTTATGGCCCATTTGCTTCTATCTTGCTTTGTTTTTACCTCTTATTGTGCTTGTGGACCTGTTTGCTGTCATTTCCTACCATGCTGGCCCACTAGGCTTTATTTTTTAAGCTTTTACGGCCCATTTGTTTTTATTTTGCTTTGTTTTTACCTCTTATTGTGCCCATGGGCCTGTTTGCTACCATTTTCTGCCATACTAGCTCACTGGGCTTTATTTATTTCTTTCTTTCTTCTTTGGGCTTTTATGGCCCATTTATTTCTATTTTGCTTTGCTTTTAATCTCTTCTTCTTCATTTTTTGCATGCTATTGT
Organism: Quercus glauca; assembly: GCA_023736055.1. Classification (NCBI taxonomy): domain Eukaryota; kingdom Viridiplantae; phylum Streptophyta; class Magnoliopsida; order Fagales; family Fagaceae; genus Quercus; species Quercus glauca. The sequence goes on along the minus strand of CM043322.1, from coordinate 51,805,116 downwards.
GCTTTTTTACTGTTGGGCCTTTTTTTTTTTCAAAAATGGGTATCAGCATATGTGTTATACTTCGATTTGATGAGTTCTTCTATTGTTACAATAAAATCTCATAATATTTTTATGGCATTAATGCACTTTTAGTCCCTACATTTTGACTTTTTTCCATTTTAGTCCCTACATTTTATTTTTACCACTTTTAGTCCCTAAATCAATTATTGTTGGGCCTTTTTTTTTTCAAAAATGGGTATCAGCATATGTGTTATTTTCGATTTGATGAGTTCTTCTATTGTTACAATAAAATCTCATAATATTTTTATGGCGTAAATGCACTTTTAATCCCTACATTTTGACTTTTTTTCATTTTAGTCCTTACATTTTATTTTTACCACTTTTAGTACCTAAACCAATTAACGCCCTTCGTTTAAGTCCTTGAAACACTATTCCGTCACCAATCTAACGGGAAAACTAACGGATGAATAAAATAATTGGTCAATAAAATAAGGGAAGAAATCAATAACGGGTTCTGTGGTTTTTTTTTTTTTTTGCTGTGACCGGTGCTTAAGGGAAGAGGTGGGTATAATGAAGTGCGTTGTGGGTCGTAGTGTTGCTGGGTTTTATTGGTCGTCGGTGAGGTCACGGATGGAGGTGGGGGTGGATTTTTCAGGGTTGCTCAGATTGGTGATGGGTTTGGTAGAGATCGGCGTGGGTCACAGTGAGGTGGATTCCGATGGGTTTTGCTATGGATCTCACCACCGCTGCCTTACAAGTTGCCAATCTCACCGCCGCTGACCTTACATGTCGCCAACTCGCCACTGGTCTCGCCCCTCATCGATCTGAGTTTCTAGGTTGTGGGTTGATTTTGTGGGTTTATGGTGTGGGTCTTTGGTGGTTGATTTTGGATTGTGGGTTGTGGATGGTGTTGTGATGGTGTTGACGATGAGTTTTAGGTGGATTTTTCTGGGTTGCTCAGATTGGTAATGGGTTTGGTAGAGATCGGCGTGGGTCACGGCGAGGTGGATTCCGATGGGTTTTGCTATGGATCTCACCACCGCTGCCTTACAAGTTGTTGATCTCACTGCCGCCGACCTTACATGTCGCCAACTCGCCACTGGTCTCGCCCCTCACCGATCTGAGTTTCTAGGTTGTGGGTTGATGGTGTGGGTCTTTGGTTGATTTTGGATTGTGGGTTGTGGATGGTGTTGATGATGAGTTTTAGGTGGTGCTACTGTTGTGTTTTTTCTTTGTTCCTTCGTGGTGATGGGTTTGTGTAATTTTCATTGGTTTTTTAGATGATTTTTGTTGCAAATTTGGTTGGATTTGGGTTGTGGTCATGGTGGCCGGTGGTTATGGTGGCCAGTGATAATGAGTGGATTTGGCATATATTATTTGTGAGCTGTTGTGCCGGTGTCAATGGTGGCCGATGGTCATGGTGGCCGATGGTCATGGTGGCCGGTGGTCATGGATTTGGGATATATTACTTCTTCCCTTATTTTATTGACCAACATTTAAAAAAAATATTATCTTATTCATCCGTTAGTTTCCCCGTTAGATTGGTGACGGAATAGTGTTTCATGGACTTAAACGAAGGGCGTTAATTGGTTTAGGGACTAAAAGTGGTAAAAATAAAATGTAGGAACTAAAATGAAAAAAAAAAAAAAAAAAAAAAAAAAAAAAAAAAAAAACCAAAATATAGGGACTAAAGGTGCATTTACGCCTATTTTTATAACAAACTGAGGTGCCAATCAACCATAGGTCAAAACAAAATAAAATAAAATAAAAAATAAATTACACCAAGAACCACTGTAACTCAAAACAAGGGTGTTATGGATGCTATGAGATTTTGTTATGTCCCTAAACTTTTCTCTAATTTGATTATAAATTGATAACCATCTTATAACTCTTATACATATATAGGCATATATGAAAAAATAGAAGGGAAATCAAAAGTGATTCTAGCATTCTATGCATCTTTTTTAAAAAAAAAGTGATTTTTTTTTTCGCTCTTTTTCTTACTATTTTTGGATAAACATATTATACACGTAATGATTTCTCCATACCATGACACTAAGACGGTAAGACCCTAATTGCTCTTACTCTATAGGACAAGCACGGAATTAGTTGATCGATTTTTATTTAATTTTTTTCAATAAATTATGTAACTATATGTTATATTATAACTTAATTAAAATTGATAAATAAGGTGGGTATGAATAGATCTTTAGTGAGTTTTGGTAGGGTTTAGGTTCAACTCATCGATTAGAAGTCAATATCCCAAATTAAACGGGTCATTATTTTTAGAGTTGTGACATGTTGCTACTAGTTTGGGTCAACCCACGAGTCCTCTTTTTTTGTCCTAAACATTAAAAATAAATAAATTTAATTAATTAACACAAAAAATGTAAAAATAACAACTATCCCAATTAGAAGGTAGCTTATCATAACAATAACATAATTCACAATCATTATAATATCAATTTTTTTTTCTTTTTTTTGAGAAGCTGCTTCAATAACATTTAGCGATGGAAATACAACTGACTGCACACACATGAAGAATAAATATTAAATAATCAGTGTTCGAAAAGTTCTAACACCCACACATTAGGGGAGAAAAGGAAAAAGAAATGGATTATTCATCCATTTTAATCATTAACATTTAAATAAATACTAACTATTATTTTTTGTGTTGAAATAAATTATTAATCACTCATTTCAAAATAAATAAATAAAATTTTAAGAACTTTGGTAACAAAGGCATCTAGAAAACTTAAAAAAAAAAAAAAAAAATCATAAATGGAGTATTTATCCAAAGAAAAGATAAGAAGAATGCAAGGATGGTCTGTCTACATTGTTGAGTCATTTCGTGCTTTCCTTTATAACATTGGTGATCTATTAAAGCTTGGGCCCGCAAACATAACGGGCTTACCAATCCACACACTTTTTTTTTTGGATAGGAAGACGAAAATTTTATTAATGAATGGAAGCATTTGTTACAACATCAAGAAGAGCTTATTAACAAAACAAGGAGTTTCTTCTATACAGGTAATAAAGTCATCAACACCACAGGCGTGTTTGGCTAATAAGTGGGCTGGTTTATTGTCCTTGGACACACTTGGTATGGTAGAGTTGGCAATTGGATGGACTTCATAATTTGCAGTAAGGAATTTTTTTTTTTTTTAAGAGAGTTTCAACTTATAGCATCTGCTTCTGATGATAACTCTTTATTATCAAACCAAGACACCAATCAGTTTTTGGTATAGGCGGAAATTGAACCCAGATTTCCTATATAACCATCAGAGACTTTACCAATTGAACTAACTGAAATCCACAATTTGTGGTAAGGAATTAATATGCAATGTTTAGCACACTTTGTTTGGATGCAGCCAAATAATTGATCCCGAATTTAAAGTCAAAACGCGTATGCTATGAAAAATACTTCAGCCCCTGTACCTGTCCGATTTTGATCCTTTTGTGAATGTTCCTAAATGAATAGGGTAAAGTATTATTGACTATTGAGATCCCGAAAATGGCTAGCAATAGTTCTCAATGCTGTTTTCTTTAAAAAAAAACCTATATTTCAGGCTAAACTGGTCCAAAGACAAAAAGGCTTGACTTCTACAACAATGAAGTCAACAGACTTCACTGAATTAACTAGTACCCACTTAATCTTAAGAGTTTAAAGTAACAACAATTGAAATTTTTGTCATATGGAGATACTTAATATCATATTTTAGATAATAATATATATAATATATAAAACATGATGTTTAAGACAATATTGTACTTCTTTCAACATAATAATAACTAGTCGCTAACCCGTGCTATGCACGGGATAGTTAAATAAAATGACAATTAACTAACATCACGTTAAGGTAAAAGAATTAGTGAGAGACTGATTTGCCCACCAAGAATTTAAAAGAAAAAAAGATTGATATAATAAAATCTAAGAAATTTAGAAATAGAAAATTGGGTTAATAATATGCATATTATAGAATCCCCAAATTCTACTTCAAAACCAAACAAAACCCTTCAAATTCAAAAAATTCATATATAATATACCAAATAAAAATTTACCACACCTTGGGTTGGAAGACATAGATTGCAGTTTTGATTTTTCTCCAAAAAATAGAGATGCTTCATCTGCTGTATACAATATAAAATAATTATTAGAAATTTCAACCCAAAAACCAAACCCACAAAAACACTATCAAAATATAGAGATTAACCCAAATACTTAGAAGAAAATAAATTCTAAACATAAAAAAACAATAAGATAGAATGAAAATTTCAGGCACATATAAAAGCAAATAAAAAAGACAAAACCTACGTTTTTTTTTTTTTTTTTTAGTTGAGTCTCTCTCCTTCTTATTTTTTTAATTTTAAAGTGAAGTTAAGTTTAGGATTTTGAGATGGTAATTGCTAGGGTTTTAAGGAGAGAAGAGAGAGTCCTACCAGGAGTCTAAATAATATAAACAATTCAAAACATGGAACATTATCAAATTTATAACACCTAATTCCATTATCTTCTACGTTGAATCCAAACAAATAATTAATTGAAATTAATCCAAACAAATAATTAATCAACAAAAATCAAAGCTTTAATAAAAAAACAAAAAATCACATGAACCCAAATAAAAATTCTCAATAAAGCAAGAACATATAAAAATTTACCACACCTTGGGCTGGAAGACATAGGTTGCAGATTTGATTTTTCTCCAAAAAATAGAGATGCTTCATCTGCCATATACAATATAAAATAATTATTAGAATTTCAACCCAAAAACCAAACCCATAAAAACACTATCAAAATATAGAGATTAACCCAAATACTTATAAGAAAATCAATTCTAAACATAATAAAACAATAAGATAGAATGAAAATTTCAGGCACATATGAAAGCAAATAAAAAATTTGCCATAAAAACACTATCAAAATATAGAGATTAACCCAAATACTTATAAGAAAATCAATTCTAAACATAATAAAACAATAAGATAGAATGAAAATTTCAGGCACATATGAAAGCAAAAAAAAAAATTGGAGATAGTAATTGCTAGGGTTTTAAGGAGAGAAGAGATTTTGGTATTTTTATGCAAAAAACGTTATTTTAGGTCTAGGTGATTTATTTCCTTGTTTTTAGGCTCTTTTAATTTTTTTTTAGGTCAAATTTGGTTCCTATTATGGTTAGGTATTAATTAGGGCTTATTTTAGAATATATTTTCTTGTCCATCAAGTTTTATGGAGCTCTTAAATAGGCCTCTAAATTTGTATATGTTTTTCAATAATATTGTTATAAGATATAAAGTCTAAAATAAAAAGAATAAAAAATAAAAAGAAAAAGAAAATAGTGATGACGTGGAAAATTGTAAGAGCTTTAAAAGCTTCGGTTTTATATATATATATAGATAATAATATGGCTAAAAAGAAAATTGTACCATCTAAACTTGATAGAAATTCATTTAAGTCTCTAATTATACTTTAATTTAATAGAGTTCTCTAAATTTCAAATTTATTCAATTTAGAATTTTTTCCAAAATTGATAAAAAAATATATTAAAAAATATTTTTCTCACATGAAAATTTTTTTTTTCATTAGTTAATTGCATACTAAATGGCAATTTTTTAATAGAATAAAAAAAAAATGAATTCAATAAATTTGAAACTTAGATAACTCAATTGAAAGTAAAGTTAAAGGACTTAAAAGAATTTTAGTCAAATTTAGATGATGCAAATTGTATTTTAGACCAATAATAATCTTGTACAAGTTAAAAGCTTTGTAAACCAATAACATTACCTGCTTTCTTTTATAGAAAAACCAACTTTCAAATCTCTCGGCACAAATACATTATACACAATAATTGATATTTCATATAATAATAATAAAAAAAAGTGGGAACTAGAATTTTCACTACTTATAAGACTTAGATTGTATAGGAAAAGTAATTCTTTATAAGTTTATTTAACAAACAACGCCTGTGGGGCCCAAATATTTGGCAACCCCGGTCCACTTCATATCGGGCCCAAGGCCCATACCGAGGAGAGTGCAGAATCCGAGGATGAGTGGGAGAGGCCCAAGTCAAGGAACTTCGCTAAAGATACCCACATCCTCGGCAGGCCGACATTGAAGAAAGGAAGTTGTCATCCATCTATTAAATGTACGCTACTAACACTTTGGCCGCATTAATGGTGAATTGACCAGTGAACAGTGATGTCTTGGTTACTTCAACTAACAGAAAGCCTGCAAAGGCGGCTGATGGGACGAGCCCTCAGACACAAGTTTAGATAGCCGACAAGTGAACGATAGAGATCAACTGAACAAGACTATATAATAGAGTGAACCCCCAAAGTTAGAGGGTTGGCCATTGGGATTGGGAAGTTAAGGGGTTTTCAGGATGTTAGAGGAGAATCCTTGTATTCATTAGTTCTAAGGAAAGAGCTCATCGGACTGGGCCGAGGACGAACTTTTCCTTAGAACACTTAGCCAAATTCCAGTTATTGATCTTGTAAACCCACATCGACTGTTGTATCTTTCATTAATGCCTAGTCCTTCTACCCAAGCTCTACAAATTTATTGTACGGGGGTTGCCTAGGCTCGGGTCTGCCCATCCCCAAGAGAGAGGCGCCCGAACCGGGTCCCTACAATTGGCGCCGTCTGTAGGGTGGACTTGTGCATTAACAAGTGCGACGGTTGATGCGGAAGGATCAAGAACAACATTTCTTTCAAGAAACAATGGCAACATACTCATTCAGAAGGCAATCATCACAAAGAAATGAAGAAGTAAAAGAAATGAAATGAGGCTACTTCTTTATTAATTGAAGAAAGGTTACATGATACAACAAACACCCAAGCAGGCTTGTTCTAAAACTAACTACGAAGGTAAATGCCCAAACGGGCTTGTGCTAAAGCTAAAAGGAAAGAAAAGAAAAGAGGGCCTAGGCAGGCATGTTTTAAAGCCTATTTAAGTATGGAGGGAGAGGTGGAGACAGGCCTATTTTAAGGCCGTCCACAGCTCTCCAACCAACACTTGTGGCGCCTTGAAAGATAAGGAAGAAGAGGCCGCGGCGCATGACGGTTCCACCTCAAGGTTCCTCCTGGTTTCCCTCCCAATCCCACGACGACTGGGAGCCGACGAATCACTACCAGCTTAAAGGGCCGATAGATCCGCACGCGAAGGAGGGACGTTACGTTCCTTTTGGATCCCCCTCCAAACAGTAAGGGGAGTCCCACCTCTGGCTAGGTTAAAAAGAAGAAGGATCTTCGGCCCCTGCCTACCCCACTTCCATTGTGTCACCCAGAATCGAAGTGGCATCCTCGGCTCCTGAAGGGGGCTTGGCTTCCTGGTCACCGCCCTTTCCCAGGGCCACTTCATCTAGTGAGGCACAAGTTGCTATTCTGGCAAAGCCCTTGAGATGCCCAGAAAATGGAGTGTTTGTGAGATTTGAACTCAAGTGTTTGTGAGAATTGAAGAGAGGATCACCCCAAAGTGCCTTATATAGAAGGCAAAAATTGGTGAAAGCTAGCCCGCACAGAATCCTAAGGAGAAATTACCGGAGGTATTAACTCCACCCAATTTCCAAGAAGCTTATCAGCTGCTAGATCCTCGTAAATCCGCAAGGATATTAATGAGGAGGCGCCTCGCGAACCGAAGCGTCAAGCGTGTTACTCGAATAGCCCAAAATGCGCCTCGTAACTAGAGGTGGCGCGCCGGACGAAGGGGCTAGACCAAAGAAAGGTCCCCCCTCGGCGAAGTAAGCTCAAGGCCGCTACCACTCTAAGAGCGGACTCCCCAACGCTGAGGATGAGCTCCCTAGCTCCAACTGCTAAAGAAGAACTAGGTACTAGACAGAACCTAGGTCTTGCATGGTCCAAGGACTCAAACCTATGGAGAAACTAGTTACCTCAGAAGACAAGTGTTAGATAGAACCAAGGCCTTGCATAGTTCTCGGACTCAAGCCTCTGGGGAAACTAACTACTCAAGAAGAACTAGGTACTAGACAGAACCTAGATCTTGCATGGTCCTCGGACTCAAACCTATGGAGAAACTAACTACTTCAGAAGACAAGTGTTAGATAGAACCAAGGCCTTGCATGGTCATCAGACTCATGCCTCTGGGGAAACTAACTACTAAAGAAGAACTAGGTACTAGACAGAACCTAGATCTTGTATAGTCCTCGAACTCAAACATATAGGGAAACTAGCTACTTCAGAAGACAAGTGTTAGATAGAACCAAGGCCTTGCATGGTCCTCGGACTCATGCCTCTGGGGAAACTAACTACTCAAGAAGAACTAAGTACTAGATAGAACCTAGGTCTTGCATAGTCCTCAGACTCAAACCTATGGGGAAACTAGTCACCTCAGAAGACAAGTGTTAGACAGAACTAAGGCCTTGCATGGTCCTCGGACTCAAGCCTCTATGGAAACTAACTACTAAAGAAGAACTAGGTACTAGACAGAACTTAGGTCTTGCATAGTTCTCGGACTCAAACCTATCGGGAAACTAGCTACTTCAGAAAACAAGTGTTAGACAAAACCAAGGCCTTACATGGTTCTCGGACTCAAGCCTCTGGGAAAACTAACTACTAAGGAAGAATTAGGTACTAGACAAAACTTAGGTCTTGCATAGTCCTCGGACTCAAACCTATGGGGAAACTAGCTACTTCAGAAGACAAATGTTAGACAGAACTAAGGCCTTGCATGGTCCTCGGACTCAAGCCTCTGGGGAAACTAACTACTCAAGAAGAACTAGGTACTAGACAGAACCTAGGTCTTGCATAGTCCTCGAACTCAAACCTACGGGGAAACTAGTCACCTCAGAAGACAAGTGTTAGACAGAACCAAGGTCTTGCATGGTCTTCGGACTCAAGCCTCTAGGGAAACTAACTACTAAGGAAGAACTAGGTACTAAACAGAACCTAGGTCTTGTATAGTCCTCGGACTCAAACCTATGGGGAAACTAGCTACTTCAGAAGACAAGTGTTAGACAGAACCAAGGTCTTGCATGGTCCTTAGACTCAAGCCTCTGGGGAAACTAACTACTAAAGAAGAACTAGGTACTAGACAGAACCTAGGTCTTGTATAGTCCTCAGACTTAAACCTACGGGGAAACTAGTCACCTCAGAAGATAAGTATTAGACAGAACCTAGGCCTTGCATGGTCCTCAGACTCAAGCCTACGGGGAAACTAACTACCGAAGAAGAACTAAGTACTAGACAGAGTCAAGGCCTTGCATGGTCCTTGGACTCAAACCTTTGGGGAAACTAGTTACTTCAGAAGACTCAAGCTAATAGAGAAACCATCCCCCCACGAAATACCAAGTGTTAGATAGAACCTAGGCTTTACATGGTCCTCGGACTTAAGTCTACGGGGAAACTAACTACCAAAGAAGAACTAAGTACTAGACAGAATCAAGGTCTTGCACGGTCCTCGGACTCAAACCTTTGGGGAAACTAGTTACTTCAGAAGACTTAAGCCAATGGAGAAATCATCCCCCTACGAAATACCAAGTGTTAGGCAAAGTTAAGGTCTTGTATGTTCCTCAGCGTCAAGCCTATGGGAAAACTAGTTGCTTCAAGAGAATCCAAGTACTAGACAGAACTAAAGTCTTGCATGGTCCAAAAACTTAAACTTATGGGGAAACTAGTCACTTCAGGAGGATCTAAGCACTGGACAGAACCAAGGTCTTGTATTGACCGTGGGACCAAACCTACGGCGAGGCTGACTACTTTGGTACTTGTAATGAGCACTGTAGGGTGTGAGAGACCGCGCCCCCGACCCCCTTTTTTTATATAGGAAGTGTTGGGCCAAACCCACGTGAATGGGTGGAGTCGTGTTATTGTCTCTCAAAATGGAGGTTCGACTAGTTATATTTTCCCCTTTAGATTAAGGGTTTAACAATGGAGTCGCCACTTATTTAATTATTGGAAAAATAAGAAAACCATAATTGAAAAATTCATCATTTTATTAATTTGAAATTGAATTTACATTGAACATAGGAAAATTACATGGCTTTGGTCCTAGATACAATCTAAGATAAAGTACATGGCTTTGTTTCCTAGTTACAATCTAAAAATCGAAAATTACATGGATAAGCATTTGATCTACTAACCCTTGATCTAAGTTCGGAGGCTATGTTACAAAGTGGGAAGGTGTTAGGCACCCACCTTGCCCGGTGAAACCGGTCTTCTAGACTATGGTGGCCAACATTCATATCATATTATCCAATATGTCAATCAATTTACATGTTGAATTTAATGTGTGTGCATGTGATGAACCCTAATCCAATTTATTAAGCATTGCATTTGGATTGAAAATTAAATTCTAGTGAATGTGTGTGTATGGTGATATCCTAGATTCAAAAATTTGAAAGAATTATGAAACAAACATGTTTTTCATATTTTTTATGTGGATTTAAGATCAAAGCTAGTGATATGCATGAACATGTGATGAACACATAAGAACATTTAAGAACATTCAAACATATTCAAGAAAATTTAAATAATTATTATCATGCTTTAATCCTAAACTCTCATTATAGAAATACAAAAACAAGCTAGGGTAAAAGATTATACCTTCATGCAAGATCCATACGGTGGAGGAGGAGACTCTTGGTAGAGGTCCTAAGGGAGGAGGAAAAAAGAAGAACTAGGAGAAGGAGAGTGAGTCTCACTCAATACCTTGAGTCTCAGGAAGACCAAGATATGACAAGACTACTCTACTTCACTAGAACTCAAGAGAGGAGAAGAGAGGGGGGTTTTGGTGTGCTTTGGAATGAAAGAGAGGGGGGTTTATATAGTAGTAGTGGAGGGAATATGAATGGAAGGTCATTTAATGAGGGTTGACAAGGATTATGAACCTAGACCTCATTTTAGCCTTGGGAAAAATCTGGTGCATTAAATGGAGAGATTGGTGGGAGTGGGGAGCAAGCCAAAATTCGGTTTTCCCGTAACTGCTGTAACAGCCTGTGGAGCCAACTTCAAAAAATCATATCTGACTCAATTCTGATCGGAATTGTCTCATTCTTGTGCTCAAATTGAAGCCCCAAATGTCTAGTTTCTGGGAAAATTAACCTCATTCACAGATTCAAAATATTCTGAGAGATATCGATGAAATAGTGAGCAGAGGTCATTTGTTAGAAAATGGTTTCAGCACAATTAACATTAATAGGTCCCAAATTAGCTCCCAATTAACATTAAAGGGCTCCAATCACTCCCATTTCAGACTTAATTGGCTCCAAATTTACTCTAATTAAAAGATAATTGCACAAATTACTCATTGAATAATTAATGTTTAACTATCTAATTAATTAGGTGTATGCAATCTCACCATAAAATGTAGTCCCAACCAATCAAATTATGACACATCATTGATCTCAAATTGATTAGAATTATAACCAATTGGAATCAATTGTTCATAATCACATATAGTCAGACTCAATTTGTGATAGCGCACCTCGGCCATTAAAACTTGATTTGATGATAACTTTCAATCTGATGGTCTGATTAGGGCTTATGACCAATCGATTTGATCGTTACAACATCAAGATCATTTTGATGAAATGAGATTAAGAATCTAATGACCAGAATCAAGATGCATATTTCCAAGTCAAAATTACCCTTTTACCCTCCCGGTGAGGTTAAATGCGGGTTGCAAAATGGGGTGTCAACAGAATGCCCCTCATTGACAGAGCTTGAAAAGCGAATGTCAATGTATGAAAGACACACCTAATTTTGCAATCAGTATTTAACCGTGGTGAATGTATGATGCATGCAGATAAGAATGTAGACCGTCATGTAGTGGATCAAAATGTGGACCGAATCTTAGGGGAGATTGCCTACGTACCTCTTGGTGAGAGGATCAGGTCCAAACGTAGTTCATACATGCAGCTTTTTTTTTTTTTTTTGGAAAAGAAATGAGTACAAGACATGCTTACCAGTGGTCACGACAAGATAAGGATTTCAGTCGTGATCTTGAATTTTAGACATGCTTCCCAAAGATCCGATGGATTTGAGGTTTTGGACGTGCTTCCCAGAGGTTCGATGGATTGAAGTTTGGACGTGCTTCCCAGAGGTCCAATGGATTTGAAGTTTGGACGTGCTTCCCAGAGGTCCGTGGATTGAATTTGGACGTGCTTCCCAGAGGTCCGATGGATTGAAGTTTGGACGTGCTTCCCAGAGGTCCAATAGATTTGAAATTTGGACGTGCTTCCCAGAGGTCCGATGGAGTTGGATTTTGGACGTGCTTCCCAGAGGTCCGATGGAGTTGGAGTTTGGACGTGCTTCCCAGAGGTCCGTGGATTGAATTTGGACGTGCTTCCCAGAGGTCCGTGGATTGAATTTGGACGTGCTTCCCAGAGGTCCGATGGATTGAAGTTTGGACGTGCTTCCCAGAGGTCCGATGGAGTTGGATTTTGGACGTGCTTCCCAGAGGTCCGATGGAATTGGAGCTTGGACGTGCTTCCCAGAGGTCCAAGGATTTGGAAGGCATTATTCATACCGATGTGTGTGGGCCTTTTACCCTAGTACCTGCAAAATAACTATTTTCAATTAATAACGAAGTTATTCATTGAAAAGACTTTGGCATACCTGGCGAATGCCCCTAGTTTGGGACATATTCGATGTTTCGATGAATGCTGAGAGTGACAATTGACTTGATGTTGCACCATTGGAGAATTTGGAAGAAGATCGCAATCTGCCATTTGTTTTGGAAATCTTTCATTTGAAGCTATGCTCAAGAGATTTATCCTTTGAAGCTTTGACTCTGGAGATTTTTCCATTGAAGTTTTCAAAATTTTTAATGAAGATTTGTTCATTAGAGATTTTTCCTATGAAGATTTATTCATTGGAGATTTTTCCTTGAAAATTTGAGATTTTATTTCTGAAGGGTTATCTTGAATATTTATCCTTTAAACATTGAAAATTTTTTGAAAAAGATTTATTCATGGAGATTTTTCCTTTGAAATATGGAGATTTTTCCTTGAAGATTCATTCTGGAGATTTTTCCATTGTAATTTTGAAACACTCTAATGAAGATTTGTTCATAGGAGATTTTTCCTTGAAAAATAGTTTTGGAGATTTTTCCTTTGATGATTTGAAAATTTTTAATGAAGATTTGTTCATTGGAGATTTTTCCTTTTGAAGATTTGTTCATGGAGAATTTTCCTTTGGAATATGGTTTTGGAGATTTTTCCTTTGAAAAATGGAGATTTTTCCTTTTGAAGATTTGTTCGTGGAGATTTTTCCTTGAAGATTTATTCTGGAGATTTTTCCATTGAATTTTTGAAAATTTTTAAGAAGATTTGTTCATGGAGATTTTTCCTTTGGAATATGGTTTTGGAGATTTTTCCTTTGAAAAATGGAGATTTTTCCTTTTGAAGATTTGTTCGTGGAGATTTTTCCTTGAAGATTTATTATGGAGATTTTTCCATTGAATTTTTGAAACTTTTCAAGAAGATTTATTCATGGAGATTTTTCCTTTTGAAGATTTGTTCGTGGAGATTTTTCCTTGAAGATTTATTCTGGGGTTTTTTCCATTGAATTTTTGAAACTTTTCAAGAAGATTTGTTCATGGAGATTTTTCCTTGAAGATTTATTCTGGAGATTTTTCCATTGAATTTTTGAAACTTTTCAAGAAGATTTGTTCATGGAGATTTTTCCTTTTGAAGATTTGTTCATGGAGATTTTTCCTTGAAGATTTGTTCATGGAGATTTTTCCATTGAATTTTTGAAACTTTTCAAGAAGATTTGTTCATGGAGATTTTTCCTTTTGAAGATTTGTTCATGGAGATTTTTCCTTTGAAAAACAGAGATTTTTCCTTTGAAAAATGGAGATTTTGTTTACGATCAAAAAGTGAAGAAGATGAAGACGGACTAGAAATGATGAAGATTTATTCATGATGATTTTTTTTTTTGAAAAACCTATTCTTTGAATGAGAACAACTTTGGCTGGAAGTTGATGTGGATTGCTGGATAAGTCCTTGCTTAATTCCTGCAAAAAAATAACTTCAATTAGCAATGGATTTGTTCATTGATGTGAATTGGAAGTACTTACCCAATGCCCTTAGTTTGGGGCATATTTCATGCTTAGATTGAAGTTGAATTCATTTGATGTTGTGACCATTGGGGAACATGAAAGAAGATCATGGTCCACTATCCTTGAATCCTGCAAAAATGGCTTTCTTTCTCTAACTTGTTAGAAACCAATTATCAAGAAAACATTTTTGGCCAATGCCCCTAGTGTGGACATGCTTGCCAAAAAAATGGATTGGTGCCTTAAATGAAAACATGCTTTCATGCAATAAGAACAAATCTGCACACAATATAAATAGGCCAATGCCCTAAGTTTGAGCATGCTTGATGCAAAACAAATGAGCTTAGCCTAACATGCACCCAAACAATTTTGTCACATTATTTTGATTTTGTTCTCTAAGGTTGTTTGGGTGATTGGGACCGGGCCTTTGAAAAGCTGCCTACGTACCTCTCTCGTAGAGGATCAGGTCAAGACGTAGTTCAAGAGAACTGGATTTTGAAAAAGAATGATTTTTTTTTTTTAATGAACAAGAGGTGATCCTTTGAACAACCATTTTGGCAAATCAAAATGTTTAAGAATCAAACAAATCTCTTTGATTGGGAAGGATCTAGATCATTAAACTCATGTAATCAAATTTGCTTCATTCTTTTGAATATCATCAGATTAAGTCCCCAAAGGCAATCAATAAATGAAATGAATCACATTGTTGGGTGCAAACAAGGAGAATGCTCCATGTTTGGAAGTTCTTTTGAGTCATTTTGAGGATTTGAGGATTTGAGAAATTTTGTCCTCGGACATATCATCCTGTGGGGTTTGACAATTTTAAGCACTTTTCATTTTTAATTCAAGAGAAAAATATTGTTAGAGTTCAAGATGTGCCTACAATTAACAAGACTTCAAGGAGGTCTTATTCATGGGTTGTAATGTAGGCTGGGTTTGGGTTATGAAATGAAAGATATAAAAGGCTCAAAATTCCCTATGTTGTTTCCTCCAAGTATGCATTACTCAAAAATCAAGTATTGGAGATGTTTTCCCATTTCTTCTTTGTCATCTTCTCATTTGTCTTCATTGGTCACTTGTATCAACCTCTAGACTTTCATCTTGTAAAATTCTTCCCTTTTTAGGTTGCATTCTCAAGTTTCCAACTTGGTAGGATTTTCCAAATTTTTTTTTTTTTTTTTGGCCCTAACTTTTGCCTAGACCGCCCTTTTGGGTTTTCAGCCTAGCGGGCTGTTTTTTTTTTTTTTTTTTTTTTTTTTTGGCCCTAACTTTTGCCTAGACCACCCTTTTGGGTTTTCAGTCTAGCGGGCTCTTTTTTTTTTTTTTTTTTTTTTTTTTTTTTTGGCCCTAACTTTTGCCTAGACCGCCTTTTTAGGTTTTCAGCCTAGCGGGCTCTCTTTCTTTTTTTTTTTTTTTTTTAAATCTTTCATCTCTTGATTGAATGAATTTTTTTTTTTGGGATCTTTTTCCTTCATTGTTTTCCTCAGCTTAAGTCATTTTGATACACTCTCTAGACTTCTTTCTTGCCTCGATGTGCTTGCACATTTCTAGGCTTGATGAACCTTTTCCTTTTTTGGTGAACTCTCTTTTAGATGAACCTTCTACAGTTCTTGGCATGATGAATTTTAGGTTCTTCAAACTTGATGCACATTTTGTTTTCTCTCACATTGATGAAATTTCATTTCTCCTTCCTTAATTGAGTGAAAGCTTATTTTTCTTTGATGATCTCTTATCTTTAGCTTAATGAATTCTCTACTTGTTTTTCCTGTCTTCTAGGAGAGCTTTATCAATTAGCTTCAAAGCTACAAGGTCGACTCCTCCTTAACATGAGATTTAAGCATGCATACTTTGAATTTTTCCCACCCCAAGTTTAGATTTTAGTGGGTTCATGCAACAAAAGGCTAAATGTTTGAAAGCTCAAATGGGCTAGCAATGGATGATGAACATTCTAGGTAATAGGAAATAATTTGGTTTAACCAAAGATGGCCTCCTATCCCTAGTAATGCTTGCTTGTAGGCACAGTGACTTGAGCTCTTTTAATAAATTCCTCTTAAAAGAAAAAGTATAAATGCTCTATTGGAGACACAAAAGTTTTCAGAAATTTGGAATGAATGCATGAGCTTTTTGAATTTTCTGATGGATAGATTTTCTTTGATTGCCTTGTAAGACTATTTCTTCTTTTATTCAAAGTAATTTAGCAAAAGTGTTTACACGAATCAAATGGAATTAATCCTTTCTCAGTACAAGTTGATTGTTCAAGCCTTTAAACATCTTAATTTAGAAAAAGTTTTGTCCAAGGGATCCTCATGTACCTTTTTGAAAATGAGACCCTTTTTTTTTTTTTTTTTTTTTTGAACAAAATGAAACAAAAACAAGCATGAAAATGCACCAATCATGAAATTTATTGACAAAAAAAAAGAAAAAAAAAAAATTCTGCTTAACAACTTGTGGAATTGAACTTAGGCAAAGTCTGATTGACCGGCAGATGACGGTAGAGTGATAACTTTTTCATCAATTAGATTTTGAATGGCATGTCTTAGGTTGATGCACTTGTTTGTTTGATGGCCAGGTTCTTGATGATATTTGCAGAACTCATGTGGCTTGTACCCTTTTGGCAGCGGGCTTGGACGAGGCCGAGGGTCAAGTGGGTTGAGATATCCCTCAATTTTGAGCCTTTCAAACAATTGGCTCATGGGTATGTGGAGTTCATTGAACTTCCTTCGAGGCCTAGGATTGGCAATCGATGATGCTTGGAAATTAACAACATTAACCACTTCCCCATTGGTGGTGTGGGTCACTACTTTCTTGGAAAAGTAGCTTTCCTCATTCTTTAATATGCCATTATTGACAACATCTTCCACTTGAGTACCAGCTATGATCAAGGCTTTGAAGTTGGGAAAGTATTGTGCAAAGAGATGCTTATGGTATATGGGCAACAAATTCTTCACAACCATTTGGATTTGCTCTTCTTCTTTGGGCCTATTTGTCATTTGGGCTGCCTTTGACCTCCATCTTGTGATAAAGGTTGAGAAAGATTCCTCGGGCTTTTGCTTGGTGGTCTCCAAATCACGCCTAGTAATGTCTACATCTATATTGTATTTGTATTGCTTGTAGAACTCATTGGCGATGTCCTCCCAAGTAGGGATTTGAGAGTCTTCAAGATTTAAAAACCAACGAAGAGCAGCCCCAGTAAGTGTGTTTTGGAACATTTGGGCCAAAAGTTCTTCAGTAGCTCCCAAGGGTTGGAGGGCCCTTGTGTACATCTTCAAATGGGCTTTGGGGCAGCCTGTTCCATCAAACTTGTCCAAGCTTGGCATCTTGAATTTGGGTGGAGCTCTTACTTGTGAGAGGAGAGAAAGAGAATGGAAGTTCATGGCATCTTCCTTCCACCGAAGCTTTTGAAATAGTTGTTCCATTTGATCCAAGCGCTCCTTCAACTTTGTCTCACTTTCAGTCAATTGTGGGCCTTGAACTTCATCATTTTGGAAAGTGGTAGTATCT
This sequence comes from Quercus glauca, assembly GCA_023736055.1. Lineage (NCBI taxonomy): Eukaryota > Viridiplantae > Streptophyta > Magnoliopsida > Fagales > Fagaceae > Quercus > Quercus glauca. The sequence continues at coordinate 51,787,600 of CM043322.1, read as the reverse complement.
TTTCCTTTGAGCTTTTGACTCAAAGTGTTGAACTCTTCATGAAGTTGGGCTTGGCTTGCCACCAAAGTATTGAACAATTCATGGAAGTTAGTTATGGGCTCATTTGATGTATTCTCTTCAACCATGGCTACAAGGAATGAGTTTGGGTTGGCAAATGAATTTGACGATGAGCTTGGTTGACTTGAGCTTGAACTTTAAAGGCCTAAACCTTCACTTGATTGGGCTTGCGCTTGGAAAACTTCATGCACACATGTTATATTTTCTCTAGAAAAACAAATTGGGCCTCCATGTCGAATAGAGTTCAATCATAGGCTTTTGGGCTTGAGTTCCTTCATAGCATACAAGGTTCAAACAATTATGATGGGATCAAGCATTGGACTTGAGTCATCATGGTTCAAACAACGGCCAAACAAATGCATAATGAAATTCAATTTACATGGACTGACCTAAAGGTAGGTTCTATGGGTCATTACAACATGGGTAGAAGGTAGGTCAAAGGTTCCCACAAGCTAGGACGTCGTACCTCCCAACTTGTGACGCCAGGAGCGCCGCGTTGGTCCGAACGGTACAGTTTGTCCCTATGAACCACCATGGCATAACCATGATGATCCTTGTCGCGGTGGGTGGTAGGTTCACCGCTGGGTATGTGAGTCTCAGGAAGACCACAATCCACGGCTAATACTACCGGGCTTCCAGGCTAGCACACAAATAAAATAAATTCCATTCAAGCAAATGATGCATGACATGCAATATAATGACATATTAGACATATTATATACAAAAAGCAATAAACAAACAATGACATGGTTGGCCACCATAACCTAATTGAAGCTTAGCCCTCAATTTCCCCAGTGGAGTCGCCACTGTGAGAGACCGCGCCCCCGACCCCCTTTTTTTATATAGGAAGTGTTGGGCCAAACCCACGTGAATGGGTGGAGTCGTGTTATTGTCTCTCAAAATGGAGGTTCGACTAGTTATATTTTCCCCTTTAGATTAAGGGTTTAACAATGGAGTCGCCACTTATTTAATTATTGGAAAAATAAGAAAACCATAATTGAAAAATTCATCATTTTATTAATTTGAAATTGAATTTACATTGAACATAGGAAAATTACATGGCTTTGGTCCTAGATACAATCTAAGATAAAGTACATGGTTTTGTTTCCTAGTTACAATCTAAAAATCGAAAATTACATGGATAAGCATTTGATCTACTAACCCTTGATCTAAGTTCGGAGGCTATGTTACAAAGTGGGAAGGTGTTAGGCACCCACCTTGCCCGGTGAAACCGGTCTTCTAGACTATGGTGGCCAACATTCATATCATATTATCCAATATGTCAATCAATTTACATGTTGAATTTAATGTGTGTGCATGTGATGAACTCTAATCCAATTTATTAAGCATTGCATTTGGATTGAAAATTAAATTCTAGTGAATGTGTGTGTATGGTGATATCCTAGATTCAAAAATTTGAAAGAATTATGAAACAAACATGTTTTTCATATTTTTTATGTGGATTTAAGATCAAAGCTAGTGATATGCATGAACATGTGATGAACACATAAGAACATTTAAGAACATTCAAACATATTCAAGAAAATTTAAATAATTATTATCATGCTTTAATCCTAAACTCTCATTATAGAAATACAAAAACAAGCTAGGGTAAAAGATTATACCTTCATGCAAGATCCATACGGTGGAGGAGGAGACTCTTGGTAGAGGTCCTAAGGGAGGAGGAAAAAAGAAGAACTAGGAGAAGGAGAGTGAGTCTCACTCAATACCTTGAGTCTCAGGAAGACCAAGATATGACAAGACTACTCTACTTCACTAGAACTCAAGAGAGGAGAAGAGAGGGGGGTTTTGGTGTGCTTTGGAATGAAAGAGAGGGGGGTTTATATAGTAGTAGTGGAGGGAATATGAATGGAAGGTCATTTAATGAGGGTTGACAAGGATTATGAACCTAGACCTCATTTTAGCCTTGGGAAAAATCTGGTGCATTAAATGGAGAGATTGGTGGGAGTGGGGAGCAAGCCAAAATTCGGTTTTCCCGTAACTGCTGTAACAGCCTGTGGAGCCAACTTCAAAAAATCATATCTGACTCAATTCTGATCGGAATTGTCTCATTCTTGTGCTCAAATTGAAGCCCCAAATGTCTAGTTTCTGGGAAAATTAACCTCATTCACAGATTCAAAATATTCTGAGAGATATCGATGAAATAGTGAGCAGAGGTCATTTGTTAGAAAATGGTTTCAGCACAATTAACATTAATAGGTCCCAAATTAGCTCCCAATTAACATTAAAGGGCTCCAATCACTCCCATTTCAGACTTAATTGGCTCCAAATTTACTCTAATTAAAAGATAATTGCACAAATTACTCATTGAATAATTAATGTTTAACTATCTAATTAATTAGGTGTATGCAATCTCACCATAAAATGTAGTCCCAACCAATCAAATTATGACACATCATTGATCTCAAATTGATTAAAATTATAACCAATTGGAATCAATTGTTCATAATCACATATAGTCAGACTCAATTTGTGATAGCGCACCTCGGCCATTAAAACTTGATTTGATGATAACTTTCAATCTGATGGTCTGATTAGGGCTTATGACCAATCGATTTGATCGTTACAACATCAAGATCATTTTGATGAAATGAGATTAAGAATCTAATGACCAGAATCAAGATGCATATTTCCAAGTCAAAATTACCCTTTTACCCTCCCGGTGAGGTTAAATGCGGGTTGCAAAATGGGGTGTCAACATAGGGGACAATAATCAATGTAGTCGGCTGAAGCGCAATTAAAGCCAGAATCATGTAAGTAATATATATATATATATATAATATAATACAAGCAAAACGGATAAAAGGAAACAAAATATGCACTTTACTGAATCTTTAAAAAAAAGTTATACAAGGCAAACATGCCATTACAATACTTAAAAAAAAAAAAAATGAAGTAGAGAAGAAAAACAGAGCAAAGGCGCAACAGAGGATCATTCCTTCGGCCTTATCTCAGCTCCTCCCTCAGGAGGCGGGGCAGAAAAGGTCTCTAGGTCCTGATAACCCTCGCTTGGGATCACAGCCTAGGGAGGGTCAGCTGGATGAGATATCTCCTCAACAAGAGAGGCTTGGACATCAGCTAAGGGGTCCACAACCTTCCAAGGCGCATCAGCAATGGGACCCTTGCTTGCCTCAACGGCCCAGGAGGATCAACTTCCTTGGTGGGCTCGCTCGAAGTGATGGCAGCTGGAACGCCTTCCTCAGAAACAACCCCAACTCCCTTGGCAGCCACCTCGGTCTCAGAACTTGGAGGGGCAGCCTTGCGAATGGTAAGGGGATAATATACATTCTCCACCTTCTACAGGTCGGACGAGGCCTCAACCCCAGCTTGTTTAAGGGCCTCATTCCAAACCTGGGAGCAGTAAAGTCTGCACACCCCTGACACTTGGGCTTTAAGGCTATCTTCTGTTTCAGTCACCCCTACCTCATAAGCCTCCTGCGTGGCCTTGCCTTTGGAGGCCTCAGCCTCGTCCCTGGCAGACTTAGCCTTTTCCTTGGCCTTCAGAGCCTCGTCCCTGGCAGACTCCACAGCGCTTTTGGCTCCCTCTGCCTCGAGCACCCTCTTTTCCAGGGTCGCGATCTCCTCTTTGGCGACCCTCAGCTGATCCTCTGCCTAGAGTAAGCGGGTCTGATCTAGGACCAGTTTTTCAGCGGCAGAAAGGGCTAACTCAGCGGTGTCTCGAGCCCTCTTCATCTCCTCCAACTGGTCCGTCGCCTTTTGAAGATCAACCTTGAAGGCGTTGAGGGTCTGCATAGCGTCCAATAGCTTTTTACACTCCGAGCCCGCGACCTTGCTCTGGCTACTGGCCATATCCTTCAACCTGAAGGTAGCCTGGATTGCCTGCCAAATTGAAACCCATACGCAACAGATAAGGAGCCAGGAAACAAGAAGTCAAGAGAGTCACAAGCAATCAGGAAACTTACCATACCCAAGTACTGTTTGAGGCCAAGGAAGACCTCCTTGCTTCTCAAAGCCTCCAGCTGGGCCATATCCGCAAGGAGTAGCAAGGACCTCCCCAATGCATTAGCTACGAGCGCACTCTCGCCCCCTTGAGGGTCTCTGAGGGAGGCGTCGTCCGTCAGAAGCTTCCCATGGAGCATGGGGGTAGGAAGCCAAGCCTGAGCCCCGGCCTGGATGGCAACCTGTTTCTCCTGGCCTTGGCACCCAACCCTTGGCTGTTTCGATGTCTGCCGAGTACTGCCATCACCTTAGAATGGATCAGACTCTTCACCCCCCCTAAGCCTCTTGCCTTTGTCCTTCTTCTGCAAGGGGCTGGTGGGTTTGGACTTGGATGGTGGACTCTGTTGGGGTGGGAGAGGAGGAAGCTTGGGAGGAGACTTCCCCGGCGCGTCCTTCCTCGGCTGCCCCTCAATCAGGGCCAGCAAGCTCACCTAAGGTCGCTTCTTGAAACTTATTTTTGACCTAGAAGGGGCTTCTTCGGATAGAAAGTCCGCTTCAATCAAACTGGGGTCACCCAAATCGCCAGAAGGGTCCTCAGGCGAATGGAATTGGTCGAACACGTCAAAATCGCCATCGGAGGGACCAGAACCAGCAACTTCCTCTTCCTCTAGCTTTTCCCCTTCAGCCTCGGCAGCTTGAGCTAATGAAGAAGTACCTACCAACGGTACGCCATCGGGAATGGGAGACCCTTCGGGGATCAGAAATCCGTGCTCGACTACAGTGATGTTGTACAACCGAGAATCTTTAGCTCAGATCACGTACTTCGGAGCCGGAAACGATTTTTGGATCGGGTAGTATCTTAGGATCACGTGGGCGGCTCTAACTTGGTTGTCGGCTTTATTCACAAAGATCTCCTACCTCAACACCTTCTCCAAGTCCTTTTTATTGACCAAGCCGAAGTGACGCTCAAAAGCGCGCGGATCTGCATAAAAGAAAGCAAGTTCCTGTCAAAAACCAAGCAAAGCGGAGCACTAAAACACAAAAGCTTAGACCCTCTCCTAGTCTGAATGCCCCACCTGGTGTACCCTCTACTGTTGGACAATGAAGGCCCTCGTGCCACTCTTTAGACACAATGAAGAAGTCTTTGTTCAAGCCCTTACTGGAGTCAGGGAGGCACTGGATGAGCCGAACCCTATCGTCCCTCGTCTTCATGTAATAAGACTTCCCCCTCAAGCGCTGGAGGTTATAGCACCAGTTTACATCATGATGGGTTAGCCTCAGCCCCATCTTCTTATTCAAGGCATCCACACAGCTTAAGATTCTAAATACATTAATGGCACACTGGGTGGAAGATAAGCCGAAGTGCCTAAGATAATCCTTCATCACTGGCCCTATGGGAATCCTCATACCACCCTCAAGAAAGGCGATTATAGGGATCGCCACCTCACCCTCTTTTCTCCTCGTACTCCATTCCCCTTCTACACAGTACCTCAAACCCACTGTATCGGGGATCCTATAGTCAGCGGAAAATTTGTCCATTGACTCCTCAGACTCAACTAACTTCTTAAACTTACCCATCCTAAAGAACTAACAGGGAACTCAGGTAAACAGTACGAACTAGAGAGAGAAGAGGACTTACAAAAATGAGGAAACGCTCATCGGGCAGGCTTTTTGTGCTAAAGGAAGTCGCAAGTACAGTTGGAGATGTGACCGAATTCGAAGTATGTGCACAAGGTCTCTTGAATGCAAAAGTGAAGAGGCAAATCAGTTTAATTGGGTATATATACCCCCAATTAAAAGTAACCGCATGGGTTTTCCCGCCCATTGAATCAGAAGTATCCCTACCGTCCATTCATCATCACACCGTTGAACGTGGAGGACACAGAGCCGCTGAAATTCAATGAAGGCGCGCTCCAAATTCCGAAACGCTAGGAACGCCCCCTAGGCAGTTGAAAGGATCTTGACACTAACAGAAAGACAAGGCTTGCCAGGCCAGGACAAGGACCCGAGAGCATCAAAATTCTCCTCCCCGCCCAATAGGCCAGACAGCAGAATTTTGAGGGGCTATTGTGGGGCCCAAATATTTGGCAACTCCAGCCCACTCCATATCGGGCCCAAGGCCCATGCCGAGGAAAGTGTAGAATCCGAGGGCGAGTAGGAGAGGCACAAGTCAAGGAACTTTGCCGAGGATACCCACGTCCTTGGTAGGCTGACATTGAAGAAAGGAAGCTGTCATCCATCCATTAAATGTACACCACCAACACTCTGGCCGCATTAATGGTGAATTGACCAGCGAACAGTGATGCCTTGGTTACTTTAACTAATAAAAAGCCTGCAAAGGCGGCTGATGGGACAAGCCCTCAGACACAAGTTCAGATGGCCGACAAGTGGAAGATAGAGATCAACTAAACAAGACTATATAATAGAGTGAACCCCCAAAGTTAGGGGGTTGGCCCTTAGGAATGGGAAGTTAAGGGGTTTTCAGGATGTTAGAGGAGAATCCTTGTATTCATTAGTCCTAAGGAAAGAGCTCCTCGGACTGGGCTGAGGACGAACTTTTCCTTAGAACACTTAGCCAAATTCCAGTTATTAATCTTGTAAACCCATGTCGACTGTTGTATCTTTTGTTAATGCCTAGTCCTTTTACCCACGCTCTACAAATTTATTGTACGGGGGTTGCATGGGCTCGGGTCTGCCCATCCCCAAGAGGGAGGCGTCTGAACCGGGTCCCTACAAGCCCGTTTGGTAATATTGTTCTAATAACGTTATTTAAGTATTGTGAAAATACCTGTAGGTGAAAAAGTGTTGTGGAAATACGTGTTATATTGTTTAAACAACGAAAACTGTTGTTTAAACAACACAACCAAACAGTCTCTAATTTTCATGATTTCTTTAAAACTATGGGCCCGTTTGGTAATGTTGTTCTAGTAACGTTGTTTAAGTATTATGAAAATATATATGAGTGAAAAAGTATTATAAAAATACATATTGTGTTGTTTAAACAATGAAAATTATTGTTTAAATAACATTACTAAATAACCTAACAATTCTCCCTAAAAATGAAGGAGATTCTCAAGCCGGAAAAGATTTTTTTTTTCCAAAAAAAGGTATAGGTTAAAGCGCAAACTCACCCATCAATTTCTTGGACAATGTGGATGAGAATATATATACTTTCCTAAAGCTATAAATTTTCAAATTCAAAATGGTTAATTGAAAAAAGAGAACTTCAAAGTTTATTTATGGTCTTCCGTGGTCGAAAAAATTCAAATTAGGGTCAAGCTTCTTGAAAAAATAATCATTGTATGATGAAAAGACAATAACCTACGCCATAGTCAATGATGGCATTCTGCTGCTTTAAACCATAGATTTGACTTTGATTATGGCACTTCGTAATGTGAAACCGAGAACAAGGTAGGGGTAAATTGAAAATTATAAGATTTGGTAAATAATTCGGCTCACTAAAATTTGATGGTTAAACGGTCAATCCAGCTTTTAAGAGCACTGGCATTGGGTGTAAACATTCTCTAATTCCTATTTTATATCTTAATTCCTTAAAAATAAACTCCATCCCAGTTGCTAAATCTATATTTTTTTTCCCACCCCACTATTCATAGATTGTATAAAAAAAAATATTATTATTTTATTAACTCATTTTTTCTCTCTCCTCTGACTCTCCCTTATCTCATTGTTCTTTTTTCCCTTTCTTACTCTCTCCCACTCTTTCTCTGTCTCACTTCTCCATCTCTGTCTCTTCTCTCTCTATTTCTCTTTTCTCCATTTCCCACTCTTCTCTCTCTATTTCTCTATTCTTTTTTCCCCTTCTCGGTCTCCCTTTCTCCAAATCGGTGATTGCTAGTTCAGTGGTGGCGTTTCGGTGGTGGTGTTTTGGTGGTGGAGTTGAATCGGTGGCCGGGTTTGGTGGTGGCAAATTGGCATGGCTCGCGTTGGTCATAGGCCTTGGGATTGATCAATGTTTCTGGGTTTTGAAGATCGGTCTTGGGTCATGGTGTCTGATTGGCAGTGGTGGCTGGTGATTCGGTGGTGGGTTTGGCAGTGGCAATGGGGTGTGGATCTCAGTGGTTGTTTATGGTTCTATGGGTATGGAAATTTTGTTTAAATTTTTGGGTTTGTGATGTGTTAATGCTGTAGTGGTTGTGGCGGTTTTTTTTTTTTTTTTTTTTTTGATTATGTGGTTTTCAATGGTAGTGGTGGTGATGGGTTTGGTGGGTTGTTGGTGGTGGTGGTGATTGCTAGCCGGGGGTTTGATGGAGAGAGAAGAAGAGAGAAGTGTGAAATGTATATTATATTATTATTTGATGGTTAGTTTATATTATTTTAATGGGTTGAATCTAAAAATAGAAACCGGGATGTGGGGTGAATTGCGAAATAAGTTGGTAAAATAAATAAAGTGGTGTTTGAGGATGTAAAATAAACAAATGCTCTAACTTTTAAGAGGGTTGGGATATAAGAGTTATCAGTTTCGGTTTTCAAGCGATGGTAAAAAAAAGTGATGTTTATATAATCAAATTGTTTAGCATTAGATGAAGGATGTTTCACTAGATGTTGTTCTTGCACTTCATGATGATTTACATAGTCTACCTTACTAATACGCATAGTCTTTCTTCTCCCAAAAAAAAAAAAAAATTTGTTTAGCATTGTATTAGGCCTTTCAAAAACAAAAAGCATTGTAATTAGGAATCACAAAAAGAAACGACTCCACATCCTAATTTGCATTATTGTTAAAAAAAATTGTATAAAGTTACTGTGCTCAAGATCCTGCTCCCCCTCTAGATTTTTTTTTAACCCTCATAATACTCTGTGATAATCTTTTCAAAAAAGAAGAAGAAAAGAATACTCTCACACTTTTTCTTTATTCTCTAATCTCTCGACGTCTCTCTTTCACCTTGTCAATGAAGTGATCCATCATTGGATGTTGTTGCCCATTAGGCATCACTAGGTATGGATGGCTGATTGGCATCATTGGGTGTCATTGGGTGTTGGTGGCTAATTTGGGTGGGGGGTGTTGGGTAGGGGGGTGTAGGAGACATTAAGCTCAATGTGTTTTTAGCCAAATTTATTAAAAAAAAGTCACATTCATTAATTCAACTAATCTACTATTCACAAACAATTATATCAGTCTCAATATTCTATCACTATTTATTTCAAATATTATTTTATCTTTACCCAAATATCTTTTTTTTTCACCCCATCCTTCTCGAGTTTCACATTTTCTCTCTAACCACCAATTCACCACCACTAGAGATCCATAAACACCCAACATAGCCACATTAAAACCAAAACAACCCACTTATATCTAACATCAAACCCAACCACCTAATCAAGGTGAGGTTGATCCACCATCAAAACCCAACAGATATGACCTTGGATTTTGGACCTTACGGTGATTTCAAAGAGAGAGGTCACCAGCTAAATAGCAACCCACCGTCTTCCACCCAAATCGCGACCTACCGTACTTCTCCTCATCATCAACGTCGCCTACCACCTATTGCAACTTAACCATCGTCCTTTGCCTAAATGCCTTGAGTCAATACGTCCATGGTTTACTAATGATATCATCATCATTAAATATATATATATATATGTGTGTGTGTGTGTGTGTGTGTGTGTGTGTGTGTGTGTGTGTGTAGGGCCCAAATATTTGGTAACCCCGGCCCACTCCATATCGGGCCCAAGATCCATGCCGAGGAGAGTGCAGAATCCGAGGATAGGTGGGAGAGGCCCAAATCATTAAGGGACCTTGCCGAGGATACCCACGTCCTTGGCAAACCGACGTTAAAAGAAGGAAGCTGTCACTCACCCATTAAATGCACGCTACCAATACTCTGGCCGCATTAATGGTGAATTGACCAGCAAACAGTGATGCCTTGGTTATTTCAACTAACAGAAAGCCTGCAAAGGCGGCTGATGGGACGAGCCCTTAGATACAAGTTCAGATGGCCGACAGGTGGACGGTAGAGATTAACTGAACAAGACTATATAATAGATAGAACCCCCAAAGTAAAGGGGGGTTGGGCCCTTTATTGGGGAAGTTAAGGGGTTTTCAGGGTGTTTAAGGACAACCTTTATATGTATTGGTTCTAAGGAAAGAGCTCCTCAGACTGGGCCGAGGACGAACTCTCCTCAAGAACACTTAGTCAAATTCTTGTTATTATTCTTGTAAACCCACGTCAACTATTGCCTTCCTTGTTAGTACCTAGTCCTTCTATCCATTCTCTACAAATTTATTGTAATGGGCTCGCCCGAAATCGGGACCCTACAATATATATATATATATATATATATATATATGTATATTAAATTTCATGGACCATAATTTTGTTTCAGGACAATTTAGCATCACCATAAATACTAAATGCACACATGAAACTGTGAAGAATAAAAATATTGTGCTTTCCCGTATGAATCTAATATGTGAAAAAAAAAAAAAACCACTTTAAAATGGGTTGAGTTCGAATGAGGTATAAGTTGACCTGACCGAACCTGACCTAGAGTTTCATACAAGTCAACACATTTGTTTACTTTAGGTACATCTTGGGTTGGGTTGAGTTATCGGGTCTGATTCCAATTTTGCCAAATCTAACTAGCATAGCCAATTTTTTAGTCTTCTTTTAAGTTTTAACGAGCAAAGTTACTTCTTCTTTTTTCAATTTACCCTACTCACTTTTAAATGCATCAGAAATTCAAATTTTTTTTCTCAATTCTATTGAAGTATTATTTCCTTAGGACACATTTGGTAGATTAAAATGATGATTATAATGTAATAATAATATTTTTCTCATTTCCATTTATTTCTCGCCATGGTTTTAAAAATCAGAATGGTTAATGAATTGGAAAAGAGAACAGTTCTAGGTTTTTTCCAATTTTGACTAATTTTCTCAGATTTAACTGGACTTGGTTCATGGTTGAACCGACCAATTCGGTTTTTAGAACATTGCCACACACACGCTACAACTCACATTATTTTAATTATTTTATTGTTTTCTTTTCTATTAATTTTATTATTTTACAAACTCCAAAATAGAGTGCAGATTGTTGATTTTCATGTTTTGAAAATGGTTCACTATTACCCTGAAATCAATTAAAGAGTAGAGCACAATACAAGTAACTCTCTCACTCAAATGTATATGGGATTTGAGGAACCGAATGGAACATGAGGAAGCGCAATTAAATGTAATATCAACCATTAAAGCTCTGTAACAAAGAATATCAAAACATATTCTTTTATTAAACACAAAGTCCCTAAAGACAAAGAGAAAGTCATATGGCCGAAGCCTTATAATGAGGTTGTGAAGTTAAATGTTGATGCTGCCTTGTTGAAAGACTCGAACTTTTTAGCTATTGTGCCTAGTGATGATAAAGGGGAGATTATGAAGGCTTGGTCCATGGGCGTAGCCAATATTTTTTACTTGAGGGGGCCACATTATAGTATTTTTATAAAATTATCAGCGCTAATAGATCTATAAATTGTCTAGTTCACCATAAACATGCAAAATATCCAAAAAAATAATATTTTGCATCAAAATTATGTCTACTGTGAGTCTTTCAAAGAATAAAATTAATCTATTATCATCAAATTATAAATTTCGAATTTTGTTACAAGCGTCTTAAATTCATCCATTATCATCAAATCATTAAAGAAGAACATTTTGCATTAAAAGAAAATTTGGTTGTTTTAGGTGTCTTAAATTCTGAATGACTAATATCAATTTTCTTAAAGAATATATAAATTGTTTTTAGTTTGCTTATATTTCTTTTAGCTTTAATATGACTCAAGAATTAACCTAAAAATAACTTTTGTTTTGTTTTTTTTTTTTGTTTTTAAAACTCAATATATAGATGCTACTCACATTCAAGAAAAACAAATTCCACTATTATTTTAAGTAACATCTACCTTATCATTCATTCATATTATTATTATTATTAATGAATTATCCACCCAACACAACCTCACATACTCACAATTGCAAGTTCACTCTACTATTTTAGGAGCAAAGAGATGAAAAAAAAAAGGAACAAATTTTTTTTTACTAACTGTTAAGGTTTACAACTTTGTTTGGTTGTGTTGAGATGAGCTTTGTTTTGTTAATAACAACTAAACAATGGGGCTGGCAGCTACATTGAGGAGAAAAAGCAAAATACACGTAGCTTGAGAATGAGAATGAAGAGAAAATTGTATGGGTGACATCTATACCATTTAAAGAGAGTGGGTCATCGTCCATTGGATTAAATACAAGTCTTTAGACGATTGAAGGGCTCAATTATTATTTTATTTGTGAAGAAGCCTTACCTGTTAGACTAAGTTTATATCTTATGAATAAATGGGAGGGCCAATTATATGTATTTTAGGAGTAATTTTTAGGTACTCTCGGAATCTAAAAAATGGTATTCATTCCTCTCACATTCTTGGTGGGGCCTATCATGAATGTGAGAAGAGGAAGTACAATTTTTCTGTGCTCCGAAAATACCTAAAAATTTTCGGTATTTAAAATGTGTTGTGGGGGGGGGGGGGGGGGGGGTAGCGCAAGAAGCAAGGTGGCTCTGCCCCTTGGACAAAGAAATTAGAAACCCCAATTAGGAACCCATAATTGCTAAAGCTGCTACCTTTCTTTGGGCCCTAGATTTGGCTAAGATGGAAAAATTGTAGAGGATTCTAGTAGAAGGGGATGTAAAAATCTGTGTGAATGATTTAAATGAGAATCCAGAGAATGAGCCGTGGAACATAAACGCCCTTTGTAACAAAGAAAATTGCTTAGTCACTATTTTGATAATTGTTTTTTAAATTTGGGTCAAAAAGGAAGCAAACTCGGTGATCCATGCTCTAGCCAAGTTTGTTGCTCACCAAAATTTTTCCTTTGTTGTAATAGTTCTTCTCTCCCTCCTTTTGTGAAAGAGGCTTGGTTGAGAGATGTTCTTGCTTTTTATGTTTAATGAAATATTTCCATATAGTCAAAAAAAAAAAAAAAACTTTTTTTGTAAGGGGAAAAAAACACCTTGTCATTGAAGAGAACTATACAAACCATTCAAATTATGCATAATTTGAAACAAACTCTTGTCTTGTATGAATAAAAATCAAAGTTCTCTCTCACACACATTTATATATGATTTCTAAAAAGAAAGTAAAGAGTAATTCCTAACTTTTTAAAACTTTAACAAATTGCCACCTGAAAAATAAGATAATGGGTTAAGTTAAAAATAGAAAATACTTAATAAGAAAGTGAGTTTAAATGGTAGGTCAATGACTCAATTGGAATGACATAATTTGTGGTGTAGCATGTATATGAGTGTGTCGCTGTCCATCTCCCTTAGTGATGCCATGTTCGCATAGGAGTTCTTCTATGTATTTTTTTTGCAAAAAAAAGTTTGAACCCATTTTCCATTCCCATTATTATTTTTAATTAATTCCATCCCACTATTAAATTAAAAAAAAAAGAAAGACAAATCAAATTACAACACATTATCCACAAAAAAAAAAAAAAAAAAAAAGAACAACTACAAAACATATTAATATAAGAACCAATTAATTTTGTTTTCATTTTTGGTAGCTATTATGCTTTCAAATTTTACTTGAAAAGACAGCGCAAAGAAAACGTGCTAACTCCAGTCGCTTTTACAAAGAGAATTGCAGTGCCTTACGGCAAAGCACATATTCTCTCCTCTCTCTCTCTAAAACCCCTTTCTCTCTTTTTTCTCTCTCTGTTCAAAACCCATTTGATTTTCTTTGCAGACAAACATGTCAGACCCGATGGACTTGCTCCGATCCAATCTCTCCCGGGTTCGGATCCCGGAGCCCACCAATCGCATCTACAAGCAAGAATGCTGCCTCTCTTTCGACACTCCGGTAATCTTTTCTCTTCCCTTAGTTTTCCGTTTGGTTCCCGAGAAAAAAAAAAGACAAAGAGGAAAGTGTAGTCCGAGAAAGAAAGCTTATCTTTCTGGCTTTATGTTATAGTTTCGTTTCATTTCTGTTCTTGTTTTCGTTTTCCCTAAGTTTTACTGCACTGAAGCTCATGTGTTTGTTGAAATGTCTCTTCGATGATTTTTCTCTTTTCATTTCCGTCGGTGGCTGAGAAAATGAAAGCGTAGTCGGAAAAGAAAGCTTATCTTTTTGCACCATTCAAATTTCTTCTTTGAATTTTCTTGGATTACCTTTTTACTGATTTTGAGGAAATATTCACATTAAAATTAGGAATACTTTTTTTTTTTGCCCAACAAACTGTGCATTCTCTCCTGTCCTACTTGTTTTGAAGATATGGTGTTCCATTATCGGTACTATGCTCTCTTTGTTTGTTTGTTTTTTTTTTTTTTTTCAAATGTTTTTTCCCTTTCTTTCTTTCTTTCTGTTGTCATTGTTGGATTCTGGGAAATTATATGAAAAGAAAATTTATGCAAATTATCAAAGCTTTGTTAAGGTACTTTGTGTTTCTAAAAAATGAGGACATTATAAATGTGTAAATAAAGAAATGAATTTTGAAATTGTGTGCGTGTGTTCATATACATTTTAAAAATCTGATTTTGGAGGTTATGTTTTAATGGCGTATTTGATGATTGTACTAACAATTATATTGAAGAGCATGTGTAATTTAGAAAATCTAAGTTTCAGGGATATTTTTTTTTATTCGGTTTCTTTTCTCCTGTTTTGTTGCAACTAAAGTGGATGTTAATGTTAGTCCTAGTATTAGCTTTATTGATTTTGACATTCATGCATGCATTGTGGTGTTGTTTTGATGTCAGAGATCAGAAGGTGGGTTGTTTATCGACATGAATACATTTCTAGCTTTTGGAAAGGACTGCGTGGCTTGGAACTATGAGAAGACTGGGAACAAAGTTTACTTGCATATAAAGCAAACAAAAAAAGTGGTTGCTGAAGATAGGCCTTTGAAGAAGCCAACACTTTTGGGTATAGGTACTTGATTCGTGATGACCCTCCTCTCCTTTCCCTGCAACCCCACACCTGCGACAACACCCCCCCCCCCCCCCCCCCCCAAAAAAAAAGAAAAAGAAAAAAAAAGAAAAAGAAAAATTAGTGAGATTAATGGAAAACAATTTCGAATGAATGTACTTTCAATAATCAGTTGATCTCTCTACTAGCCACAGAGAAACTTTTTATTGGTCCCTTTTAGCTGAGAATTTGTTATTGTAGTTTATGGAGGGATGTTCTGGCTCTTCTCTTACAAATGCTGAATCTTGTTATAACAAGTACTAATAATTTTCTGTGCCATAGTGGAGACATGTTTTATTAATATTTATGGTATATGATTTCATTTGCAGGTATTGATGGGGGATTTGACAACAGTGAACTTGAATATGAAGAAACTTACACTATAGTTATATTGCCTGACCATGTTACTCTTCCATTTCCTTCGGTGGAGTTGCCGGAGAAGGTGCCTGTTACTCCCCAAACCCCCTAATTATTTGGTAAAAAGATTTCCATTTTAAACATCGTTTGGTTTATTTACCAGTACTGCAAAATACTGCAGGTCAGGTTGGCTGTCGATGCTATCTTGATGGCTGAGGGTGCTGAGCGGAAAGAGCAAGTTGCAGCTTGGATAGCCGATAAGAAACAAACAAGTGCATATGCAATGAATTTGCAACAGATTGACAATGGTGTTATTGTCCCTCCATCTGGGTGGAAATGTATTAAGTGTGATAAAACAGACAATCTTTGGCTAAATCTTACTGATGGCATGATCCTTTGTGGGAGGAAAAATTGGGATGGAACTGGTGGCAACAACCATGCTATTGATCACTACAATGAGACACACTACCCTCTTGCTGTAAAGCTTGGGACCATTACAGCTGATCTGGAAGCAGCAGGTAATGTCCCCCTGGCATCATTAATGGGAATGGTTTTTAATTTTTTTTTCTTCCTTTCTGTAATTTTTCTCTCATGAAGCAAAATGTCACTAGTTTGAATCTACTTTTCCCCTTCCCCTTGGGGCCAAAACTCACTTATCAAAAGAAGATTTATTCAGTCACATTTTTATTACTGTTATAACTGATATAGGAGCAGCAGATAGCAGTATGGCGAAATGAACATAATATGTAATTCTGTATAATTATGATCTTAACAATCTCATGCATTTTGCATTTACATACTCAATGTCATATGTGAAAGGGTTCACTCTCTCTCTCTCTCTCTCAGGCTAAGGACAGAGAAAATATTCATTCTTTGTTCCGGGTAAGTTGTTAGTTCTGAGGTGCTGTCCATGTGGTCATCATTAGTGGCAAAGGTAGTCAAGTATGCTAGATGGTATTGTCAATTTGATTTTATCAGGGTACGGTTACTTTTCTTGAATGTAATGAGTTGATTGCTCATTAATGATTTTTTTGACCATGATGTTGAATATGTATTTGTTTTCTTTTTTCCTCTTTTGTCTTTTGGCTGGAAAGATTAAATTCGCTTACCAAAAAATGGGCTAGATTCAAATTGAATACCTACCCTAATTTATCCCTTACTCTTGTCTCCACCCTAAAACCACCTCATCCAATCAAGATTCAGAACAGCAGGGTTGGCAATTTAGTTGCTAAAAAGTTAAAAAGGAAAAAAAAACTTAGTTTGAAGCTCTTGATTGGAAAAAAAAAAAAAACTATATCTATTTTCTTCAGAAAAGTTCGTTCATCTTTCAAAATGCCGATGGTTTTCCCAAGTACTTGTGATTACTAATGATATGTGAACACCATAGATGCTCCTTCATGGGCTCTTAAAAATTATCCTATCGGGAAAGAAGAGATATTTAAGCAAATGCCATTTGATTATTATTATTATTATTCATTTATTTTTGACAAGTCAAATGCCATTTGCTTATGCTTTTAAATCAATCAATGTTGTTCTTAACTTCTTATTGTGAAGTGTAGATATTCTATAAATGTCTGATCATCCGAAAGGGTTTGGTTGCATTTAAATTTATGCAAGTTCTTTTGTTTCTTTCTTCCTCTTTTATTTCTGTTCAACCCCCCTCCCTTTTTTCCCTTCCACAAAACTTGATCTTTGAGAAGCAGAAATTTAATGCAAGAAATAACAATTAGCTTCTTGTATACAGGTTACACAGTCCAAGTCATTTAATGTTTTCTTTATATGATGTATATGGCTGTTTTGTTTAAATTATCAGAAAAGGGAGAAAGAGAGTGCCAATTTCAGAATATTGAAGGTTATATACTTATAGAACTGATGAAATTAAGGCAAGAGTCAGAGAGCGTGACTTTGTCCAGTCTTTGAAGACTTTGGATGGGACTGAATGAGATGTGGGAAGAATGAATATGCTGAGTTCTCTGGGATTGCTTATGTGGGAATAAGGTTGAGGAGATGTGGAACTTTGATCTTTCTCCATAATTAAAGATGCTTGTGTGGATTTTGTGGTGGTGTAAATCAGGGGTGGCTTGATACATTTGGGAGCCTAAGGCGAAAAATGAAATTGAATCCTTTTATATATTTAAATATGACTTAAAAAATTAAATATTATTTAAACTCTATTATCTTGTTTTTGATGTGAAATTATTACTAATTAACTTGAACCATGTAGAATTTTTTTTTAATTTTTTTTTTTATTTATAGAAAGTTTATAGACACAAAAAATTTGACTAAGTTTTTCACACCTGTTGATGTGATAGAATGATAGTGGTAAGTAAAAGAGTGGCGTTAGTGGTGGACCTAGGTGAGAACTAGTAAAAATTTGCCAACTCAATTATTGTGAAAAATGATGTGAATTTTTTTTTTTTTTTTTGTGTATTGCTCTTTTTTTTTTTTCTTCTTTTTTGAGAAGTGCTACATTCACAATAGAACCAATCACTGAAATTATTTTTTCGCCATCAATAACAGCCTGTAACAAACTGCTACTTAGGATTTATTGTAGAAATATTGTGAAAAATTTTGTGAAAGTAGCATTTTTATCTCTTAAAAAAAAAAAAAATTCATTGGATAAAAAATATTATTTTATTTAATGGCTAATATTTGGGCTTAATTAAATTAAAATTTGGGGCTTTTTTTATAATTGGGGCCTTAGGCGATGACATCAATTGCATTTAGTGTTAAGTCGGCACTGGTGTAAATTTAGGGAAGCAAAAGATGATTTTCATGATGGCATACATGTGCTAGGCTAAAAAAGGACTACATCTATTTGGGATGTCAGATCAAACTTCTGCGGCAATATATAGACAACTGTATTGTTTTTGGAAGAATAGTTTGATTGGGCATAACAGGGGGTCAGGAGTGGGGTTTGATACAGTTGCAAAGGTAGGGAAGATTTTGGATTACACTTGGTGTAGTTATGGGTCACCACTTTGAAAGGAGTAGGGATGCATTAATTTGGCCCAAGTATTTGATTAGTGTAGGAGCAGGAGTGATGGAAGGTTTTTGGTGCATAAGCTATTGGGAAGACATGATTTGATGTTCTATAGCATTGTATATGCTGTATTGATCTTAAGACTTTGAAGTAAATTGGAATTCTCCCTTTCTGAGCTTCTGCATAATATTCTGGTTGAGGTAGTATGATGGTTTATGGATTTTCTGTTTGGATGAGGTATTGTTGTAGTTTTTTGGTTCATCTGTGGCCAAGTAGTAGTTGAAGACTTCACTGTTATGTAGACTCGATTTAGTGATTGTTAGAGGGCTCTAGGTAAGATTTTGGTGCTTGATAATCTTTTTAGTGGATGCAGGCTATAATTAATTAGACATTGTTGATTTCAGATTGGACATTGTCCTTATTTGATGCGGTGTTTAGCTACTAGAGAATCAAAGGATTTGATTCCATGGCTTGATGTTCACGAAAGCTGTACCCTCTGAGAGTTGGGTCTGAGTTTTAAGCAGAGGGGAGTCAAAAGAATATGAAATGCTAAATAATATTGTTGCAAGAATATTAGTTTCCAGTTGAGCTGTTATTCTTTTATATGTGGGGATTCTTTTGAATTTTTATGAACATTGTTTGTTGACCTTTTCTATGTAAGTTGGTTTCTGTTTACATCACAAAATATGCTATTAAATGTTACTAACCTAGCATATTCATGAGTTAAAAAATGTTCTGATTGGCTTTGAAAAGTTCTTTCACAACCTGAACTGATCCTGGCAAACCTGCCATGGCAGTATAATCGTCAATGTGATGGTAAGTATTTTTCTGAGGATTCATTCTTAAATGTATTGGGTGCTAATGATGTGTAACACATATTGTGGCAGCTCAGATGTTTTCTCTTATCCGGAGGATGAAAGTGTTCTGGACCCGCTATTAGCACAGCATCTGGCACATTTTGGCATTGATTTTTCATCATTACAGAAGGTCCTCTTTTTTTTTTTTTTTTTTTTTTAAGAAAATTTTTATGGCTTAGTATCCAATAACACAGCATTTCTGATCTCAACATGTGTCAGATTTAGTGTTCATTAATATAATGTGGTGTAATAATTGGGTTGGGGTTTTGGTTGGTAAGGACAAGATTAGTTCCTTCTTGTGCCTTTGATAATTCAAATTTACTTGGATCTCATCCCTCTTATATTATCTAGAGGATTCTTTTAATATGTTTATTAAATTATATATATTTATAGTATAGCCAGACTTCAATTGACTTACTTCAACTATGCAGGTTTTAGTCATTGACTCATTTTTCTATAAATGGGGTTGGGATATTTACCTCCAGTATATTTTGTATTATTACATTAATTTAAAGTTTGATATTTTCACTTTCTTATTTCAGACTGAAATGACAACTGCTGAGAGAGAACTTGACCAGAATACGAACTTTGATTGGAACCGTATCCAAGAAAGTGGACAGGATGTGGAACCAATTTGTGGACCAGGTTATACTGGACTTGTCAATCTTGGAAACAGGTAATGTTGATCCTTAGTCAGGGCTGCTTGGGAATTTTTTTCTCATTTAATATTTTCTTATTTCATTCTTGCAGCTGCTATTTGGCAGCAACCATGCAAGTTGTGTTTTCAACACATTCCTTCTATTCACGGTGAGTATAATTTTTTCTCTTACACCCCCTTACCCCCTGGGGCATGAATATTAATCAACCTTTAAAATTTCTGAAATTGATTACACTTATTTCTTTATTTTTGGTGCAATTATATTATCAGATACCATAGAAACCAAAGTTTGAAAGTGGCTTTTGAGATGGCTCCTGCTGATCCAACTGTAGACCTCAATATGCAGTTGTAAGTAACTAGTACATCAGTGTTGTTAGTTCTTTTTGTGCAATCTGTTATCTGTTTTATTTCCATCATGTTGCTAATCATAAGTCATTATAGCTTTCATCCTGGTGATAATTGGGTCTTCATTTCTGTGTGTGCATGGAACACATTCATTTTTTATGTGTTTATCATTCAAACATGTCTATAAATATGTTTTAGGAAAATTTTAGGTACAGTACCTTTTCTCCAATTAAATTCAAACACATAGCTGCATTGAATTCAATTGGAGAACCTAATGTACTGCATAAGGTGCTATACCTAAGTTTTACACGTTTTCTGTGTAATACTTCTGTGGGCAGTTATTCTGTTCTCCACCCTTCTCCATTCCCCTCCTTTTATGTTGCAGATTTGCATATTTTCTAATGCTTTCTTGTTCAATGGCAGGACTAAGTTGGCTCATGGTTTGCTATCTGGAAAATACTCTATTCCAGATCTGGAGGTTTGTTAACTCTAACAGAACGAGCTCCTTTAGACTATAGTTTCTAGCTCTGCTACTCTTTGGTTTACATTTTCTTATTTGTTATCCAGAAAGATGATAGTGCAAATGCTACCTCAACTGCAAGAGCTGTAAGCTTTCTGGCTCATTTTGCCTGCATTCCGAGTCTCTGTTTTGCGCTTGGAAATGGTTAAATTATACAATGGTATTATTGTTGGATAGTATGATGAAATTTCTTAACCTTGAAATTTTCAAACAGGCTTTGAATTTTTAAGAACTTATCAATGTTTGTCTGTTCTTTCTCAAGCCTTGATGCCCATATTTAAAAATTTTATTTATTTTTTCAACCTTCTTGTTTTTTACGTGCCGTATTGTTTAGTTCTCCACTCTTTTTCCGTTTTAATGAGACTTGTATTCATATATCAATATTCTTTTTTTGATTTTATTTTTTATATTATGGTTTCACTTTTTTTATTTTATTTAATTTCTTTTATAGATTGTCCTTTGACCTGTACTATATCTGTTTCCTTTTGCCTTCTTCTATAAATATTAGAAACAGCAAGGGATACCCCCTCGTATGTTCAAAGCAGTTATTGCCGCCAGCCATCCTGAGTTCTCTACAATGAGACAACAGGTATATTTTCCTTCTTTTCGCTTAATTAGCATAAGAATATAGTATGACGGAGAGATGTAAGGTTGCTATTTTCATCCTTGATATATTTGAACTGTTCTTTTTCTTACATTTTTGTTTTGACTTTTTGGTACACCAAAAATAATTTTCTAGCTCTAGCTCATACAAAAGAGAATTATGTCGATTTGCTTAAAGACATTTAGGAATTGAAAGGTCGATCAAATGAAATTTGGATTTATGTTTTCTTGCATACCATTTGTTTTATTTTTCATAATCACATGGCCTTGTAATGTGGAAGATGGTCATTAACAAACATTTGGAGTTTAGACATATAGAAAGATTGAGTATAGTCGTTAGAGTGGATGGTACCATATTAGTGATTTGGTGGCTGTAAAGTAGGAAGTAGATGAGTAGATACTTTTGTATGGATAATATAATAATATATTAAGGGCACGTTTGATTTGTTGTATTCGACACAATAATGTAATAGCTATTCAATTGTTTGGTTGTGTTTTCTTTAAAAGGAATAACTTTTCCATGTGAATGACTATTCTTTAAAATGAGGAGTAACCATTCCTTATTAAAATCACCGTACTCTCTATCCCTTAACTAATGAAATAACTTTTAAAGCTAAAATTCCTAGAAACCCCCTCTGGTCTGGTTGTTGCTTTCCAGGAAAAAAGGTGTCGATTCTCTCTCTCCACTGTTTTCTGCCATGTTAGACCCAAAATTAATAGTCTTTCCCCCTAATTTTTTATGGCTAGATCTTCAGGCTCTCTCTCTCTCTCTCTCTCTCTCTCTACAAGCATTCTCATCTGTGTCTGCCCTTTAGACCCATGGATGGTGTGGTCCATGTAATATGGTTTTGAAGGCCAAGCTTTGAGATGATTCAGATGATAACATGAAAGCATATAAATCCATGGTCTATTTCTTTTTTGACCGCTTTCTTTGCTTTGAGATAAGCAAAAAAATGAGGATTATATCTACGTTTCATGACTCTTTTGGCTATATATATATTTTTTATATCTGATTTATTTATAGAGTTATTACTTTTGAATAAGGGCATAAATATTTATTATAAAATTTTTCAATTTGTATATCATAAGATGTTAATTAACATGTAAATATAATTTTATAAATAAGGGCATTTTAAATTTTTTGATTTAAATATGATTTGATTCCACCATCTTATCATTTTCTGTTCCTATGTTATCACCAAACAAATGAACAGTAATACTTATTCCATTCCAACTTCTCGTGTTACTTGTAATAGTGATTCTTATGCCCATGTAATGATGTAATCGCCATAACAGCACACCAAACGTGCCCTAAGTGGCTGTTTGTTTAAGCTTAAAGCTGGCATATTAGGTACAGCTTTTTAAAGGGCACATTTTTTTCCTCCTTATAGGTACAGCTTGTTCCCTCACTTATTAAAACAGACCCTGCTTTAAATAAGCCACAAAATTTAAGCTGCACCAAACTGACACTTGAATGTCCTTAAAGCAATAAATGGCACATGTTTTAAGATATCCTGGGAGACGAGTATGTCCGTGTTTCCTTGCAAAATCTTTTACAATACAAATCTACTTACACTTGCTGGAGTATGAAGGTGACAGATCAATTTAAGTTATGCAACGGAGTGCTTGTATTGCATCTTTAACTTTCTTTTACCTGCCATGGGCAAATGAATTGAGCCATGGTACCAAAGAAAAGTTGATGTAGGGTAGGACAAATTTGAGAATTTCTCTCTGTGCTTGTGCTGGGTTAAGGTCTAGGGAAATTCGTGGATCTAGGGTTTAGAACTTTTAGAAAGTGCGGTTAGGGTTCAAAATTGGTTAGGGTTTGATGAGTTTGTTATGGCTATCTGATAGAGAAAGTAAGTTTGGTTTTAGGGTTGCAATAGGTAAGAGGAAGTACTTGATTTGGGGTTGTACCTTGTAAGAAGAAGGAAAATAGTGTTTTATAGTTTTCAGGGGTTATATGAACACACTTGTGAATAATAGCACAAAAAAAAGAAGGGGAAGTTGCACTTTACCTCCCTAAACTAAACCCCCGTTTACACTTACCCCCTTAAACAATGCCCGTGTAACACTTTGCACCATACTGTCTATTTGGTAGTTAAGTTGGATGGAAGAACAAGTCACGTGACTCAGGTGACATTTTTCGTCCAACTTAATTGCCAAATAGACGGTAGGGTGCAAAGTATTACACGGGTATTAGTTTAGGGGGGTGATTTTGCATTCGAGGTAAGTGTAAATGAGGGTATAGTTTAGGGGGTAAAGTGTAATTTCCTTATATTTTTAAATTTTATTTATTGTAAGTTACACACAATTATCCATTTATTTTGAAATAAGAAGATCATATTTTATTGTAAGTTACACAACACTGAAAACTATTACAATAAATACGCGGGTATTAACTTGGGTAAAGTGTAATAGATTTTATTAGTAGATTTTATTGTAAGATTAGATTTTCCACAACACTGAAAATTGAACAACAATACTTAAACACTGCTACCAAACGGACCCTTAATATTTCCTAATAGAACTAGAACTCCTACTTTAACTTGTAAACCGAACCCTAATTGAATTGAACCAAAGCCAACACATAAATACCCATAAATAAGATAACGTTAATGAAATAAAACCCAAGGCCCACAACCAACAATTACAATATTACAAAAAATACCCATGACCCAAGGATAAGCAAATAAAACATAAATTAAAATACAAACAACCTAGGATAAAAAACAACACTAATTGTTTTGTTTTTCTGTTCTCTTTAACCACGATATGGTCGTGCTATCAAAAGTACATACGAAACTTCTTTTCCCCCTTGAAAGAATCTGAAGGCAAGTAGTTCAGAGCGTAGCAGTTGGCAGTTTTGGAAATTTTAGGCCTTAACAGTTAAAGAGTAGATTTTAATTCCTCCAATTAACTAATTTTCAGATGGTCTGAATCATTAATTATTCCATATGGCAAACAAAGTAGATGTTGCAAGCTAATCTGATTATAGTGCATTCTTTATGAGCTCAAACTCAATTGGAGAAACGTCTCCAAGAACAGGTTTATGAGTTAAGTATATTATGCAACCTTGCCTTTTGTTATGATGCTATACTGCTTTCAGTCATTCAGTGTGCAATATGTCTGAGTGCTAAGTTTCAATGTGGCAACTAGGTGACTGCTTATTTTTTAGCTGTTGTGGTCTTATGCATTACCTATCCATGACCCAATGTTAGGCAGTATTAGTTAGTTAGTTGATTGCCTATCTTCTGCTACCTGCCTCAGGCTTAGTACTAGGTTACAGGTGGTTTTCCTAACCGAGGTCAACTCTCTTTACTGGGAGACATTAGTTTACCCCTTACAATGTTATTGTTATTGTAGTAGTTAATATTTTATCTGAATACTCGTTACATTATGTCTAGGATGCCCTGGAATTCTTCCTACATTTTCTTGACCAAGTTGAACGAGCTAATGCGGGCAAACCTGAATTGGATCCTGCAAAGAGTTTCAAGTTTGGTGTTGAAGATCGAATCTTATGTTCGTCTGGAAAAGTTACTTACAATAGTAGGCTTGACTACATTCTTTCTTTAAATATCCCACTGCATGAGGCAACTAATAAACGTAAATTCCTTTAATCATTACTCGTTCAGATCACTCTTTCCGAAAATTATATCCTAATGATTTTATTGTTTGAGAATTCAGAAGAACTAGAAGAATTTCACAAATTCAAAGCAGAAAAAATTTCAGAAGGGAAGGAAGTGTAAGTTCACACGTGTTCAGCATCCTGATTTTACCCCTTTAGACTTCTTGCTTAGAATATCTAGTTCCTGCAGATCCAGTGATGAAATTGTACGTCCACGGGTGCCATTAGAAGCATGCCTTGCAAACTTTTCAGCTCCAGAGGAGATACATGACTTTTACAGCACTGCTTTGAAGGCTAAGACAACAGCAATCAAGTGAGCTTTGTTATCTTTTTCTGGTTTCAATTTTTCTTATTCTGAAAATATGTTATTTTTGGGTGCCATTCTCTCTCAGCTTTCTTAAGATAATTTTGAGGAGATGAGGGGAGAATGAGGCTCATAAGTGTTGCTACTCGCTGTAGAAAATGTGTATTATATAAAAAAAGTCAAGTGGGCTAGGATTTCTTGCTTGCCCACATGGGCAAGTTGGAAGGTGACTTGTTATCTATGTCATGGTCTTTTTAGGAAATAGTAGCCACTCTTGATTTTTCATGGTGTTAAGGAAGTGTTGTTAATAATAACCATATCCTGAGTATTAAAAGCTGGTTGATGCCATTAGATTGCTCAGAGTTTTATTTATATCTGGTTATTGCTGTTCATTCCCCTCATTTTTATCCTGCAGGACTACAGGCCTAACTTCGTTCCCTGATTACCTGGTGTTGCACATGCGTAAATTTGTCATGGAAGCGGGCTGGGTACCAAAAAAGCTTGGTATCTTTCTGTTCCCTACTTTTCTTACACAAGCCTTTTGGTTTTCTTAAAGCTTTCTAAACTAATATTATTGTTAATGCAATCTGTCCATTCAGATGTCTATATAGATGTTCCTGACATCATAGATATTAGTCACACACGCAGCAATGGTCTTCAACCTGGGGAGGAGCTATTACCAGAGGGTGGTATGAGATCTTTGTGGCATTTCCAAGTTTCTTTTAAATTTTTTCACTAAAATTATTTATTTATTTAAATTATACCTACATGTTTAAATTTTTTCATATGTATCCTCTTAACTTCATACTTATGTTTGTTCACACACACTCACACTCACTCACACTCACACAATGTCATGGTCTCTTTGCATATTGATGTATTTTTGTGAAACAAGCATCTATTTTATTGTTTTTGATGCGGGAGACACAAGAAAATTATTATTTAATATTATTTATGTTTGCAAGTCAATTGTATTTTTATGTTTTAGGTTCTAGTAGTTTATTAGGTTATTAGTATTTTAATTTGGAAGCAAGGTTATTTTTGTAGTAAGACAATTAGGGTTTTCTAACCAATTAGAACTAGAGTTTAGCAATCTTTTATAAGCAATCTATTTTACTCCTTGAGGGATAGTTGATATTTTGATGAATGAAAAAATGGCCGTTTGGTCTCTTTTGGTATGGTGCTGATTCCAGGTCTACCTTAGGTGCTGACTCCTAATGATTTTCCTGCTTGGTGCTAACTCCAAACAAGGCCTAGGTGCTGACTCCTAGGTCATATCCTTTTATTTTATTGTTGTTTCAGTTTTGTTCTGGTTGTCCTGCGTTAGTTTTACACTGGAGCAAATCATTTGAAGTAACACTTGCCAATGAGAGAGATAATTACAAGTTTCATACCCTCTTTTCTAGATGCATAATTCTTACTGCTTCTATCAAAATATAATCTGAGAAATGAGAGAAAAACAGCTTTGGTATTTTTGTAATTTATGTTTCTATGCTACTTCTTCAAGATAATATTTTCTCCCTTAATTATTAGCAAAAAAAATAATCTTTTCCCCTTTATGTTATTGTATCCTTTACTATTCTCTAGTTATGATTCCTCCCTGATTGATACTTCCATTTATTTTTCTAAGGATAAGCAACTAATCTAATTTTTTTAACAAAATTTTATTTCTCAAGATATGTACTATAAGTCGGTCCCATATGAATATATGATAAGTTGTTTTCCTTTGTTATGTTCACTTTTGTCTTCATCCAATTGTTTTTATATCTTTTTTCAATGGCTCTCTATTTTGGGGAAGGAAATATATGTTTTAAAAATTTACATTAAAAAAAAAAACTTTAGTTTAGATATATATTTTTAAAAGTCTGCAATCAGGCCAGAAATGCATAATTCTGAATGGCTCCCATAACTTAGTGTCAATTTGTATTTTGCATAGTTCACACGCTCTCTCTCCCCTCCCTTTGACTTTTGCATAATTCCAGGGCATAGGCTTATTGCCCAAAAACGTCATGAATAGCATACCATGTGTCAAGCATGGCTGCTAGATCTTCATGTCACTTTGCAGGGGCCGACCATCTTTTTTTTTTTTGATAGGTAATAGAAAGTTTTATTAAAAAAAAGTACATCTTGTTCACGATGATGAACAAACTGTGCTTGAAACAATTACAAACAAATCAAAAAGAAACAAGAGCTGATTGAAGGAAATAAAAAATGGAAACTCATTGCGTAAAACCCCAAATATGAGACCACTCAAACAAAGTTTCAATTAACAAAGACTTCAAAAGATCAACAGATCTCTCAACATCCTCAAAAGTGCGGGTATTTCGTTCCCTCCAAATTAGCCACATCAAACAGGCTGGTACCATATTCCAAGTAGTAGAAGAGTGTACCCCCAAATGATTCTTCCATGCAAAAAGAAGAGAGAAGCAACCATCCTTGGCATCACCCACTGAATTCCAAACATCAAAAAGACTTCCCTCTATAAGGCATGAGAGAACTTACAATACAGCAAAAGATGATCCACCGTTTCTCCATTGCAACGGCTCAGACTGCACCTATTAACCAGGGGCAGATTCCTTTTTACAAGGTTATCAATTGTGAGAATACTATCTTGAGCTGTTGTCCATAAAAAGAAAGACACTCTTTTAGGTACCTTGACACTCCAAATATACTTCCAAGGGAAAGGAATTGTAGGAGGGCTAGATAAGGAGTTATAGAAAGAGCGCACATCAAAACATTTCGGGGTTAACTTCCAAAGCAATTTATCAACCCCCTCACCCCTTAGCATTTTGGAATAAATATGCTCGAAAAAAGTAAACACTCTTTCGAACTCCCAATCATGAAAAGCATGGTGGAATTATATATTACAGCTCCTACTGCCACCTTCAGGTGCAATAGTAACCAACTCAGAAATCTATGCTTCTTTATCCATAGCACAAGAAAAGATTAGGGTAAAGATCCTTTAAGGGAATGTGCCCACTCCAAAGATCATACCAGAATCAAATACGAAAACCCTCTCTCGCCGCATTCACCACATGTCCAAAGAAACTCTCTACACCTTTCCTAATATTCTTCCACATTCCACACCCATGAGACCCTCTACCAACTCTAGTGCGCCAGCCCCCACTAGTCTCTCTATACTTGGTAGCTATAACCTGACGCCATAAATGATTGGTTTCACTCCCGAAACGTCATAACCATTTTCCAAGCAGGTCTTAGTTAAACAACCCAATCCTTCGAATTCCCAAACCACTTGCCTTTACCGGCCAACACACCTTATTCCAAGCAACTAGATATTTGAAAGCTTCCTCAGAACTCCGCCACTGGAAATTTCTCTGGATCCTTTCTAATCTAGCTGCCACAGTTTGAGGAATAGTAAACAAGTATAGAAACAGTTTGGAAGGCTTGAAAAGGTACTTTTCAGTAAAGTTAATCTTCCCCCTTTTGACAAATATAAATGTTTCCAACCTGATAGCTCTTCTCCATTTTTTCTATCATTTGTCATTTATATCACATTGTCTATAGAATACAAACCTAACACCTAATGGTCATGAATTCGCTTTGCTCCTTTACTCATTATTGACCAATCCTTGATTTTGAGGGAAATGGATGAGTGCTTGGTGCAGGACAATCAAGAGAAAATAAAAGAAACAAGAAAATTAAAAGATAAACCTAAGAATTAGCACTTAGGGTTGCTTGGAATCAGCACCAAGCAAAACTTAGGCGTCAGCACCTAAGGTGTTCGGAATCAACACCCAACTATTGGAAAATCCCCAATCTGAACTTCTTCATTAATCAATCATCTATTCTAAAATACAAATAATTTAGGAGCTTATATAGAACTAGATCTTCCAGGAAATAAAGAGATAAAAGATAAGAACTAAGAAAAACTAATCCTAATTGAGCTCAAATACTAATCCCTATCTAATCTCAAATCTAATCCCTATCAAAATAAAAGTCTACAATTATCCAATTTCCTATAAGATAATTACAAAAATCTGAAAATATAAAATCTAAAATAATTTTGGTTTTATTCCTGCATCAGTGTTGTTAGAGATTTGTATTTTATTTGGGGATTTTTTTTAGATGTGCTTTGACTTGCTTGCACTGACAATTTGTATTAAGTATTATTCTTGGCTTTTTATTTTTAATTATTTATTTTTAATGAATTAACAGTTCCTGGGGATGAGGTAGAATCAAATAAGCCCTTGCCAAATGAAGATATTGTTTCCCAGCTTGTCTCAATGGGATTCAACCATCATCATTGTGAGAAAGCTGCAATAAGGACCTCAAATGCTGGCGTGGAAGAGGCAATGAATTGGTTACTTTCACACATGGAAGATCCAGGTATTTCAAATGTCAATCTTAAAAAGAAGGATAGGGAAACATGCACTGTTATTTCACATGATCCAGCTTTGGAGAATTGTGACATTAATTGTTTTAGTCATATTATACTGCAGTAAATGATATTGAAGTGCTTTTTTACTTTTCCAGATATTGATGTTCCAATTTCCCAAGAGGCACAAGGTGCTGACACTTTGTCAAGTGTTGACCAATCGAAAGTTGATACTTTAATTTCATTTGGTTTTCAAGAAGAAATTGCTAGGAAAGCACTGAAGGCCTCGGTGAGTATTTTGTAGCTTTCTTTCTCTCTCAGAGAAAAGGATTACTACATATGACTACTAGGTTTCAAATACTGAACTTTTGTATCTGATTTTGGGGTTGCATCCAAACTTTTTTTAGGGTGGTGACATTGAGAAAGCAACAGATTGGATTTTTAGCAATCCTGAAGCTTCTGTTTCATCTGATATGGATGCTACCACATCAAACACTACACCTACTCCTATCGATGCTGGGCTTCCTGATGGAGGAGGAAGTGAGTTCTCCTAATACTTCATAAGTTTATTGTTTCTAAAAGTTGTTCCAGCCTAGAAGGCATGGATACTTCAAACTAGCAGCTGTGTCGTTATTGGACATGGAACTGATATGGTTACTCAGCTGGATGCTTTTATAATTTTTTAACTTTGTCTCGCACTCTTACTCACTTTCTCTCTATCAAAGTAATTGCTTTTTAATTGGTTTTATTACTTAGGCATATTTTATGCCTTCTAGCATTTGTCGTTTAGCTTTTGAATTAAAAATTAACCTTATATGTTCTTAATTATATTTTAATTAAAGTATGCCTTGCATATCTTATCTTAAATTTTCAAGAATTGATTTATCACCATGTCTATTTGGTGTTGTACAAGTATCTTGTTCCTGTATCCGTATTTGTGCTTTCCATTACTGGCTCATTGGACTTTTTCTGTGGTACAAGTGCAGCATGTTTTTGTGGTTGCTTTTACTTCCCAGCTATGAGAGAATTTTCTTCTTGCTGTAAACTATTGTTGCATTCCTATTAGCTGCTTCCTTTTTCAAAGTTTAATGTGGTACAGGCGTACAGCATAGTGTGAACTTAATCTGAATAAGTAGTGTAGTAGTGCGTTTTTTAATTAAAATAATCGGCTTATTTGGTTTATCTTGGTTTCAATCTTGATATGTACCTGCTAACCATAGGGTCTAGGCTGTTATGTACTATATAATAATGCTTATGATTATTGCTTTTCAATTTGCTTAGATTTAATTGTATTTGCTGCATGTTTGCTCATAGGTTTTGTTTTGATAAATTATTTCAAAACATATCCAAATAAAAGCAACACATAAGTAGACTTGATTGAAATTACAGCTGTTATTGTGGTTGATCGTCAGTAACTAGACATTTTCCTTGATTGCAGTACAGATTCCAATTAATTATATATCTGTTTGTTATTTGTTAGTGACTGTTAAGACTTATTTTTCCTTTTTCCCTTTTTCCTATTTTGGCCTGGCTACTGTTAAAACAATGATTCATAAATATGACTTTTCTTGTACTTCTGCAACGTGTATTGATTAAATTGTTGTGACTTGCCTTTTGCAGGATACAGACTTATAGGGATAGTAAGCCACATTGGAACCTCGACTCAATGTGGTCACTATGTCGCTCACATCTTTAAAGATGGTAGATGGGTTATTTTCAATGATGACAAGGTCGGGGCATCCGTTAATCCTCCCAAAGACATGGGATATTTATATTTCTTTGAAAGGCTTAACAGTTAAGAGACAGAGGAGGGATAGGAAACACCAAATCAGCATAACATAGGTACCATGTGATCTCAATCTTAGCAAACAGCAAACCATGTTCTTGTTTGTAGGTGGCCTAGAGCTGTGTATTTGAGGATATACTGGATTTTTTTTTAAAACATTTTGATGTTCCATTTTACTTGTTTCGGCCAAAGAAAATTTGAACTAATGATCTGCATGTTTTGTCAATATATTTGTTGTTGTAGTAGCGTAGAGTACTAGTAATTGATCAAGAATTAGTTCTCTCACATGGGAGTTTGGATGCTATCGGCAGCCATTAGTGCAGTAATCAAATCTATTAGGTTTGGCACTGTTGAACTATTTGCTTCTTTAGTTACTCAAGACTGGTTGTTTACAACATTTTCTCAACAAATTCAAAGTGGAAGATTATTATTGGCTGTTACGGGTGAGCAAAAAAATAATTTGAATTATGGATTTAAATTAGAACCAATAAAAACTTAACACCAAAGATTTGTTTTGAAAACATTGTGGATGTAACACTTCTCTCTCTCTCTCTCTCGCTATATATATATATATATATAATATGATCTTGTTAAAGCAAAAAATGATCCACAACAACTCACTTGAGCGAGATCGGATTGGAATCTTAAATCCGTAATAGGTTTTCCTGACAAAATGAATACTAAGAGGTGCGTGGGGAGGGAAGGTCAAAGAGGGTTGGAGAGGCGAGGCTGAAATAGACTCGGTGAAGTGGTGTTAGGTAGAGACTAATGACGAGAAAGATTTTCCTAAATTTGTTATCTGAGTTGTCTTATATAACTATTTTGTTTTGATTAGTGATAAATTTATAGTTTTATTGTCCCTCACTTATTTTTAGCTTTTGATATTGGTTGTATATGTATGAAGCCATGAAGGTTTCTTATTGTTCAATCCTTGAGTTGAGTTTTGCTTGTTTAGCTATTCAAATTGAGTTGCCATGTCAAAAGGATAAAAATGTTTTTTTTTTTCTTTTTTTCAATTAGTAGCTGAAGAAGTAACTTTTGCAGAATCAGAATAAAGAAAAAAAAAATTATAATCTTGATTTAATTTCTATTTTTTATTAAGAACAAATAAAAACTAAATTTGTGGGCTTTTTTGTGAGCTCTGCTCTGGCGTGAGCTCCTCTCTACCACTTTTTGTGGGCCTTTTGCCGGCCTTTGTGGCAGTTTTAGCTTTTTCATTTGCTAGTCTTGAGTTGGTTCAATGTGGTTGTATCTCCTCTGCCAACTTAACCGTTTCATTTGCAAGTCTCGAGTTGGTTCTATGTGGTTGTAACTCCGATGGTTGGCGGTTTGGCCCCCCCTCAAATGCCCCTAGGATTCTTTGGAGTTTTGGTGAAATGGGTTTGGGTTAAAAGGGAGTATTTGGTGGAGATGTTGGGGTGAGTTGGATAGTTGGAGAGAGAGAGAGAGAGAGAGGAGGTGAGGGAGGAGAGAGCAAAGTGAGAGAGAAGTTGTTGCCTCAGAGAGTGTGTATAAGATTTAAAAAAAAAAAAAAAAAAAACAGAAAATCAAATGAATGTGCTCTGATATTCTCTTTGTAGATATTAGTGTAGCAAGTAGCAACATGTATTGTTTGCTACAGTAATTGAATGGCAGATGTAGTGACTAGTGGGTCTTAAAATTTGTTTGCTACAGGGTAATTTTGCATTACCCAGTAGGGATGCTCTTACACGCCATCTTTTTACCGTCCTTTTACCACCTTACTAATTGTGATATTTCCCCCTTATATTTTTAATTAACATTTTGTTAATAAAAAATTTTCAAAATTTGAAAATTTTTAATGCTTTTAGAGTATTTACATCAACTTCTTTAAATTTTTAGTTAAACTAATTAAAAAAAACTCAACTTTTTCTAGTTTAGCTATCTATATATTTTATGTACACACATCAAACTCAATAATTTATTTCTAACTTCATTTAAATATTTATATTTTTCTCTCTCCTCTTGGCATGTACCAGTATGGAAATATACCACCATCACCACGGCACCATATACATCAAATCCATGACACAACCATGTACAACACCACCATCGTATCACCATCAGAAACCCAACAAAACTCACATTAAGAACCCCATCACAATCACAAAATCCACAGAAAAAACTCCATAAGAAAACTGAATAAACCCAAACCCAACCACCATACTACCCCACGGCACCACCATAACACCACCATAAGAAACCCAACAAAACCCACATAAAAAAAGCGCCATCACAATCACAAAAACCCACATAAAAATTCCCATAAAAACCAGACAAACCCAAACCCAATCACCACGGCACCACCACCACGGCACCACCATGACACCACCATTAGAAACCCAACAAAACCCACATCAGCTGAGTCTCCATTTAACGCTGGAAGCCTCAACATCGTTACTCTCTGATCTTAGAGCACCACTGATAGTTGTAACCCAGCAGATCTACTTTGATCTATTTTGATATATGGGTTGCTATGAGAGGGAGAGCACAGAAGACTAGGGGAGAGAGAGAGAGGTATATCAATTGGTATTTTGACTTGATGATAAAAAATAATTATTATGGCGTGGACGCCATTGGTTAATTCTCTTGATTCTATATTTAAAAAAAAAAAAAAATATATATATATATATATATATATATTATTTTAGCAATTGGGCTGAAAATATTGATATAATAATTTTCTTTTGACAAAAAACGTTTCTATTAAGAAAGCTACTTTATAAAGAAGCACAAGTATTGATATAATATTGCCTAAAACATTGAAACTGAATGGTGTTAATGTTTGTTTTCAGCCTTGCCCTAGTAAGAATGAGGTGTTGTGTTTATTTGGGAATAACTTATGTAGGGTCCAAATTTGTAGCCTAGGCCCAAAAGGTTTGAACTATGAGCTCAACGAACCCGGAACAATGAATTTGTAGAGAATGGGTGGTAAAGCTAGGCTAATCATACATCTAACAATAGTAAGTTGACATAAGAACACACTTGAAAGGTGAAAATAACTCAAGTCCGAAGAGGACTGTTCTTCATTCAAAGGTAGATCCGGTTCTTAAAATTCCTTCTTTTTTTTACAGATCTTTTTCCTTTCTCCCCCCCTTCTTCAGAGGCTTCTTACATTTATATACTCCTTTTTTCCTTCATCATCACCGTCCACTTGTTCTTCATTTAAGCTTTCACTTGAGTACATGTCATA
The DNA here is from genome assembly GCA_023736055.1 of Quercus glauca. NCBI lineage: Eukaryota > Viridiplantae > Streptophyta > Magnoliopsida > Fagales > Fagaceae > Quercus > Quercus glauca. Next base: position 51,753,074 of record CM043322.1, on the reverse strand, counting down.
TCAGATATCTGCTTCAGGCCTACGTGAGTGGTGGTAGCTGAGGCTGCACTGTTCAGGGGTCTTCTCCACATAAATGCGGTCAGGAAAGCTGCTGCAGGGTATTACATGCGGTGGCAGCAGCTTTTCCTTCTAGATATTTCTCTGCTCTTGTCATCTCTAGGCATGCCCAAAGCTTGTCCTTGTTGTGGAAGTAGTGGGGAGGATCATTCGGACCTTCAGGATATTTGTTTGATCGGGTCCCTTTGCAGTCCGAGGATGATGACGTCTTCGGACCGAGAGGGTTTTCTTCGGACCGCTCCTATTGCTCACTTCAAGTTACATTTCTTCTTCCAGGACTCATTCCTAACCCCATTTTTCTCTTCGGACACATAGTGAGATTCGAATTGGGCCCTAGGCCCACTGCGTGGCGTTGGGCTTTTACACCCACAACTTATTTAATTTTTTGCTAAATTTGTTTTTGTTGAAAGTGTGATAAAGTATACTTGTACTTTGAAAAATTTGAGAACTGGGTTGATTGGAAAGGAAAATGGTATGAAAATCACTTGCCAAACAATGACTGTGTACCTGACATGGGAAAAAGGCAACTCGTGAATTTGCTTTTGTTTGGTGCTATATCTCTGCTGTACCGCTGGTATGTTAATTCCTTCTATGCCTTCAGGAGGTGTACTATGGGAGCCATCTGTGTTGAGCTTCCACCAGCCTTGGATCAGCTTCTCCCATCTAATCCTCTTCAAAACATTCCGGGTCAGCAACCTTGGAGAGGAAAAGGCAATGAAAAAATTCTACAGCTTGGTTTGCAATCACCAAATCTAGCTTCGGGTTCCTGCTTTTGCCATTGAAGACCACATTGTTTCTACTCTTCCAGACATTCCACACAGCTGTAGAATGTATTAATATTTTTTCTTTTTCTTTTTTACGTACTGCATACAATTATATGTTATATGTAGTTGAATAAAAAAAATTATAAACATAATTCAAGATTCAAATGAAGTGTGTCATTTAATTGATTTCATTTACAGCTAGTACAATATTACAAACTCTGTCCTACACACGTGTGATCAAACCCAATCTTACTGTAATTGTAAGCCAAACCATGGAATGGGATAAAGTAAGGTAATCTAGGTTAAAAAAATATGAATCTTAAACGTCCAACTTGGCCACGAAGGTTTTGACTTCCAATGCAACTATACCATTATGCCTATCCTCGCAGGCCACAGCTAGCACCTTATCAAGTTGTGAGGTGTGACAACAAGCATGGTTCATTTTGTATAATGTTGTGCCACATTTAGTAGCATCCTTATCCCCTTCGTAAGCAATGATACTGTAACATTTCAAACCTTTTATGTATTTGGATTAGTTTTTATTTATTTATTTACTTTTGAAAAATTTTGCTAAAAATAGGTAGAAGTTCGGTTTATTTTTTTTGGGGGGGGGGGGGGGGGGTGAAATCAAATATGTATGTTGACAGGAAGTGCATGACATGATCACATACTGTTGTTCATTAATCAATCTTTTATCCCAAGGAAGAAAAAACAAAGATCGATAAAGCATAATATAAATTTGGAATTATTCAAGACAACATATCCATTTAAAGAATAAAGGGGAAGACCTAAACAAAGCCATCCTGTCCTCAATTTTCTTGTCACACCTTCTTGAAGCAAATGAAGTGTTGATGATAACAATTTTAAGAACGAACAACTATGAACAAGTAGAAAATATCGTGCAAAGGGTAGGAGCTTGTGGTCAATCAAAGTGCTTCAGAATTGCACATGGGATGGCATAAAATCCTAAATCTAAGATAGGCAAATGTGATAAAGTAAGTGAGGACTTGAGACCTGAAGAGCATTGTGGTTTGAAGTTGAAAGTAGAGTAACGACTAGTTCTGTCCAATAGTAACTTGATGCTAAGGTCAAAACGGTGTCGTGTGACTTAAGTGAGACTAAGTTTAAGTGCAGTTGAAGAAACATCACCATTTCTAAGTAACAGGAACGATACTGTTTTGATCTTCTTCTATTCTAGTTCCCAAGACTTACTCTGTTCTCCACAATTGCTCAAAGCTTAATAACAGAGCCCAGATGATAACTGTCCTCCCTTAAAATCCGGAAGTGGTTGCAGAGCTGTTAGGATTCAGTTATGATAGGACCTTCTAGAAGGTTCTAGATTGTATCTATTCGTTTGTGCTATGTAAGTAGTGATCTGTGTAATGTATTTTCTTGAGCTTGTAAAAACACTTATTCTGATTCATTGTTCAATATAGTTCTCTCTTCTCTTCTTTCTCTCTACACCTTTTCTGTTATAGTTTTCACCATTGTTGTTCACCATCGTTGTCCATTGCAAGCTCAAATTCTTACAAAATGGAGTGTCCACAATTTGCTTGTTACACCGTCTTCAAGAAAATGGAGTGTTGATAACAATTTTAAGAAAGAAGAATTACCTTGAACAAGTAGAAAATATCGAGCAAATGGTAGGTTCGGTTTGAGCTTTTGGTTAATCAAAGTGCCTCAAAATTGCACATGGGGATGACATAAAATCCTAAATTGCAGTCCGGCAGCAATGCCTTTCATAAAATTTGGGAAAAATTATATTTTATCACTCTATACTATGCCTCATATTACACTTTATACCCTAAACTTTTTAAATGCACGTTTTGTACCTTAAACTATGTCATTGTGACATTTTGCACCCCAATGTTAAGTTTATTGTTAGCTTGGACTAAAATTCTAAGTTTAGGGTGTAGAGTATAATCAGGAGTATAATTTAGGGTGGTAAAATGTATTTTTTCCTTTGTTTTTAAGGAATTGAGAAGAGGGGCAATTAGGTTGTATCATGTGATGCCATATTTTTTCATCCAAGTTAATAGCAAGCTTAATATCGGGGTGCAAAGTGTAACAAATGTCATAATTTAAGGTACAAAACATGCTTTCAAAAGGTTTAGAGTGTAAAGTGTAATTAAGAGTATAGTTTAGGGTAGTAAAATGCGATTTTTCCTAAAATTTGAGGTAGGGGATGGCAAGAATATTTTCCTATGGCATGATTGGTGGCATCCACTGGTCACTCTATCATAGGTTTCATTGTCCCAAATTCTTACACTCTCCTGCACATATGAGCCTAAACTCCTCCTTAATAAGTGAGGCTGAACATGTGAGGTTTTTACATTTTAAATGGAAGGTAGAGTTGAGACAAGAATCGAATTCAGGGTCTTCTCTTTTGATATAATGTTAAATTATCAATTGTTCCAAATGTTTAAACTATTAGAAAATAATGAATTTAATCATCTATATATAATATAAAAGCGAAACGTTTGACTTTTCGTTGATTACTCCTCATTGCACTATGTGGTTACATATATTACAACCATGTTTACATTTAAAAACACTAAAACATTGTGCCTTTTCGACCATTGGTGTTCAGTTGTGTCTCTCTTGGGAAATAGTTATAGAATTTATTTTTTTTTTTTTTAAAAAATTCCTTTAAAATCATGACAAATCAACAAATAAGCATTTTTTTTTTAAAAAAAAAAAAGAAAAAGAAAAAAGAAACAACCAACAAATAGGCCAAATCAATTATTTTTTAACCTAACCTTCACACACGTTCACCAAAAATTTACTTTATCTTAAAAAAAAAAGAAAAAGTTTAGTTGTAAAATTTGTTATAACTTATGACTACAATTTTACTCAATATCTTTTTATTGAAGGTGAAATTTGACAAATCCTTTAAAGGATTATATTTTCTTCTTATATCCTCCATGCTTGCAAAATTTCTAGAAAATTAAAGATCAATAACTATGTCATCAATAAATTGTTTAAATTGCAAGTTTTTGTAGTTTAAAATTATGTATAAAATATAATTTTATAAATCTTAAAGTAAACAATATTAGATTGGTACAAAATTTGACATGTGTAAAGAACATACAATTCAATAGTTAGATTTTAAAATATGCAGTAATGTTAATAATATTGTATAAGGTTGTAGTCTTAGGCTATAAGCAATTTTGTATCTAAACTTTATCCTTAAAAAAAACCCACACCGTTTTAGTGGTAACCACTTTATCTACCTCTTTGTGTATTGTTAATTTTTCTTCAATTGATTATAATAAAAAAATAAAAAAAAACTTCTCTTCAATTATTTTCCGTTCTGTTATGCCGCTTTTCCCTACTCAATTCCTTCTTCTGTATTATCATTCCGAAATGTCCCCACCTCCACCTTTTTTCCATTCCCAACAGTCCGCCAATAATGGCATTTACAAGTTTCTGGTATTAGTTGTCTGTTCAGCAAGCCACAAAAACGACAGCTGGGGCAGATGAAGTTTTAGGGGTGAGACGGCTTTGTTGGGAGATGATATGGCATTTTCGCCTAGCGTGTGTTTGGATTGAGATTATAAATGAAAATTATATTACTATTTAACTTATTTTTGCTACTATTTATGAGTTCTACTGTACATTTTTAGTACTATTCATAGATATACTGTATTATTTCAATTAGCTTTTACATTTATTTACAATACTTTTAGCAATAATTTTTCAGTTTCAGCAAAATAAGCGATATCCAAACACACTCTTAGTGGGTATTGGCCAGAATCATTGGGGCATTGGGAGACAATATGGTGTGTTGGGCTTTGCCTTTTATTTTGCTATTCCTTGCTCTGCTTTGCTTTTTTTTTTAAAAAAAAAAAAAAAAATTTAATCAGTCTTATTTTTTTAGCTTTTTTTTTGCTTTGCTTTTGGATATGGGTCCACGTTAGAGAGAGAGATTGTTGAGGATGATTACAATTGCTCTGTATTAATTCTGATATTAAGTTTGTCTCATAATTTTAATTATGAATATGCATTGGTTGAGAAAGCATATGGACATGATGGTGAACTGTTTTGGCAGATATCACTATATCCTTTATGTTTCTTATATCACACTGATTGTATTGGCAAAAATCAATAATAGTTGGGTGTTAGGTTTCATCAATTTCATCTTGAGTTTGACCTTAAGTAGATGTGGGTATGTGTCATATGCAAAAAAGCATCTCATGGGTTTCTGAGTGCAATTTGTGATATTAAGATGAAATGGTGCAATCTTTCATCAATTCACAAGTAAAGCCACTTAACAAATTTTAAGCATCTCATGGGTTTTTGAGTGCAATTTGTGATATTAAGATGAAATGGTGCAGTCTTTCATCAATTCACAAGTAAAGCCACTTAACAAATTTTAAGGAATAAAAAATAATGCAGTCCTACAATTTTTTTTTTTTTTTTTTTAAAGACCCTTCTATTGAACCTTCAGTTATACCAAAAAAAAAAAAATCTACTCATCATTTTACCTACTTCACATATTGACCTTATTCAAAATCACTCAAAAATAGAGGTTAGCGACTCTTATATGTTTCATTCACTTTGTTCTATGTTGTTTTAGATTTTATTTCATTTTAATTTAGTAGATTCTGAAATTGACATGCAATATATAGTATATTATTCATATCATCTCCTATTTAAAAGCATTTTATGCATTGAGTTCAAATAAAATGATATTTTCTTCAAAACTCATAATGTAGCTTTCTCCATGCACGCACGGATTAGCGACTAGTTTAACCAAAATTCAAACAATTAGATTTGGTCACCTGCTCGATCAGAGGACTTAGTAGTTATTCAGAGCCAGCTGCACCCCATCCACTTAGTTGAAGAGGATAAACCAATCTGGTGATCGAGCACTTAGTGCACCCCATCCACTTAGCTGAAGAGGATAAACCAATCTGGTGTATAAGTGGCTCAGAGCTGTTTCCTATTACAGAGACCTGGGAAGCCATCAGAACAAAGCAACCTAAGGTTGAATAGTGGAATTTAGTTAGGTCTCTACAGAAATTCCTTGGCATGCCTTTATTTTGTGGCTGGCCAACAAAAATAGGCTGCCCACCGGAGATATACTACTAGAATCGGGTTTTAAGGTTGATGCACTGTGTATTTTTTGACAGTAAATTGAAAGCAAGAATTATATTTTCTTTTAGTGTGGTTTCTCTGCCAAAATATTGAAAGTTCTTATGAATAAGTCCTTGATTAATAACCCTGAAATAGAATGGGACAGATTGGTGGTCTGGAGCTTGCAGAATTCGAGAGGAAAGGATATCAGTGATGTGATCTGCAGGCTGGTTTGGGGAGCAGCTGTAAATAAAATATGGCGTCAAAGAAATGCAAGAATTTTTGGAGGCAAAATCCTAAATGGAGCCTAATAGAGGATGTTTCTAGCAGATAAGGTCAAGAATTGTAACAAGAGGAAAATTTAAGATCCCCCAAAGAATAGACTGATATGCTTGAACTGAGGATTCCCTCTGTGAGAAATTAAAGCCTGTGTCTTATATTTTGTTTTGGTATTGTTGAACTATTTTGCAGTGTCAAGTGCACAGAGTTGCTAGTAGTTTGGGAGGTTGTGCTCTGTTAGTTGCTTTTTTGGCTTTTCTTATATGTGTCGCAGATTTGTTCTGCTTTGGGCTGTATTTTGTTCTTTCGGTGAGTTGTAGTTTTGATTGATGTGTATCCTTCTCTTGTGATTTAATGAAAGTGATCTTATTCATTCCACCAAAAAAAAAAAAAAAAAAAAAATCATGCAAATGGGGAAAACAAGATTAACAACTACTGAAGAAAGTGCAACTTTCAATAGTAACCACAACCATAATGAATAGGTCAATCATCAGAACAATCTACTCATTTCAAGAAATTAAGAGCAGAAGTCATTATAAACATTGAACTCAAAATGAACCTCCATAACCACTCAGCAAAATTCAGGATCATTCATGCATAAAAAAACATTAAGTTAAAATTGCAGCTATATCAAAAGGGACAAGAATGTACAGTACCACTATATTTCAATTCCTTTTTTTCTTTTTCTTTTCTGTTTTTTTTTTTTTTTTTCAAAAAATGATTATTCTTTTACAATGAGAGGCATAAGTTACTGCAACAAGTAAAAAATTATAGTAAAAAAGTAAAAGGGGGAAAAAAAGAGAGCAAAACAACAAGCTCCTAGTGATATTACCAAAATTGCGAGATAATCAGTTATCTTCAGGACTTCAATCTGTACCTCTTTTTATTTTTTTTTTCAATCAGTGCCAAACAAGATATTAATATAAATATACAAGATAAACAGGTCGGCACCTTTTAGGGGGCCATGAGTCCTTCAATAGTGTAGATGAGAGAGTCCACCCAGTCAACTCGAAACAGTAACGTCTGCAATGTGTGCATCACATCATATTCTGGATCGAGCTTCCGCTGCCACCCCTAAAGGAAGGAGGTAGAAGAGCAACAAAAATTTAAAAATAATTAAAACCAAGGTTTCCTTAAACTGTCTACAGAAACATATACCATTCAAGGTCACAGCAATACTTATGTAAACCATTACAAATACTAAAAGAATAATATTTCAAATATGATGTTAGCCTATGGTATTTTCCTTGCCTCCAGGGCTGACATAAGAAGCATTGATACGTCAATGTGTTAATGACCAAAAAGAGAAAAACAAATAAAAAGAAGAAAGAAAGAAGAAGGACACTGGCACGGGGAGGTTAGGGATGTGTCACTGTAAAATTATTGAAGCAAATAAGTACACAGCGAGGCATCTTAAGTTATGGGGCAACTTTTCCCCTTCCCCTTCCTTGGAACCACTGCCACCCACACCCCAACTCTTCCTGCGTCCGGAGGAAAAAAAAGAAAAGAAAAAAAGAAGAAAAAGAAAATGGATTGTTGGACCATGCCTGCAATAGCCTTCTCCAATTATGCTTAAATGATTCTTTTGCTTGATATCTAATGAAATTGCTGAGCACACAAATATTTAATTATAAAATGCCTGGATCAAATATTGATTACAGTTTGAAAGATTATTCAAAGGGAAACCCCTAAAAGAAAGAAGGGAGAGCTATACAGCTACCATCTAAAGCTCAAAGTATCTACAAAATCCAAGAAATATGAAGCAGTACAGGGCCTTGCAGCTTGATACACTCATAAAGAGATCCCAAGAATTCAGACTTCATCTAGATTACCAAGCCTTTCCTTCAAAGATACATGCATTCCTTTCTCCCCATATACTCCACATTAGACGACAGAATGGCCCCCCATATTTTAGGCTGCTATTCTTTTTTTTTTTTTTTTGGTTTGCCAAAGGTCTTCTTCCAACTAATTGGTAATTCAGACACTGACTTTGGCATTACCTAACTCACTCACAGTAGACAAAACAAAAATGTCTAGAACTCAGGCTGCCCCCTCAATGAAGAAAGGATGATCTATGGACTCTCTTGTCATATTTGTTCATACAACACCCATCATATTCTTCTTTTTCAAATTATCCATTGTTAGAATTTTACCCTTCACTGTAGTCCAAACAAAGAAAGCAACATGGGGTGAAGCTCTAACATGCCAAAGGGTTCTCCAAGGAAGAAATTTATCACCCCCTTCCCCAGCACTTTGTACAATTAGTTACTCTAAAACCCTAGTTTCTAGAACTAGACCAGACCATCTTATCCTCTTGAACTTGTTGCACCTTAGCTGCATACATCTCCAAAAAAAGAATCCATTTACTCTAACTACCACTCCTGAACAGCTCGAATAAATGAAGGGTTTCATTGAATAACACCATTTGTGATCTCTAAATAATCCTCCATTGTTGACTCTTTGTTTCTTGCAATTTGGAATAGCTTTGAGGAGCTGTTCTTGAAACTATCTAATAAAATATTGCTCGTCCCAAAAGTTTAAGCTGCTAGAAAAGAATGAATCTAACCATTTAATTATTATTCTAAAACCTCCCCTCACTTGTGAGCCCATAATGAGTGAAGCCCAACATGTGGGATTGTAACTTTCAAATGGGAGGTAGACTGGAAACAATGAACATAGGACTACTTACTTTGATACCATGACAAATTACCATTTGTCCCCAAAACATAAACTGTTAGGAAATAATGAGTTTAATAATACCATCCTTTCCACACCAACGATCATACAAAAAGTGAATCCAAGTACCATTTCCCATCTTGAAACTGATAAAATTCTCAAATTTAACCCAGCCTTGGCATATAAATTTCCATAAGCAAACACCATATGGACCCCTCACACTTTCCATGCACCACCAAAGAGATCCTCTACCTAATCTCTATCACTCCTCGCCAAAGAGCATCCCTCTCCACCACAGAACACACCACAACAATTTATCTAGAAGAGCTTGGTTGAAAATCACAACTTTATAACCCCCCAAAACTTCCAAGCTCTATGGGCCAGCAAGTATAATTTGTTAATGAGATGAAATATAATTCTTCCCCCATTCCGCCCCATAGCAAAACCCTTCGAATTTTTTTCTCATTCTCCTTGCTATCCCCAACAAGAAGTGGAAAACTAGACATAAAATGAGTGGAGGGTTAGAAAGTGTACTCTTTAATAGGTGAGTCATCCATCTTTGATAAATGGAATTTCTTCCAACTTGCTAATCTTTTTTCTATCCTCTCATTTATGCCACCCCAAAAAGATTTCGTCATAGAACTGAGTTTTTCTTAAAATGAGCTCCTATAACTAGATCAAACTCGGGAGGGAAAATTCCAAAACTGAGTACTAAAAGTCAAAAGATTAGGAAAAAAAAAAATCAAAGCTTAAATGTAGGTGTGTGTGTGTGTGTGTGTATAACTTGTTTGATGGGTAAGTTACAAACACACCCAATGGGTCTTGAACCCATGACCTCACCCTCCCCTTAGAACATTTAAAGTGCCAGTTGGGCTACAACTCATTAGCTTTCTTATTAAATAAAGAACTAGTGTTTGCCAAAACTAATAGTTAAATGAATAATCCTTTTTCCCCTATTGGTAAGTGACACATGCAACTGATAGTTGTTGAACCCACAACTTCACATTCACCTGAATTCTTGGACAAATGCATAGAAGGAAGGAAGGAAGGAAGGAAGGGGGGGGGGGGGGTCTTTGTGCTCTAGCTTACTGGCTATTTACAATAAAACATTACGCACAATCACCACAATTTCAATGAAGATGTTAATAGAATATTATCCCAAATCAGAATGTGGCACCTGAGAGAACCAATGGACTAAGGGATAGGGAAGGACAGTAGAGTCGGCAAGCTCTCTCTGTTTTTAAAGAAACTTAGTTCACCTTAGCCTTTTTTTTGCTAAGAGACAATACAAAGTAACAATAATTGTTCCAGTGACACACCAACTATGCTTTGAAAGTGGATTATAGGAATTATAAAAAAATTAAATGTAGTTGCCGTGTCACTCCTAAGCCTTAACCTATCGGGAAAGGAAAAAAAACTATATAACAAAATTGTTGTTATGGAGGATGACATTTTATGTTAGAAATAATAAATGGGTATGAATATAATAAAAGAAATAACAAAGAAGTGACGTAGGACAAACTGGAGAATATGTATTCGTGTACTCATGGAGAGTTAAGGTTTAGGAGGATCTGTGGATTTTGGGGTTTCAAAATTAAAACATTTTAGAAGAGTTAGGGTTCAAGAATGAATATGAGCTCACTGAAAAAGGGAAAATTTGATTAGGGTTGAAAATAGGGAAACAAGAAACAGAAATAGAATTTATCCATGATTTCTGAAGATTGTGCATGAATAGTCTGAGTGAGAGGTGCGTGTGAAGAGTACACACGTGAACAATATCTATGAACGGTACCCGTGAACAATACTGCACAAAAGAAAGAATAGAGTGAAGAGAAAGTGGCAAAAGAACACTCAGGCCAATGTGCCTCAATCAATGTTGGAAAAAACGTTGAGTGCACTTAAGCGCATAGGTCTCTTGGAGCTTAGACGCAAAGGGCAAGCGTGCACCTGATTGAAGTAAAACAAACAGTTTTCAAATATAATATCATACATATATGTGTGTTTGTGTAGCTGTATAATAAGAAATAATAACTCAAAATTTGCATATTTTACCTAGTAGGTAAGTGCAATTGTATGATGTTTGTAAGTTCAAATTTTACCTAAGTTATTTCAATTCTTAAAATTGTTATATAGTCAATTGAAAATAATTATCAATGGTCAATATCATAATGATCTAGTCATAGTAAGTTTAAAAATAATACTTTGTATAATTATCTTGTGCTTTATCATGATAGTTATGATCAAATGATGTATATGGTTCAATCAACATATATCTAAAGCCAAAGACCAAAAAGCAAAAGAATTGTAAATTACTCTTGTTCATATCTTATGACATATAAATAAAAAATTTGTGTGCATAATACAACACCCTAAGGGTAGTAGTTGTGTGGTAAATCATTGATCCATGTCATTTTTCTAAAGATCAAGCAATTAATTTTGATAATCCATATCTCTTTTAGCAAAAAAATAAAAAAGTGTGCCTAGGTGTGCTTTGTGCTTCTTCAAAAAGCTCCAAAAAAGCGTGCTTCAATAAATAATTTTTTGGCCTAGCAAAGTGTTGAGAGCTTGGGGCTTCAAGCTTTGAGCTTAAGAGCGCGCTTTTAACAACACTAGCCTCAATACTCAAAACACCCAATATTTTATTGATCATCTCTAAGTTGTTTGAGTATAATAACATACTTATATTAGATCCTAAAACTAGGACCTCTACTTTGACAAGTAAACCAGAGCCTACACATAAAAGCCCTCAAACTACATAAGACTCCAATTATTAATAAAAGAACCCGAGGCCCACAACTATGCCCATACCCAACAATTGCAAAATTACTAAATACTCGACTCCAGAATAACCAAATAAAATATAAAAACCTAATTAACTACCATAGACACCTATTCTTGGGCTTTGCCTTAATTTTAGGCTTCCAAAGAGGATATTGCTTCTCTAACAATGATATGGGTTTGCCAAGATTGTGCCATCATGTAGCCACAGTTGAGTTAATTAATTTTAAGTGATACGAACAACTGATAGGCAGTTAGGCACGTTGGGTAACAGTAATCTATCTGCAACTTTCAGAGGGCGAAAAGATGAGAGTGATACAGAAGGTGACACAGAAAGAAGACAGAAATTACCTCAAGAACCAAAGTGGTTACCATCACAGCACAAACATTGCCATCGACGTTCACTTTATGACGCCTGACTTGCTCAAGCAACTGCTGCATGCAGTCACCGGGTTGAATAAGACATCCAAGGGAGTCCCAATGTTTGAAAGATTTTTCCACTTCCTGTTAAACAAGAGGAATTACATAAAAATTTGACTGAAATTATAAAAATTTTAAAACTATGCTGCATTCATAGATTATATGAATGCAAATTTATGAGATAACTTGAAAATGACAACATGAATATTTTGATTAATGACATGATAATTTTTTGCAATATTCTTATATTGGCCGGATTAGTCTTCCTTTTTTTTTTTTTTTAATAAATTTTTAATGATTGGTAAGTTTCACTCTCACCCAATGGGTCTTGAACTACAACCTCATCCTCCACCTAGCAATTAAAAGGGGAGGATGTGCCACTTGAACTAGGGCTGATTGGCAACCAGATTAGGCAAATGTATAATTTCTTTCTCTAAAAGCAGTCAAAAACTGTAAATATAAGCTTGCTAATTTTTAATAATAAGAACTACAAGCTACCTCTACACAAGCTTTATAGCAGATGCATTACCTCAATGAAAGCCCTTGGATTTGGGCAGTTTTGCTGTTTAGATAATCTTAGTGTGCACTCTGCAGCAGTTCGACCATCTCGAAGGGCAACAGCCTTAAAGAATTCCAGTAGATTCACTTGATATTTCTTAGAAAGTTCAGCAGTCATTCCTACATCAAGGAGAATGACATGAGGCTTCGATCTAAAGATCTGCTTATGTTGTGGTTTGCTATGTGCCACTCGGACTAGTATATTTCCAGGATGCATGTCTGCATGAACAAAATTGTCTACCTGGAGTAAAAAACAATTTCTCAGCTAATGTACTCAAGTGTTTCACTCATGGAAAATCTAATTTCATAAAGACTAAATTAATAATTGGAATTTTGAAGACAAGAATAATATTGCTGGGCAAAGTAATCAATAAAACCCTATTTTACAAGCTTCTTGAGATCCTGTGTTAACCTCAAACCACTTCAGGGTTACACCAAAAGCACTCTACAGCTCTTATGAGCACAGAATTATAGTTATCTTGGTGTCCCATATTCGATATGACACCTGAGTTGAGAGATTTTAGCGACTAATGTTTGAGAAATTTGCCTTTACATGGTCAATTTCTTTTGATCATTCACTCTCACAATTATTCGTGTCATCTGTATTTTATCACCCTAGATTCTAGGGTGACTCAAGGAGGAGATATTATTCAACTTTAACATTCCAGGACAAATGAAGAATACAACACAAATATATTTAGAACTAAAAGATGACATAAGAAGACATATGAAAGAAAAGAAGAAAAACAGTTGAAAAGAGAATATAAGATACCAAAAGCATCTTTAAAAGTGTATGGGTTCCGATGTGAGCAAGGGCACTTTTAATTTGATCATTTCCTTTAAGCCCTTCAACATAATGCAGAACACTTTCACCTTGTTCATAAGTTTCAACTAGTACAGATGGGTGCACCAGGGGATATAGAGGCCTTGGGAATGAGACGTCCTTCCATTTTCGGAAATTGTAAATAAAACGATTCAAATGAGCAGCTTCCCTTGAAAGATCAACCTGCGACATCATGAACACAGCAAATTGCTGTATGCTTTCATCCAATCTCAACCATTTCAGATTAGGAATGAAAATGGAGATTTTGGCCACAAAATTAATGATCATAAAATCCCTTCTAATTGCTTCTCCAACTCCTGGATGTCGAACCTTAACAGCAACAACAACGGGCTTGATCGGCTGACGAGGATATCTATATTTCAGTGTTGCTCGATGAACTTGAGCAACACTTCCAGATGCCACAGGTTCCTCATCAAATTTTTCAAAGATTTCAGGCAGCTTTCGACCAAATGCCCTTTCAATGGTTTTTTTGGTGACTGAAAAACTATGTGCTGGTGCATTGCTATGCAGTCTTGCAAGTTCAATGCACAAATCTCGGGGGAAGAGATCTGGTCTTGTTGCAGCCCATTGACCCCATTTTATGAATGCTGGGCCTGCCTTTTCAAGTGTATGATGGACAACATGGAGCCATCTTTTCCGAAACTCAACACCAAGGGAGTCTGCAAAAGGAGCCATAGCTATGCAGGGTGAGAATAAAATTGCTAAATAGATAGCTCTGAGAAACAAGATAAAGCCCTCCAGAACTGAATACACAAACAAGGTTAAATAAAAATGTCCGTCTTGTGCGTGCGTATACAAAGTATCCCTTGTTGGCAAGTATTCTGCTTCTGCCCATGTTTGTTGTGTCCAAGCAAGCTCCCCGATTATGACAGCAATAACACCAGGGGCAAGAAGATTTGATCGAGTCAAAGCCAGGCTCACCACACAGGCAATCCGATTTATTGGGGGTAAAGCTGGGCTACTGTGGGAACATATTTGAAAAAACCTTTTCCAAGCAATTTGCACATGGGGAGAAATTATCTTATTCACTAAAAGGCCATAGAAGCTTCTGAAACCTCTAAGGTGTAACAGGCTCTCTTTTGCTTTAAATAATGTAAAAGGAGAAGGTCCTCTAAAACAAAATTCAGACTTTGAGAAATTTCTGCATAGGGAGTAATGGGGCCCAAGTGTTTTATGTGCCCCACATCTATTTACTTCTAAGCAGCTAGTCTTCTGATTTGGAAGAAGGGAATGTGCAACCCTTCTAACATTTCCACCAGTCCAAAATCTGCACATTACAATTATGTATTTAGAATTCCATAACACACTAAGCTAATAAAGAGAATAGTATATAAGACAAGAGCAAAAACCTGGAAACTAAAGTAAAAAAATTATATAAATATTAAATTAGTGTTACTATGTAAGTTTTACCAATTTTCAGAGATCTTAATGTTTGAAGATGACCAAAAAAGATTGAGCTATACTCTATTAGTTTCTTAGAGACAAGAATGTCATAGTCTTTTGAAACTTTTTTATTAGGATCATTTCCTTTCGAGAGTTAATACATCTAGCTACATTAATGAAAGTCCTACCTCACTACTATAGTTCACAAAGAAGCAACCCTTCATTGATAAACAAAATGCTGCGTCACAATGTAAACACAGGAATTTACTTCAGAAGATGTATACAAAATCTTCCATAAAACAACATACTAGTACCATTGTTAAAGCTAAATGCCTCATTCAACATGTACAAATTTCTTCTCTTGATCACATTAATCAGACCAGCTTCCTTTGGATAATAACACAGCTTACTAATATCACATTCATGTTACATGTCCCATTCAACACTGTGTTCACATCTCTTTGCTTTGGTCTGTTTGGTTTGAGGGGGAATAGATTAGAGTTGGCCAAAAATTAGGCTAATTTTGGCCAACTCTACTCTGCTTTGCTCCCTCTCCCTCCCCCCTCAATCCAAATAAGCCATAAGTTTGGATTGAGGGGGGAGGGAGGGGGAGAAGAGGGGAGTAGAGTAGAGTTGGCCATAAATTGCACCAATTTCCGGCCAACTCTATTCTACTCCCCCTCCCTCCCCCTCAATCCAAATAAGGCATTAGTGTTAAGTACATTCGCTTAGGCAAGCTACTTTTCTACTGCAACAAACGTTCGACAATAAATTAAGCTTCAATTATGTTCACTTATACACTCAATAGCATTGTCTAGTCTCCTTTATGAAGAGAACAAGGGTTCGAATCCCCCTTTCCCATTGTTATAACTATCGAATTATTAAAAAAAACACATGTTCAGTTATTGAGAGCCCTAATTCGTCGTGATTGAACCCCAACCAAATTTATAGGAACAAGAACTGAGTCAAAATTTTCTAAAAAAAATACACTTTTTATAGTCAAGAACCTTGAAACAAAAAAAAAAAAGGCATGGTAAATGATCGAAAATTTTGATTGGTTTTTAATCAAATACCTATTTTCCTTGACTACTACTTCGTTACGCTCCGTTTGGTTGCCGATCAAATCAATGAACTAAATGAAAACTTAAAATGCTGAATTTTCAAATTTTAAAAAAATTCCAAATGCGATAGATATTTTCATTATTTTATAGTTACTCTCAAGACTACCAAACAGAACGGTAACAATAAGGTGAATTGAAAAGGAGATTAGAGAGAGTTGAAGAAGCTACTGACCTGGCCATGGCGATTGGGGTTGGGGTTGGCGATCAGAATCGGTGGTGGAGAGCTCTGAAATACGCAGGTAGTGTAGCACACTCACTGGGACCGGACGGCATTTTTTAGCTGACAACTTCATCGGGCGTCGGAGTATGACGTTGATCATCCATCGCCGCCGCTATTGGTGGCGAAGACCATGGTTTTGTGGTGTGCGTGTTGGTCGTGTGAGAGATTAAGGCTACTATGGGAGTGTTGAGCTTCGGCCTAAATTGTGGGATCTGGTATAGAACTGATAGAAGTCAGATGGTGATTGTTTCTTTGCCTATAAATTTTGCCCCTATAATTGGGATAGCCTTTTAACTTTTTTTGATTTCAGTTGGTCTGTAGGACTCAAAATAAGCTCAACAAAAGGGATGATAAAAATAAAAGAATAGCTAAAATTACACTTTCTTATTTATGGCTGCTCATTTATTTGTTAATTGTATATTTTAGAAAAATTTTAATATTATTTTTATGAGAAATGTAAAAAATTAGTATAAAAAAATCAGTTATTTATTTATTTATTTATTTTTATTTTTTTATATATAAAAAGTTTTAAAAAATATTAAACCGGTATTTTTAGTGCATTCATTAACTTTTTTTTTTCTTATTTTATTAACACCCCAATTTGAAAGAATTGTGTTTATTCTCTCCATTTAAATAGGACGTTAAATGAGAAAAAAAAAATTGAGTGTAATTTACAATTACCCTCATTGGCTACCAAAAAATAAAAGCATAGTTTCTGTATAACTTAACTCTCAATTTAGATCCCAAGGGGTAGGGTTATATAATTTTCTCAAATTGAGGTGCTCATTGAGCAAATTGATAATTTTTGGGGGATATTGTAAAATGGATAAGAATTTATGATAGAAAAGTGTAGTAGTCCTAATTAAAAATATGGCGTGGTTTGTTTAAAAAAATATATATATATATATATATATGTGTGTGTGTGTGTGTGTGTGTGTGTGTGTGTGTGTGGCAGTTTACAAATTTTCAATGGCTACTGTAGGGACTCAAATTGTATTGGATCCTAAACAATAAAATTTTTAGAGAGCGGGCGTAAGAGCTGGGCCCTATGGGTAGAAAAATGACATGATCATTCTCTAGTAAAGAAAGCCTTAAACTAGTTTTCTACCACATTTCTTCTTCTCGGTTAGGTTTTCTTGGGATATTTTAAGTTCACTGTAATCTCTCTTTTTCTCTCTCTTCTTTTCTCCTTTTTTCTCCAAAAGTCCCTCTAGTGTACTCCGATTTCACCTTATATACTACCTTCTCCGTCCTGCTTTCACCGTACACGTGTAAATTCCATTCTGAGAACTTCTTTCTGTCCCATCCAGAACTTCCCGGATCCTCCGCTTAGTGGTCATAAGGCTGCTTGGTTACTATTCAGGTATCACCTCCACATTAATGCGGCCAGAGAGTTAGCTGGGAAGCATTTAATGTGGAGGTAGTAGCTTTTAGGAGATATTTATTACCTTTCCCGGTTCCTTCTTTGTTCAATATTCATTAGTTAGTTTGCATGTAATTCTGTGAAGTTCCCTGACAATTAGAACAGTTACATCCACCTCAAACGCTGGTTTGAGGAATAAATCTCATCCTCGGACAGATGAGTGTCCTCGGACAGGTGAATGTCCTCGGAATGGGCCGTTGGGCCTCAAACCCATTTTCTATGAACTCTCTGTTAAGCAACTGGCCCCACAGCTACATTTACAACTTAGAAAAATGATTTTAGAAAAAATGAAATTGATTCGTGCATTATTTATAAGACCATTCACATCAGAACTTTCACCAAATTAGCAAAAACAAAAACTAAATATAATAATAATAACAATAATATATTGAACAGTTTTTTTTTTTTTTTTTTTTTAAGGGCATCTATCTAGTTTTTTTCCCCCCTATAAGGACTGAATTTCGACCCTCAGCCCACTAGAGATGGATGATGGCCTAATGAGCCCAAAACAATATATTTGTTAAAGAGTGAATCTTACAGGTAAGGCTCAGCAAATCATGTATGGGTCACAATAGATTGGATTTGTGCTAGAAAAATAAGAAAACACAGTCTAAAGGGAATAACACTCCTCGATCAAGTCTGAGGATGAAGTGTTATTATTTTTACTCCAGTTTATCTAAGTACAAGATGTTCTACTCTTTTTCTCCCTTTTTCATTCCTTCCCCTCTTTTCATAGGGGCCGTTTCTTTATATAGTCCTATCTTTTCAATCCCAACCTTCCACTTGTTGATTATGTAGGTGATCTTTTAGATGCTGGTCCTATCAAAAACCTCCTAGAAGCTTTGTGAGTAGTTGTGAGCTGAGATATCCTTGCTCATGAGTCATTTCCACATAAATGCGGCTAATTGGTTAGGTGCAGAACATTTAATATGGTGGTAGCAGCCTTCTTCTCATATATTTTCTGGTTTACTGTGGACTCTTTTGTCTAAAACTTATCCTTAGAAGTATGGTACCCTCTTTCACGGTATTCTTTAGGCAACCGGGCTCCAACCCCCCATAATGCTCTCCGATGAAGTTTGGGTCCTCGGGAGACAACCTTTGTTCGTCGTTACTTGTCCTTGTCTCATTGTCCCACACACTTATCTTACTGTTCGGCCATCCTCGGGCTGCCTTACATTTTCAGGCATGGCCCACGGCCCAATACTCCTACTCAACTCATTTATCCCCACAATAGCCCCTCAAAACTCCACATTTTTTTCTCTTCTGAGGAAAGTGGGGTTTTGATTTTTTTTTCCAAACCTCACACGCTCAGTGAACATCTCCACGTGGTAACGTCTTTCACCTGCTCTGTACGCATTCCTGACACTTCGACATCTGCCACGCCCTGTTAATTGCTTCACATGGCACTCTGTCCCCCACGTTCTACAGTGAGATGAGAATCTTGTGATAGAAATCTTCCCTAGAAATTCGAGCAGGAACTTTCCCGCTCATCCTTCCTTCCTATATAAAGTGTGTGGAAATGCCAGTTCCTCTATTTTTTGAATCTTCAATCTTTCAAGAAGCGATTCGAGGTGCTTCTTCCCTATTGTAAGTACACTTCAACTCGTACATTAACCTTTAGGATCCTTTTTTCCTCGGCCTCCTATTCTCCACCTCATTCTTCAACTGTCCTCTTTTACTCCTTAGATGGGTATCTTTGCTAACTTAGTAAATACTTCCGATGGTATAGAGATTTTTAAGACTCGGTACAATATCCCTCCTGTGGTTTCCATATGGCATTGCCTTTTTGGTGAATGGCATGCTCTAAAATCTGATGGAGATGTGGTGATCCCTATGATCGCCTTCATAGAGGGAAGGATGAGGATCCCCATTGGAAGAGTGACTAGGGACTTCCAGATTGCCCATAGACTCTACCCAACCCAACGTTCCTTAAATCTTTTTAGAATATTAGGTAGTGTGGACGCCCTTAACGAAAAAATGGGAGTAAATTTTACCCACCACGATGTCAACTGGGTATATAATTGCTAAAACCTTAAAAGTATGGGGTATTGCCTCAAAACTAGGGTTCCTGAAGTCAGGCTTATCTCGTGTCTTTCCGAATCTAACAAGGGCATGGACCAAGATTTTTTAATTATCTCAGGTGAGTGGCATGATGGAATTCATTGTCCGACACGAGAGGGGTAGCCAAGTGGGGTATTTTAGGTTTAAGTACCCTGTTTTGACAGTGAATACTTCAATTTCATAGTTTCTTGTTTCTCTTCTTATAATTCAGAAACATATTTCTTATGATTTAACAAACCCTTTTTCTAACTATACATTTGTTTCTTGGATTTTTGCAGACAAGAATTTCACCGCTCCTAATTTCAATTTTGTTAATGAGCCCGATCTCACTGGGATACTTAAGTCTGAGATTTTTCTCCATACGGGGGAACAACTGCGCGTCGTTCACATCATCCTCAGATACAACCCGCTCTCATCTAGTTTCAGTCCCCCAAGTACATCATAAAGGCTAAGGATCCGCGGCTGCAACAAATCAACATCGCAGTACCTGGATTCCTTGCTAGCCTTCCACCTGAAGGTACTCACCAGGTTGAGCTGCCCACCCAATACGTTACCGAGGAAGAAGTGGCCTCCTCACACTTAGACCCCGAAGAAGAAACAATCAGAGTAATTGAGGTTCTAGACTTTAAAGAAGATTTTGAGGTCTTTGATCAGCCATTCCTCACAAAGTCTCCTTGTGCCACCTTCTCCCATTTGCCCTCTGCTCAAGTAAGTAGCAATCGAGCCATCCGACGTTCTAGAAGCCATGGTGCTCCTATGAAAAAAGAACACTAGCCTCCTTGAGCTTTTGGAATCACACGTCGGAGGGTCTACTCTCTAGGTGGCTGTCCAGCCTCAACCTTCTACTCCCATCCCTACTCATACTTTTCCTTTAGAACAGCCAGAAAAGAAAAGAAAAAAGGAGAAGAAGGGGAAAGAGGCGTTCGAGGAGGGTGAAATTGCCCCCAAGGACCTTCAGCCTAAAAAGGGGTTAAGATTGCTAAAGGAGCGCAAAGAAGGAACCCGCCAAAAAGGCTTAGTCGTAAACATAGTCGTTGACCATCGCACCAGGATTCCGATATGGAATCCTGCACTTGACTGGATGGGGCTCAACTCCCCTTGGATTCCTTCATCAGGGATTTTCAGAAAAGGAAGGCGGGCTACGTGGCTGGCGCTTTGGAGCAGCCCCTGCTCCTCCCTCAAGACATGGCCTATCTGAGGACCTTGAAGAAGCACGAGGTCTTCTTAACCCTAAAGATGGACTTGGTAATGGTATGTCCTTTCATCTATTCTGTGCTCTTCTCATATATATATTTTACATTTCTATTTTATTTCTCATACCATTGCTATCTTCCAGGCCATCCAAACAACCAATGTTGCTTAGGAATTGGTGGATCTGGCCCATGCCTAATGCAAAGACGAGGAAGCTTATCACATATTTGTCGTGAAGACTTTGGCTGTGGCTGAGAAAAGAATCAAAGAGCTTAATACGAAGCTGGCTGAGGTAAACAGGGAGAGGAAAAACGCAGAAGCTGCTTTAGTTGGCACTGCAAAGACGAGGAAGCTCATCACATATCTGCCGTGAAGACTTTGGTTGTGGCCGAGAAAAGAATCAAAGAGCTTAATATGAAGCTGGTTGAGGTAAACAGGGAGAGGAAAAGCACAGAAGCTGCTTTAGCTGGTGCTGAAAAACAAGCCAATGATCAGTGTCAGCAGTTGTGTAAGGCCGACGAGCAGCTAGCAGTTGCTAAGGAGCAAATAGAGGCTCAGAAAAAAGAGCTGGAAAAGAGTAAGGAGGATGCTACTCGGGTTGAGCAAAATGGCTATGATATCGGGGTTAAAGAGACAGAAGACACCCTAAGGGCCCAGGTTACAAGAGTCTGTTGAGGTTACTACCTTTAGGTATGGACCGAGGCATTGAACCTGGCTGGAATGGGTGCTTCTTTAGATTTAAGGAAGACTGAAAATATCTTCTACCCCCCAGCCTTGCACCTAATAACTTAGCCCAGCTCCTAAGCGACCACTACTTCTAAAGCGCTTGGAACTACTCTGCCTGCTGATGCTGGTGCCCTCAAAGACATCTTAGAAACCTCTAAGGAGTTCGATAGGGAAAACCCAAAGGGTAAGGAGAAAGAGGTAAACAAGGATAAAATGCCTGAACAATCTAAACCTCCACCAACAGCCAAAGAGACTTCCAAGGAGAAAGAGGCAACCAAGAACAAAGTGCCTGAACCTTCTTCTCAGCTAGCAACCAAGGTCGACCCTCCTCCATCTGCTAGTAGCTAGGGCACTATTATTCCAGCTTGTACTTGTTTTGTTTTTTTATTTTTTTTTATTTTTTATTCTTTTTTTTAAGTGTGTATCTCCTTTGCATCACCAAGGCACAAATTAACAGAAAGTTTAAGTTTTCTTTATATGCTTGTTACTTATGTACAACATGTATTCCTAACTATTTACCATCAAATATGGTCAAGTCTTCAACTATGAACCAGAATTGTAAGCTTTATAGACTAAAAATTAGCGCAGAATTGATCCCCACATTTACACACACCCAAGCAATTAGTAATCTAACAATCTAATGCGCAAATAGTGTTAGTATACCTTAGGTGTAAAGTCCAATGAGCCATGCGTAATTAGGGTTTTATTCAACACTTTAGACGAATAAAAGGGCTTTAATTTACCCAAGGTATGTGGTTCGAAGAACCAATCATGACTAAGATTCTGTTTAACACCTAGACAAATAAAAAGCATTAATTTACCCAAGGTATATGGTCCGAGGAATCAAGTATAACCGAGATTCTGTTTAACACTTAAAGAAGAAAAAAACATTAATTTTCCCAAGATATATGGTCCAAGGAACTAGGCATGACCGAGATTCTGTTTAACACTTAGAGAAGTAAAAAACATTAATTTACCCAAGGTATGTGATCCAAGGAACCAGGCATGAACGAGGTTTTGTTTAACACTTAGAGAGATAAAAAACATTAATTTACCCAAAGTATGTGATTCGAGGAATCAGGCATAACCGATGTTCTGTTTAACACTTAGAGAAATAAAAAGCATTAAGGCAATAAAGATCAAGATAAAAGACGATGAGACTACCTTCCATTAATAATAGTATCTTCGAAGGTTATTTACATTCCACGGACGTGGTACAACATTTTTATTTAAATCTTCTAAAAAATAAGCTCCTATCCTAGCCATCGACGTGATGCAGTATGGCTCTTCCTAGTTAGGTCATAGTTTTCCCCAAGATGGGTTCTTTGCAATTCCCACCACTTTTCTCAACACCAAGTCCCCCGGTGCTATTGGTCAAACCTTCACACCCTTATCATATCCCTACTTGAGTTTTTGTTGGTAATGTGTCAATTGGACCATGGCCATTTCTCTTCGTTCGTCGATTAGGTCCAAGCTTCTCTCTAGTAAGTGATCATTGTTGTAAGGAGTGAACAAGCTTGTTCTTAACGTCAGAAACTCAGTCTCAGAGAGATCACAGCCTCGGAGCCATATGTCATGGAAAATGGCGTTTCCCTAGTTGAACAACGAGGAGTTGTCCGATACGTCCATAGAACGTGTGAGAGCTTTTTGAGCCATCTACCTTTTGCTTCATCCAACCTCTTTTTAAGCCCAATTACTATAGCCTTATTAACTAATTCAGCCTACCCATTCCCTTGTGGATAAGCTAGGGTTGAATATCTATTCTTAATGCCAAGCTCACAACAGTACTTTCTGAAAGCCTTACTGTCAAATCGAAGCCCATTGTCAAAGATAAGTGTGTGGGGAATCCCAAATTAGGTAACGATATTTTTCCAAACAAACTTCTTTGCATCAACATCCCTGATGTTAGATAATGGTTCAGCCTCAACCCATTTTGTGAAGCAGTCAATTCCAACGAGAAGCCATCTACGGTTTCCTATTGCTCTAGGAAATAGCCTTACAATGTCCAAACCCCATTGTGATAATGGCCTAGACTAGACAAAGGGTTCAGTACGCCCCCAGGCTGATAAATATTTGAAGCAAACTTTTGGCATTGATCACACTTTTTAACATATTCTTATGCTTCTTTCTGCATTCTTGGCCACCAGTAACCCTGAGTAAGAGCCCTATGTGACAACAATCTGCCCCTTGTATGACTTCCACAGATTCCTTTATGCAATTCCTCCTAGAGTGGCTCCACCACCTCGAGATGGACATAAAGTAAATATGGCCCTGAAAAAGAGCGTTTATACAACTTTTGTTCCTCGGACAATCAGAAACGAGGAGCTTTTCTTCGTACCTTCTCTGCCTCTTCGCCTTCGAGAGGTAACACTTCTTCTTTCAAGAATAAAACTATGGGGTCCATCCAACTGAGACTAACCTTAATCTGGAATACTCTGACTTTCATAACTTCCAGTTCAGTAGGCCTTTCCAGATCTTCAACAAGGATAACCTGAGGAAGGTGTTGCTTGCCAAAAAGTCTGCATGAGTATTCCTACTCCTTGGGACTTACTATATGGAGAAAGACTCAAAGCCAAACTGTAATTGCTGAGCTTTACCTAGATATCCTTGCATCCTATGATCCTTGGCATCCAGCTCACCTATAATTTACCCGACGACTAACCTTGAGTTTGAAAAGACCTCAACAATTTTTCCACCTAGTTTCTTAATCATAGCTATCCCGATCGACAAGGTTTCATATTCAGCATCATTATTAGTGGTTGAAAAACCCAACCTCAGAGATTTTTCAATAGTAATCTCGTTTGGGAACACTATGACTACTTCCACTCCAGACCCTCTTTGGTTTGTTACCCCATCTAAGTAAAGCTTCCAAGATGGATGTCTATGGACAGAGATTGTTGAAATTTGTTCTGCCCCCAACTCTTGCTCCTCGGGTCTGATCATTGTTGGATACTCAGTAAACTCTGCCACTAAGTTCGCAAGAACTTGTCCTTTAACAGCGGTACGAGGCATGTCCTAAAATGCTCCTAAAATTGTCCCTTATTTGGCAATTCTTCCCGTATAATTGGACTTCTGAAGTAATGATTGCAAATGGAGTTGGGTTAGGACTACAACAGTATGCACCTGGAAATAATGAGGGAGCTTCCTCATTGCATACACTATAGCTAAAATGGCTTTTTCCAATTGTGAGAGACTGCGCCCCCGGCCCCGTTTTTTATAGGATGTTGGGCCAAACCCACGTGAATGGGTGGAGTCGTGTTATTGCCTCTCAAAATGGAGGTTTGACTAGTTATATTTTCCCCTTTAGATTAAGGGTTTTACAATGGAGTCGCCACTTATTTAATTATTGGAAAAATAAGAAAACCAAAATTGAAAAATTTCTCATTTTATTAATTTGAAATTGAATTTACATTGATCATAGGAAATTACATGGCTTTGATCCAAGATACAATCTAAAATAAAGTACATGGCTTTATTTCTTAGTTACAATCTAGAAATTGAAAATTACATGGATAAGCATTGATTTATCAATTCTTGATCTAAGTTCGGAGGTTATGTTATAAGGTAAGAAGGTATTAGGCACCCACCTTGCCCGGTGAAACCGATCTTCTAGACTATGGTGGCCAACATTCATATCATATCATCCAATATGTCAATTAATTTGCATGTTGAATTTAATGTGTGTGCATGTGATGAACCCTAATCCAATTTATTAAGCATTATATTTGGATTGAAAATTAAATTCTAGTGAATGTGGGTGTATGGTGATATCTTAGATTCAAGAATTTGAAAGAATTATGAAACAAACATGTTTTTCATATTTTTTTATGTGGATTTAAGATCAAAGCTAGTGATATGCATGAACATGTGATGAACAACCAAGAACATGTGAAGAACACATAAGAACATATAAGAACATTCAAACATATTCAAGGGAATTTAAATAATTACTATCATGCTTTAATCCTAAATTCTCATTATGGCAACATAAAAAACTAGTTAGGGAAATAGATTCTACCTTTATGCAAGATCCATATGGTGGAGGAGGAGACTCTTGGTAGATGTCCTAAGAGAGGAGGAAAAAAGAAGAACCAGGAGAGGGAGAGTGAGTCTCACTCAATACCTTGAGTTTCAGGAAGACCAAGATATGACAAGACTACTCTATTTCATTAGAACTCAAGAGAGGAGAAGAGAGGGGGGTTTTGGTGTGCTTTGGAATGAAGGAGAGGGAGGGTTTATATAGTAGTGGTGGAGGAAATATGAATGGAATGCCATTTAATGAGGGTTGACAAAGAATCATGAACCTAGACCTCATTTTAGCCTTGGGAAAAATCTGGTGCATTAAATGGAAAGATTGATAGGAGTGAGGAGCAAGCCAAAATTCGGTTTTCCTGTAGCTGCTGTAACAGTCTGTAGAGCCAATTTCGAAAAATCATATCTGACTTGATTCTTATCGGAATTGTCTCGTTCTTGTGCTCAAATTGAAGCCCCGGATGTCTAGTTTCTGAAAAAATTAACCTCATTCACAGATTCAAAATATTTTAAGAGATATTGATGAAATGGTAAGCAGATGTCATTTGTTAGAAAATGGTTTCAGCACAATTAATATTAATAGGTTCCAAATTAGCTCACAGTTAACATTAAATGACTCCAATCACTCCATTTCAGACTTAATTGGTTCTAAATTTACTCTAATTAAAAGATAATTACACAAATTACTCATTGAATAATTAATGTTTAATTATTTAATTAATTAGGTGTATGCAACCTCACCATAAAATGTAGTCCTAAACAATCAAATTATGACACATCATTAATCTCAAATTGATTATAATTATAACCAATTGGAATCAATTGTTCATAATCACGTATAGTCGGACTCAATTTGTGATAGTGCATCTCAGCCATTAAAAATTGATTTGATGATAACTTTCAATCTGGTAGTCCGATTAGGGCTCATGATCAGTCAATTTGATCGTTACAACATCAAGATCATTTTGGTGAAATAAGATTAAGGATTTAATGGCCAGAATCAATATGCATATTTTCACGGTGAAAGTACCATTTTACCCTCCATATGAGGTTAAATGCGGGTTGCAAAATGGGGTGTCAACAGCAATGGCAAATAACGGACCTCAGCTTCCAGCAATGACTTACTCACATAATAGACTGGTCTCTGCACCCCATTTTCCATCCTTACCAAAATCAAACTTACTACATGAGATGCCACTACAACATAAGCAAAAAGGACTTCTTCCTTCTCGGGTCTAGACAGAATAGGTGGTCGAGAAAGGTATTCCTTTAACTGCTGGAAAGGTAGAACGCATTCTTCAGTCCAGTCAAACCCCTTCCACTTATGCAAAAGTTGGAAGAATGGTCTACATTTGTTTGCTGACCGGGAGATAAATCTATTTAGGGCTGCAGTCATTCCAGTCAACTTTTGTACCTCTTTGGGATTCCGAGGAGGTTATAGGTCACTTATCGCCTTAATCTAATCAGGATTAACCTTAATTCCATGATGGGTGACCATGTAGCCCAAAAATTTTCCATAACTAACATCAAAAGAACAGTTCGAAGCATTGAGATGTAACTTATGTCTCATCTGTACCTCAAATACATTCTTGAGATCGCTCAAATGCTCGGTCACCACTTTGCTCTTCACGACCATATCGTCAATGTAAACTTCAATATTCCTACCAAGTTGCAATTCAAACATTCTAGTCATCATTTATTGGTAGGTAGACCCAGTATTCTTTAACCCAAAAGACATTACTCGGTAATGATAACTCCCAGTGGGCATTACGAAAGCAGTCTTCTCTTGGTCAGCCAAAGCTAATGGTATTTGATGGTACCCCTGGAAGGCGTCCAAAAAACTCATCCAAGGATGACCGACTGTAGCATTCACCAATTGGTTTATTCGAGGAATCGGAAAAGGATCCTTAGGGCAAGCTTTATTCAAGTTAGTAAAATTTACAGACACTCTCCACTTCCCTAACTTATTCTTCACCACAACTGCATTGGCTAACCAGTATGGGTAAAACACCTTCTTGATTGCCCTTGCACGCTTAAACTTCATCACTTCTTCCTTGATAGCCTCGGCATGTTCTTTAGAAAAGCACCAAGATGGTTGCTTCTTCGGGACAATAGTCAGGTTGACGTTTAGGTGATGACAAATGAAATTCAGATCCACTTCAGGAGCTTTACAGGCACTCCAAGCAAATACATCCACATTTCTTCTAAGGAAAGTTAGCAATTCCTCCTTCTTTTGAGGAGGAAATTGGACTCTAACCTGGAAGTACCTCTTTAATTAGCATCGATGATAAAGCTCTCTAAGTCTTCACACCTCACCCCTTCATCTGCAACGTCTGAGAATACTTCTACCTTCATTAATTGCTACAAGGCCCTCTCAGGGATGTCCAAGGGTTCGCCCTCTCAGGGATGTCCAAGGGTTCGCCCTTAGACTGATGTCTAACAGCAACTACCAAGCATTGCCTTGCCATGGCCTGGCTTCCGATCAACTCTTCAACATGGTCCCTAGAAGGATACTTCACCTTTAAATGCAAAGTCGAAGAAACAACTCCTATAGTATGAAGCTACAGTCTTGTTGAGATAGTAGTATATGGTGAATAAGTATCCACCACAATGAAATCCACTTCCACCATTTCTGACCCTGCCTGAACAGGCAGCTTAATCAATCCTTTTAGGGTAATGGTCTTCCAGTCGAACCCCACTAGAAGGGAATCGTAGCTAACTAGATCCTCGAGTTTCAAATTAAGTCCCTTGTACAGGTCGGGATACATGATCTCTACGCCACTACCCTGATTGACCAAGACTCTCTTTACATTATACCCTTCTATACAAAGAGTAACAACTAAGGCGTCATCATGTGGCTGAATTGTTCCCACCTTATCATCATCAGAAAAACTCAAGGCTGGTCGGGTTTCGATTCTTCCTTGTTTAAACTCGGGGATCGCCTCCTGAGTATATGGTCATGTTATGGACATTACCCCAGGTGAACATGTCCCAATCCTATCCCGGGCTGCTAGGATAACATTGATGGTTCCTAAGGGCAGTCTTGAGGAAGATTCCCTCATATACACCGACCTAGTATGACTCCATTGTCCAGGAGGCTGGTGTAAAAATTGCCCCAATTTCCCAATCTTGACCAGCTGATCAAGATAGTCACACAAAGTTCTACAATCTTCTGTGATGTGTCCGCCTCGTGGGATCATCCCTCATTTTATTTAGCCACTTGAAGTATGGTTCAACCTTTATCTTCTTAAGAATTTAATGCACAGGTTCTTTGAATACTATGATAACCACCTGGGCAACTGGAAGCCTAGTATGTCCAGTAAAGTCTCTCCGAGGTCGGTTGTTATTATACCTCTCAGACCTAAAGTCTATTCGGTCAGGGGGAGCCACTTTTGCCTTTCCCTTCCCTTGTTGCTGATCATCCTCAACCTGTTTATGTTTATCAATCCGATCCATGAGCTGACGCATGCTTTGCGCTGGTTTCTTTGTCAAGGACTTCCTCAATTCATGCTCAGTAGGAAGGCCGACCTTAAATGTCCTTATTGCCATGTCTTCAAAATCTCCATCTATATCATTAAACTTCTCCTAATACCTATCCAAGTAAGTTTTTTGTGTCTCACCCTCTATCATCACCATGGAATTTAGGGGATGAGGAACCTTGCTACATGTAACAAACTGAGCCCCGAAAGCCTTGGTGAGCTCTTGAAAATAGCCAATTGAGCCTTCATTTAGCCCATCAAACCATCTCATCAAGACAGACTCCAAGCTAGAGGGGAAGACTTTACACATTAAAGCTTCATTCCTTAAATGAACAGCCATCCTCTGATTGAAATGACTGACTTACTCAACTGGATCAGTCCTCCCATTGTAAACAGTAAAAGTGGGCTGCACAAATCGACGAGGAAGTTTGGCCCTGTCAATCTAAAAGGTGATTTTGAAATCTAGCACAAAGCCCTACTCATTGCGTCATTCCCTAAGCTCCTGTGGGCCAGACTTTTATTCCTTTGCTTATGATAGTGTTCCTCCTTGTTGGAAAAGGATTCACTAGGAGGCGTTCTTGATTGTGGCCTGTAACTGCTATCTTCCCTCGATTTAGATTCGGAGCTTGAAGGAGATGCCATTCTCTGTTTGCGACATAATTTTCTGCGCAGATGGTCTATCTCCAACTGGAGATTCCTAGTTTCTTCCTTGTGTGAGGCATGACTCCCAGTCCTGGAATGACTCCTATTAGTATGAGTCGTATGCACACTAACTTCACGATCTCTTCTCCGTTCTAAGTTAAGAAAATGGTCTTAACGTTGAGATCCCACAGATTCTTCTCGATTTGGTCTTGAACCCACCATGACTGAATGAGATTACAAGTGCTTTCCTGTTTCCCACAGACGATGCCAATTGTATGGACTGAATTTTGACCCTCGACCCACTAAAGATGAATGATGGCCTAACATGCCCAAAACAATATATTTGTTAGAGAGTGGATTTTACAGGTAAGATTCAGCAAATCATGTATGGGCCACAATAGATTGGATTCGCGCCAGAAAGATAAGAAAACACAGTTTAAAGGGAATAACACTCCTTGGTAAAGTCTGAGAATGAAGTGTTCTTATATTTACTCTAGTTTATCTAAGTACAAGATGTTCTACTCTTTTCCTCCTTTTTTCATTCCCTCCTCCCTTTTTCACGGAGGCCATTTCTTTATATAGTTCTATTCCTTTTAATTCCAACCTTCCACTTGTTGATTATGTAGGTGATCTTTTGGATGCTTGTCTCATTAAAAACCTTTTGGAAGCTTTGTGAGCAACTGTGAGCTGAGATATCCTTGGTCATGGATCATTTCTATATAAATGTGGCTAGTTGGTTAGGTGTAGAACATTTGATGTGGTGGTAGTGGCCTTCTTCTCATATAGTTCCTGGTTTACTGTGGATTTTTATATCTAAAACTTATCCTTAGAAGTATGGTACCCTCTTTCACAGTATTCTCTAGGCAACTGGGCTCCAACCCCCCACAACGCTCCCTGAGGAAGTTTGGGTCCTCGAGAGACAACCTTTGTTTGTCATTACTTGTCCTTGTCCCAGTGTCCCACACACTTATCTTACTATTCGACCATCTTTGAGCTGCCCTACATCCTTGGGCATGGCCCATGGCCCAATACTCCTACTCGGCTCATTTATCCCCACACCCCCATTTTCTTATTAGGAGGGTCATTACTCATTAGATTAATGTGATATAATTTAAAAAAAAAAAAAATTGGGTGACCAATGTGGCTGCTCCACTAGCCCCTGTCCATTTCACTATTGCTTGCAGGTAAATTCAAAATTGTAGTTACTTGAGAAATGTTATGTCAACAACATTTTCATAACAAATTTTAAGTAGTAGGTTGTTATCCATTCTCTTTGTATTTTTTTTTTAAAAATGATATAGACATAAACTATTTTACAAACTATTGATGTGCTGAATGATTATTAGCATGTAAAAAAAATAATGTTAGTAGTGGGCCTAGAAGAGACCTAATAAAAATTTGTTTTATCAACAGTTTGTAAAAATATTGTAAAATAGTTGTGAAAATATTATGGACGTAGTACCTCTATTTTTGAGAAGCCAAGAAGTTGTGTTCTTTTAAGTCATCTGACTGAGTTTAATTAACACTTACAAAACCATTTTAGCCGTAAATATTTTTTTTTTAAAAATGGGAAGCCAGAAAATTTTATTAATTAACAGAAGCAGACAATACATCCTCAGCTACAATGGGCTCGATAAAATACGGAGTTTCTACAAGCCACGTTACATAGCTAGATAGACCGTGGGCTTGTTGGGCCAGAGCATGAACAAGTCCGTTTCCTTCTCGTCTTGACAAAGGAAAAGTTTTTTTTTTTGATAGAGACAAAGGAAAAGTTTACAGATCTAAAAAGCTCTGCATTTGGGCTCGAGTGCCTTTGAACAACATTTAAAATAGATGTTGGGGATGAAGCTGTGCATTTTAGCTGTAATCCATGTTTCTGAATATCCCCAGCTTGGATCTTCCATACAATTATTTATCACTTGTAACAGTGCTTAGTTTATCATGTTGTATGCATAAGACGTCAAATTCATGAGGGGTGGGTGGGTGAGAAAGACATTATATTTGACAAATTAATCAGCATTTATGTTTGTTTATAATTCTTTTGTATTAAAATTTGTAACATTCACTAAATATTTCTCTAATAATAGTCTTTTTTATTTATTTATGGAATTCTAATTTTAGATTTTTTAATTGTCAATTCTAGACATAGTGATACATACAATAATTGCAATGATTACTAAGGAAATGACTTTAACCACTTCACGTCTATATATATATATATATATATATATATATATAAGACAATTTTAATTTATGGTATCCGCTTTATGATGATAATCTTTCTTATCAGGTTAAGACATTAAATCATTTTTTGTTTCGATAAATACTTGAAGTCTATCAAATTATCAAAAAAAATCTATAGATACTTGTTTTTCCCAAAAAAAAAAAAAAAAAAAAACCTATAAATTTTTGAAGAAGTCTTTCTTTTTTTTTTAAATGAAGACTTGAAACAAAAATTTCTATGCATACTACACTGATTTAAAATTAAAATTAATTACTAATTATTGATATAGATGAGAGGTGCACATAAAAAATATATACAAAATATATGCAAATAATGTATATACGTACTATGGATTAAAGCATTCACAGCAGTGGTGCTAAAAAACTATTTTGGTATTTTTAGCTCCTTAAATACCTAAAATCCTTCTGCAGCAGTGGAGCTATATGTATATTTTTTACTTATTCAGCTACAATGCACATCTATACATCTATCTATAGATGTGCACTATAGCTCCAAAGCTAAAAAAAATAATATATTTTATTTAACTTTTCCCTCTCCTTTTCATTAATATATTCTCTCTCTCTCTTTCTCTTTTCTCTCTTTCTTTTCGTTAGACTTAGTCTCAGCTCTCTCTCTTCCTTCTCTATCTTTTCTCTCTTTCTTTTCATCAGACTCAGTCTCATGGTGTGATTGGCGATGGCGTGGGTCAGTGGGTCGGCGATGGTGTGATCAGCAATGGCATGGGTCGGTGGGTTTCGTGGATGGCGTGATCAGCAATGGCATGGGTTAGTGGGTCGGCGATGGTTGGTCTGGTTTGACGGTGGTCTGGGTTTGATTCGGCGATGGCATGGGTTGGTGGGTGTTGTGCCTCTTGGTCTTTTTTCTTCTCTCTCGATCAAGCTCAGATGGTGGGTTTGATGGTGGTCTGGGGTGCGAGCTCCATCGCCGATCTGTTCCGCTGTGCTGGTGGTCGTTGTTGTTGTTGTTGTTGTTGTTGTTGTTTTTTTTTTTTTTTTTTTTTTTTTTTTTTTTTTTAAATCTGTGGATGTTTTTATTATTATTTTAATGAGTTTTTCTGTGGTTTTTTCTTTCCTGCTGTGGACTGATGGTGGTGGTGGTGGTGGTGGTGGTGCTGCTGCCGTGAGGGGCTATGGGTTGAAGAGAGGGAAGAGAGGGAGAAGACAGAGAGAAGATGAATAGTGAGAAAAAAAATAGCTGATTGTGAATATATATTATTTTATTGTGATGTTTATATTATTTTATTGTGTTGAAAGTTAAAATAGATCCACTGCTGCAGCACGTGTGTAGGTAAAATAGATAAAATGGTTTTTTGTGGTGCCAAATAGTTATAATTATTGCTCCACTGCTGTGAATGCTCTTAGGACGCATAATAAGTTTTTGGTACCCTTAAAAATAAACTTTTTGTTTTTCTTTATGTGGGGCAGGGTTTGACATTCCAACTTGTGGTAGAGATAAAAGGACATGGCACTGCATGAACCACACCCTAACAAACACGTGACACCTTGATAAAATGGCAATGCTTAAAATATATAGATGTTAATTATTGATTTATATTTTACTATCGGTATGAATTAATTTTATATTATAAGTTAAACAAATGTGACCATATTGTACATATTTGTAAAAAGTGTATAATATTATACACTTTTTGCAAATGTGTATAAAAATATACAATATTATATAAATTTATTTCATCTACAATATTAAGATTTACGTAAATAAATAGTAATGTAAACTAAGAATTTTCTCAGAACAAAAATCCATTTTTCTATGGTTTTTAGATACACGTATAATCAATTTTGACTTGGGCTCTCTCACTTTGGTCAGAATTAGGGAATAAGCAGCCCTCCCATGTGCAATTTGGAATTCACTGCTCACTCACCTAGGTTATGGACCTTCTTGATGACCGATCAGTGATTAGCCAAACATGATAATTACCTAAATGTCCCTGGACACGTGCCAACTTTTTATAAACTCCAATAGCTTTGGCTCCAATACTTGTAATTAATGTTGTTTAAAAACTAAAAATATGTGTTTAAACACATGTACCAAACGGGTCCTAATTAATGTTGTCGGGTTTATGTAGCCTATCATCATTCGAACAATGATAATAGGCTACAGAAATTTGAATTTAGCAAAAAAAAAAAAAAAAAAAATCGTCCTTAGGAGTTAGGACAATGAGTTTATTACTTTTATTTGACTATAGAGGATAAAACGTAGACGGAAGTTCAATATTTGTGTCATTTCTTTTTCAATGTTTTGATTTTTAATTATTAGTTTACTTCGAATCTTTGCCCTTCTGTACTCGTTGTTGAATTTTCTTGCTTCTTTTTCAATGCTTTAGGTTGCTTTGGTTCACTTTTTCTGTCATATATACCTAGTTAATTAGAACTCAATTTATTCTAATATTTCGAACTTTCTTTGTACTGTTGAATTATTCGAAGGTGGTGAAATTATCTACACACTACCCTTCTGTTATTTATCTTTCTCTTTTTAATTTTGTCTAGTTTAATCATTTTGAAAATTCAATTTTTATTGGTTAGTTTACATAGGCACACCTAGATTCTGAACCAACTACCTTAATTACCTTTCAGCCTTTGGTGTCGCTTTACCCTTTCAGTTAGGGTTTTGTTTGGTGATAATTCGATTCTACTCAAATAATGATGAATGAAGTAACAATGTCATCTACAGGTTCCTACCTATTAAAAAGCAACCAAGATATTCCAAGTTACCTGCGTGAAAACATGTGCAATCTATGTTCCTTTTCATCCTACTCAAACATAGTCCTTACCTGCATGTGCTTTGTACCATAAAATTTTCTTTAAATGGATTCTTAAAGAGTGCCCTAAGGGCACTCGTTAGCATTTTCCTTTATTCATATATAATAAGTCTAGAGGCATAACAAAATTCACAACTAAGGTAATAAGTTTTTAATAACGGATAATAAAATAATGTTAAACAATAGATTTATATGATAATCAATAATAATTTGTTACTTCAATATGTGTAAAATTTGTTGTTTCAATATGTATGAAATTTGTTGTGAAAACTAAAAACTGAAAACTGAAAACTTACTAGTTGGAAGGAGAGATGCAACACCAAATGTTAAATTATACCATAGAAGAAGCCAATAAATAAAAAATGACGTTTACCAAAATCTAATGGCGGAGAAAGAATGCATGATTGATATCGTAGAAGTCACTCAGGAGATACAATAAAAATTCCAAAACAAACGATCTAAACATTAGACACAGTTTAAAAATCTCTGAAAACTTAAGCTAGCATGTTGCTGCACAGTACAGCTTGAACGTAGCCCTGTAGGCTTACATATGCAGTGCTCCACTGGCATTTAAGCTATTTGGCATATCATACAACAAAATATTGCTGCAGTAACTATCCCTTTCATCTTCAGTACTGCAGTTGGCATAGGTTGTAGTAGACGATGAATTCAAGGGAGTGGGACTCGTTGAAGGTGTCGATATAAGCGTACCAAAACTGAAATTTGGTATGTTCTCATCATTGTTGGACTGTAAAATTTGGTTTTCAAATTGAGGGTCAATAACGGGATCAAATTTTAGTAAGGAATAATCACTCACAGCAAAATCATTAGGATGCTCTCCATTATTTTGCCACAATTTTGTTGGAGAATTTTGGTAGCTGAAATTGGTAAGATTTGGAGGGAGTTGTTCCATTTTGACTTGTGTGAACTGGGATTCACTTGAAAATGGAGTGCTTATAATGTTTGAAGTTGCACAAGGTTGAATTTCTTGGACAGGGCACTGCAGCTGGTTTGCTTGTGAGGAGGAGTTGATTGTGTTTAGCTGAACTGGTTCGGTGGACTGGAGCTGGTTTTGAACTAAGTTTTGGTCAAGCTGGTTTTGGTGAAGATACTGAGAAGTGATATTTTCTGTGTTTCTGCATTGAGAGGAAAAGAGAGCTGTGGCTAGACTTAGCATATTTGGATTTAAGATAGGTCCAATTCCTAGCAAACTGGGGAGATTAAGTTGAGATGAGTTGTAGAGAGATGAGTTCAGAACTGAAGTGAGTTCAAGAAGATCAAGGCGTGGGGTATGAGTCACTGGATCAATTCCCATTCTTAGTAGCCTCTTCCTGATGTGGGTGTTCCAATAGTTCTTGATCTCATTATCTGTTCTTCCTGGCAAGCGAGCAGCAATTGCAGACCACCTGAGGTAAGCACGAACATTAGGTAAAAGAAGAAGATAAACAGAAAAAAACAAACTTCTTTTGCCAATGAAACTTAAAATATTCAGCACTTCTAGAATCTAGTTTTGAGTCAAAAGTATTCCAAAACAAGAAGTCCATGAAGTAGGTAGCTAGTTACATTGATAGCATCTCTGTTGTACTTTTCTGGGTTATAATAAGAAAGGGATGAATATAATGAACAAGGAAAAACCGCACTTTTGCACAGTAAAGTTGCTTGAATTTCACTTTTTTTTTTAGTACTGCTATTTAAAACAGTTTATTTTCAGAAGGCTGGAAAAAAATAAGCTCAACGAGCACAAATAATATAGAAATAAGTAATTAAATGAACTCACTTATTTCCCAAAACACAGTGTAACTGTATTATGGTCTCTTCTTCTTCAAATGAAAACCTTCCTCTCTTGATATCAGGCCTCAAATAGTTTGTCCAGCGAAGCCGGCAACTCTTTCCACACCTTTTCAGACCTAATCAATTCAAGAGTAAAAAAGAAAAAGAAAAAAGAGATTAAAGAAACAATCAATATGTCAGTCATGAAAACCGATAGCAAAAAGAAGTTACAATCGGAAAGAAAGAGTCAAATTAACTAAAAATCAAAACTAACTTTTCATGTATGTTAAATTTAATAAAAATGGAGGATCAGTGTATTAGTGTATATACACACCTGCATTTTTGGGAAGGATTCTCCATCTACCGTGCCCGTGCTTTTGAATATAATCAATGAGTTTCTGATCTTCCTCTGCAGTCCATGGACCTTTCTTTAATCCTTCTTTGTCACAGCAAGGAACCTTTCCCATTGTATCTTCACAGAAAACTTTGATGGATGCTTTGGTACAAGATCAGTGTGTTTGTGTGTATGTTTAAGACAGAGATAGAGAGAGAGAGAAAGGAGATTATGAGCTCAATTTAAACAGAAAATAAGTGTATTGCTGTAGGGTATCAGTGATAATGTGTATATAAATAGTTGAGAAAGAAAGTAAGGTTATGAAGTCAATGGGATTCGGTACCGGCCTTTGTACACATTAAGAGACGTGTCTTTTTATGTGGAAAAATTACACCGTCATATTTTCTTTCTCTGTGTACCGTAGAATGTAAAATCAAATTTTATCTCTCTAGTAATCAATGATATGATATCCGAATATAAATAACATTTAAAGCTAAGACTTTTTAATAATGTGATCAATATGGTACTGTATTATATATATATATATATATATATATATCAGGCCAATCACATTTCTAAGTTGTAACACATCCTACATGCATTGACTGATTGGCCAACACATATTATGTGTATTATTGGCAATTAGACTAATTGGTTGTTGCAGAAATCAAAAGCCCGTTTGTTATCGTTGTTTAAACAATAATGTTCAGTGTTTAAATAATATTACCTTTATTTTAATACACTTTTTCACCTATACGAATTTTCAAAAAATACAAACAACATTATAAAAAAAATATTACCAAACAGGACCCAAATGAAACCAGTAAAACAGCAGATTTTAGCTGCTCTGTGTGGTCTCCTGTACTAATACTACACAGTGTCACACCTCGTAAGATCTATCTGTCTCAATTATTTATTTATTTTTAAATTAATGTCTGAATTTGTACAACAGTGGTCGACAACTGTGACATAATACAAGTTGAAATCGATGAGGTGCCTGTTTAATTTACTGTTGGAATAAGATGGCCACAAACAGTGATTGGACACGTATACTGACGCTTCCGTAGACCTTGTAACAGGGAACTCTGGCGTCTGGCTCTGGCGTCCATGCTACGCATATGCATGGCTCCAAGCCTTTAAGCCGATCGAGTTACGTGCTCCATTTAGAGTCGACTCGCTTGTCCTCTTCTTTTCTTTCTTTATTTATTATTAGTATTATTTTTTAGACATTTCCTTTCCTTATTTGATCTGTAGTGGGCAGCTAGGGATGAAAAAAAATAATATATTGGTTCTAATTTGAAAATTTAAAATAAGACTGAGATCATGTATAATAACAAGTGCACTTGATGCAATAATTATAAATGACAAAAATAATTTTCATTCTCAACCCTTCATGATTAGATTACGTCAAAGGTATGAAATTTTTGTAAAGACTAACAAGGGGCACCAGTAGAGTTTTGAGCCTCAGGCACCCCCTCTCTCGGTTCACTGTCATACATACCAACCATCAAGCCGCATAGTTTTGAAGTCAATATAGTTCTGGGAAAGAAAAAGGACCAGAACAAGTGGTGACGAAATCATGAAAGTCATATTTGAGGCCTTTGAAAACATAAACGTTAAAGTCATGAGTAGAAAGAGACTTTGCCAACTACAGTAAGTTCATTAGCAAAGCATTTTACTTTATGTAGGAATTATGTTAGCCTTCTTTGAGACTTTCAAATTGCATATGGATTTGCACGTTTTGGGAATTGGAAGCAGAGGCAAGCAAGGATTCAATAAATTTTCTAAGAGGTAGTGAGACCAACAACAAAGGGCCGAATATTATAAAGGAGAGAAGAAATTAGGAGGCTCATTAGGAGTTAGTCTTGACGAGTCCAAGAGAAAGCAAGATTTGGAGTCACGATGTTATTAACACATATTGTAGAAGGAGGACATGGTTGGAGCCATCGACAAATTCGATAAGCTCTGGACCTCCAATATAAGGAATAAATTGTGTTTTTTAGTAGATGTAATTTTGTTGTTAAGTGTGATGGATAAAACATAATGAACATTTGATAGAGAAGGAACATAAGCTAATAAGTGGGGAAGGATTAGATGGGTAAATAGTGGGAGAAGATGAAAGAAGATTTTGGAAGTCATGAGGGTTGGGTGACTCTAACACCAAATTAAAACATCAAGTGTTTTAGATGAAATTGTTACTCGCATAGACTGTTTAGCATCGTATGTATTATATTTATATAGTGGAGGATACAAGATAGAATTTGAAACATATTAAAACTACAATGATTCAAATGAAATTAAATACAACTTTTATCATCTAGTATATGATATGATATAATTTGGACATGAGTTTATGTAATATATATTTTTATCAAGAATGTTTTGATAAAAAAAATTAAATAATTGATTAATATATAATTTCAAAATTCTCATACAATATACCAAAAGACTTTTAGTTTTACATGACACAATTTCAACTCATTAAGTGATAACACCAAAAGATTATTCATGTATATTTTTAGTAACATGACCTCTTAAATAGTCATATGATATGCTTAAATAATTTAATAAATAATGTGATTTAATAACCTGTTTTGGAGGAAAATTCTTTCCGTATAATCGAATAATATATGATGGGTTAATGTTTTTTTTTTTTGGGTAGAAGATGGGTTAATGTATTAAGATGGTTGTATATATAGTAACAGGCAAAAATTAAATAATTAGCCTATCCTTTTGTTTTGTTTTATACTACCGTCAAAGGGAATCAATTAAATAAGTAGCTTGGCAGTGAACAGCTGCTTTTATATATCTCAAAGTGCTAAAATCAATGGTTACTACAGAATCCTTTGTTTTCTTTCGGTGTCCATTCCAAAACCCTAATTTTCAGTGGTCAAACAAAAATAAATATATTCAACTCAACTCGCTAGCTGCCACTACAGCTACAGCAAATGCATTGGCACTTCAAAACCTAACTGAACTTTAGTGTGTTTTCACTTATAGATTGATGCTGATCGTAAGGAACAGCCTAACCCAATGTGCACTATAGAGTTTGCTAGTCTATATTTTTGTCTTTCCATCTATACATATCAAAGCGAAAAGAACGGTGGTATGGGTTGTGTAGAAGATAGAAGCTACACTGTAAGACAGAACTTATAGTCTCAGCTAGCTGTACAATTCATTAGGTTCCCATAAATATGGCACGCTAGCCAGCATGAAGAAACCTTAATTCAACCTATTCATTGGATCTATCATCTATATATAAATGCTTTGTCATGAGTTGGTCATCAGGTATTGGCTGTTCAAAAAATTAATTCATAGAAAGTGAAAGATCAATTTAATCATTCCAGGAGTGAGAAATACCTAGCATGCAAATCGCTGATGAGATGGGATTGATTGGGACAGAAATATTTGACTGGTCATACACTACTGCTAGTAATGTGGCCTTTGTGCACTCAATCATAGTGACCCTTGTTTTCCGAAGTCCCCCCAACCACTCAATGCTATACTTTAAATTCTTTATTTGTAGGAATGGGGCACAAAAGATACCTTGACACAACTATTAACCATGTGACTATTAAATACCATCTGACAATCAAAGTCAATTGGGCTTTTTATTCTTGTATTTTGACTATTGCTGTTGGTTGGTCATAAATTTTTATCCATTTACATTGATTTTATAAAGCTCTAGTTGATGCCTTCTTGAACTTGAAAATTAAGGAATAAGAACAATAACCTTTTAATAATGCTTTAGGAAAGAACTTAATGTCGTCTGCAGACTGCAATATAATATGTAATGTCTTTTCCTTCATTTCCTGCATGGTTTCCTAGATCAAAACAGGGTCTGAAAGATTTTTTGCTCATCATATCACAAACATGATCTGTTATTTTAGTGAATTAGTTTCTGAGGGCTCAAAGCCCGAAGAAGACTGTGAGAACTACTTGATCAAGTGCACAATTCTATCATGTTAGCTAGGTTTTTATTTTATACAATCTAGTGTGTATTGAAGCACCAATCATCTAGGTCCTATGACTTTATCCCATTCTTCTTCACAGGTCCCACTAGTTTTCCTTGTCACTGTTGCGGAGGATTTTTTGCTATTGGTACGTTCTCGTCAACAAAAGTTTGGGAGAAGTTTGAATCATTGCAATGAAATAGAATGTGGTATTGTGGTCGTGATGGAGATAACACCTAAATAGGATGTAGATAACACCCAAATAATAACTTGAGTAAATATCTTTGACTCCTGCCATCTCTTATATATTGAAAAATATCAAATGTGATTCTAGTATGTTCATTTAGTATTAATAAAATGTAAATTAAAAAAAATACACAATAATTGTTTCTCAATATATTTTAAATCAATTATTTATCAAAATGGTACTCAATATTTTTTTTAAACTCAAAAATATTCTATGATTTATACTATACTAAATTTCATAATAATAAATTTTCCTTACGATGTATAAATTAAAGACTTTTATTTATTTATTTATAAAAGCACCTTCCATGGTTTGTTGTGAAGTTTTAGTTTTGATAATAGTGATGATGGAAAAAATAATCTTTTCATGGATGTAGTAGAAACTAGAAGTGTATACAAGTAAAATTATTTTATAAACATGTTGGTAGGTTGCTAATCTTCTAATTTTTATCAATCATTTGACAGAATTTAGGAAATAATTATGATACTAGAATTTCAGAGAAATAATAATTTAAAATATATTAACAAAAAAATTGAGGAAGTATATATATACATAGAGACGAAGCCAGAATTTAGACTTTGAGAGGGTGGGGGGGACATAAGCTAAAAAAATTTCTTGACTTGTAACTAAATGATATTGTCTTTTTAAAATTAATGTTTCCAATAGTTTCTTTTGTTATTTATTTAATTAATTTTCAGATGTTTCATCAATTTCAAACCTTATAGCTCTGCCAATCGAGAATTAAAAAGAATATCTTAACAAAAAGAAGATAAGAAAAGCCCATATATATATATAGAAAAAT
Organism: Quercus glauca; assembly: GCA_023736055.1. NCBI lineage: Eukaryota > Viridiplantae > Streptophyta > Magnoliopsida > Fagales > Fagaceae > Quercus > Quercus glauca. Next base: position 51,711,211 of record CM043322.1, on the reverse strand, counting down.
TCTTAGGCTACTAAAAAAACTTACAAGCTCAAGTATTGGGGATTTTGTTTGTTTGTGTGGAGTGGCCATCAACCAAAGTGATGGGCTTATTTTTTATTTATTTATTTATTTTTGGTTGGGTTCTAAGGGCCAGTTTGTAAATTTTTGGGGAGAGGGGGGCATGAGTAATTATCTTGGACCTAAATGTTAAAAAATTCAAAAAATATATACTATTATGATTTTTTTTTTTTAAATTTGGGGGGCATATTCCCCCCCCCCCCCCCCCCACCAAGTCCATGAACAACTTTGTCCCTCTATATATATATATATATATATGTATACACACACACACGCATATATATAGACACACACACCAAAGCAACCAACTATCTTTCAATGTTGGAGAGATAATATATTAGGAAGACTCCAAATGAATGATTAAAACCCTTAACTCTTATTATTTCCCTGCTTGTCCTCTTAAATTTTTACTAATTAGAAAATAGTTTTGTTCTAAAGCATTTTAGCTTCACAAAACAACAAAAACGTATAATTTTTTTAAAAATACATATTTTATATATTAAAATATTTTAAAAAAATATTTATAAGAAAGGTAATTAGTTATGTGCTCTTTGAAAATTTTTTTTTTCCTTTTGTCTTTTAAGAATAATTGGGTTCTTGGAAAACCAAACCTCAAATATTTATATAAGTGTATTTTTGTAAATAAAATTAAAGGGAGAAAAGAGGAGGTACTAGGGCATGGTTGCCAAAGGCGCCCTTCCTTGACCTAACTTAGGGTCTCTCTGTTTGTAATCAGTTTAAATATTCCATACCATTTGTAAGAATGTAAAGATGAAGGAAAGAAAAGATGTGAGAACACAAAGAGAGAAATTGAGAGAGAAAAGATGAGAAATTTTCTCTAATTGATGTAATGAATGAATCTGTACACAATATAGAGTTATATACAGTCATCCCTAATCTCTAAACCTAAACTCCCAAAACAGAGCATAACTAACTAAACCAAACTATAAGGAAATTAGTTACTGCACGTGTAAAGATTAGTTACAACACACGTGTGATACAACCTGAATTAAATTAACATCTAAACTACTTGTAGTTTAGCTACTAATCTAAACTACTTGTAGCTGTTGTGTCGTTTTATCCATCTTCCCTTTCTTCTTATTCTCTACCCTCTGATCCTTGACTACCTGATACTCCTCCTAAAGATGAGACTTAGTGTTGTGTATGTTTAATACACTTATCTTGGAAATTAAGAACCTTAACTGTTGACTGCCAAGTGCTTTGGTAAACAAGTCTGCTAGCTGTGTATGTGTAGGAGTAAACAACAGACAGATCACATTTTCTTGCACCTTATCTCTAACCAAATGGCAGTCCACTTCTATGTGCTTTGTACTCTCATGGAAGACTAGATTCTCACCAATATAAATTGTTGTTTGATTGTCACAGAAAAGCATGCCAGGTTGTGGGTGATCAACTTCTAAATCTTTCAATAGAGCCAGCAACCAAGTCATTTCACAAACTGTCAAAGCCATTGCTCTATACTCAGCTTCATCTGAGGATCTAGAAACTATGGATTGTTTCTTAGATTTCCATGAAACCAATGAATCTCCTAAGAACACACAAAACCCTGTAATGGATCTTCTAGTGTCTACACAAGAGGCCCAATTTGCATCTGTGTAAGCTTTTAAATGTAAATCTAATTTTGATGATAGGAGAATGCCTTGACCAGGATACCCTTTGATGTACTGCAATACTTTGTAGGCTGCATCAAGATGTGGTTTTCTAGGCTTAGCCATGAATTAGCTTAGTTTGTGGACTGGATATGTGATGTCTGGTCTTGTTATAGTTAGATATAGCAACCTTCCAACTAACCTTCTATAAACACTAGGATCAGGCAATAAATCTCCTTGATACTTACTTAACTTCAAGTTTTGTTCCATTGACACTTTGTTGTGCTTACAACTTGTCATACCAACATCTTTAAGAACCCCTAGTACATACTTTCTTTGGCATAATGAAATCCCCATTTCTGATCTAGCTACCTCAAGACTAAGAAAATATTTTAAATTACCAAGATCTTTCAACTTAAACTCACGATTCAAAGAGCTTTTGAGATCTTCAACTACCTGAATATCATTACTTGCAATAAGGATGTCATCAACATAAACTAGCAATGCTATGAAAGTCTGATTAAACTTCTTAGTGAACAAAGAGTAAATCAGATTTTGATTGCTTGAATCCATACTTCAAAATGGTTGTAGAAAACTTGGAGTACCACTACCTTGATGCCTACTTGAGACCATACAAAGACTTGTTAAGCTTGCAAACTAGGTTCTCCCCCTTGCTGTGAAAGCCTTGAGGCAACTGCATATATACCTCTTCATGAAGGTCACTGTAGGGGCATTGGGCCCAGAAACCCACTGGGTATAATGGGTCTAAGGCCCAAGCCGAGGACTAAAAGCGTCCGAGGACGGTGGACACTATCAAAAGGGCCCATGCTGGAGAGTGAAGAAGTTAGTTTTGGTCATAAAAGCCCAAGAAGGGTAGCTGAGGATAAAATCCTGCTCGGCTAGTCTAAGCCGAGATCCACGGAGGTGACCTGCCGTCCAGGGAAACATCACAGAAACCTTTAGTGGACATGAATAAGCATTATGAGAACACAAGACAGAGAGGTGTCCTAAAATATCTAAAGAGAAAGCTGCTACCTCCTCATTAAAGGCTCTGCAGCTAACTCTTTGGTCGCATTAATGTGGAAGTGATACCTGAATAGTGCATTCTAGCCTTACAACTACTACATGAAGACTTGTGGTAAGGGCTGATGGGACAAGTATCAACACCAACCATCTGGCATGCACGTGGAAGGTGGGGATGAAAGGGAGAAACAATATAAAAGGAAGAGGGGACAATGAGACAAAGGATTGAAAATTTAAGAAAAAAACACTGTAGACTTCCCAAACAAAACTTGTAAACAACTATGAGAATAATATATAAGAGCAGACCTCCTCGGACTTTGCCGAGGACAATTTTTCTTCAATATAACCCTTTTCTTTTCATTCTCTTATCATTTGAACTCTTCCTAGTGTTTATTTGATTAGCTAAAGCCCAGTTTTCCAACCTATTCTCTATAAATTCATTGTTTTGGGCTTGTTGGGCTTAAGTCTATCCACGTAGTGGGCCGAGAGTTCAAATCTGGTCCTTACAGTCACCATTAAGAAAGGCATTGTTCACATCAAGCTGAACCAAATGCCAACCTCTCACAGTAGAAATAGCAAGCAAAGTTTTGACAGTGGTGAGTTTAGCAACGGGAGAAAAGGTGTCAGTGAAGTCCAAACCAGCTTGTTAAGTGAAACCCTTGGCAACAAGCCTAGTTTTGTATTTGTCCAAGGAGCCATCAGCATTATATTTAACCCTATAAACCCATTTACACCCAATAGCCCTTTCATGAGTAGGTAATGGAGTAATGGTCTAGGTCTGATTTGCTTCCAAAGCAGCAATTTTAGATGCAATAGCATCCTGCCAATTAGGATCCTTGACTTGAAACAAAAATTTCTATGCATATTACACTAATTTAAATTAAAATTAATTAATAATTATTGATATAGATGAGAGGTGCACATAAAAAATATATACAAAATATATGCAAATAATGTATATACGTACTATGGATTAGGACGCATAATAAGTTTTTGTAACCCTTAAAAATAAACTTTTTGTTTTTCTTTATGTGGGGTAGGGTTTGACATTCTAACTTGTGGTAGAGATAAAAAGGACATGGCACTGCATGAACCACACCCTAACAAACACGTGACACCTTGATAAAATGATAATGCTAAAAAAATATAGATGTTAATTATTGATTTATATTTTACTATTGGTGTAAATTAATTTTATATTGTAAATTAAACAAATGTGATCATGTTGTACATACTTGCAAAAAGTGTATAATATTAGGTTGCGACTTGTGTCCAGTGGAAGTTTCCATTGGACACGTTGGATTGTGGACACGTGTCCACTCTTGGACACATGTCCGAATTTGGATGTGTCCAGTGGAAAAAGGTGAGGTAAAGGTATGCTAGTGTGAGAAGAGAAAGAATGAGAAGGTGAAATAAAAAGAAACACGGTTTCAAGAAAATGAACATCCCTAGATACAAAAATCCTTTTGGTAGTTAAATCAAGTAACTTGTAACCTTTTACACCAAAGGGATAACCAAGAAAAACACAAGAAGAGGATCTTGGGTCAAATTTAGACCTGTTATGGGACAAAGTAGAGGCAAAACAAAGGGAACCAAAGACTTTCAAATGAGCATAGGAAGGAGGTTTACCATAGAGTTTTTCAAAAGGAGTTTTGTGGTTCAAGATTTTAGAAGGCAATCTACTGATAATGTGGACAACAATTAACACACACTCACCCCAATAAGAGATAGGAACATTAGATTGAAACTTCAATGCCCTTGCAATGCTTAAAATGTGCTGGTGTTTTCTCTCCACAACTGAGTTTTGTTGTGGAGTGGCAACACATGAATGTTGGTGGATAATGCCATGGTTGGCATAAAAATCCTTTAAGAAAAACTCAGGGGCATTGTCAGTTCTAATGATCTTAATATTGGCATGAAATTGTGTATTAATCATGTTATAAAATGAAATCAGCAAAGAACTAGTATCAGATTTTGATTTCATGAGATAAACCCAAGTGGATCTTGTGGCATCATCCACAATGGTAAGAAAGTATCTGAAACCATCATGAGTGAACTTGGCAAAGGGTCCCCAAACATCACAATGGATCAATCAAAAACATTATCTGAAACATGATTATAAGAAGGAAATGGAAGTCTTTTATGTTTTGCAATTGGACAAAGAACACCATTTTTATTACTATGGAAAGTATGTACACCAGGAATATAACTGTGTAAAGCATGAAGCTTATTATCAGAGACATGACCTAACCTCATATGCCAAACATATGGCTTAGTAACACTAGGAGTTGACACAGAATTAACAAAATATTGAAAAACAGCCTCAAGAGTTGAAGAAGCTTCTGAAACAGACTTGCAAGATGATGTAATGTGTAGCAAGTACAAATTGTCATGCAATTCACCCACCTCAATTGTTTTCCAACAAGTAAGGTCTTGTATAAAGCACAAATTTGAGAGAAAAACAAGACAACATGATAGAGTTTTGGTTAATTGGCTGACAGAGATCAGATTAAATGTGAAAAGAGGGAACACATAGTACATTTTCAAGTTTTAAGGTTGAAGTAACTTGAATTGTACCTATATGTGTAACAGTGACCTTTTCACCATTAGGCAATTGAACAAATGTTGAAATGGAACTAGTGATATGTGTAAACAAAGATAAGGAATGGACTATGTGGTCTGTGGCCCTAGTAACAAGAATCCATACATCATTACCATAAGCAGTTTAATTGACAGGATTAACAGCAAAAACTAAATGATGCAAGTTTAAGGAAACAGAATCTGACCAAGCATTACACACATTACCTGAAAGAGCAGAATTGGCTGAGTGTAAGGCATCACTAGCATCACCAGATGTGGATGTATGAGAGCTGAGCATTGAAATCAATTGCTGATATTGCTCTGAAGTGAAAGGGAAGGAATTGACCTGTTGAACACCAGAATTGCCAGAATTGCCTTGATCATCTTCAACCAAGACTTGATTGGCCATAGCCACTCTACCTTTTTGCTTGTAACAGGAGGAAAACCTACTAATTTGTAGCATTTCTTCACAATATGACCAAGCTTTCCACAGTGACTACAGATAGGCCTCCATTTTGCATTGTTTCCTTTGATATTCTTGTTGTTGTTCCTTGGAAATGAATTTTCTTGATTGAACCCTTGATTCTTGACTGCAAGAGCAGTTGATTCAACTGAAGGAGCAACAGTAAAACCCAAACACCTTTGCCTTTCCTCTTGAATCACTAAGGAAAATGCCTTATCAATGGAAGGACTAGGCTCCATCATGAGAATTTGTGTTCTGACTTGAGAATAAGAATCATTCAAGCCATTTAAGAATTGCATGAGAGAATCTTGATGCTGAAAGGCTGTGATTTTATCATTCACACCACAGGTGCACTTACTACATGAGCAAGATGGTAAAGGCTTGAAATTCAATAGTTGATCCCAAGCAGCTTGAAGATCAGTGAAGAAACCTGTTACCGTAGCAACACCTTGCATCATAGTTGAGATTTGCTTCTGAAGCTGAGAGATCCTTGGTCCATTGGCTTGAGAGAATCGTTTCTTGAGAGTATTCCACACTTCGAATGCAGTGTCTCTATAAATCACACTAGCAGTAAGATGAGGAGAAACTGAATTCAAGATCCAAGAGGAGATCATTGAATTGCACTTGGACCAAGCTTACTTCTCTAGTGGTGTGACTACCATTGAAGCGTTGACAGAGCCATAAACAAATCCAAGCTTGCTTTTGGCATCCAAAGCCATTCTCATTGCTTTGGACCACATAGGGTAGTTATCCTTAGTTAATGGTTGAGTAACCAAAATTGCACCTGGTGTTTCACCATGATGCAAGAAAAATGGACTTTGTGGATCTTCCATTGGAGTCAATTCTCGCTGAGAGGAGGAAGATGAACCAGCCTGAGTATTCGACGCCATTGATAAAGGCTCGAGCTGTGATACCATGTGAGAATGTAAAGATGAAGGAAGGAAAAGATGTGAGAACACAGAGAGAGAAATTGAGAGTGAAAAGATGAGAAATTTTCTCTAATTGATGTAATGAATGAATCTGTACACAATATAGAGTTATATACAGTTATCCCAAATCTCTGTACCTAAACTCCCAAAACATAGCATAACTAACTAAACCAAACTATAAGGAAATTAGTTACTGCACGTGTAAAGATTAGTTACAACACACGTGTGATACAACTTGAATTAAATTAACATCTAAACTACTTGTGGTTTAGCTACTGATCTAAACTACTTGCAGCTGTTGTGTCATTTTATCCTTCTTCCCTTTCTTCTTATTCTCTGCCCTCTGATCCTTGACTGCTTGATACCATTTCTTAAGATAAACATGGTGGAGTTAAAAGTTTATATATATAACAATTAATGAGAAGAATAATTATTCAGGTGCAAATATCATATTTCAATAAAATTTTGGCACAATTTATCTACTAAGTGTCCATTTTGGAATAATATATTTAGCTTTTTGTTGAAATTTTGGTTGCTAAAAGTGTGCTAAAATGTACTTATATTTTGAAAAAGTGAGATTTTGAAAAATTGTATTTAAAAACTAAAAAGTAAAAACTAGTTTATAATCTAGTCTCAAACACACATTAAGGGTCTGTTTGGATAAACTCTTTGTAAAAGTACGTTTTTGAAAAAGTAGCGGTTTTAAAACATGCATTTTGAAAATGCAATTTTAGAGTGTTTGGCAAATTTTGTAAAAGTGTGATTTTCAATTTTTGTTTTAACTGCAAATTACCAAAAAGACCTGTATACACCAACATTTTTAAATTCAATCTTATATATAAAACTAAAGTATTTAGTTCTCAAAAAAAAACAAAATATTCCATTTATTAAATAAAAAATAACCACATGTGGAGGGTGAAGACACTACTCCACATAAGTACTTCACCTAACAAAGATTCCCTATCACCTGCACACCTTTCACTTTACCAATTTCATTTTACTTTTACTGGCCTACTTCTGCACTTATCTTCTAGTAACACTAGCAGCATCAAATACCCAACCTTTTGTTGTCCATGATACTTTCCATTTGAGTCTTGAAGAAAAGAAAGACGATGTATATGAGTGCTCTAGCTTATTGAGGATTTAGTAGGCTATGGTGAGAGTAAGAGAAGGGCGAAAACAAAATGGAAGGTGAAGCAGAGGTGAAGGTATGATGGAGGAAAAAATGAGAAATATTTATCTGGGTTCTTTGTTCAAGTTTGATGGGGGTGTTTGTGGTAAATTATATTTTAAAAATGCGTTTTACAGCACCTCAGAATGGTGTTTTCAAATTCGTTGGAAATAATTTTGTTTTGAAATTGCACGTTTTAAAATCACAAACGTTAGAACATGCATAGCCAAACAGGCTGCAACTGGCGTTTTGAGTCCAAAACGCCAATTTTTATTTTTAAAACGTGGGGCCAGACGGACCCTAAATGAAAATTTAAATGAATAGTATTTTATTCTGTTCCATTTCATATCATCAAAAAATTTATTCTTGAATTTACCTTGGCCTAAATCCCGATCCATTATGCTAAATTTTGGTCATTATGGTCATTTCAATTGGTACATGAACAAAATATTAACTTTTTTTTTTTTCCTTCATCCTTTATTTTTTAATTTCCTTAGTAGAATATGAAATTGGAATTTGTTTGTTTGATTTGATATTATTGCTGTGAGAAATTAAAGCAATATGAGTTATTTATTTGATTCTCCTTTTTCTTTTTCTTGATTTGATATTTGAAATTTGAAATTTGAAATTTGATCCTGTTCAACTCCATTCGTGATTTATCCTTAATTAATGAGACATTACAAACCTCCTTGTTATGTAGTGGTGATGTTAAGATATGTTTGATTTGGTTTGAAATTGTATCACATCTCTACAAAAAATAGAAAACTATATTTTGTTATCGGACATATTAAGAATATGTCTGATACCAAAATATTTTGTTCCAATAAACAAGCTAGAATGATCATTATAATGGAATCAACAACTTTGATTATTATTTTATTAGAGCTATAACTCTATAAAGAATTGGTTTAGTGATTCTCAAGTTTCATATGCTTCATAAGGTCATCATGAGTCCATGCATATCCAAATTATTAGTCAAGTGCTCTAAGCTTTAAACACACACACACACACATATATATATATATATATATGTATGAGAGAGAGAGAGAGTTCGGAACCAATTGTCAAGACAATTTTTTTTAATGAAAATTGTCAAAACTATTGAAGGTGAACCCACTTGGAATAAAATTATTGCGTTTTTTCCTAAGCTAATGCTTAGGGCAGGGCCTGCCCAAATTTACCTTTTCCAATCATTGACCCATCATCAATCTGAATGCAATGACTCTAATGTCTGATTTGACTACTTTGAAAACGAAAGCCCATAAAAATGGATTATTAATTAGGCCACCACTTGCATCTGCTTAGCGTGTGGAAAGAGCAAACTGAATTCGTTTTCTTTTCGTTTTTATACCTTTATGTTGAGCCGGAAAATTTGAACTCCAAAAATACTAAAAAAACGCCAATTACCTTAAAACTTGTTAACTCTTTTATGTTCATCTCTTTTAATATTTGCGAGTTTCAGTTAACTCAATTGATAAAGTCTTTGATGGTTGAATAAGAGATTTGGAATTTAATCCCTGCCTACATAAAAAACTAATCGGTGTCTTGATCTGATGACAAAAATCTATCATTAAGAGTGGATGCCATAGGTGAAAACTCTCTAAAAAAAAAAATCTTTTAATACTTATAAGACAAAATAAAAGAGAACCATTAAAATAGAATTTCATATTATGTTTTAAAGATTTCATGAGCTTCCTCATTACTTAAAATAACAAATATAAACTATTGAAAAAGAATCATATTTACTACTATTTGTCAAGATCTATGTAGTTCAATAGCATTGTATTGCTTGTTTTGTGGTATCTTCCCTAAAAAAATAGATATAAACTTTTAAAATTACATTTTAAACTTTATAATTTAAGAATATATCAAATCAAATATTAAGATTTGAAAAGGCAATAAATTAAAAATAAGTTAAACCCCAAACATAACAAGGATATCTAAAATGGATTAAGATTTAATTTATTACTTTTTAAATATTTTAATTATAACTATTAAAACTCTTGAACTTAATTTGTTACATCCTAAACTATAAGGAATAAAATATAATTTTTTCTAGTTTCAAAAAAAGTATATAGTATATGACTTTTCCCCTACCTATTTCAAAGAAAAAGGTCCAACCCGATTTAAACATATTATTTTTTTATAGAAAAATTTAAAGAAAAAGAGTACTAATAATGTCAATTATAAATGTTAAAAAAATAAGTTGAACATCCACTTTTTTTATAGAAAAAATACTAATAATGTCAATTATAAATAAATAAAATATTAAAGAAAAAGAACCTACGCCACGGCTCCTACACGTTTGGCTTAAAGGCCAGAAGCTTTAGGAGAAGCTTTGGCTTAAAGAGAGATCTGCAATTTTATTGTTTTAACTTTTTATGTATCATAAATATTTCTATTATTTTAACATGGTATATGGTCAATTATTAATAGGCAGAGATCATGTGTTTCATGGACTACTGAGAATGATGGAAATCTGAACTATTTTGGCAATTCGATTCAGATTGTTTTCTGCACCCAAGCGTTGATCAGGGCTGTAGATTTATTCCAACATACATAAAAGAAGGTGTTAGTAGTTACACTCGATTTTTCCGAATACAGAAAAATATATCAAATCTCGTTTCCTCTAAGATAAGCTTGCATTGACAATTAAAAAGCATTTCAATCACTCTAAACCAGTAAACGACAATGGATTGGTCAAATATTATTTAATTGATTTAACTAAGATATGCACATGGATTTTTCCTTATGATCTTAACAACCCCCACTTTATCTCACAATAATGGCAATGATAATTGAGACTTTTAGAATACCTTATTATATATTTTATGAAATAATGGGCCTTTTTTTTTTTTTTCCAAGAGAAATTTTACAAGGGCAACTTTCAAATTATAGCTTCATTCATGAAAGCTCTATTGGGGAGGGAAAGGATTAACAATTTAATACTTATTATAGCTGCATCCCTACTATATTACTGTTTGATTTATTTTATTTTATTTTATTTTAAACCACCATCAAGAAAATGATTGCTCTAGTGGAGGCTCCTAAAATATTTATTAACAAGTCAGTTGGCATATGCGAAGTTGATCATGTATCAATAATCATATTTAATCTATATACTTAGTATTGCCTACTGCCTAGTGATAAACATTATACTAATAGTAGAACTTGTTTAGTTTAATTCTTATTTCTTTTTATAGATGAAATGGGATTTGAACTTTATGTGTTCATTACCATTAAGTAAGAAACTGACAAGTTTCTTTTGGTGTATGTATTTGAGGTTTGGAAAATATTTTTATTTTATGACAAAAGTCTTTACTATTTGAACTAATTAGAACCTGTTTCTTAATTTTGTGTTGAACTACTTATACCCACTTAAAAAATAACATTACCAATATAATTAATTATATTATAATTTTCGATTTCCTGTTAATTAAAACATTTTAACTTTCTTTTTTCTATATAATACTGTTAACTGTTAAGCATATCTGCATATGGTTTTAGGGCCTAAGCCCATTGCAGTATTTCTAGCGCTAATTGAACCAGTAATCTGTTTCCTAATTATGGTACAAGTATTATAATATTGGGATAAACTTAGGATGAGTAGTATATACCTTTCAATATATTCATTCTAGCTAAGACGCAAAATATATTAATTAGTTCTATTTTAAACTCATTCGTGTTCTTGCTCTTATTAATTATATTATAGAGAACCGTAACCTAGGCTCTTTGTCTCTACGTTTGGTGGCAAAGAGATCTTATAACGTTTACTAATTGAGGATATGATGATGTACTTCAAAATGTAGAACTCTTAGGTCATGTACTTATTAATTATATATTGTATAAGTCTTTCTTAATGAGGTTTTAATATATACTTAAAACCATAGAAGGTTAACATCCTATACTCGATATGGTAAGCACTTGGCTTAATCCTAAGGTTTCCTTGTGGAGAATCATTCAAACATTACAGTCATGCATTTCGTTTTAATTAGCATGACATGGTATTTGGTATAGATTGACCACCTAAACATTATCAAATTCTGTTATGATGTGCGAAAAAGCATCAACTACTATCCTTATGATCTGGGATTCTGGATTATTGTTTAAGTTGTTACGTGCATGGTCTATATATTTAAAGGTTCATATATAAATCATAATGGATATGATATCTGTGCACTTGTGGACAAGGAATAGCCCTCACTATTCTATGGGCATCCATGAATTATATATTTTTTTTCGTTGTTTCGATGAAATATATCCACGAATGCATGGTGATATAATATACCCATGCAATTATTTAATTATCTCATTATTTTGAATGTATCATATATGATAATATAAAAAAATCAATTAATTAATTAGCATGCATCATACTAGGGAAGATGTGGCCGTAGTAAAGCATTGAAAAGATCCCTCTAGAGCTACAACGTGGAGTGTTTTGGAAGTCCTCCAAAATATATTTATGCAATTTTTATATATAAAAAAAATGAATAATTAATTTTATACATATACACATTTTTTAATTTATTTGTTATCATCTAGGCTTATTGAAGCCCTAATGCGGAATACTATATATAAAGCATACTGGATAAGTTCTTAGTGCTGGTGCAATTTTCTTGAGCATTTTTTAATTAGTTTTGCACTAGATCGAAGAAGAGAGGACACGTGGCCATAACTAGCCGTCCCAGAAGTCTCCTAGACAACATATAACTAGAGAAAATTAATGCTTTTGTTTCAACTATGGCTTAAGGTTTGAACATTAATTAACGAGAGAGGAAAGCCAAGAAAGAAGTCGACCCTTTTCAAGTCAAACTAAAAGTGCAGAGTTTGTTTACCAAAAAAATACCATGTAGGTGTAGCAAAACAGTAGCCGGTGCAGGTTCCATTTGAACGTACGTATATATGACGTGTCAGATGAAAAATCAACACAAAACTCTCTTCACAACTTTTATACGCGTTCTAAATCAACAATATGTTACTCGAGAGAGAGAGAGAGAGAGAGAGAGAGAGAGAAGAGAAGAAGAAATTGATAAGAAATTTTGCATCCAGAGAAAATTTCTGACCATTGTTTATTTTGGCATTTTCTATTTTCTTTTGATGCCATAACACATTTTAAAAAATAAGTGCCTAGCTAAATCATTTTCCTTTTCAATTAACCTAGTTTTCAAGTAAACAGCTTCTTTCTGAATACATAAAAAGGATGTGCTAATTAATATGAAAGCATATTTGCTAAGATTTTCTTCATTATATTTGGAGCTATGCATATTGAGAAGTGTATGACCTTTGACTAGCATGGTCTGGTGTTTTTCACATCCATCCATGTTTTTTTTTTCTTTTTTTTTTTTTTTTTTTTTTTTTAATTTGGTAAATTATCATTTTCTATTTCTCGATCACTAAGTCACCAGGCAAATATATTATTAACAAAATATTTAGCTAATCAAAAATTTATGTGTGAGCTTGCTGGCCCTTCCTGAGTCTCTCTCTCTTATACACTACCGTTTCAAATGTATACATTGTTCTCAAATTTGCTGCATATTTAATCAAATCCACCTACTTATATATTATATTGCTTGGAAATTAAGACATACCCCGAGTGACCGTGTCTCAATTTCTGGAACCAATGAAACGAGAAGAAATCAAGATGTTCTATTAGCGTCCTAAACCCTGCGATATTAATACTTAATTCAAGTGATAAATCTTACCCATAATGCTTGATTAGGTAATTACATGTTCAAAATCTAGGACTCTATTGCACATAAGCTACAAGATTAAGTTGGTTGCCAATATATCTTAGTTCACTAGCTGACGCAAACAAGTTTGGTGGATTTAATTTAATTAATTTGTTAATTTCTGTTTAAAAATAAGGTATGTTTATAGCCTTGGCAGACATAGAAGTATATTAACAAATTTAATATGTACTGAGATAGGAATTTAAGCAGGCAACTCAAATACTACGGTCTGTTTTTGGGAGGGTTTAGACCCGGTTTAACCGTTTAAGTGGCCGACATGTCTTATTTGACTAACTAATGCAATGGATTTTGTTAATTCTTTCTGTTTTATAAAGTGTGTTTATAGGCTTGAATTGATAAAGCATAGAATCATTTAACAAATTTATTATATTGAGATTACTGCACAAGGTTTGTTGCTGATATAAGATCTGAGTTGTGTAGATGGCACGTCATCCGGACTATTTTATTATATATACCTATTATTTGCATATGATTCTAAAACCGTATGCAGTGGCGGCTTTAAGATTTTTTTTTTGTCACTAAAAATATTAAATTATACAAAATTTAATAAAGAAATAACTTGGATGTATGTCACAAAAAAAAAAAAAAAGCACAAATATATGAAGTATTACCATTTTTTTCTATTAACAAAGAGAATGTTATGGATGTAACATTACTCTTATTTTTGTTGTAAAATGCATTTTTGTTGTTGATGTAACATTACTTTTATTTTTGTTGGGTTAATTTTTATTGTTGTTATTTATTTAGGTTTTTTAAAGAAGTTAAGGATTATATTTGGGAGGCCAAAATTATTTATGAAGTAATGCTATGTTCATAACATTTTCATAACAAATTTTTTGCAACCAGCTATTATATATTGATGGATAAAAAAGTGATGTTAGTATTACGCTCAAATTAAAATTAATAACAGCTTACTACAATATTATTTCTCAAGTTAGAAGTTGTAATTTGTAGTGAAATTATTGTGAAAATATTGTGGATGCAGTATTATTTTTATTTTTGTTGAAACCAAATTCTTGTAATTCTCAAGTTAAAGTGTTCAATATTATTATAAGAGTAGTCAAAATAGGTTATTTTAGTACATAATTTTCTTTTTTAAAATTTCCAGTATATATATATATATATAAATTTTTGGCACGTGAGGGTGGTCCTGTGACCACCCTGAAATATATGTGGAGCCTGACCACATGTGTATATTGCACCTTAATCATCCTATTAATTATAACAAGAAACCCATCTTTCCTATCTTACACAGGTGTTATTATTGAGAAATTCATCTTGAACTTTCCTAAATCATTTTGAACTTTGATATTAAGTGTCTATTTATTTGGCAACAATTTATTTAGTTTTTTACTGAAATCTTTTTGCTGAAAATATACTAATAAAGCATACTTGTACTTTTTAAAAGTAAGGTTTTAAAAAACTATACATAAAAGATAAAAACTAAAAGCTAATCTTATAAGTTTTAGGCTTTTAGCTAAGTATCCTTTTGTAAACAATTTATTTAGTTTAATTTTTTCTTAAAACTTTTTATTAAAAGTACTATAAATAAAATTAGCTCATGTGCGATTTGCAAATAGTAGAAAAAATAAGTACTAAACTGATTTATAAATATCAATTTAGTCATGAACATTTGATTTGAGCAACTAATCCCTAAGACACTAAGTTTGTAACAAATCTAATCTTCAATCAGTATTTAGTATTAAAAATTAATGGATTTAATCAAATGATTTTTAAATGTTTACCTCATTGTCAATAACTTTAAAATGCCATTGTTAATTTGTTATTTGCACATCACTTAAGTAAATCCATTAAGTTTTAATGAAAAATAATAACATAATATTTAATTTTTCATAAACCTAAAGTAAGGGGAATAATTCTTCAAATTAAAAGTCCAAAGACTACATTTACACTCACATCAAAGCCATTGGAATTAGCAAAATCACCCATTTCTAAGTACTTTATTTCAAAGCTGCATACTTTGGTTGAGCCCGATCACAAATATAGGACAAAACTTAGATACAGTATCTTAGGTGTTGTTTCTTAAGTTCTTCTCTTAAGATTCAGTCATGTGGCTATTTAATTAAAAAATACTCCACTTCCATCTCATGAGAAAAAATCCACATGGCAGAGTCTTAAAAGGGGAATCTAAGGAATAACACCTAAGTACTGTATCTAAGTCTTGCTCCACAAATATAATACAATATCACACTCAACAAAATGTAGCTAAGAAATAATGGGGCAACTGGAGTTCAAATAAATTGTTTCATATCATCTTCCTTTACTTAATTTCCTCTTATATTTATATTTATGGGAAAATGAACTTTTCTAACAACTTTTTATATTTCTAATAAAAAATGGTATTAAATCTTTTTTTAAATGGTCCATTAACGAAGGTCATAAGGACATCTATTGACTGAACCGTTATATTTTTTGAGTTTTTTATTATTATTATTAATAATTTGAAGAGATATGGTGCTATATTGGTAATAAAAAAAAAAAAAAAAAACATACATTGGTTAATTTATATCTAACAAGATTAGGCATGTCGCACTTACCTATACCATTTATGGAGCCAAATCTCTTCTATTTTTTCCTAGATTGGGCAAAATCCACTTAGACCAATATGCCTTGATTTCCCTTTTTCATTGGTCATGTTCTTTCATTTTCTAGTAATCATCGCAAATTAAATACTTAGTGGAGAGTTGCTTCTAGTGCTTTCTCGACTAAGGGTCCGTTTGGTTGGGATAGAAAAATGGGAGGATAAAAAATGGGAAGGGGATGAAAAAATGAGATAATATAAAAGATTTTAATTTTCCCTCGTATTGTTTGGTTGGGGGGATGCAAAAGTGGAGTGATAAAAAAAAAAAAAAAAAAAATATATATATATATATATATATCTTATTAGAAGAAAAAAACACCAAAGTTGAGTTTAAAAAAGTAAAACCAAATATGTTAAAATGGAAAAAAAGAAAAAGGAAAAAAAAAAGAAATCAATGTAACATTGTTGTGGGGAGGATTGGGGGTAGATTGGTAATTCCATCAACCCCTCCCCACCCTATTTTCTCTCCATTTTGGGGGGATTAAATTTTTGTAGGCTTTGAGAGAAAACTGCTGCAAGCTCTTCCATTCTCTCCCCCCTCTCCCCTCCTAACCAAACACACCAAGTTTTAGTTTTCTCTCTTATTTTTTCCCTCATTTTCTATTCACCTAGTTTTCATCCTAACCAAACACATTCTAAGAAAGTTATTAATGGTAGTGGAATAAATTATCCCTTTCTCATATATAAGAGTTTTTCTACTGCTACAACAGAATCTCACAACATTTTCATAAGTGAAATGTCAACTCATCCTAATCAAAATAAGATGAAATAAGTAAAAATAAATAACTTATATTAAGATTGTTGTGAAAATGTTATGAGATTTTATTGTGTCGCTAGACTTTCTCTATTGAGAACAATGTGGACAAAAACCTAGATGCAATTTATGTCACCAGAAGATTATATCTAATTGATCTATTTCTTAATCCTCCATCAGAGCTCATAAGTGGTAGAACCGTAGAATTAGTCCTGAGCACTTTACTATGCTGGCAGCAGTTATTGTTAGTGTATGTTTGGAAGGCTAGCTGGAAATATTGTTTGTTTACTTAGTGGACCCCCTTTATTTTGATAAAGAGAGTTCAGCCAAGTGTCCTCAGTTTTGAAGGCTAGCCACCATAATAGTTTGAACTTCGAAGGTTCGTGAGCCAATTGCTAGGCCTAATCAACGGGTATAAAGTCTTTGTTGGTACTGCTCGGGTGGAAGGAAAAACACGCTTGACTGGAATTACGATGAACTAGCCTAGAAAGAAATTCCATGTTAAATTGTTAATGCAATTTCTCCTGAAGTTGCTGAAGCTTTTTGGCATTTAGAAAAGTTGTGTTACAAGTACAACCGACAAGCCACTTGGGAAGGCCGGGGAGCCTTAGACTTGTGTTTTTTTTTTTTTTTTCCTTTCCCCAAGTGATGCCAAAATGATTGTAGAACCAGTCAATAACCATGCTATGATCCTCGTGGGAAGCCTGCCAGCTAGTGAGAAACATTTGAAATTTGTTTTCTTCTCCTATCCACGTGGTGATTTTCCATTTTGTTGGCTTTTAGTTGCAATTGCAATGGCGTTGAGATCTTGGGTTGATGTAGCTTCCAGTCTTCAAAAAGAAGCTCAAATACACTACCTCAACTTACATGAAAACCCAAACAACAATAAATTATCAAAAAAATATATTATATATAAAATTTTGTCACTGGATAAAGCCAACATAAAACATGACTTCTTATAGACTAATAAAATGGGCTCTTCGTTGTGCTTTAAATGGCCTTTTGAAAATAAAGAGTCCTCCTTAGGAAGCTCTTGGTCTCCAATTTTGATTTCTCTCTTTCTTTCTCTCTTTTTGCTCTCTTTTTCCCCCTCTTGTTCAAAGTTTTTCACTTGGGAAAAAAAAAAAGCCCATTAATTTCTTTTAAGAGTTTTAGACCATCAATCTTGTTCTCATGAACATTGTGTACAATCCAACATATCCGGCCCACTTTCCTTGACAACATTACCATAATTTGTAGCCTGTAAATGTAGGCCCATGTTGAGTCAATATGCTTAGTTTGAAAGGCAACCGAAATTGTCTTCAGATGCAAAAAGAGGTACATTTGTTTGTCATTTCCCAGGAAAAAGCCCTCTCATTTTCATAAGTTCAAATGGTGGCCACATAGGAAGTTGCCGCGTCATTTCCTAGAAGAACATTGTTGCCGTTACTCGAGTATGCATCTAGTGCGAAAGCCTCCATAATTGCACTTGCATTACCAATAAACCAATATCATCCTTTATCTAATATTAACCTTTGATATTATGGTAACTTTTAGTTAGTTCAACTGATAAAGTCTCTTATGGTTGAATAAGAAATATGAGGTTTAATTCCTGTCTACATAAAAAATCGATTAATATTTTGGTTTGTTAACGAGTATCATTTAATTGTATATTAAAGAATAAATATACAATTATGAATTGTAAATTTGTAATGTACATCATTCTAACAAAAAATTGTAATACCCTAAAAAAAAAAAACAAAAAATTGTTATGCACATATTTTTTTAAAAGAAAAATAGACTAGTTAATCATTCATTTTTTTTGTAGTTTGTATGCATAATTTATTTGATTTTTTTTTTTTTTTGGGAGAAACCATCGAAAATCTTATTACATGTTCATTATTGCATATTCCATACACATTGCCTTTATAAATCGTATTTTTATAACACGATTTCAGTTAAAACTTAAATTTGTAAGATTGTGTTTTAAAAACATAATTTTAGTTGTGCGGTAGTGCAACAACCCTCCCCCCCCCCCCCCCCCCCCCCCCTCCCTCTCCCTCTCAAAACATGTGCACACACACAACACCATTTTTTTTTTTAGGAAGATAGAATTCTACTCTAGTTTAATCTAAGTGTATATGTGTGTGAAATTTCATTTTAGAGACTTGAACCCCGATTCTTTCTCCCCATATCCCACAAGTACTTCTACTTATCACACAATTTCTATTTAATAAGTAGTATAATGTATGCATTGATAGTCATACTATTACATAAAAATATAATAAATTTGAATTGAGTATTTTTATATTTTATAAGTTTAAATACATGAATTTCCATGTAGAAATAGTTGACACATAATTAAAGAATGATTGGTAGGACACTTTGCATTAAAGTGTGTTTAATATATAGAGACACTTGATATCATATAATAAGATAATTAGAATGATACTTGATACAGATTGAAATCAATTAGAATATGATTTAAAAGATTCTTGATTGAACTTTAAGCTTTTATATATTAGAATATATAATATATATATATATATATATATATATTTTTTTTTTTTTGAGAATCTAGAATATAAGATATTTGGTTGAGATTTTTTTTTCCTTTCTTTTGTTTGATAGATATTTGGTTGAGCTTGAGAAACTACAACCCAAATGATATTTCTTGAATAATGGTGATGAGAGATCACAAATCTAATGATATTTCATCTTTGGTAGTGAGAGTGCAAGTTATTTATATTACTATTTAAAGGTTTTGAAGCCGTGGACTCTAAGCTGTTTCCTAAGCTGTGGACTTTAAAATTGCTAAAAATTAGAACATTATTCTTATATGATTATTTTTTTTTAAATTTTAGACATTTCTTCTTCCTCACTAAAACTTAACTTGCACATAGTTTCTAGAGAAAGTTGCTAAAAATTAGGACATTATCCTTATTTGATTAATTTATAAAAGGGTAAGGCTTCTGTCCAGTGGCTAGTGGCCACTGGACCCGTTAGGATACGGACACGTGTCCAGTCTTGGACACATGTCCGCATCGCAACGTGTCCAGTGATCACTGGCACTAGACACAAGCTGCTCCCTTTATAAAATAAGACTCACAAGCTCCTAAATTTTAGGCATTCCTTCTTCTAAATTACCATTTTTATTTGGATTTGAATTAACTCTCATTAAAGCGTAACTTGCACATAGATGCTAGAGGAAGTTGCTAAAAATTTGGATATTATCCTTATTCGATTACACAACTCACCAGTGTAGTAATTCCAAATAAAAACAAATGCAAATTATTATTTTTTACCCAAAAAATAGAAGAGTCTTTGAGCACACGCAAGTGCTCAAAGGCTAGTATAAGTTGATTAAGTTCATTATTTGGCAAGGTGCATGAGTCACTTTATGGAATATAAAAAAGAAAAAAAAAGAAATAGAAAAGAAAAAGGAAAAGGAAAAGAAAAAAAATCGATTTTCTTTGTTTTCTTAGAGCACAGCAGCACACAACCAAATGACACTTCTCGGAGCCTAGATAAATATAAGGAAATGTTAATGAATGGCAATTGGTTTAAAAACTATTTTAAGAAATATTTTATGAAAAAATAATAAAACAATTAATTTTTTTGACAATTTTTTATATTTCCTATGAAAGTAGTTTTAAAAACTTTTCTGATAAGATTTATTAACAATTATTCTAAGGACACCCGTCAACATGATCTATAAATATAAACTCCATTAATCTCGTCAAATGTGAAAGTATAATTTTTTATTTTGATTATATATATATACATATACATATGTATTTTTCTTTTTAGGTGAAAGTAGAATTTATGGCTAAAAAAAGAAGTTAAAATCACTAATAAATTATTTATTGATAAAGCCACCTATCGTGAAATAAAAAAAATTAAATTTAATTACCATCAACACATTTAAAAAATCAAATAATAATATATTGGTGTAATAAAGCGCTATCATTGCGAACCACGCGCCTTAGATTTGAAAATTGAAAAAGCATCCGTCCAAAAATGTTCAAAATCATCTGCTAATAAATCTTATTTTTAGTGTATAGACACGCGGCGTACAGCGTACTCCATCCAGCTCCTTTCTGTGTAGAACAACCGTAAAACTCTACGCGCACACAACACTAATAAAGACCCCACCATTCCTTCCTAATTTTCAAGTGCTCTGATCCCATCCAAATCAAATACTCTCTCTTTTGGCGCAAAAACCAGCCCAAATCAAAAACAATTTTGAGTCTCAGACTCTCAGAAGACTCAGAACCCCAAACCAAAAAAAAAAAAACTCAACGGTCCCAACCACACAACTTTAATGTGGTTAGGCCAAATTTGATTTTGCCTATTAGACTTTTAAGTGAGGAATGAATGAGCAGAGTACCTTCCCATTGCTTTTCCTCTTTCTCACGGCTTTCTTAATTTTCAAACTCTCAGCCAACGCGTTTCTGATAAAAAAAACCATATAATTAAATATCAAATTTATAATATATAATAATCCCAAACAGAGAGAACCGGAGAATCGCTTGCGATACATAACACTGTTCTCTTCGCTTCGAATCTGTTTCTTTCATTCTTTCTTTCCTTTTTTTTGAGAGTATTATCTGGTATCTCTACAGGTAAAGCATCTTCTGCCCTTAATCTATACTCTCTTTACGACATCGTTTTATATTAATCGTCTCTGTGAATGAATAACCTATAAGTGGAGAACCTGTTTGGTTGCCGGGAAATCCAAGCTATTTGAAAACCAAAACACTCCTCCGAGGATTTGTTTTTTTTTTTTTTTTTTAAATTTTTTTGTTTGGAAGTTCTTGTCGACCAAACGGAGCGTAAAACGGAAATGGAATTCCTGAACAGGATTTCGATCCGTTCGGGGAATCGATTGCGTGAATTTTCGTTGATTTCTCAAAGTTTAGCCAGGGATATTGGGGGTTCATTTTGCGATTTTCTTTCTAGGAGGTGTAGGAATTTTGTGCCTACCATCCATTTCTACAATTTTCGTTTTTTTGGTTCTTCATAATTCTTGTTTTTTTTTTTTTAATCAAATGTGACGTGTAAGCAAGCATGTATGTAAGTTTTGTGACATTGTGTTCTGCTCCTTAGTTTATAAATCTAGAGTTCTATGACTATATTATGCATCAATGAGAATTTGGTATGTCCATGTATTAATTCACTTTCGAATCTACTCCATAAATTCATGTGTAAGTCGAATGGTTATGTTTTTATTTTAGTTTATTTTAATTTTATGTAATCATAGTTTAATCTAACATTGAATACGTTTCACAGATTAAAAATGTTTGTGTTTCCTGCAAATTGTTAGCATTGTAAAGTATGTTAATTGATTGAGGAGTATACTTATTGTTTTCCTAAAAAAAACATGCTAGTCTTATTGCATCGGCGTGGTTTTAGTGAACTTAGAAATTGATTAGTTTTTACTTAATTGTCAAAGTTGATGATTTTGTTTGATCTGCAGTTGGGAATTCGTAATGGGTGATACGATATCTGATAATAGTTTGAAGGACTTCTACATTCCAAATTACATACTTGTACCCGGGTCAGAGGTAGAAGATGTTTCCCATGTACCTGCCTGTCCAGTGATAGTTTTCATTAATTCTAAAAGCGGAGGCCAGTTGGGAGGGGAACTTCTTGTTACGTATCGAGCTGTACTAAATAAAAACCAGGTAATTCTATGACTTGCTCACAAGTTGAATTCATGGTGAACGACATCTTAGGATAGGATATGCAGTTGTGGTTAGGAAATTCATTCAGTGATGTGATTAAAAATTGCGGTGAATAATTTTTTCAGGTTTTTGATTTGGGAGAAAAGGCCCCTGATAAGGTGCTACACCAGCTCTATGTTACTTTAGGAACTCTTAAGCACAGTGGAGATATTTTGGCAACTGACATTGAAAAGAGACTGAGAATAATTGTGAGTTGAATTTTTAAAGTATGGCTCATGTTGTTTCCTTCCCCAATTCCCTTACACACACACACGCACGCATAAGTGCGCGCGCATACTTATGGCTTATATTTTTTCACCATGTCTGCAATGACCTTGATTTATTCTCTTTTATTTGTAATATATTTATATTGATTGATCATTAGGTTGCTGGCGGAGATGGTACTGCCAGCTGGCTCCTTGGAGTAGTATGTGATCTCAAACTACCACAGCCACCTCCAATCGCAACAGTGCCATTGGGAACTGGAAACAACCTACCATTTTCTTTTGGATGGGTAAGATTCAATGCTTACTGGTCCTGGAAAGATGAAATTATTGAATTGTAATGATGGTTATTCTGGATTAATTTTCTTATTTTAGTTCTTGTTTGCATAAATCAGGAACTGCTACTAATGACATGGAATATTTCTTGCATATAACAATTATCTGCAATTGTAGCTACATTTAATACTTGTCATAGGAGAAAACACAACCCCTCCTTTTTTTTTTTAAATTTTTAATTTTATAATATATATATTGCTTTTAAAGAAAGCTTTACTCTGTGTCTCACCTGGTAACAATGCTAATATACATATTTTAGTCATGCATGAAAATGCAAAATCCTGGGGCTGCTTAGCCTTTTATTTTCTTTTCCACCCCCCCTAATAAGACTGAATATAAATGTGTTCTGTTAATCTTCTTCTTGAGAAACATCGTTTCATATATGTGGAGCATTAACAGCTTTGTTGACATGGTCACTGGTAATTTACAGGGAAAGAAAAATCCAGGTACTGACCATCAATCTGTGGAGTTTTTCTTGAATCAAGTTAAGATTGCAAAGGAAATGAAAATTGACAGGTACATTCTACTTCAAGCTTTGCTTAATTTGACATGCACACAAACACACAACCTCAGAAAAGTATAAATGTTTTTAGCATCATTGCATGGTGTACTAATGACACTCCTGGATTCCAGGCATATTTAAAATTGCTGTGTTGCCTCAATGTGGCTGATTATTGTAAGACTTGAATTCGACAAGTTAGAATAACTTGTGATAAGGAGCTTTGCCACAAAGAGTTCGTCCAGTTGTAATGCCTACTTATAGACATTTGATTGGATGCATGCTTAGTATATACTATTCTTGGTTGGCTATGTGAATCTATGCTGCGATTTCATTCATGTTAGGTCAATTTGATATTGGAAAAATCGTTGTAATGTCTTTGCATGTAACCTTGCCTCCCACTTTTTTGGCCTTTCTAATTGTCTCTTTGGAGCCTTAGTAGATCTGAACAGAGGGAATGAGACTAAAACCTAATATGCTGTATCAAAACAAACATGAAGTGGACAATCCGGCCAGAAATTTTGGAATTTCGGTGAGAGGGAAAACAAGGAAAAGTAAATCCTTTTTGTCAAAATATAGATGAGACATGTAAATAGTAATATTTCATACAATTTTCATTCAAATGCAATGCATGAAATACATCCATTCCTAAGCTCTAGTCACTGGAAATTTTAATATTTTGATTTAGGTTCAAAACTCAGTCAGTGCTATGCTATCATCATCTTCCCCATACTCCTCTCAACAATCTTTTGTTTTTAATTCTTTTTTTTTTTTTTAATGGAAAAAATTATACAAAAATGATTTCTTAAAAATGGACTACATGATGATGTACTAGTGAGCACTTTAACTACTGGTTGAGCATGTTCGTATTAATAGCTATGATTAACTGAGACCATAAATAGCTTTGCATAATCTTTATATTTGGAATAAATGAATGATGATCCTATTTTATTATTTAATTATTTACCTTTTCTTGCATTTGTGTGCTCTCTCCCCTGCTTTTCAGCTGGCATATTATCATGAGGATGAGGGCTCCAGAAAAAGGATCTTGTGACCCTATTGCACCTCTTGAACTACCCCATTCTTTGCATGCATTTCATCGTGTCTCCCAAACAGATACATTGAATAAGGTGAGTCTTCATATAACTCTTCTTCCCTGTACTCACATGCTCTTTTTTCCTTTGTTTATTTTTATAATTAATTCTAAATTTGCTGCCTGCATATGAAGAAAAAAGATATATGCTCAATACTATACTTACTGTATGATCTTGTTTTGGAATCTCTCTTTAAATTGTTCTAGATAGTAATAGGCCATTATAGTAATTCTTCAAAGAAACTCTGTGGTACCAGAGGTGAACTCTTGAACTCTGTCAAAATGTGAACTTCCAAGTACTAAAAGAATTAAAATTTATTAATTCTTAAAATAAAGTCCTTGGGTTCTCATGTGCAGGTAGTAATAGGCCCTTCTAGTCTAGATACCATAATATAAGTTCTATAACTTGGGTTGTATTTGTATCATGTTACATTTACAACTCAAACCATGCAGGGAGCTTGTATATCTTTCTTTTGTTTTCCATGATTTCCCACGTGTTCTAAATTTTGCTTCATTTGAATTTGGCATTGACTTGTATGCTTAATGGAAAATTATCTATGTGCTATTTTCAGGAGGGCTACCATACATTTCGTGGGGGATTTTGGAACTACTTCAGCATAGGTAAGCAATTTTAGAATGTTTGTCTAGGTTTCTCATGATCTTTCAGAGGCATATGGTGACAAAGAACAATTTATAAACCTTTGACATCACAATCCAAGAAAATTAAAGAAAACAAAATATTAAGAAAAGATGAAAAGTAACAAAATTTCCACAAATATCTAATATAATGCAAAGTTTCTGATTGCCCTTGTTGCCCGTGCCCATGCAAATTTCTTCATTGTCTCAGTTTAATTACTTTTAGATTTTAGAATATTGTTGTTTGTCATTTAACTTAGTAAATGTTTATATGATCTGTGTTGCCATACCTTCACACTTAAGGTTGTTGCTGACTTTCTTAAACAATATACTTTTTCTTATGTTCAGGAATGGATGCTCAAGTATCATATGCATTTCACTCTGAGAGAAAGTTGCACCCAGAAAAATTTAAAAATCAGTTAGTCAATCAGGTATTACTACTGTATTTCTGCAATTAGTAATCACTAGAAATTGCCAAGTGCCAATCCCAACCTCCTTCCCGCTCCCCCACTCATCCACATTATGATATGAAGCATTTAAATATGAGAAAACTTGTCATGACATAATTCTTTAGTTTTCGAAAATTAATTTTCTAGAGAAAAAGGTGATTGTCTATGATTTAATATTTGGTTTCTTGGACCACCCTGATTGAATATATGATACACAAAACTTAACTTATTTGTAGTCTGCACGCTGTTTTAGATTTTAGAAATAGATGATTTATCATAAGACACATTTAATTTGTTAGAAACTCCAAGAGCCTTGTAGATCACTGGCATAGCCTGCCATCCTTTATCAGGAGAGTTAGTGTTAGAATCTCTTCTCCCACATTTCTGTAACTATTGAATTATCAAAAGAAAAAAGATTTGTTATGACCTGGGTGTAACTAGTCCCTTTTCCTGATCGCTTCTGTACAAGAGTCACTAATTATTGCCCTTCATTTTATATTTTATTGATGGGTCAGAGTGCTTATTTGAAGCTTGGATGCACTCAAGGATGGTTTTGTGCTTCTCTATTTCATCCTTCTTCACGGTGAGTATTCTGATAGGTGATTGAAATTTGCATATGAATAAACTAAAATTTGCTACTTTGCTTGACATTTGTATGATCAAAGGTTTTATATTTTGCAAAGATAATTAATATTGAAGTCTGTGGGTTTCTGTTTCTAGCTTATTTCCTGTTGTGTTCTGTTCATAATTGTTGGGCTATGTTGTTTGTTCTCCAGATAACAGTTTGCCTGTCTTTTCAATAGTCTTGTTATGTTAGATTAAGATATTGGACCCATAATCTTCTTTGAAAGATATATCCGTATTTGTTTAATACATTTTTTATTGCATAATTTATGTGTGAAAATTCTGTTAATGTTCTTCCACTGTACTACAATTACTTTAAACTACTTGACATACCAAGCAGCTCCTGCTTGGTTCATTTGAGTTGTGGGAGCTCAGACCTTGTGTTTTAACCTGTTTCTGTCTAATCTATGAAGTGTATAGATACTTTTTTAATGAAATTATTTAAAGGTTTTCCAGCCTAGGTTTGGAATATTCCAAACTGTGGATCACCTTTTGCTCCATTGTAAGTTTGCTTCTGCTTTGTGGAGTGAGGTCCTTATTATGTTTGGGGTTCAGTGGGTGATGCCGGATACTATTGTTTCTCTTCTTTTTGCTTTGAGGAATTGGTTGGGAACTTACTCTTCAAAGGTTTGGAATATGGTACCAGCTTGCCTTATGTGGTTAGTATGGAAGGAACACAATGCCCGAACTTTTGAGGACATTGAGAGACCTATAGATATGTTGAAGAACTTGCTTGCTAGGACTTTGTTTGAGTGGTCCTGTATTTGGGGTGTTACGCATAGTAGTTCCTTGTCTGAATTTCTTATTTCTATTAGACTTTCCTTATGATTTGATTGTATTTGTTTCTAGGGCAGTGAGTTTACAATCGTAAACTCATTGTTCCTTTTCATCAATAAAACTCTTATTATCTATAAAAAAAAAAAGGTTTTCCAGCCTAGGTCTCCTTAATTTGCAATTTCTTTTAAGGGTACAAATAGAGTTTATTTACATTTATTTTTTGAACTAAGTTGTCAGACTCAGAACTTCAGATAGGCTCATGTGGGGTCTTCAGGGTAATTTGCTGGGACACTTAAGAATATGGATTTGGTGTATGTATTGCACAGTTTAATTCTGATTCTACAGTCTTACCTGTCTGCTGTCTAGAACGGTAGTTAATATGAAAGATGTCCACATGTCTGGATTGCCTGGCTAAATTTGTCTTCAACTTACTGGTCTTCTGTCTGTTGTTTTTTGACAGTGAAAATGGCTTAATCTTATTTCAGGAACATTGCACATCTGACAAAGGTTAGGATCATGAAAAGACAAGGTCAATGGGAGGATCTTAAAATACCTCGCAGGTAAGACATATATACTAATGTTCTGTTTCGCTCTTAGTATCCTTGTATGTGCTTTTATCATTGGTAACAGTTGTGCTGTATTTTTCTTAAAAAAAAAATGTGCACCTAATGATATTTCAGTGCACACTTTGTGTTTTAATGGTATTTGTGTGTGTGTGTGTTTATATTCGTACGAAACACCCTATTCAAAAAAATTTAGAGAAAATTGCAGATTACCCCCCTCCACCTCCTGCTGGTAACATCTTTTGCAATTTAGTCACTGACTTTTCTATTGTGTTACCAAACTCCGGGAAGTTTGGAGTAAATTGAAATTACTAAGTTTCAATCCAATGGAATAGATTCTGCACATGTGAGATGCACATCTGATGTGGCGGACATATATACCCCTTGAGTAGAACGACCCTGCCAGTTGTCATTTCCAGCATTGTCATCTTCTAGCACCTGATCCTCCCATCAATGTGACCACTTCACACCACTCCACTCTCCACATCCACAACCACACAGTGGATGAAGGGGATGTGGACTCCCGCAACACTACACACCACTCTACTTTCTGCATCCTCATTTCCGGTCTTCAGCTCCCCAATCCCAGGCTTGTACAAGTCCTTGAAATCTCAAACCCCAGCATTGCACTTGGTCCAGCCCCATAACCATAACCAGGATTCCATATAGGTAATGGTCCTAAAAAATCAGCCAATTTGGGTTTCATGAAGTGGGTGGGGTCAGAGCTAGAGGTAGGGCAGGCAACCACGTGGATGGCAAATGTGGTTGTTGGTTTGGGAGGTTGTGGAGCCATGTGAGAGCTTTGTGGTTGAGGAATTGGAGGATGAAGTTGAGTTTCTTGGAGGTGGGCTGAATTGCATTGGAAGAGATGTCATCATTTGGGTTTCATTGGGGGAGGAGGAAGAGGAGTAGAAGTGATGTTTAAAGAATCTAGGAGTAATGAGTGGATTGGTGGTGATGAAGAAGAAAGAAAATGATCCTGCTTATGTGTGTGTTTGGGTGCAATTGGGACAGAACAAAGAGAGGAGTGGTTGATTAGTAGAGATTTGAGTATTTTCATCTGTTAGCTTGGATAGAAGTTCATGATTTCAATTTAGTCCAAAGCCAAACTTCAGGGCATTTTAGTGATAGTTTCAAAAGGGTGAGGAGGTAAACGAAATACGTGTAAACATGGGATAATCTGTAATGTCCCAAAAATATTAATTATTGGTGAGCATGCTTTGTTCTTTCACCCTTCCCTTTCCATGATTCCCATCAACTCTTGATGCAATATTTGACTTATTTATTTTCTGTTTTTTTAAGGGTTGGCTCCTCATTTCACTGACACACTTTCTTTCATTGCAGCATTAGGTCTATTGTTTGCCTTAACTTGCCCAGTTTTTCTGGTGGACTTAATCCTTGGGGAACTCCACATAGGAAGAAATCACATGATGTTAGTTCTGATTCTCTCTCTTTGTCTCTCTAAATTTTTTATTAAACAAAAAAATTACTGTACAGAGTCTTTGTCCAAAAAGGCAAAAACTAACAGTTCTGAAATATCTCTAAGCAATACATTTGAACTGCTATTTCTGAATAAATTTGCAGAGGGACCTGACTCCCCCGTATGTGGATGATGGTGTAATCGAGATTGTTGGTTTT
This sequence comes from Quercus glauca, assembly GCA_023736055.1. Lineage (NCBI taxonomy): Eukaryota > Viridiplantae > Streptophyta > Magnoliopsida > Fagales > Fagaceae > Quercus > Quercus glauca. The sequence continues at coordinate 51,681,725 of CM043322.1, read as the reverse complement.
AGAGATGCTTGGCATGGGCTTGTTTTGCTCTCTCCAAATGGACATGGAACTCGTCTTGCACAGGTAGGAGCTAGATTAAGCTTTGTCAAAGTAATATTTGTTGCATACACATGTTTTATTCTGCTCTTTAGTTCAAACACAAATCAAATTCCTATCTCTGAGTTTTAAGCTTTATTGTCCTGTCTGCACGTAGGCGAATAGAATCCGTTTCGAGTTCCATAAGGGTGCAGCTGACCATACATTCATGAGAATTGATGGTGAGCCATGGAAACAACCCCTCCCAGTTGATGATGATACGGTTGTGGTAGAAATTTCACACCTTGGCCAAGTGAGCATGCTTGCCACCCCAAATTGCCGATCTAAAAGTGTGTATGACCCCTCTTCACCTGTTGGTCACCTTGATGAAGAAGAGGATAGTGCTGAAGAATCCATGGAAGATTGGGAAGAGCGAAGGAAGTTTGGTGCAGCTGACACTTTTAAATTTCCCGATGAGTTTGACATAGCTCATCTCAGTTAATTACCTAAGACCTGACCCATTCTTCTTTTGCACATATATCTTTTCTTTCTATTACTTCATTAGCCTTCATTTTCTTATTGCGTTTGAGTTATTTTTAGTAGATGCGAATGTGATCAATTAAGTATGCTGGTATTCTATTGGCAGTATGCATTCTTGTAAACAGCTTTTCTTGCCTCTGTAAATTTGAAATTCTTTTACAGAATTATAGTCAGAATTATAGTCATATACATGTATAATTTTTGGAAAACATCCCAGTGGATCCTGAATCATCCAAGAAGTCTCTCTCTCTCTCTCTCTCTCTCATTTATTTTTTTAAAGAAAAATGCTAATGGATGCTCTTAGGGCAATGGTTAATAATCTATTTAAAGAAAGTTTTTATGGGGAAAAAAAAAAGCAATTAATGTTTTGACAGATTTTTTCATTTCCCATAAAAGTTGTGTCAAAACTTTCTTAAAATGAATTATTAACTATTGTCTTAAGGGCACCTGTTAGCATGACCATTTTTTTAATTATAAAATTCATTATGGCATGAATTTTATAAAAAAAAAAATTGACTAAAATATTTTTTTGGTCTATAAAATGGCTAAAATAGTCCAGGTCTTTGTTCCTTTTTAAAATTTACAAATTTTCTTATAAAAATTTTTATAAATTTTTATTTCCGTCCTTTAAATTTTAAAATATTTGACAAAAATAGAATCTAAACTATATCAATATTGAAATTTTAAAATATTTAATATTTAGTTTTTCCGTTCACTCATGTTAAGATTTGGGGTGAAAATAATTTATGTGATATTTCAATGACAAAAATAGAATCTAAACTATATCAATATTGAATCTAAAATATAGTTTCAATTCTTTTTTCACCCTAAAATAGGTTTAATAAAAGTGGACAGAAGGATTCGGGATGAGAATAATTTTTTTTTATTATTTTTTTAAATTTTTAAATTTTTTTATATTTTAGGAATGAAATAGAACATGTATGATGTATAATATGTAAGGATACAAAATAACATTTTTACCTTAAAAAAAAAAGTTGAAGTCTGAGTTGGAACTTTTTTTTTGATAACCGGTCAGAAAACTCTTTATTAAACTCGGCAAAATTGAAAACACGTAAAGTAGACAATGTGTTATATACGCAATAGGAGGGATCTCTCTCTCTCTCTCTCTCTCTCTCTCTCCACATCACACTACTATCGAACAATGTCTCAAGTTCAGCTTGTGAGGTTGACTGTACTTTCCCTATTTTAGTTTGATTAAATAATATTGAAGCTTATATTAAAAAAAAAAAAAAAAATAAAGAACAATGATATCAATATATATACCAGTCAATATTTATCATATTTATCATACCATACTAGTTAATATTTACTATAGAGAAATGATACATTAACAATATTTTTACAACAAATTCTAAGTGGCAGGTTGTTATTGTTGGGGTAAAAAAGTAATCTTTCAAATTTGAACCAATAACAATTAACCATCTATGATTTGTTGTAAAAATATTGTGGACTTATCATTTCTCTTTACGATATTAGCCATTAATCTAGTACAATTACCCCTTAAAATGTGCCACATAAAATGCTATATGAGTATACCTTTTTGAGAAATGATATATTCACAATATTTTTACAACAAATCCTAAGTGGCAGGTTGTTACTAGTTGTCATTGTTGGGACAAAAAAGTAATCTTAGTGTTAGTTTCAAATTTAAACTAATAACAACTAACCACCTATGATTTGTTGTAAAAATGTTGTGAACGTAGCATCTCTCATACCTTTTTAGGTATTTAATTGTATGAGAAATGATATGTTCACAACATTTTCACAACAAATCTTAAGTGACAAGTTGTTATTAGTTGTTATTGTTGGGGCAAAAAAATAATCTTAGTGTTAGGTTTAAATTTGAATTAATAATAATTAACCATCTATGATTTGTTGTGAAAATGTTGTAAACGTAGACGTAGTATCTCTCTTATTGTATTTGACATGGATCTCAAGTTAGGTATAAAGATTGAGAGGATATTGTAACTATTTTTATAATTATAGATTTATTCTATGGTTTTTTCCTTCAAGAAAAAAGGGGGGGCTTTCTGTGTGAAATTTTTGTGTTAATTATTGTGTGTGATTGATATTTTGGGTGATATTTTGGGTGATAATTTTGGTGATAATGATTTTTATAATTTTTGAAATTTATTAAAATTGTTAATTGATTTTCTTAATTTTTTTACAAAAAGACTAGATTTGGGTCCCAATGCTATGACACAAAAGTCCAAAAGAATCCACTAACCTATTTTGGCTAATTGAAAATTTTCTGAGTCTAAAGCCCAGTGCACCTTTATTTAAAGGCGTCTTACATTACATTGCCCCTTCCAAGCAACCGGAGCTGCATAGTAGTTAAGAGATTCCTTTTTAGGATTCCACAATTCTGCTAACTAAAACACCGGACTCTTCACATGGTTCTTGGAAAGTTTAAGGCTAAAGGTTAGTAACAGTTTTTATTTTCTATTTTCAAAAACTTGTTTATGGGAATATAAAGAAAGATTTCTTGTATTTTTGAAATTAAAAACATGTTTGGTTAGTTTAAATTAAAAATGTAGTTTTTAAGGAAAAAAATAGAAAATACTAAAATATGTTGTTACTAGGATTTGAACTCTAATGCTAATGCTAGCTTATTAAATGAGACATATTCATTAAATTAAATGTGTGTTTTTATTGACTTTTGAAAATTAAAAACTAAAAAAGCTTTTTGCATGTTTTTAGTTTTTTTTTTCACAAATTGAGTTTTGAGAATAATTTTTGTTTTCTATCAATTTTGGGTTGCCAAATAGGTTTTTTAGTCTCAAAAATAGAAAATTGTTTTTGAAAACAGAAAATAAGGAAAAAAAAATAGTTACCAAACATACCCTCGATATAGTATAATTTTTTTTGGGGGGTGGGGGGTGAGGACATGACCACTTATTTGATCAAAGTTGCTTGATCCATCTAACATAAAATTCTTGCATTTCCAGCCACTTGTTTTGCTTCCAACTTCTCTGCAATGAATAAAAAATATTCCAATATGTTGTTTGACAAAAAAAGAGGTAAACCCAAAAACTTAGGTTATTTTTGGTAATAGTTTTTGTTTTCTATTTTCAAAAACTTGTTTTTGGGAATATAAAGAAAAAATAATTTTCTTGTATTTTTGAAATTAAAAACATTTTTGGTTAGTTAAAATTAAAAAAAATAGTTTTTTGAAGAAAAAAATAAAAAAATAAAAAAATATGTTGTTACTAGGATTTGAACTCTAATGCTAATTCATTAAATGAGACGGATTCATTTAATTAAATGTGTGTTGTCATTGACTTTTGAAAATTAGAAACTAAAAGCAGCATTTTGCATGTTTTTAGTTTTTTTCACAAATTGAGTTTTAAGAACAGTTTTTGTTTTCTGTTTATTTTGAGTTGTTAAACAAGTTTTTTAGTCTCAAAAATAGAAAATTGATTTTAGAAATAGAAAATAAGGAAAAAAACAGTTACCAAATATCCCCTTAGACCCTTCTTGATCTCTCACTTCTGGAACTTGCAGAACTCATTCCTATTTATCAACAGCACACAATTCCAATTTTTCGTTACTCATTCGGTCGTTCCTACAACTAGGAAGCGAAAGTGAATATGGTTTATGGTTCAACAATTGAAATTGCATAGGCAATAGGAACGAAACACTTGTCCAAGTAGGAGATATGGCATACAAAACCAAAAATTCAAGTAATGTTTATAGAACTTTTATATTACAAATAAAATTTATAATCATTTTGCTAATATCATATTATTGGGCAGTATGTTTCAATTAGCTCAATTTGTAGAATATTTTATCGTTGAATTAGGAACTTGAGATCCAATGTTCCATCCACCAAAAAGAAATTGATTAATTTTTTGTCTTGATAATAAAGAATAATTATTATGATGGAATGAACATTATAAGTTCAAATCATGTTATATATCATACGACATTGTTGAATGTTGGAACTATTTCATCTTTTTTTACACCCAAATGTAGATTTAGTTTTATGAAAAATTGAAAACAAAAACCCTACCCAAACAAAAATACTATTGGGGCCCACAGTTTTAAAAAATGAAAATGAAAAACATTTTGAAAATAGTGGAACAAAATAGGCTCTTAACATAATTACCTCATATTCTCAACATTTTGAGAGTACTGCAATGTATTATTCTCCTCTCTCAAATACTAATAGTGGGTTTTACTAATTATACCTATGATATAATTCACCATTTAAATGAAAGGAGAGAGCATCATATTGTTGAGTATTCCATTAGCAACTAATAATTTTTCCTAAGAATAATTTTAGGACTACAACCTATTTAACACTTTACCACAATTATTTTATATGATAGGTTGTAATTGGCTGCTTGACACTTTTACATGAATCCACCGTTTTTTTTTTCTCTACTATTTGTAAAAAGTCACATAGAAAAATTGGAGCAAAATGTATGGAATCTAAATAATTTATATTAAGTTTTGGGCTAAAGATAATAATTTATGTGATATTTCAATTAGGGGTGTGCAAAAAATCCACTTAACTTGTCGACCCACAGCCGACCTGCTTGCCATGTGCGGGTCATTAAGTTAGGCGGTTTGGATAGGGTGGGTTAGACCCCCAAAATTGCGGATTGGATTGGGTTATGGATTGAAAAATTACCAATCCGCTACAACCTGACTAGCCCGCTTAATTAATAATTATACATACATAAAAAAAATATTAGTTCAAATTGTTAAGTATTTAAAGCTAATCAATTCACCTAATAAATTTTTACAATTAATCAATCATCAATTCCCTAAACAGAACCGGTCTTCAAAAAATTCCTTAAACAAAATCTTAAAAGTATTGAAACCCTAAACACCCCTACCTACCACCCACCCCATTTACTTCAGCCATATATATAGTGTATATATACAATTTGTATTTATATGCTCTAAGTCTCACTTTTTCTCTTCACTGCCTATACCTTCAGCCGCTGTTTTTCCCTTCCTCTTTCTTCTTTAAACTTTTTGAAACCTATTTAATATCCTTTCAATTCTTCACCGACAGCCACAAAGGTAATTGCTTATTTGCTTTCTTGTCTTGTATTGTTTAGTTTTTGTTTGTCTTTTTTCTATTTCGGTTTCCGTCATTGATCCATTTATATAATATAAAAGGTGTTAATATATTACATGGAAAGCCATTCTATTTCTGGCAGTTCATTGTATATTCAAGTATCTATTGTTCGTTGTATATTGAAGTTAATATGTTATATATAACATATTCTTACAGTTCATCTTATTCTTTGTCTTTGTCTCATTTTTTTAATAGGTGATGAAGGGTGGAACATTTAGTGCCCACAATGACAAACCTAATGACAAACCCGAGTCTCCAACCACAGGTAATACCAATGCACTTCCTCCTAAGCGTCCTAAAAAGAAAAAATCTGAAGTTTGGGATCACTTTTCAATGATGGGTGATTGTGATCCTAATGACCTTAGAGCATCATGTAATTACTGTGGTAAAGACTATGGGTGTCGTGGGAAAAGGGATGGGACTAGTAATTTATGGAATCATCTTTGTAATCAATGCCCCACGCATTTCAAAAGCAACGAGTATGCCTAACCTTGACACTTGGACATCAATTCAAAATCTTAGCTATATGTGTCTTACTACTCATTGGATTGATAATGATTGGAACTTGCATAAAAGAATCTTAAATTTTTGTATTGTTCCTAATCACAAGGGTGTCACAATTAGTAAGCATATTGAGAAGTGTTTGCAAGAGTGGGGGGATAGATAGGATATTTACAATCACACTTGATAATGCAAGTTCAAATGATACCGCCATAAAATATCCGAAAAGAAAAACTAAGGATTGGAAGACCACCATTTTGGATAATGAGTTTTTGCATATGAGGTGTTGTGCACATATTATTAATCTTATTGTGTGTGTGGGCTTAAAAGATCAAAATGAATAAGTTGTTAAGATTAGAAATGCAGCGAGATATGTTAGGTCTTCTCCATTTAGGCTTCAAACTTTTAAGAATTGTGTAGAGCATGAAAAAATTCCTAGTACAAGTCTAGCATGCCTAGATTTTCCAACTAGGTGGAATTCAACTTATATGATGTTGGAGGCAGTTGTGAAGTTCCAAAATGCTTTTGAGCGGCTATAAGAGGAAGGCTCACAATTGGACTCATATTTCAATGATGATGATAATGATGAGAATGAGGTTGAGGATGATAATGGGAAAGGAAAAGGGAGGGGGAGAAAGAATATTGGGCCTCCTAATGTGCTTGATTGTGGAAAGGCTAGAATCTTTGTGTAATTTCTAAAACTTTTTTATAAGGTGACTTTGCAATTTTCAGGCTCTTTATATGTCACATCTAATGCATTTTTCCATGAACTTGTGTCAGTGCAATCTAAATTGTTGACTTTAAGTAGAAGTGAGGATAATATGTTGAAGAATATGGCTACTAGCATGAATAAGAAATATGACAACTATTGGGAGAATATTAAAAATATCTATTTTTTGTTGTATGTTGCTGTTGTGCTAGACCCTCGTTATAAATTGAGATATATCATGTTTTCCTTTAAACAAGTTTATGAGAATTCCAAGGCAGAAGAACTAACAGCAATGGTGAAGGCAACATTAACAAAATTATATAAGCACTATCTTCAAAAGGATACTAGTGCTAATGTTGCAAAACCTAGTGTAAGTCAAACTTTTGAAGAGATGGATGTTGATGATAAGGAGGAAGATGCTAGCAAGTCATTTGCCTTTCAATATAAGAAACACTTGGAGGAGGCAGAAAGTTTGGAGAATAAATCTGAAGTGGATAGGTTTCTGACAGAAAATTGTGAGGGTCTAAGCAATGCTGAATTTGATATTTTGGCATGGTGGAAGCTTAATAGCCACAAGTATCAAATTCTCTCTAAAATAGCATGGCTGTTCTAGTCTCTACTGTGGCCTCTGAGTCAGCTTTTAGTACTGATGGATACGTACTTGATCCATTTCGAAGTTCTCTAACTCTAAAGATGGTGGAGGCTCTTATTTGTGGACAGAATTGGTTGCGGTCTTCACCAATTCCAATCAACCTTCGAGAGGTTATGGATGACTTAGAAGAATATGAAGAAATTAAGTCAGGTAACATTTTTGTAAAATTATTTGTTGAAGTTGGTTCATGGATACCTTAATTTAGATAGTTTTGATTAATTGTAGTAACATGTTTATTATATGTAATTTTTTTTCCCAGAATTTGCTGTTTTAAATATAAAAGATGTGGAAAATTGATTTAGTTAATTTTGAGGAACTTGGCCTAGGCAGGTAATGTCACGACCCAAACCTGTACTTCAGGATTTAGAGCATGACCGGCATGTTAATATCAAGTTTACCTCAATACTAACACGAACCAACCTAAATTGAAGGGGCTTATCAAGAATTGATTCTTGAATTCCTGTTTATTATCGTGCATTAAAGCCACAATATACAAAATGATGGAAACCCTGAAATTTCATTTTCTTTAAACTTGGAAGATTACCCCCTGGTTGAAACTTAGGGTATTCGGGTAAATATTACATAGTTAAACGTTTAGCAAAACTCTTATTACAAACCTAACCCCAAAGACATACAACCGGGGTTCAAAACAAACTAAGATACTGAATTACATCTGTGCTCAAGAATCAAGTACATCTTGATTCTTCCTATACAACAAAAGAGCTAAATTACTATACAACAAAAACTCTACATTCTAACAAACGAGATTCACGAAATCCTTGCCACCTCTAACCCTCTCGCTGCTTCCAGGAAAGAACCTATGCATTGAAATATAATAGGGTGAGTTGCGAAGCCCAGTAAGGTTTTTAAGCTCCATGGGCCTTTAATAAGAATGCATGTAAATCAAATATTTTATGGATATGCCAGCTTGGATAAAATCACCTTCCTACTATGTATATTGTTCTGAAAAATAACGTATGAACTTTCAGATAAAATACTTCATTTTCCTTTCATATAAAAATAAAAGGACATAATACGAAACATAAACATAATTCTGTCATCTTATCTTTAAAAGACCATAAAATGTTTTGTCATAAACTCCTTTTCATGAGAGCTTTTACCTTTTCATAATGCATTTAAACAAAATCATTCTCTCATGATCAATAACATAATATAGTTTTTCATAACAGATTGGTTAGTCCATATCTGATAAGTCTGTACTTGGTGCATGTGCACAACAGAAAAGGCCTCATCACATTCGGGTGACCTCGTGTGCATGATATTGTCCTTTTAGGGAGGCTTGATGGCACATCCCCTCAAGATTTTGTTCCTCCCCGCTGTCCGTACACATTGGAGAGAAGGCCTTATTCAGATTAGAGTTATGGGCAACCCCATTTCCTCTACTTTAAATGGCCAAATAGATAACATTTTCCATGGAAAGTCAGTTATTAACCCCTACTAGCTGAGTTCAGATCACCAAAGGACATAACCCGAAAATTTCCATACGTATAGCTTATACTGATATTTCTTATTTGTATAATATTCCATAATAGTAGCATATCCATCTCATTCTTTAAAAATTATGTTCGTGACATAGATAATGGCATAAATATGCTAAAATTATCATGTATATAAGATTGAATAACTCACGAACATATATTTTACTTAAATCATGCTTATATGTAATATCTTCAATTAAAAGATTTTAATGCATAATAGTTCTCTAAACAATTTTAATACTTATCAAACACACATGTCACTTATCCCTTACTTGAAAACAGTAGACGCGAGAGCAGGGACGGAACCAGCACTCGAACTTGCGGGGGGCAGACCAAAGTCTTTTGTTTGAGGATTTTAGAAATTGGGGTATCAATACTAGAGAAAGCAAGATGACAATATCGTTATTTGTTTTTCATTTAAAAAAAAAAAAAAAAACTATACTTTCCCATAATCTACCAATCAAGAAACCATACCTCAGCCAATTGTGGAGTCACCAATGGACCCAAGGAAGAAGGCTGGAGCATTTGTAATTTATTTGGTTAGAGATTTGTGATTTGTAATTGTTTATTAGTATTTTGTTGTTGTTATAGACCAGATATGTTATTTGTTTGTTGGTAATTTGGGCTTGTCTAAAGGTTTTCATTATTATCTAGATCTAAGAATTGTTTGCTGGTGTTTTGGTTTACCTAAAGGTTTATCTTGGCATTCTTAGTACAACTGAGCAAAAGGAACGGTCAAATAGATTTTTTTTTTGGTTTTCATTTGTCAATTTGTAAAACTTTTGTGGGAGGGGGGCCAAGAATAAATATTAAAGGTCAAGATCTAAAATTTTGTGTAAATTTCTATACTAATATATATTTTTTCAAAAATTGAGAGGGGCCATGGCCCCCCCCCCCCCCCCAGCCCCATGATAGGTCCGTCACTGCGCGAGAGAGTTGTATAAAAGGAGCTCAAGTGTCCGTGTTCTTGTTCTCGTCACCTAAATGAAAAACCAAAACTTATTACTGACCAACTCTTCCTAATATATAAACTTATACCTCAAACACAACCTAACTCTCAAACTCAAGAAAACCTTAATTCCCATCACATAAAGTTCCCCAAAGCACATGATACAATTATTAAACACATTATGCACCCAAACCATATCTAAACCAGGGCATAGAATTTATATGTAATCAAAACATACCAAAGGATGAGCATATTAAATTATAGCTTAAAATGTTCACCCTAGCTTGAGAATTAAATCTACAAAGTCAGAGTTGTCCTACCCTGTTTACTGCTCATTACAGCAACAAAAGCCCCATTTGTATAATACGAATGGGCTGTCCAAGCACATCCAAATGGCATGAAATTTTACAAAACTACTCCCCTGTATGTCTATTGTATACCATAAAAATTTCGTAGTCAAAGAATAAAACCATGATTTATTAAAAATCATACAAAACAACGTGTTCAAATCTGTCCTGGCAGAAACTCATGCAAATTAGAAATTAAACCATTATTTTTATACTCATCCAAATGCTGTGAAACCACTTCCACAACAACCATACGTGTCTTAGGATTCATAAAAACTACTCCTAGCATCCTAATTCACAAAATATGATTTAATACAAAATTTTCTTGTTGTAAACATCAATTCTGTCACAGTGACAGCTTCAGCACATGTTCTTTCTAAAATCATCAACAAATAGCAATTAGCCTTAATTTCATTTGGATAATTTTATACCTATACAATACATATTAAAATACCCTAATAAGCATCCAATAGACCATAACACCATCAAACTTTCAAATCACTAAAATAGTATCACAATTCAGCCTCTAAAATCAGGATAGAGGACAAAGAAGTAGAAATAAACATAGGAAGTTTTGATTTCTTACCCCCAAACTTTGAAGCTGAAATTTTAGTGTTAACCTTTTAATTTCTTCTTTAGAGAGGGATATTTTGTTTTGGTGAGAGAGGGAATGCTGCCGTGTAAGAGCAAAGAGAGAAGAAAAACAAAATCAAAGAAAAAGGAGTAGAGAAAGAGGGCTGGACTTTCTGGTCTGATGCAGCCAAGAAAATAGGATAAGGAGAAGACTTTTGGGGCAGCAAAAAGGGGATAAGAGATGGGGACTTTGTTGGGGAGATAAACACCTTGGGGAGCTTCTTTGAGTAATTAATATAACATATAGAGACACACTTTAACCCAAAAGGCCTAAGCCTAATGGGTATGTGCTCAATTATGTTATATTAACTACTCATTCTTTCCATCTTTATTCCATCTTTATTCAATGTGAGACTTCACTCACACGTGTAATCCAACAATCTCCCCCTCATGTGTGAGTCTGCCTCTCTATGGGTTTCAAGACCTCTCTATGGGCTATGAACAAGTCCTACTCACTCCCCCTTGACTAATGGACTTTTCACTTCATCAACGCGTCATCCATGGGTCTCTCGTACGCCATCCATAGGAACTACGTGTCAACCCCGCACGCATATCCATGGGAACTCCGCACGTCCATTCCATGGGAACGAATCACACAATTATTTAACACCATTAGCAATATTCCAAGATCTTTGTGTGTGGGCCGTTTAGGCTTTCTCTGTCTCCACTAGGTAGGGACCATTAACACCTCACCACCTTCGCCGCACACCACCATGGGCTCTGATACCACTTGTTGGGGAGATAAACACCTTGGGGAGCTTCCTTGAGTAATTAATATAACATATAGAGACACACTTTAACCCAAAAGGCCTAAGCCCAATGGGTATGTGCTCAATTTTGTTATATTAACTGATGAGTCCATAAAAATTACTAAGGTCGTCCATTAACCTTGCATCATTAGTAGACCAAAAGATGTAACTGCTCAAGCACATTCAACACATTAATGGTGACCGTTACTCATCGGTCTTAAACGCCCATCAATACGATAACTGTTACACATGGGTAATAATCACCTCCAATTATGTACAACAGCTGTCCAAATCACCTATAAAAGGGACAGTCCATCTCACTTGTGAAGGTAAGTCAAAAACTATTACAAAATACTATCTATATACGAAAAATATGGACTAATACTAACTTGAGCATCGGAGTCTCCCCCACCGGGCACAACCCGGTGGTCTCTTCGATCAGTCCCTCCTTTATTTTGCAGGTTCTACAAGGTCGTTAAGGGCTCTGGATTGGATGAGTGACCCAACTGACGATTTTAGCATCATCAGTTTGGCGCCGTCTGTGGGAAGAAGATTAGCCATTAACCTCTTCCTATGACAAAGGGTTACTCAGTTCAATCCAAAGTTATAAAATACTGAATTGCTCTGCTCATCCAAGGTAGCAACAAAAAATGCATAGCTGTGAATCAGATAGACTATGAGGAGTTAAGTTTCGATGAAGATGTCATGGTCAAAAGTCGCAAAGTGGGCATACAATAATGAGGGAAGAGCAAAGAGGCTACTTCTTGCCAAGGAGAAAGGCCATGAACGAAGCAAATGAAGGAAACAATATTGGAAAGTAAGTACCCAAATTTTCTATTTACTTCTTGATTATCTTAAATGCCTCCACAACGCATATATTGGCATGTTTGGACCATAATGGATCCTTTATCCATCTGTTATCCATGATTCACGCCCCTTATTAATTCACTAAAACAATATTGCTTTGCTAAACTAAAATATAAGGCTATTCATAAACTAAATAGTGAAGCATATATTTATTTAGAAAAGTGGAGAATGTTTGGTGATATCTCATGTACGAGAGATGTGCTTGTTCAAAAGGGGATGTAAATATTTGTACAGCTGTGAGGCTTTAATACTCACAGCCTACATAGATATATAATATATATATATATATATATATATATATATATATGGTAAATAAAAAGGATTAGTCAATGGGGAGACTTACCGTTTCCTCTATAATATTCCTATTAGGGCCAGATTTTATGGCCTTGATATCCTATTTATGGCCATCAAAAATGTCTTATTACATTTCCTAATATACTCATAGCATAACATCCTAGTTGATATGCACGCATTATGACTTTTCATATCACCACTTTTCTTTCTTAATGCATCTTGCTAAGACAAGAAAAAAAAAAAGGGTGAGATATTGCTTCGGTTTCAAACTAAGATTCCTCAAATATCTTCTTTACATGGTGAATAAGTTTCTGTGATGCCTATATGCTCATGCACCATATGATATAATGCTCATGTTATGTTTATCGGTCAAGGTTATGAATTTATGATATTCCAACATTTAAACATTGCTGTTAAGAATTGTTTAAAGGTAAAAACTCCCAACCTTTTTTTTTTTTTTTTTTTTTTTTTTTTTTTTTTTTTTTTTTTTCTGCTGAATTTAAAGATGTTAATTTTGAGTATTAAAGAAAAATGAAACCAAAATTTATCTCATAATTTTGGACATTAAAGAGGTGGAGTCAAATCTTATTGCCTTTCCAAATTTATAAACCCTAGGTTTAGGCATTAAAACCAGAAGTTATGTGGTTGCATTTTTAGAATTTTTGAAATTAAATCTAAGGTTTTCAAAGAAAATTCTTCTTAAAGAAAGGTAGTGAATTTCCTAATGAGCATTAAGGATCCTCCTATGAATGCTCCTTGGGGCCTTCAGTCAAATGTGTTAAATGTTAATTTCTAGTCAAAAGATCTGATTATCCATATCACATAAAAAAGGAACGCAAGTTTGTGATTGAAAAAATTGTAAATTCTATGCCAATCTATATAAAGATATTCTACCATAGAATGAGCAAAGTTTATTGTTCAAAATTTTCCATGTATATATACATGTTGCTTTGACTTTGAAAATAGAGCACAAAAATTGTTCCATTTATACACAAATCTCACCACACGGTTTCATGAAAACTTTGGTGGTATCTATATGCTTGTGCATCATACTTCCATAAATTGAGCCATAATTTTAATTCTCAGTACGATATAAATTATATTTTACTTATGCACATACATATTTGTGTTACGACTATGTCATAGAAGCATCAACATATACCGTCCCTAAGCCACAACAAATTTTATACATTTGTTGTTAATAATATTTGTGAATTTCTTACTTGACAATGCTGCTCCAAGTCTAACACTTTGCACAATAAAAGTAATAGACTATTTACTATACCTATGTTCTTAAGTTCATAAGCTTTAGAATGAGAACTTGTAAAAAGGAAACAGCCAAGAAAGAGATCAAAAACTCTTAAGTGGAAAAAGGGGAATACAACCAAAGATTGTGAAAAGTCCTTTGACATCACAAATGGCGAATCAAGCCCTAGTAACTTTGAAGCCAATATCAACCCAACAAAGAAGAGCTCATTGAAAAGGAATCAACTTAAAAGGATACCAACTGTCCCACACACACATCCAAATCACTTGTCATGTGCGCAAAGTGGTTCCAAGCCAAGCATGCATGTTCTAACGTCCTTGCAAAGGTGGGCTCGAACATTCAATATCTAAAAAAGTCTCCAAGGCCGACAGGTAATTAAAACCTTACTCTTCCTCCTATTAACTTTCTAAAACTTAATTGTCATGTGTAACATATATAGTTTATATTTAAGGCATTGCATAAATTACCAATTAAATACAATGTTGAAAACTTCATATTGGTTAGTAAAGAAAAATACAGAGATGCTTTATCACCGCTCTTCTTTCCAAATATGTCATGCTAAAACAGGAAAGGTGAAATCTAGTATTATTGCCTTGCCAAAGTTTTTCCTGTTTTACCGAAATTATATCATGATTCTTGGAGTTTAGACACTAAAGAGGCTAATGTCAGATTTTACTATCTTACCAAGTTTAAAAACACTATGTTTGGACATAAAAGAAAGTCCAATTAGCTTGGCCAAACCTAATCAATATTAGGTAGGTGGAAGCCAATGACAATGAATATTCTAGTTTTCCATTACAACTGCACCTAGTAAAAACTTTTACGATTTATGTATTAGATGACTTCATTTGAAAAGTCATAATGCCTCTAGGCACAAGCCACAACAAATTTTATACATTTGTCTTAATATTATTTGTGATCTCTTGCTTGGCAATGTTGCTCCAAGCCTAGTGTTTTACGCAGCAAGAATACATGCAGTACAACTAAACTAGAGTATATAGACTATCTAGAATGTACATATAATCTCAAGTCCACAGGATTAAGAATGAGAATTCATCAAGAAGAGCTTGCTAAAAAGGAGATCAGAGGTATGTGACATGATAGCATCATACCACCCCATCTCTATCTATATTTAATTGTTGACACTACTATAAGGTAATTTTGTACCAAGGCCAAAAATCATGGAAAAGCCTAGAGTCTTTACATAGCATCATGAATAATTCTTTCTTTAAAAAAAAAAATTGCTATATCAGTATGCTAAATGTTTGATACATAATGGCTCGCACAATGATATGTAAGAGACATGGTGTTAAAACTTTAGCTTGAATATTTATTGAATGTGAAAATATGATGACAGATCATGTATCAAGCATAAGTACTCTTTTTAAATTGTAGTATATGCATAACCAATTAGGCATATGTTGGGAAGAATCTTATCCTATGCACATGTCAATCTTGACCCTAATAGGATCACCCCTTAAAACAAACTGGAACAAAGGCTAAACGCCCTATAAAATCTTACCAATGGTTTCTTTACTCATATGACATGTGTTTAATGAAACACTTTGCAAGTACATGTATAAATTGCAGAATGACAGGACTTTAGACAGTCATTCAAGTGAATAGCCGAAGAAGAATAAGAAAAGAAATTGGCCAATAGGCCATTATCTCAACAAAGAGACTAAAAGCAAGGGTCATTTCACTGGTCGTCATCAAACGATAAGGGAGGTAATAATAGAAGCCCCTGGGATAGCCTTCGTCCCTAAAGGAAGAAAATATAACCTCAAACGGTCAACATGCCCTAGTCCTTGCACCTTCAAAAGAATGAAGCAAAAGAGATCTTAAAACTTGTCAAGAAGGCTACAGCAATGAAAAGATCAAGGTATGTATATAGTATCGTAATCTAAGGTCTCTTGTCAAGGTAACTCGTTTATTTATTTCTTTTTAATTAGTCATGCCAAATATTATCTTATTAGAATTAAGTGCATATCAAGCTTGCGTGATTAACTACAAATATATACATATAAATCATGTTGAAAATATTGCTATAAAATTATTACAATTATCACAGCTAATATGACTATATTATTAGTAGCATATGTTCTATCGTCATTCTATTAAGTCTCCTAGACTTAAAACGTTAGATGATCGTATTCACAATATGGTCATGAGTTTAAGTCTCAATAAACTCCTACTGTCTCCATCAACTCACCAAAATCTTTTTAAATTGCTTTAAAATTTATATACGGTGCAAGCACCTAACAAAGCTCAGTTTAAAACAAGCATATAGTCAAATAGCTTTAATTTTTATATATCACAGAATACTTCTCTATGATTCATACGGAATGCACTTCGTCAACTGACATCCATAATTGTATAGCAAGCAATTGCATATTTGTACATTGTCATTCCTAACAAAATGCAGCTAGCATTAATGAAGTGACTTAAGCATAGAATTAAAGAAGAAGGAAGAGAAAATTGCTATTACAAACAGCAATGGCCATAGTCGTCAAAACACGCAAAAAAAAAAAAAAAAAGGTTACAATCATGATAGACCACTCCTATAGTCGTCAACAAACGAGAATTGCCATTTTCATGTTTGAACATGGGCAACAACGTGGCCTTGTTTTTACACCTTCAAAAAAGTTGAAGCAAAAGAAATCTAGGTCTTAGACACGAAGTATCATGTTGAGCTCAAAGAATCTTGAAAAGAGAAGAGCTCGTGATCATCTTAAAAAGATAAGAGCTTGTCAAGAAAATCCCAGCAATAAAAAGATCGAGGTATGTGACAAAAATATCGTCATTTAAGGTAACACATTTATCTGCCTCTTTTATATTTGTCTATAAAAATTTACACCTAGTAAGGTTTCATGCAAAAATGTATGCATTACTAGATAGATCACAAAATAGGTAAGACTCTAGGATTACAAGGAAATAAGAAAAAGGTCCACCTAGGCTATTGGTAACTTATTTATATATGAATTATTCTAAAATTCTTGTTTAACCAAATCTTGGCAAGTGCATGTGCTACTTAATGCAGATATCAACATGGCCTCAAGAAGGTCCAAAATGACATAGCGTCAAGGAATCTTTCCAGTAACAAGTGACAAGATTTCTTAAATGGATATATGTCACCAAAAAATGGCTAAGTGATAAGATTCCGCCAAGACGGATGTAAATCACAGACGAAGCCTAAGTGACAAGATTCCTTAAATGGATGTAAGTCACCAAAAAATGGCTAAGTGATAAGATTCCGCCAAGACGGATGTAAATCACTGACGAAGCCTAAGTGACAAGATTCCTTAAATGGATGTATGTCACCAAAAAATGGCTAAGTGATAAGATTCCGCCAAGACGGATGTAAATCACTGACGAAGCCTAAGTGACAAGATTCCTTAAATGGATGTAAGTCACCAAAAAATGGCTAAGTGATAAGATTCCGCCGAGACGGATGTAAATCACTGACGAAGCCTAAGTGACAAGATTCCTTAAATGGATGTAAGTCACCAAAAAATGGCTAAGTGATAAGATTCCGCCAAGATGGATGTAAATCACTGACAAAGCCTAAGTGACAAGATTCCTTAAATGGATGTAAGTCAAAAAAAAAAAAAAAAGGCTAAGTGATAAGATTTCGCCAAGACGGATGTAAATCACTGACAAAGCCTAAATAACGAAGCTCTGTAACTGGATGTAAGTCACCCAAAAGTGGCTAAGTGACTAAATACCCTTAGACAAGTGTAAGCAAACAAGGATTCTCGCACAAATGAAAGTCGCACACAAATCAAGAATGTCAAACGTGACAACCAGAAAATGAATAAAAGAAAAGCATTGAAGTGATCAAAAATGGTCGTCCAAAGAAATCACATCACTCTTCAGCAGTGATAAAAAATGGCCATCCAAAGAAATCACCTCTCTCCTTAGCAGTGATAAAAAATGGTCGTCCAAAGAAATCACTTTACTCTTCAGCAGTGATAAAAAATGGTCGTCTAAAGAAATCACCTCGCTCCTCAACAGTGATAAAAAATGATCATCCTAAGAAATTAGCTTACTTTCAAGATCAAGCTTTGATCCCTCGACTGTCCAAAAAGACCTTCAAAAGACAGATACTAAGAAGTCGTCGTAAAAATACTACCATTCTTGAAGAAAAAAGTAGTTGAAGATAAAGAAGTTTGAATCTAAACAAGTCAAGAATATTCCCAAAGCCTGACTAGCACAAAGCAAAATCAGACTTGGGAATGGGGGGCAATTGATGAGTCCATAAAAATTACTAAGGTCGTCCATTAACCTTGCATCATTAGTAGACCAAAAGATGTAACTGCTCAAGCACATTCAACACATTAATGGTGACCGTTACTCATCGGTCTTAAACGCCCATCAATACGATAACTGTTACACATGGGTAATAATCACCTCCAATTATGTACAACAGCTGTCCAAATCACCTATAAAAGGGACAGTCCATCTCACTTGTGAAGGTAAGTCAAAAACTATTACAAAATACTATCTATATACGAAAGATATGGACTAATACTAACTTGAGCATCGGAGTCTCCCCCACCGGGCACAACCCGGTGGTCTCTTCGATCAGTCCCTCCTTTATTTTGCAGGTTCTACAAGGTCGTTAAGGGCTCTGGATTGGATGAGTGACCCAACTGACGATTTTAGCATCATCATTAACTACTCATTCTTTCCATCTTTATTCAATGTGGGACTTCACTCACACGTGTAATCCAACAGACTTTGGGTGGAATACGTGTGGAGCTTAAGAAAAATCTCACCACCCACTTTTCCAACTTTGTTGCATTCACACTCACACTTTTCTACAAAATAATATCACTTTGCATATACATACATACATACATACATATATATATATATATATATATCCTTACCTTTATAATGTTATATCCATCACATTAAAAGAGCATATATGTTCTATAATATCACAATATCAAAGCTTAATGCACTTAAAAGTAATTAAGATAATCCAACAGACTTTGGGTGGAATACGTGTGGAGCTTAAGAAAAATCTCACCACCCACTTTTCCAACTTTGTTGCATTCACACTCACACTTTTCTACAAAATAATATCACTTTGCATATACATACATACATACATACATATATATATATATATATATATATCCTTACCTTTATAATGTTATATCCATCACATTAAAAGAGCATATATGTTCTATAATATCACAATATCAAAGCTTAATGCACTTAAAAGTAATTAAGATAATAACATGCATATAAACCCATAAAATTAAATATGCAATTAAGTTGGGGTGTTACAAGTAACATCCTTTCTCTATCTTCATTTGCTTAAACTTGATTAGATTGATTACATTATAAATGATAACATGAACAATATAATAACAGTAATATTCATTTTATCTTATGTTGTGGATGATTGATTAGGTTGCTACTTGCTTTGGAGGAGTTTGACTTAATTTTTGGAGTGGTACCAAGCTTGAAGTTGATTGATGAAGTCTATTTTGTGAAGAACTTTTGTTAGAATTGTGTTTATTTTCAGTGGATTTAATTTGATTACATTTTGGCTTTTGAGACCATGCATACCATTTTGAAGTTTATTTGTTATGTTGGTATGCTATTATTTTGAATCCTTGATGTGACTTTGGGAATGTTAAGACTTTGAGTTTGTTGATTTAATTTTTCTAAGTTGTAAAGCAGAGCCTACTATTTTTTTAATTTCATAAGTTGTAAGGCAGAACCTACTTTTGTTAGAGATGATATATCTATTTTTCATTGACCCTATGTTTATGTTGGAATTAAGATTATTCAATGAAATCTACCTTTAGTTTTTTGTGTGCATTAGTTATATTTTGAGATTATTAAATAACAAATTGTAGTCTGTAATAATTAAAAAAAAAACATTGTTAATGCCAACCCGCCTAACCTGCTGAGTTCAAATTTGGTGGATTGGTGGCGGATTGGAATTTTCCCAACCCACTAATAGTAGATTAGATAGAAATATTGGCTTTTACCTACCCAATCCGATCCGTGCACACCCCTATTGATGGGGATCATAACAATCAAGTACATAAGTTACAAACATCCTAAGTTAAAAACATCCATCAAATCATAGTTTGAAAAAATAGAACGGCTTCCCCAACGAAGCACATCCAATCAGTCTGAATTAGACAACATTCTAAAGAAGAAAAGTTTAAGATCAACTACTATCATTTCTGAATCCTCAAAGCACCGGTTGTTTCTCTCCTGCCAAATGCATCACATCAAGCAATGAGGGACAGCCATCGAGGTAACATCATTACAATGATGAACAAACTTTCCTTGCAGCATGCTAAAAGCTCCACCACAGTCTTTGGCATTACCCAGTAAATACCAAACAAGGCGAACACCATAGACCATAGCTAAAATGCGATAGAACAATATGGTAAAAGATGATCTACTGATTCTCCATTGCTATCACACATGTAACACCAATCTAGAATCCACATCTTCCCTTGTGTAAATTACCAATCGTCAAAATATTACCCAAAGCTACTGTCCAAACAAAAAACGCTACTCTGAAATATTTCCCAAAGATGACCTTTGGCTATATAATCATGATATATGCAAAAATAAAATCAGAGTAATTGCCTTTGTGAAAGCCTAGTGAGTAATATACATGAAGCCTGGTTGTAGATAGTAGATACTAGTTTTGCAATTAGCATAGTTATCACTAAATGGCGTTAGTTGGAAATTCAGGTGTACTTATTCAATACATGCTATGGCTTACGTTGGTGGTTCTGAAAATAGTTGGTGTTATGAATTCACTGCGGTGTATGTGCGTTTATATGCACATTTTGCAGAACAAATAATTGATGTTGCTCTAGATTTGAACTTTTTAGACAGAATTTGTATGGAACTTTTTTTTTTTTTTTTTTTTGATAAGCACATTTGTATGGAACTTGAACTAAGACACCATAAGCAGTTAGGTTTGCAATGGATGATTATTGGTATCCCTTAGAGAGAGAACACCAGAACTCTTTTTGCTTAGTATTATATAATTGCAAGAAGCATCACCTGTATACTAGAATAACAATGTGAAACATACAAGATACATATTTCTTAGTACTCAATTTGTTTTCCACAAGAAAAGAATATATAGGGAGATATCAGTTTTAACACACATGCATAAGAAAGACTTTCCTAAGCTAATTAATAAAAGAAAACCCCCAATAAAACACCTTTTAAGTTATTGTTACCTAATACATGGTATTTTCGCCTGTTCATGAAAATCTCAAAGATGTTTGCTATGTCTTGCAAAAGTCGTTGTATAATCTTAACTCCATTATTGTTTTTCCCACTTTCCAGGTACGCCAGATAACCATAACCACAACTTCTTCCTGAATATCCTGATTTTAAATTTTGTGAAGAAACTCATTATCATTTTTGTTTCTGCTGTTGGCAGGACTATTGTAAATGGGTTGTGCTACCTTGCAACATTTCTTTTTGGCATCAACTCTGTCGGATTATTCCTTTCAATAACTTGAGAGGCCACTTTTTGGACCTCCCATTGTGGGATAAGCCTAACCTAGAGTACAAGTAAATTAGGGGTCGAGACCTAAAAGCCCAAGATTGTTGGGAACGGACCACCACACCCCTTAAAATGTGCCAAATAAAATGCTATCTACACGACTATACTAGAGTTTTTTTTTTTAGGTGTTTATTGTATTTGGTGTGGATCTCAAGTTAGACAAAAAACTTGAGATGATATTGTAACTGTTTTTATAATTATGGATTTATTAGGAGTATGTTTCATGGTTTTTCCATTCAAGGAGAAAGTGTTTTTCATGTAAATTTTTGTGTGTAATTGATATTTTGACTTGATAATAATTTTTGAAATTTATTAAAATTGTTAATCATTTTCTTAATTCACAGAAAGACTAGGTTTGGGACCCAACACTATGAACTATGACACAAAAGTCTAAAAGAATTCACCAGGCTTTTTAGGATTCCACAATTCTGCTAACTAAACCATCGGACTCTTCACATGATCCGGGGGACATGGCCACTGATTTGATTAAAGTTGCTCGATCCATCTAACATAAAGTCTTGCATTTCCACTTTCCAGCCACTTGTTTTGCTTCCAACTTCTCTACAATGAATAAAAAATATTTCAATATGTTGTTTGACAAAAAGAGAGGTAAACCCAAAAACTTAGACCCCTTGAGACAGCTTCTTGATCCCTCACTTCTGGAACTTGCAGAACTCATTCCTATGTATCAACAGCACACAATTCCAAGTTTTAGTTACTCATTCGGTCTTTCCTACTACTAGGAAGCGTAAGCGAATATTGGTTTGTGGTTCCACAATTGAAATTGCATAGGCAGTAGGAACGAAACACTTGTCCAAGTAGGAGATATGCCATAGAAAACCAAAAATTCAAGTAATGTCTATAAAACTTTAATATTACAAATACAATTTATAATCATTTTGCTAATATCATATTATTGGGCAGTATGTTTCAGTTAGCTTAATTAGTAAAATATTTTATTGTTGAATTAGAAACTTGAGATCCAATGTTGCATCCACCAAAAAGAAACTAATTAAATTTTTTTCTTGGTGATAAAGAATAATTATCATGGTGGAATGAACGTTATAGGTTTAAATCATATTATATATCATACAACTTGGTTGAATGTTGGAACTATTTCATTTTTTTTTCACCCAAATCTAGATTTAGTTTTCTGAAAAATTGAACATGAAAACACTACCCAAACAAAAATACCATTGAGGCCCACTGTTTTAAAAAAATGAAAAGAAAAACACCCTGAAAATAGTGGAACAAGACAGGATCTTAACTTCATTATCTCATATTCTCAACATTTTGAGAGTAACGTTAATGTATTATTCTCTCCTCTCAAATATTAATATTGGGTTTTACTAATTAAAGCTCTAATATAATTCACCATTTTTTTTGGAGAGAGAGAGAGTTTCAATGGCTTCCGCTCATGATAATAGCTATTTATTATCATACCAAAATATCAATCAGTTTTTGGTGTAGGCGATGATTGAATCCTAAATCTCTTATATATCAGGGACTTTACCAGTTAAGCTAACTAGAATCCACTGATATAATTCATGATTTAAATGAAGGAGAGAGTATCATATTGTTGAGTATTCCGTTAGCAACTAAAAATTTTTCTTAAGAATAATTTTAGGACCATAACCTATTTAACACTTTATAACAATTATTATATATGACAGGTTATAATTGGTTGTTTGATACTTTTACATGATACTACCATTTTTTTATTCTCAACTATTCATAAAAAGTCAAGTAGAAAAATTGTAGCAAAATGTATGGAATAAATTGTATTTCTAGAATTTTTGTTTTCCTAAATATAGTAGTATTCCTAATGTTAAAGAAGAACCCGGTTATAGGGAAAACAAAAAAATGAACACGGCACTGGAAGCAGAACCTCTGAGTCAGGTTGAATTGATTCGCTGATGTACAGGTCAACCTCTAGATTCTAATGGGCTAAAGGCACATGAGACCGGACACTTGATTCCAAAATATTTGTTGTTTACGCTTCCAAACTATTACCATCTCAAGACTTTCTTGTCCCAATCAATAAACTAGTATGCCCTGCCATTTCTTTCTAAAAAAAAAAAAATAGTATGCCCTGCCGTTTCAAGTTAGCCCATAGTTTTGGCGTGTTGCTACAAATACAGGGGCCACTTTCCATAAACCACTGATGCAACTGCCTGTGGTTTTCTACTTTATTACTACTACTACTTCCCTAGTATATAAGAAAGAACACCCTTCTATTCTGCCCCAACAATCAAAATCAAAACCAAAACCTCAAGTTCTCATACATACATCTCTTTTCACCACAAAATTCTTAAAGACTCGAAAACCAATATGAATTCAGCTTGCAAAGCTTGGATTGTGGCAACAAGTATAGCTGCTGTGGAGACCCTGAAAGACCAAGGGGTGTGCAGGTGGAATTTTGTTATAAGGTCAATGCAACAACGTGCCAAGAACAATATCAGGTCCTATTATCAGGCCAAGAAACTCTCTGCTCAGTCTTCTTCTGCTATTTCTAATACCATAAAGCGGTCCAAGGAGGATTCTATAAGAAAAGTCATGGACTTGAGCTGCTGGGGTCCCAATACTATTAGATTTTAGTATGTTAATTCAAGATATGTAATCCCAATTTTCCGTGAGATGATTCCTACCTTTACTTGCTATTATTGTTTATCTTATTAAAGCAAATTAATGGTCAATTTTTTATTATATGAGCTTACCTCTCCATCTTCGTTTTATGTGATTTTTACTTATTTTCTCTTATAATATCTTCCTATAAATTCTTTATAAGTATATTATTTACGAATTTAATTAAGCTTAAACATATCTCGACATGTTTTGCTTTGGTTAATCAGCTGAGACACAATCATATAGGGGATATATTCCATCACTGAACACTGACTGAGGACAAAGACCGTAAGAGGGAGTACTAGGAATTCAAGGATCATCTCACACCAAAATGCTATCCCCATTTCCTACCATTCTACTGGTCCCTTTTGCAAGCAATGACTTCACCCCTTTTCCAACCCCATGATGAAGCCTTTACTGGCCTCGAATCTTCACGTAGCCCCTTTGTATGTTCAAATTAGGGTGGACATATGGCCACTGATTTGATCAAATTTGCTCGATCCATCCAAGAAAAATTCTTGCATTTTGCACTTGTTTTTGCCGCCAACTTCTTTCTAACGAATAATAATTTAAAAAAAAAAAAAAATCTTTCGATCTATTGTTCGAAAAAAAAAAAAAAAAACAAGAAAGAGGTACACCCAAATGCTTGACTGAGGCAACTTCTTGATCCCCTACTCATTCCTACATAACAATGCAGAATAGTCTGAGAGTATAGTTCTTACACTATCCTATCGCATAATAGTGAGTTTTAATAATAAATTTATGATGTCCTATGCATAATAGTGAGTTTTAATAATAAATTTAACGATGTGATTCACCATGTGATCATATGAAAAAGAAAAACCTCCTCAAAAAAAAAAAAAAAAAAAAAAAAAAGAAAAAAAAAAGAAAAAAGAAAAAAAAGAAAAAGGATCTTATGAGACTCCCAACATGTGTGAGTTCTATATATGTGCGTCTCATATGTTGTGAGATTGTAGTATCATGAGATACTATTTCGTTTATATAGGATGAGATGTAACTAAATATTCACACTATAACTAGTAATTTTTTGTAAGATTTCTAGCTAGCAAAGTAGAAAGTCAGACAGGTTTAAAATTTTTCAAAACTGACCAACTAGTTCTTTTTGACTCTAAACACTATGACACTAAGAGTAAGATGGAAAAAAAAAATGAATAACATTTGAGGACTAAGAGCATCCACCAAGAGTAAGATGAAAAAAAAAATGAATAACATATGAGGACTAAGAGCATCCACATCAGTGGATGTAAAGTTTTGCAAAATGCAAAAAATCTTTCATTTTACACATTTTGACAAAAAAAAAAATAAACCTACATCAGTGAATGTAAAATTGTGTATAAATGCACAAGTGCTATAGTAATCGTGCATATATACACTATACACAGTTGCTGTTGCACTTATATTTAATATTTTAGTATTTTTTTTCTCTCTCCTTGTCTTTGGTTGCTCTCACTCTCACCTCATTCTCATTTTTTCTCATTTGATCAACTCATCAAACCACTACCGCCGATAGATCAGCATAAAGCTTGATCAAGTCGCCGATCGCCATTGCCACGAAGCCTCTACAATTGCTGATCGCCACCGATTTCTCGTTGTTTGATCAGTGGGTTTCGAGTTGGGTTGGTGATGATTTGGCTTTTGGATTGAGTGGGTTTCAGATTGAGTAGGTTTCGGCTTGAATGGGTTGGTTTTTCTTGATGATGTTGGTTGGGTAGGTGATGATGGTGGCTTGGTGTGGAGTGATCGAGTGATGATGATGATGGTTGGGTCTGTGAGACAGAGGGGTAGTGATGATGATGGTGGTTGGGTCTGTGAGAGAGAGAGATAGTGAGTGAGAAAATAATAAAAAATTGTAAAAGAATGAATATTTTATTGAATAAATGTGTAAAATAAATAGACTAATGTGGGTGTTTTATAAAAATAAATGTATAAAATAAAAAAATAAAAAAAAAAGTAATTTTTTGTATGTAAAATAGATGAAAAGTTTACCTCCACTTATGGAGATGCTTTAAGTTGGCTATATAAAGGCCTCTTGCGTGGAAGTTATATTTCACCCTCCCAGTGTCAAGGATGAACACGGTTTGAGGAAAACGACAAAAAAAAGAGGCTGAGGCAGCACTTTAGATGTACAAGTCATCTTGGCTTAAACGCCCTCGCTTTCAGTGGATCCCATATGTAAGAGAGAGAGAGAGAGAGGGGACATATAAAAAAGCCTGGCCCATTAGAAAATTTAGCCAAGACTGTACACTTCCCAATGGCCAAAAAATCTGTTAATAACGCGTCCAAGCAGTTATTTCAGGACTTTGGCGTCCGAATCAATAAAACTAGTGCGCTCACCAAAAATATCTGTGAGTTGTAACCTGCCATTACAAGATAGCCCATGGTTTTGGCGTTTTGCTATCAAAAATACCAGGGCCTCTACTGCCAACTGCCTGTGGTTTTCTACTTTCCAGGTTACCCTTATTAAAATATTGACCTCCCTACCTATATAAGGAAAGAACCCCCCTCACAATTTTTCCCTCAACAACAACAACAACAACAACAAAATCAAAACCCTCAATTTCTCTCACGCAACCTTGAATTGAATTCATTACCAGAAACCCAAATTCAAAAAAAGCTTAAACTTGACAAATATGAATTCAGCTTGCAAAGCTTGGATTGTGGCATCAAGCATAGCTGCAGTGGAGACCCTGAAAGACCAAGGGGTGTGCAGGTGGAATTTTGTTATAAGGTCAATGCATCAACATGCCAAGAACAATGTCAGGTCTTATTATCAGGCCAAGAAGCTCTCTGCTCAATCTTCTTCTGCTATTTCTAATACCATTTTGCGGTCCAAGGAAGAGTCTATGAGAAAAGTCCTGGATTTGAGCTGCTGGGGTCCCAATACCATTAGATTTTAGTGTGTTGATTCAAGATACGTAATCCCATTTTTCCTTGAGATGATTTCTAGCTTCATAAGAGATTGTAAAAATTTCTTTACTTGCCATTGTTTTTTATCTTATTAAAGCAAATTAATGGTCAAATTTCTATATATTATTGACAGATTTTTGGCCATGTGATTGTGAGTGCCATGATGGAGAAAATGGTTTTGTGTGTAGCACATCACAAGTACCATTGTTCTTCAACTCTGTTGGATTGATCTAAAGATGTGCGGAAAATATGAATCATGAAACCATTTCCTGATCAATGTAATAAATTTTTCCAGAAAAATCCCTAATGAGTAATGACACAAATAGGCTATCAAGTTCAAGACCTGTTTTGTTAATGGAGTGGGTATCCGGTTCCCACTCTAAATTGCTTCAATTACAATGTCATTAAATACGACATCATTCCATTAAAAAGAAAAAAAGAAAACGAGATCTTGATTTTCTAATTCATTGGGTGGAAAAAAGAAGAAGAAGACATTACTCATATTAATTTAAAAGAAAAAAAAAAAAAAAAAACCCGAAATTCCAAAACTTGGCAAAATGAGTTGGGGGTGGTATGGTATCCACCGAAAAAAGAACATTGCTTGTGCTGGAGCCAACTAACGCATTGATTCTATGGGCCCAAAAGAAAGATCTTGGGTTCCAGCCTTCCTGGTAAGTCACTTAATTATTCTATGGGCCCAAAAGAAATATATTGGGTTTCAGGTAAATCATCTCATTAAGGGTGTCCATTGAGTTGATACGGATTTGTGCCCAACCCATGACCGACTCGACCAAATCAGGTGAAAATTTTTTAGACCCGCCATTGACAAGTAAAAGTAGTTGGTTCGGATTGGTCAGATATGCATCGGGTGGTGGTCGATCTCGGTCGGAGTTAAGGAAGAGGAAATCTAGCTGGTAATCCACCAGAAGTGGTTGAAATTCGGTCGTATGTGGCTAAAATCCTCTAAATTTGGAGAGATTTCGTCAATATCTCGCCAGATTTGAAAAAATATCAACGAGGTCTCATCGGATCTACACTAGATCTTGCCGGATCTGTTGAGATCTAATCGAACATCTCTTCATTCGGTGGAGATCCAAGGCTATTGGTGGTGGTGGATATTGGTCAGGTTAGTTGGAATTTGATTTTTAAGCCATAACTCGCCAACCAACTTGTCGAAATTGGGTTCAGGATGTCAGAACCTATCGCCAACTATCACAACCCTCGGATCAGGAGGTTTCTAGGTCGGTTTGTTTGGCCTGGGTGGGTGGGTCGGTCTGGTAGAAGGAATGGACAGCCTTACACCTAATAAGGGATAAAAACGAATATGGGTTGGATCGAGTTGATCCCTTTTTTTTTTGGTCTAAGTTTTTATTTTTTTAAAATTTTCACACTTTCAAATCTTCCTTTTCTCTGATTTTCACTCTCTCAATTTTTTTCTCTTTACCCTTCTCAATTTTCCTCTTTCCATATATATGACGTTATAAACATCAAGTTTTCAATTATTGGGGAAGCCTGATACAATTTTTATTTATTAATTTTAAAATCATTTTAATGATTTTTTTTTTGAAATAATACTTATATGCTTCTTTTGTATCTACAAAAGAAACTCTAAATCCTTTCTTTACCGTTGTGTGCCACTCTATAAAATGGAGCTCAAAATCCAAATCGGGTAAAGAAAATTAGTGGGAGTTAGTGTAATTTTACGACATCTAACCTTCATATTTGTTACTTGATTCTATTATGAAATCCAAATAGATCTCTAGATTTATTATTATTATCATTTTGAGATAATTCTAGAGACTAGAGGTCATATCTTGGCAGGATAGTAAGGTCATTCATCAAAAATACAAGGATTTTGTGTACTGGGAACAACTTTTCTAAATTTTATAATTTAATACCTAGCTATTCTTTTCTCTATGTTTTTTTATTTATTTATCAAGAGATTGAACTTTTTTTCTTTTTACTTGGGCTTAAAATTTTTCAATTACTCTAATCAAATAAAAATGTTTTTGAAAAGTGTGCAGTTATGATTCTAATCCCCCATTAACTCCTTTTATTACTTGACAAAAACAAAAGGCTAAACAAAGCTAGATGAAGCAGTCCCACCAACCTTTTCAGCAAAAAAAAAAGATGGCTTCAGAATAAAGCAAAGGACTAACAACACCACCAACCTTTTCCTTATACACATGTCTCTTTAATTGATTTCTTTATTAGTACTTCGGTCTCTTTCTAGAGTCCAAATTCAAAGGCACAGCCAATGAGCTAAGCAAATGGTTTTGGGGTCCAGATACCAGGGTTTTCTCCCAAACTGCTGGCAAAACTGCCAATAGTTTTGCTCCAAAAATCTTCTCACCTGCCACTATCTTCACACATTATATAAGATCCATTTCCTTACATTGAGCACCATCAAAATTCGAAACCCAAAATCTATTTTACATCTGCCGTACTTCCAAATTCCCATTTATTTCAGATCCAATTTAGAGCAAGAAAGCAGTATGAGTGCAACAAGTAAAGCTTCTTGGATGGTGGCAGCTAGTATTGGTGCAGTTGAGGCCTTGAAAGACCAAGGTGTTTGTAGATGGAACTATCCTCTAAGGTCACTTCACCAGCATGCGAAGAACAATATCAGATCATACTATCAAGCCAAGAAACTCTCAGTCAGGGGCGGCCCAACATAATTTGGGGCCTAAGGCGAAAAATTTATGTGGGGCCTTTAATATGTAAATATTAATTAAACAAAATTATTTAATACTAATCAAATTAAGGTTAATTTAATACATTAAATACATAAATAATACCAACTAGATTAATGTTAATTTCATATAAAGAATTGAATATCATAGTTGAACCTATAAATATTAATAAAAAGAAATAAAAATATATTGCGATTGAAAAAGATACGTTATTTTGGATATAAGACGATGCACAGTTAAATAAAATTGTAATCTAATTTTTAATTTTATATTTTGATTTTAAGAGAGAGAGAGATATATATTATTTGGTGTATGGCTTTGTAGGATATTATTTTACAAAAACCAAAGTCTCAAACTATTAGGAGAGATTAATCTATAATTGATGATTTAACACATTTGCAACATCTTTTTGAAATATTTTAGGGTTTCAATTGAGTTAAGGTTCTATTGGTCTCGTACTTTGAGAGTTTTAATAGAAATGAAAAAGGAAAATGCGCTAATTAAAAGCACTATAAAATGTTCAAAATATAATGTGATATTGTCTCTCATTGATGAACTTCATCAATTTTACTAATGAATGTTTATATCACTTTCTTGTGATTAATAACATGGTAATTTGTAAGCCAATAGTAAAATTTGTAATATCCTTAACATCACTAATAAAAAAATGTATAACATTTAGAAAATATATATATAATTTTATAAAAATTTGGGCCTTTAACTATGGAAAGTGAGGCCTTTTTTCCTAAGGAAAAATTTGTTTTTTGGTGGGGCCTTAGGCCTAGGCCCAACTTGCCTATGCCTTGAGCCGGCACTGCTCTCAGTTCAGTCTTCCTCGGCTATATCTAGTAGAGTGAACAACGAGAACCTAAAGCAGAGTGAAGAGTCTTTGAGAAAAGTCATGTATTTGAGTTGTTGGGGTCCTAACTGATCCCCCCTACACTTCTTGTAAATATAAGGCCAAGTTTTGAATCAATATAAATTGCTTCATCCCAAAATTTTGTCTGTTATCCTTATCCCTACCAATTTCATTTTACTAATGGTCGATTTAGGACAGCAGTCGGAGCTTTTATGGTTATTTTTTGCCAAGAATTGTTAATATTTGTATATTTGTGACATGTTCCTCTTTGTTTTTATCTTCGTTTTTTATGGGTATATTTGGGTTATAGAATGAATTGAATTTGGTCGGATTTGAACAGGATAAAGCTGAACTGAGAGAGATTCAAATGATTTTTATTTAGCCATTTTAAAGTATCTGTTAAAAGAAACGTGATTAAATCTTTCTTTGATTTCTACCGGTGAAAATAAATTGCAATCGAAAAATGTAAAGGGGGTTTTCTGTAGAGTTCTGGATGAGTTTTACAATGGCAAGAAGCAGATAATTATTTTATGAAAATAGCCACCTTGCCCGTTATCAGTAAGGTCAAGGGTATTGTTTAGCAAAAAAAAAGAAAGGACAAGGGTATTGCATTTGCTTTCTTGTAGGTTAACACCTATTGAATATTATTAGACTTTAGAAAATTCAACACATTTTCCGTTTTGAAAGAAAGGAGCTCATAAAAATTTGGGGCGAAAGGCAAGAATATAAAATTTTAATTATAATTTTTTGTATTACTTAAGGAAAAAAATTATTAAAAAAAAAAAATTTGGAGGGCCATCCTGTGGGTGGAACCAGAATTTTGCTTTTGAGAAGGTCAAAACAAGAACAACAAATTTTGATAATTCAATTAAGAAATAATTAAGATTCAAAAACAAATTAATTCATGAAATATAAATATAGTATCTATTTAGTATTCACAAAATATAAACAAAAAAAAATAAAAATTGTTTCTTAATACATTTCGACTCAATCATTTCTAATATAATAAATTGGAATTGGAAGTTCTTTTAAATTCTCAAAATCATATTTGATTAACTTTGTATTAAAATTTTTAACAACTTCTCTTTTGATGTACTACAAAATCAACTAATCGTTAAAATATTATTGGAAAAGTTAGTTTTGATAATATTTATGAGTGAAAATGTTCATTCCATATTTGTAATAGAAATGGTAAGAATAAATACTAATGCAACCACGATGAAAATATAGTAATAATTTATTGATTTTCAATTCCCGAGTAGCCATTGGCATGATTTAAAAAGTATTTTAATTTTTTTTTTTTTTTTGAAGTGCAAATGTCCAACTACATATGCTTATAATGGTGAAGTTTCATTTTCAATACCAGATTTTTTTTTTTTTTTTTTTTTTTCATAATTTGTGAATTCTTGCAAATAAAACTTATTAACTGGTAAACAAATATTATCAATTCTAATAAGATTCATGTATCTCTCGAGAATTCAAAGTTAAGAATAAGTCTATGTTTACTAAACTGGAGATTTAA
Source organism: Quercus glauca (assembly GCA_023736055.1). Lineage (NCBI taxonomy): Eukaryota > Viridiplantae > Streptophyta > Magnoliopsida > Fagales > Fagaceae > Quercus > Quercus glauca. Next base: position 51,649,396 of record CM043322.1, on the reverse strand, counting down.
ATCTTGTAATTGAGAATTTACTACAACATAAAAATCTAATAAATAATAATACACAATTATAAAGTCATTTTACTCATTGGAGGAAAATAAGTGTTAAACAATCCTTTGAGTGGAGTTAGATAGCACATCAACACCCATATCTCAAAATTCTAAACTTTTAATTTTTGGTCCTAAATAAGTAAATAACCAAATATCATATGAAACCATAGTTTTTATATATAAAGAAAAGTTTATATATATATATATATATATGCATGCGTGCACACATATAGTTCTATTAGTAAAAATAGATTTTTATTTTTTTTTTATTTTTTATTTTATTTGAAAGAGAGGGACGGATCATATATATGGGTTAGGTGGTCACTTCAATATTTTTGGTTTTTGAGGGACTAACTTCCATTTTTTTTTGGGGGGGGGGGGGGGGGGGGGGTGGTGTGGGAATATGAGTTTTCAATCCAAATCTCTATCAAACTACATTGTTGTACCAGTATTATTATTAGACTATTATTAGATTAACTTTTTTTTTTTGAGGAAAAAATATTAGGTTAACTAGGTTCTATAAATGAGTCCCCTTACCACAATATTATTCACTCTTTTAGCAATATATTAGGCCACATATTTTAGCTTCAACATTAAACTTTCATAAGCACAAAAAACAAATACTTAAAACTGGAACTGGGGAAAAAAGAAAAAGAAAAAAAAAGCCAACATCAAGTGCACATGGGCATCTTGGTCAATAAACAAATCAGACTTCCCCCCCCCCCCCCCCCCCCCCCCCAAAAAAAAGTTTTCTCCCCATTTTGGGGAGAAAATTATCTGGCGGGCTCGGGGAGTAAACACCCCCCCCCCCCCCCAATACATACATACATACATATATACATACATACATACATATATATATATATATATTTTTTTTTTTTCATCCCTAAAATCCCTTACCAAACACACCCTTAGTGTTCTTGTTGTACATTTGCCTCTATTTCACCTCTACTTCTCCTTATGTTTATTTTACATCATTGTCGTCATGCACTTGTTCTTTGATCTCTCTTTGCCTTACTCAACCAACAACTTGCTCATGCCTGAATGGCTCAAGCTCAGTTGCTAATTGACGCCTTTAACCACAACTTCTTCATCTTTTATCTTTTCCCCAATCTCCACCATCCAACCAAATGAAGCACTGACTTTTCTTTCTTTTAGGCTGTGTTTAGTTTGACAAAAAATATTTTCCAACTATAAAATAATTGTCAAATACTTACTTCTCGAGGTGTGGTGTCTTCACTCTCCATGTGTAACCTTTTTAATTTTAATTTTTTATAAAAATTAAACACTTAGTCTTAGATTGGTTATGACCAAATATTGGTGTTGTAGTTTAGTCCTTTTAAGTAATTTGCACCTGAAACAATAGTTTTAGACAAGCATTCTCCAAATACTCATTTGACAAAAATACCACCTTTTTCACGAGTTTGAACAAACACTTATATGTAATTTTAAAAATCACTTTTCCAAAATGCAAAATTTAATGTCGTGTTTTAAAAAAAAAATATATATATATATATATAAAATGTTCTTCTACAAATAGACCAAAGGAATAGAGATGATTTGATACAACCTTTTACTATCTCAAAATTAAAATTGACTGCTAGATTTTATAGTTTATACTGGGTTATTCTTTTCACTAATTTTTTTTCTGAATGAAACGTTGAAAATTATTTTAATTAGGATTATAGATTTTCAATACAGTGATGGAATCAATTTGTTTTTTTACAAGCAATGCATCTATACATTCCAAGACCTCCCTTTATTACTTACAAAAAACAAAATATGGGTTTAATCAAAGGGTGGTCTCATAAGATATCCTCTCCTACATTATTGGTGTGCATTGATCATATGGGGATTGGGTTTAAGGTACTTTTCAACCTAATCTAAACCCTTTGAGTTTGCAAATCCCCAACCCTACATAACATGAAGTGATTGGGTTAAGTTGTGTCATTTTTAGTTGTGACAATTTTCTTATGCCTAATAAAACAGAAGGGAATAAATTTAATGAACAAATTTGAAAAGCATATAATTTTTAATTTAATGAACAAATTTAAAAAGCATATAATTTTTACAAAATATATATTTTTTTGAAAGGAATGCTAGAAAGCTTTCATTAAACAGGGTTAAAAGCCAAAACAGATACATCATGTAGGATTTGAGAAGCAATAATAGGTGGAGTATCCTCCACCCAAATGATACAATCAGATATGTGTTTATCATATTTGGCCATTTGGTGAGCTGCCTTGTTCCCGTCTCTACGAGTGAAGGGAGACTTCCATGCTCTGAACGTGGATTCCCATGACTTTATACCAGCAATTAGATGATGGACTTGGATTGGGCTCGGATCATGGTTAGTAATGGCAGCCATGACAGTTTGGGAGTCCCCTTCAAGGATGATCTCTCTAAGGCCCAGCTCCCATGCAAAGCTCGTGCCAATCTTAGCTGCTTTGGCTTCAGTCTCAAGAGCACCAAGTGGATATGGAAGTAGTTTGCTAAGAGCTCCCATAATCTGTCCTTTGTCATTTCAAACCACCACCCCGATCCCACAATGTCCAAGTTCTTTAAATACAACTCCATCAACGTTGACCTTGTACCATCCAAGAGGAGGTGGTCTCCATAAGTTGGGGCCGTGGGGCAGAGGATGGTGGGGAAGCACACAGAAGGTTTGGAACTCATTTAGGAAGGCTCGTGATGCTTCAAAAATCTGCAAAGCAGTTCTGTCGGATTCCCCATATCGAATGGCATTCCAGTTGTTCCAAAGGGACCATGTTAATGCGGCAAAGGCTTCAAGGTCTTGGCTGGGCTTTGCCTCTTTAACACACTATAACAGGTCTAGGAAATTTGGTGAGTTGGCAGTGAGGCTTGGAGCTTTGAGATTTGCCATTTGCCACACCGCTGCTGCTAGTTTACTTCCCCAAAACACATGTCCAGTTGTTTCTACTTCCCCACAAATGTCACACTCCACTTCCAATGGGATTTTACGATCTTTGAGTTTAGTTTTGGTGGGGAGAATATCTTTGCAAGCCCGCCAAATGAAGTTTTTTATTTTGCTGCCAAATTGACTTCTAAAGTGATTTCATCCTGGTGTTACTTGAACATTCTCCCACTTCAACCTTGGTTAGCTGCTTATGGCTTATCCGGTATGCACTACGGACCGAGAAAACACCATTGGTAGTAGCGGACCAAACTCTCTGATCCACAGGAGATGCAGAACTTAAGGGAATAGCCAATATGGATTCAGCATCAGGGGGTAGAAAAGTAGAATTGATCAGATCATATTTCCACACAGCCCTTTCCTTGTCAATTAGCGTTGAGACCTTTTCATTGTATAACATGGGGTTTATGGGAGACGTGATTTTGTAAGTATCAGGCTTAGGAATCCATTTATCCTTCCAAATCTGCACACTCTCACCATTGCCAATAGACCAACGAATTCCATCTTCCACTACGCTCTTAGCAGCCATAATGCTTCTCCAAGCATATGATGGTCTTTTACCAATTTGAGCATCCAGGAAAGACCGACCAGCAAAATACTTAGCTTGGAAAACATGGTGGAAGAGAGAATTTGTATTTTGGAGAAGCCGCCACCCTTGCTTGGATAAAAGAGCGAGGTTGAAAGCTTTTAAGTCTTTGAATCCCATGCCACCATCACCTGTAAGCCTACACAATTTATCCCAAGAAACCCAGGATATCTTTTGCTCATTAGACTTCTGTCCCCACCAAAACTTGCTGATCATAGAGCTGAGATCTTTACATAACGAGTCCGGTAACTTGAAACAGCTCATGGTATAGGTAGGGGTGGCTTGAGCCACTACTTTGATGAGGACTTCTTTGCCGACGGTGGACAAGAGCTTTCCCTTCCAACCAGAAATCTTCCGGTTGAGCTGATCTTTGATCCTATTAAACACCTTTTTTTTTCCTCGGCCTACCAAGGATGGAAGGCCTAAGTATCTGTCATACTGCTTGATAACTTGAGCCCCAAAAATGTTTTTTATTTCAGCTTGAACAGTAACTTTGGTATTTTTGCTGAAGAAGAGGGAAGTTTTATCCTTGTTAATTTTCTGACCCGATGCAGCCTCATAGTCTTGAAGGACATTCCAAATACGCTGACATTCACCCATGTTGGCCTGGTAAAAGACTATGCTATCATCCGTAAAAAATAGATGAGATAGATGCGGAGCCCCCCGACATATGGAAATTCCTTTGATATTTCCCAACCTTTCTTCCCTTGGAGCATCGTTGAAAGACCTTCTGCACACAACAAAAAAAGAAAGGGTGATAAGGGGTCCCCTTGGTGGATACCACGAGAAGGGATGATTTCACCCTTTGGTTGCCTATTGATTAGCACAGAATAAGAAATAGAGGTTATGCACATCATAATAATTGATATCCAGCGGTCATGAAACCCCAATTTTTTCATTATTCTAGCCAAACAATCCCATTCTACTCTATCAAAGGCTTTATTCATGTCTAACTTGATTGCCATTAGACCTTCTTTTCCTTTCCTTTTCTGATTTATGTGGTGCATTGTTTCGAATGCCACTAGTACATTGACTGTGATAAGTCTTCCAAGGACAGAGGCACTTTGGGATTTGCTAACAACCTCAGGAAGGATTTTTTTAAGGCAGTTTGCTAAGACTTTGGCTAGAATTCTGTATACTACATTGCACAAGCTTATAGGACGGTATTCATTGATTTTTTTGGGGGGGGGGGGGTTGTTTTTGGGATGAGAAATGTGGGTGTCATTTAGGGCCTGTTTGGATTAGCTTGTTTTCATCACTTAAACTCAGAATTATGTGGGACCCACTGAATGCTGGAGTGTTTGGCTTGATTTCCTATCCCAGTTTTCATCACTCAAACTCAGTTTGAGTTGAGCTACAGTGTAGAAAACTGGAAACACCAAATTGGTGTTTTCAGTTTTTGAGTTACATAACTCAGTGGCAATTCTGTAAAATTTTTGAGCTTGTGGAGCCCACCCGCATGACTTGTTCCATCAAGTAACTCTCTCTCTCCAACTGGTTCTTCTTTGCCTCTTCTCCTTTTTCATTTTTGTTTTCTTTTACCTAGAGCTCTCTCTTCTTACTGCCCTTCATTGCTCCTCCACAAGCTGCTGCCACCACCACGCCAGTCATCACCATCACAAGCAACCACCACAAGCAACCATAAGTCGTCACCATCAACAAACCAACATTTCTTCAAAAACCCAGCAACTGTGAAGAATGAAACCCAGCAAATAAAACCAGATGATCGAAACTCAAGCAAGGCTTTTTTCAAAGTTAATAAAACCCGAAGAATTCGAAATTAACAAAAACGAAGAAAGTACAGCCAAAAAAAAAAGGGAAAAGGAAAATGAAGCGTTCAGTTACCGAGTCAAAGAACCGAAGATCAGTGTGAATCTAGAACAGCGATCAAAGAGCTCCGAATCCGAAACTGAGAGCATAAAATTAAGCAGCAGTGGTGGCGGATCGGCGGTAGAGCTTGCCGAAGACGTGGAGCACAGTGACGAAGCCGATGAAGCAGAGGCTCATGATGAGCATGACGGTCGGCGAGATCTTCAGGAAGGAGGATAAGTGGATTCTGTGTTGGATTTTGGTGGTATCTCCAGAGGTTTTGGGTGGCGTCTCTGACGGCTTGGGCTGATTCCTAGCCGATTTGGAGGTTTGGGTATTTATGGGTTTTGAAATGAACATCTATGGGTACTGAAGGGGAAGAAAGAGAGATGGACAACAAAATTTGGTAGAAAAGAGGGAAGTCAGATAAATGAAAGGGGAGAGGATGTGAAGGAGAAGTAAAGGGGAAGATTTTTTTGTTAGTGGGACGCGGGTAGCAACAGGAGTAACAATGGGTTGTGTCAGTGGGTGGGGTCCATGGGTTTGGAAAAATGTTATAAGAATATGTAGTTGAGTTATGAGTCCAAACAGCTATTTTGTAATTTTTGAGTGAATGTGAGATTTGAGTAGTGAGTTTTGAGTCTTGAGTTTGAGTTACAAATTTTGAGTTTGAGTTATGAATATGTAGTTGAGTTTGAGACACCTCTAAACCAAACGGGCCCTTAGTTTTTGGGGCATTTCACCAATGTTCAGAATATTAAGTACACAATCAGTTACATATTGTCCAACAATACTCCATTTCCTTACATTGGGTCCATTACTTGGGTTAAAAATCTCGCCAACCTAAACTTGAGCTTCAAAAAATTTACTATCAATTCAACTCATCAACCCTTGAAAAATTAACTCGACTGTCGGTACGATTTGATTACATCGAAAATTATCGAATCGGTGGGTTAAAAGTTTTAACTTGAAAGCAGGCCCCTTTAAGTCTGCTTCATAATAAAACGAATAATAGCAACCCCACCTATCATTTCTTTATCCATTTGTCATACCCACTAGTGTCCGAATTGGCTCCATTATTGTTTTTGTCTGTTCTGAGTGGCCGTATGAGCTAAGCAAGTGGTTTTGGAGTCCAAATACCAGGGTTTTCTCCCAAACTGCTGGCAAAACTGCCTATAGTTTTGCTCCAAAAATCTTCGCACCTGCCACTATCTTCACACATTATATAAGATCCATTTCCTTGCATTGGGTACCATCAAAATTCGAAACCCAAAATCTATTTTACAGCTTCCGAACTTCCAAATTCCCATTTATTTCAGATCCAATTTAGAGCAAGAAAGCAGTATGAGTGCAACAAGTAAAACTTCTTGGATGGTAGCAGCTAGTATTGGTGCAGTTGAGGCCTTGAAAGACCAAGGTGTTTGTAGATGGAACTATCCTCTAAGGTCACTTCACCAGCATGCGAAGAACAATATCAGATCATACTATCAAGCCAAGAAACTCTCAGCTCAGTCTTCCTCTGCTATATCTAGTAAAGTGAACAACGAGAAGCTAAAGCAGAGTGAAGAGTCTTTGAGAAAAGTCATGTATTTGAGTTGTTGGGGTCCTAACTGATCCCCCCTACACTTCTTGTAAATATAAGGCCAAGTTTTGAATCAATATAAATTGCTTCATCCCAAATTTTTGTCTGTTATACTTATCCCTACCAATTTCATTTTACTAATGGTCGATTTAGGACAGCAGTCGGAGCTTTTTAGTATTCAACTTTTAATAGTCATTTTTGCCAAGAATTGCTAATATTTGTATATTTGTGACATGTTTCTCTTTGCTTTCTATCTTCGTTTTTATAGGTAAGTTTGGGTTATAGAATGATTTGAATTTGTTATATTTTGAACCTGAACTGAGAGAGATTCAAATGATTTGTATTTAGCCATTTTATAGTATCTGTTCTGTTACAAGAAACGCGATTAAAATCTTTCTTTGATTTTTACCGATGAAAATAAATTGCAATCAGAGAATGTAAAGGGAGGTTTCTGTAGAGTTTTGGATGAGTTCTACAATGACAAGAAGCAGATAAGCATTTTATGAAACTTGCCACGTTGTCTGTCACCAGTAAGGACGGAGCCAGAATTTGTTGCGTAGGAGGGTTAGATATTAATACAAGGTCAAGGGTATTGTATTTGATTTCTTGAATATTAGTAGAATTTAGAAAATTTAACACATTTTCCGTTTTGAAAGAAAGAAGCTCATAAAATTTTGGGGGCCAAAGGCGAGAATACAAAATTTTAATTTTTTTTATTACTTAAGGAAAAAAAATAAAAAAGAAAAAGGGGGGGGGGGGGGGGGGCATCCTATGGATGGAACCAGAATTTTGTCTTTCAGAGGGTCAAAACAAGAACAGAGTTTTTTATAATTCAAGTAAGAAATAATTAAGCTTATCAAAAAAAGAGTAAGAAATAATTAAGATTCAAAACTGAATTAATACATGAAATATAAATACAGTATCTATTTAGTATTAATAAAATATATACAAAATAAAAACACGAATAGTTGTTTCTTAATACTTTGCAACTTCTCTCTTGATGTATAAAATCAACAAGTTTGTTAAAATATTGTTTTCCATTTTATTGAAAAAGTTAGTTTTGATAATATATATGAGTGAAAATGTTCATTCCATATTTGCAATAGAAATTGGAAGAATAAGAACTAGTGCAACCACTTTGAAAACATATCAGTAGTTTATTAACAATTATTTTTTGAAGTGCAGATGTCCAACTACATATGCTCATAATGGTGAAGTTTCATTTTCAATACTAGTTTTTTTTTCTTCATAATTTTTGAATTCTTACATATATAAATTTCAACTGGCAAACAAATATTATCAATTCTAATAGAATTCATGTGATTTTTGAGAATTCAAAGTTAAGAATAAGCAATTCTCTCTCAAAGTTAAGAATAAGCAATTCTATCATATGTTTATTAAACTGATGATTTAAATCTTGTAATTGAAAATTTACTATAGCATATAAATATCTAATAAATAATAATACACAATTATAAAATCATCTTACTCATGGGAGAAAAACAAGTACCAAACAATCATTTGGGTGGAGCTAGATAAAACATCAGCACCCATATCTCAAAATTCTTAATTTTTAATTTTTGGCCTTAAATACAAGGTTTTCAGACTCGGACCGGATCAGGAGGTCGGGCTGTGAAAACTGAAAACCAGGATGAAAATCGGTTTTTTAAGCATAAAGAACCGGATTTTTTGTTAATTCTGTAAACCCCTAAAATCGGGGTTGGACCACACGAATTGGTGGCAAGAACAGTGTGGTCCAACCCCTTAGCAATTAAAAAAAAAAAAAACAACTTAACACAATTTTATTTTATTTAATTAAATTATCCATCTCTTACAAGGAATAAAAAAAATTATAAATAAGATCTTTCAAAGATATTCAACTTTATTTAAAAAATTAATCATAAATTTTAATGTTTAAATGGTTATTATTTTATTTTATTAACCTTTTTATTTAATTATTAAATATATGCTTGAAAATCATTAAATTTCCCTCACATATATAGATATATTGTCAATTTTGCTAGTTTTATAAATTTAATATCTATATTTAGGCTTTAATTAATTATTAAATTAATTATGACATCATCACGGTTCGATCTCATTTCGACCTCGGTTCTTCCTCAAAAACTTTGAACTTCTCCCTTTTACGGTTCAATGAACGGTCTGGGTTTGAAAATCTTACCTAAATAAGCAAACAACCAAATGTCATACAAAATCATAGTTTTAATGCAAAATTTATTCATTTTTTTAGCAAAGTTTATACACACACACACACACACACACACATATATATATATATAGTTTTATTAGTTCTATTAGTAAAAGTAGATTTTTTTTTTCCTTGTGGAAGAGACCGATAGATCACATATATGGATTAGGTGGATACTTTGATTTTTCCAGCTTTGAGGGATTAATTCCTAATTTTTAGAGGGGGGGGGGGGGTAGGAATTTTTAATCCAAATGTCTTTATCACACTACATTGTTGTATAAATATTATTATTATACTATTATTAGTCACAAATTCATGCGATGTGTAAGAATATATAATTATTTTGTAATATACCATAATTCATAATTTATTCTGTAAAATTCATTGAAGATAATATGTTCACCTCAAAAATTGAACTATTTCTTAAAGTATCAACTCTCTATTTTTACAAATATATCATTTTATTATTTTGAGTTTTTATTTTTTTGGAAAGCCAAACTATCGTCTGGAGCAACCTGAACAACCCGGCTTATTCTTAACCCATTTTAAATGACCCACTTTTAGACCCGAACCCCATTGGCCCGACTGACTTGACCTGCCTATTTTGCCACGTCTACCCACACCTCCTCTTATTACTTGACAAAGACAAAAGGAAAAACAGGGCTAGCAACCCCACCAACCTTTTCTTTATCCATTAGTCATACCCTCATGTCTCTTTAATTGATTTCTTTATTAGTGCTTCTGTCTCTTTCTCGTGTCCAAAACTCCAAATTCAAAGGCAAAGCCTATGAGCAAAGCAAATGGTTTTGGAGTCCAAATACCACGGTTTTCTCCCAAACTGCTGGCAAAACTACCTTAGTTTTGCACCCAAAATCTTCTCACCTGCCACTATCTTCAAACATTATATAAGATCCCTTCCCTTACATTGAGCACCATCAAAATTCAAAATTCAAAACCCAAAATCTATTTTTCATCATCCGAACTTCCAAATTTCCATTTGTTTCAGTTCCAATTTAGAGCAAGAAAGAAGTATGAGTGCAACAAGTAAAGCTTCTTGGATGGTGGCAGCAAGTATTGGTGCAGTTGAGGCTTTGAAAGACCAGGGTGTTTGTAGATGGAACTATCCTCTAAGGTCACTTCACCAGCATGCGAAAAACAATATCAGATCATACTATCAAGCCAAGAAACTCGCAGCTCAGTCTTCCTCGGCTATATCTAGTAAAGTGAACAACGAGAAGCTAAAGCAGAGTGAAGAGTCTTTGAGAAAAGTCATGTATTTGAGTTGTTGGGGTCCTAACTGATCCCCCCTACACTTCTTGTAAATATGTGGCCAAGTTTTGAATGAATATAAATTGCTTCATCCCAAATTTTTGTCTGTTATCCTTATCCCTACCAATTTCATTTTACTAATGGTCGATTTAAGATAGCAGTCGGAGCTTTTCAGTATTCAACTGCCATAGTCGATTTTGGATATAATTGCTAATATTTGTATATTCGTGACATTTTCCTCTTTGTTTATTATCTTCGTTTTTATAGGCATGTTTGGGTTATAGAATGAATTGAATTTGGTCGATTTTTTTATTTTTATTTTTTTAATGTTATATTTGGTCGAATTTGGAGCAAAATTGGAATTTAACCATGATTTCCCAACTATTTAGTTAGTAGGCATGGTTTCAAAAGAATATAACTTATTAACATCTCGAGTCTAAGAAACTCGATTTTGGGCCTGTAAACCGAGTCTCAGAGACTCGGTTTTCATGTTTGGATTAGATCCGATGTGGCGTATTTGCCACTTGGCATCCACCTGGAAATCGAGTCTTAGAGGCTTGATTTCCACTTTTGTGAGACGTGGCAATTTGTATGTGACGTGGATGATCCACGTTGAAGCCACCTGGAAACCGAGTCTCCTTCTAATAGGGCTTTTTCAAAATTTAAAGCACTCTTGTCTTTAACTAATGCCTCTCCACTCTCACTCACCCTCTCACTCTCACACAGACCAGAGCACTCTCACTCACCATCTACTTTCTCCGCCTCACCAACCCCGATCCACTCTCACTCTCTCAGCGTCACTGACGCCGACCCCGATCCACTCTCATTCTCTTAGCCTTACCGACATCGACCCTCGCTCACCCTTTCACTCTCTCAGCCTCACCCTCTCACTCTTTCAGCCTCACCATCCTCGACCCACTCTCACTCACCCTCTCACTCTCTCACTCACCGACCCACTCTCACGCGTCTGTCAGTCACCCTCTCCACCCTCACACAGACACCTTGCCACCATCTCTACTCTCACACTCACCATCTCTACTCTCACTCAGTCTCCAGTCTTAGTTTCCACTATTTCATGTTCATCATCTTCACCAAAAGAACAGAGATTGTATCAAACGGTCATCATAGAGCTTTGAGGTCCTTCAGTCTATGCAGTCTCTGAAAAAAAAAAAAAAAAAAAAAAAGGTGAGTCCCTTTATGCAAAATGCAGAGTGTGTTTCACCGTTTGGTTGCTGAGAAACAGTGGGAAAAATCAAAGAAACTTTGGTGAAAGTTCGTTTTTTTTTTTTAATTTTGGTTTCTGTTTTGAATTTCTAATAGAACTGTTAAAAAAGATAAAAGCTTTATTGTTTTTTGAGATTGAATTGATATGTGGAATCATTTGCATGTTTCTGGGTTTGTTTATATTTGTTGAGGATTTACTTTGATTTAAGTTTGATTTGGTCAGTTATGGTAAATATGTTACTAAGAATGGAGAAATTAGAGATATATATATATATATATATATATATATATATATTTATTTATTTATTTATTTACTTGTTGGGTTGCTGAGGATTTAATTTATAGTTGTTTTATGGAAAAAATTTACTCTGGTTTAGTGCTTTTTTTTAACAATTACAGTAACATTGGCCTGTTAGGTTACTGAGGATTTAATTTTAGTCCTTTGTTGGAGAAAATATAATTTGATTATTGATTTTAGAGATGTTAGTAATATATATACTTTTTCTCTAAAATCGGTATTGTCTAACATGAATGTAAATCATGTCATGTTCAGCTCAACAAAAAAATAAAAATAAAAGGTGAACTTAATTTGTAACAGTAAACCAAACAATCAGTATTGTCTAACATTATTGTGTTAAATTTTATTTAAGAGCCATTTTGTTGACATTAGCTGGTTTGATGTGGATCAATCAAAAATTATGTATCAAAGATGGCATTCATTCATAGGTAATGTAAAGGTTATTAGGCAGAAATCAAATTGGTGGAATTTTTTTTTAATTTATTTAAAAAATTGGTTTAAACACTATAGACTCAATCATTCATAATATAAACATGACCACATGAAGTTGAATTAAATAAAACTAAGAAAATATAGTAATTGCTTGTTATTCGTTGGCTTTGGCCTTGGGAAGATTATGTTCAAGATATAGGAAATAGAAATGACTTCATTGTGTGCAACAATGTTAAACTGTCTGGTTGGGGAGACACTTGAATTTACCCTTTTTTTTCTTCCTTTTTCTTAATTGGGATCTGGGTTTTCAGGTGAGGAACCCTCCCTCATCCTCATGGGCCATGATAACTTGATAAGTAAAATTGAGTTCTCCATTAATCAAACATGCTTTATCATTGGCATAAGTTGGTTCTATTCCTTTTCACTGATCATATTCTTTCTATTGATTGGCTTAAAAAATTCATTTTGTGTATGACAATTTGGACATGAAATTTCTGTATAATCTTCTTGGGAACTTATATTTTATGTTGATCATAAAAATTATTTGGCTTTGAAGTCGTTTTTGATTATTTTGATGGATGCTATCTAGTACTAGTGGCTTATATAGTCAGTGCCTTCAACTTCTTTTAGTTTTCCGTGTTTGACCGTGGTACTTACCATTTAATTCATATGGGAGATAAAATCTGTTGTTAGTTGGTAGGGTTCTTTCTAAAGTATCTGCCATAGGGCTATAGAATTAATTGCTGCCTAGCATGTATGGATCAGTTGATATTCAATTTGTTAAGGGTCATGGGAGTCAGAATATGAAATCCTTGGAAGGGAGGGAGTTGGTGACTAATGCAAGGGAGTTGAAAAACTTGTTTTTACTATAATGTTATTCTTGACGTTGATGATCATAGTTGCTCGTTTTTGTATTTATTAGATATTGGATTTGCATTAACCCATAGTATTTTTTACATATCTAGGTACTTTCCAAAACAACAACTTGAATTATTATGCTTTTACACATGTTGACAAATTTTCAAACAAAAGTCAGCAACTCACATGTGTTACTACTTGTGTACAGAAAAAAGGACCCTAGAATTACATGTGACCTTCTTATTAGATGGGACATTAGTAACTTAGATGGCTTTGGTTTAGCTTCCAACTTTGTTAAGTGCTTAATTTGTTTTGTACTATGTACTCAAGGGTGTACCACATGCATTCACCTAGCAATGTCATCTAATTTTCCTACATCACATCTATTGCAAGATTTCAAATAAATGGAGTCTTTTGACAATTTTGTTCTCTTAACAATTCACTCACTTACTCTAAAGCAGATAGAGCTAAAAGCCTAAAAGTAGTATTCTCGAATTGGGAACTCATGGATCTGCCTTCTAATTTTCGTTTATAATTAAAAATGCGACTTTAGTTTATGTGACCCAAAACTCTGTTGTCATAATTTACTATGTTTGGTACATCTTTAAGCATGTTGATTTGCATTATCAATGTTTATGGCTGTGAATTGTGTGGATGTTCAGTATTTTAAGTTTTCTAGTGTGATCACAGACTCATCTGTCGTAGGTATACTTCATTACCACTGTCTAGTCTTGAATCACTGAATTTGTATGTATTGTCCTTTGAGTTTTGTATAATTTTTTTGTTTACCATGCTTTGGTGCTGACTTGTCAAGTGTTGTCAGTTAGACTTAGAGGCAAATCAAATTTTTCTTACCTTAATAGTTTTAGAAATGCACTAACAGTCTTAAGTTGAATATATTTTTTATGATGGTTGAAAACACTTACATGCTACATGCTACATATGTTGCCCTCGCAGCTCCAAAATTAGAGCAGTGTGATTTTGTCGCAATTTTCCCACAATTTCTGATGCAACAAAATTAGAATCCATCATTTTACTGTCTCTTCACAGGCCAAAGGGTATACAACTGTGTGGACCCACATAAGACGTGACCATCCATAGACCATTAAGTTTAGCCTTCTTGAATGCCCCAACGTACCACTTGCAGTTGGTGTCAATGCATGCGGCGCACAATTTAGTTTTGGTCGACCTTCGAATAATAAAATTTCTATTATCATTTGCTGCATATATTATCAATGCACGCTTCACTGCCTCTTTATTTGCAAAAGTTAACCCTTTACTAAAATGCATCCCGTCTTCCCAAGTAGAAACAAATGATATTTGAAGACGTGAAGGGTCAACCATATTTTCCTAAGTATTTGCGTAGAATGACTCGCCATGAGGTGTGTAGGCAGTGGTCATATTTGTATCATGTTGGACGCCAATATCATCGTTTGCATCATCTTCATCATGGTACTCCATATTTTCCTCTTCAAAATTAGGAACGAGTTCATGGTCATCCACATCCCTGTCAAAGTCGCCTCGCTCAATCCTCTCTTCGTACTCATCCATGTCATCAATATTTTCACCATTAGTCGCAGCATGATCTTCGTCTTCGTCTTCCTCCCCTAAATGTGTCTCTTGAGGTTGGAGTGTTTCACCAGTATTGGCAGCATGATCTTGAGATGGGAGCATATAACTTGCCATTATATAGCCTCCCATTGTAGTGCATCCATCATCTAGGTTTGTAAATTGTAAAGATGTAGTTGTTTGTTGCACCTCCTCAGTATCAATTTCTGCAAGCGGCTCCGAACTTACGTACAACTCAGCAGCATTTACTTGGGGCATTTTATGGATCCTATTAAACATGATCTTTACATATTTGTCTTCTTTGATCACCATATACCTGTAATTTATCCGTTCATTAAGGACTTCTTGTGGGTAACGATAAATAATCTTTATGTCATAACAAGTAGGGTTCAAATTCAATCCTTCCATTATTTTCTTCTTCAAATCATTTAACGTCTTGGTCTTATAGCGTATCATCATGTAGTAGCATTCGATACCCGGCTCTCTAAATGGGAATCCATCAATCTCTCCAGGATTGACAAGGGGTCCACCGTAGTATACATTTATATCAATATTCTTCAGAGATTGTGAACCTATTAGAGTCAAGTGTAATAATATGTTAGTGGCATATTTTTATCTTTTTCATTTAACATCAATTGCAAAACCTTTTCTATCTACTCAAAGTTCAAAAATTACAACTTGTCACCCCACATTTGCATATACTCACCCCACACCACGTACAAACACACAATCATTATCATTTCATACTCAAACAAAAAAAATCTAAAGACAAAACTCACCTCCATTACAAAATTTCAAATCAGCTCTAACAAAAATATAAATAAAAATATCAAACCAAACAACAATACAATCATTACAAACCTAACAATACAGATATACCAAGAATACATGTTAAATATATCAATCATTATTTCATACTCAAGCAAAAAAAATTAAAGACAAATATCAACCCAAACAACAAAAGAAATTCATGATACATACCCATGATAAAAACCTAACAGATACAATCAATGATTATTTCATACTCAAGCAAAAAAAAAAAAAAAAAAAAACTAAAGACAAATATCAAAACCAAACAACAAAAGTCATGATACATACACATAAGGCCAGTGCAAACTTGCTGGCTCACCCTTTCTTTTCTTTTTCTTTTTTAAATTAAAATTAAAATAAATGATAATTACAAGTGATGTTGGGGGCCCTTTTTATTTTTAAGTGATTGCAGCTTTGTGCTGAAACACCTTTGTCAAAGCTTTTCTTAACTTTTTAGAATAAAATAATGGTTTCAACTATAACAGAATGCCAGGATAAAAAAAATACTCGTAATCGATATATATATATATATATATATAAACTATGTTTATATTATCTTAAATATTGAATAGGCATACGACCGCATTAATTTGTTTGTGCAAGTTAGTACCTCACCAAACACTAATAAGTTCCTGTGGCCTATGGGGGTAATATATCTAGTAACGAATAATGCACATGCATATTCAACATTACAGATGCTTAACCACTGAAGGTGAATAATAATCTGGTAACTTCCATGTAGTTTAGTTTATCTAATCTTTCTTAGCTTAGATATTAAAAAAAAATTAAAAATTAAAAAAAAATCACGGGTGCTGCTAAGTCTTAAAATCAAATAAATTATACTATCATTTAGTATAGACACTGATGTTTTTTTGACTAAATTATATATCCAGCCTGCTGTTAGCTGCCTTAGTTAATTGCATCACTTAGCCAAACCAAGCAGGGAATCTAATTTTTAAAGAGATTTATTTATATGCCTAAGAAAGAGATAACAGATAAGCACTACAACAACACTGCCTTTTACTCCTATACTTTAAATTTTCAAATAATCTCAACTGACTCTTTGTGAGATGCCTTTAACTCGTGTTAAAAGGTAATCAACCTAATTTGTGAGATTTGATATATTAACCTCTTGGGAGCTACTGAGCTAATATAATGAACTTCTTTTTCATGCCTGCAGGTTTCACGTCGAAAAGGATTTGTATGGCACACAAGAATTTTATTAGCAAAATTCACTATATACACTAACACTAGAAAAATCCACTAACACTATATACACTAAACAACCAACTAGAGAGTGAGACCCTTACCTAACATGAGGTTGTGCGAGCTGATCTGTGGGATTGTATGAGAGTGAGAGGGGGAGTGAGAGAGGGAATAACTGATTAAGTGTTGGTGGATTGTATGAGAGTGAGAGAGGGAGTGAGAGAGGGGAAGACAAATTGCTTAGATGTGTGACCCGAGATACCCAGAAAAAAAAAACCAGATCTATAGGGACCCAGACATGATCAACCACGTGTCCTACATCTTGACCATAATTTGGAAATCGAGTTTCTGAGACTCGGTTTCACTTTTAGCAAACCAAGTCTCTAAGGCTCGATTTCCATGTGGCATCTATGTGGAATATTAGACCACAGAAATCGAGCTTCTGAGGCTTGGTATGAAAATCGAGTCTATAAGACTCGATTTCCACATGGAAAAGGTTCCACGTCAGGGTGCCTCAAAACATGAAAAAGTGGCCTACTAATTATATTGTTTGGAAACTGAAATTAGTTTTCTATTTTCGCCTCAAATTTGAACAGGATAAAGCAGAATTGAGAAATATTCAAATGATTTTTATTTACCCCGAAGGACTTATAATAGCTATGGATCTAATTAACAAGAAAAAATTTGGGTTTTTCCACAAAGGAGTTGGATTTTGGGTCAACTGTGAATAAATGAGGGACTTGGGTCCAGGTGAGGATGGGTTATGGCTAATGGTTGAAGGTTTGGAAATAAATATTTTCACAAACTCTGGTTCGAATGAGCAACATTTCTTCCGTAGGAATTCTTTGGTTTTCACAATGGCCTTTTCAAGTCAACCACATCAAAGGCCACAGGGAGTGTAAGGCTTGATCTTGGAATCTGTAAAGGGGGAAGCTTGCCTTCAGAACTTCATTACCACTCCACTTTCAAAGAGATTCTAGCAGTCAAATATGGGAGGAGTTTGTTCTCAAAATTCTTAAAGAATCTTGTTTTCTATAGTTACCTTGTGGACGTTCCGTTTGGATTGAATTGAAAAATTAAAATTATTTCATTATTTAGCTTATTTTTACTACTATTCATGGCCTCATTGCACTTTTTGACACTATTTATAGGCCCCATTGTATTATTTCAACTAACTTTTACTTATATCTATAGTTCTTTCAGCAATAATTTTTCAATTTCAGCAAAATAAGCTGTATCCAAACAAACCCTTATAATAGTTGTTTTAAGAAACGTGATTAAAATCTTTCTTTGAAGTACAATTTCCCTTTCTATTAGAGAAAATAAATTGCAATCAGAAAATGTAAAGGTTTTTTTTTTTTTTTAAGTAGATTTTTGATGAATTCTACAATGTCAAGAAGTGGATAATAAGCATTTTAAGAAAATTGCCACCTGGCCTTGTCCGTCAATGGTAAGGATGGAGCCAGAATTTTTTTCTTGGGAGGGTTAGATATTAATACAAGGGTATTGCATTTGCTTTCTTGAGGGTTAGAACCTATTGAATATTAGTATTGTAAGCGTATTGGGCCTAGGAGCTCATTATCTATATATATATTGGGCCTTAGGCCCAAGCCGAGGACTAGAGGTCGTCCGAGGAGGAGTAAACATTATCAAGGGAGTCCGTGTTAGTAGATGAAGAAGTTAGTTTTGGTCATAATGGCACAAGAGGGTAGGCCGAGGAAAAATGTCTCCTCGATCAAACAAAGCCGAGGTCTGAATAGGTGGTCTGCCATCTAGGAGAACGTTCCAGGGAGTTCTATTGGTACGGATAAGCATTGCAAAAATGTAGGACAGGAGGGAATCCTAAAATATCTAAGGAGAAAGCTGCTACCATCGCATTAAATGTTCTGCAGTTAACTATTTGGCCGCATTAATGTGGAGGTGATACCTGAACAGTGGCTTTCAGCTTTATAGCTACTACATAAAGACTTTAGGAAGATGTTGATGGGACAAGTATCAATACCAACCATCTGGCTTGCACGTGGAGGGTAGAGATGAAAGGGGAAGAGAGTATAAAAGAAGAAGGAAGCAATGGGAGAAAGGATCGAAAAATAAGAGAAAAAGACTGTAGCAATGACAAATGGCATTTGTAACTTAACTTGAGAGAAATATATAAGAATTGATCTCTTCGGACTGTGTCAATGACGATTTTCTTTAGTACAAGCTTGTCTATTTTCATTCTCTTGTGATCTGAATCTACTTTATTGCTTGTCTAATTCATTAAAACCTAGTTTTTCCAACCCACTCTTTACAAATTCATTGTTTTGAGCTTTTTGGGCCTAGGTCCACCCACCTTTTGGGCTAGGAACTCAAATCTAGTCCTCACAATTAGCATCGTCTGTGGGAGTTATTGGTGCTATATTGAGTCTAACGTTTAACAATGGTAGGTTCAGGTCCATACCAGGTAGAATTATGGGGTCTCATCGTCAAGATCACTTCCGTGATCTTGAACAAAGAAGTGACTGGGAGGGAAGTGTGTATACTACCCATAATAGTAGGAGTCATTCTCGGGGTGGTAGCCAACACTCTTAAGAGAAAAATACCAAAGCCATGTAGCTGGAGATTGATCACTTGAAGAGCAGCTTACACCACGAACGGTGAAAGCAAGCCCCTTCCAATTTTGACTTCTCTTCCGATGGTGAAGAGGATGGTAGTTATAGGCGCAGATTAAGGATTCCTCCTAGTGAGTCTTTTCTTGTATGATGAAGACTACCATCATGAGCACAGAAACATAAATTTATCTTTGAGAGGCCTGGGAAATGATGCTATGAGTAGAGCACTCAACCAAATTTCCAAATCACATTTCATGCGCAAGATTGAGGGAGAAAGACTTTCTTAGCGGTTCACTCAGCCCACGTTCACCATGTACAATGGTCGACTCGTGGAGCATGTTAGCCATTTCAATCAAAAGAATGGGTGTGCACTCCAAGAACGAGGCCTTGATGTGCAAGGTATTTTCATCTAGCTTGGGGCCTATGGCGATGAGGTGGTTTGATGGTTTGGGTGCAAGTTCCATTGATTCCTTTAAGGAACTCACTCAGGCGTGCGGATCTTGCTTTATCATGTGCAGCAGGGTTCCTCGGCCTTTAGATTCCTTGTTGTCCCTATCCATGAGAGAAGGGGAGACCCTGAAAACATATTCGGACATATGCTAGGAGATGTTCAATGAGATAGATGGTGACTTTAATGACGTAGCCATCAGGACTTTCAAGGTCGGCCTACCTACTTAGCATGGCTTAAGGAAGTCTTTGACTGGGAAGCCTATTACCAATGTACGCCAGCTTATGGATCGGATTGATAAGTATAAGATGGTTGAGGAGAATCAACAGCAAGGCAAGGGAAATTGTAAGGTTATCCCTCAGGAGAGGAGGGATTTCAGGTTAGATCGCTATAACAATAACAGACCTCGGAGGGATTTTGCTGGGCAGTCTAGGCCTACAGATCCTTAAGGGGTTAACACTGTGTTCCGAGAACTGGTGCATCAAGTTTTGGAGAAGATCAAGGGTATTGTATTTGATTTCTTGAATATTAGTAGAATTTAGAAAATTCAACACTTTTTCCGTTTGAAAGAAAGAAGCTCATAAAATTTTGGGGGCCAAAGGCAAGAGTATAAAATTTTAATTTTTTTTTTACTACTTAAGGAAAAAAATAAAAAAGGGGGGGGGGGGGGGGGGTGGCATCCTATGAATGGAACTAGAATTTTGTCTTTCAGAGGGTCAAAACAAGAATAGAGTTTTATATAATTCAAGTAAGAAATAATTAAGCTTATAAAAAAAAAGAGTAAGAAATAATTAGGATTCAAAACCGAATTAATACATGAAATATAAATACAGTATCTATTTAGTATTAATAAAATATAAACAAGATAAAAACACGAATAGTTGTTTCTTAATACTTTGCAACTTCTCTTTTAGTGTATAAAATCAACAAGTTTGTTAAAATATATATTGTTTTCCATTTTATTGAAAAAGTTAGTTTTGATAATATTTATGAGTGAAAATGTTCATTCCATATTTGCAATAGAAATTGGAAGAATAAGAACTAGCGCAAGTGCAACCACTTTGAAAACATATTAATAGTTTATTGATTTTTGATTCCGGAGTAGCCCTTGGCATGATTTAAAAAGCATTTAACAATTATTTTTTTAAGTGCAGATGTCCAACTACATATGCTCATAATGGTGAAGTTTCATTTTCAATACTAGTTTTTTTTCTTCATAATTTTTGAATTCTTACGTATATAAATTTCAACTGGCAAACAAATATTATCAATTCTAATAGAATTCATGTGATTTTCGAGAATTCAAAGTTAAGAATAAGCAATTCTCTCTAAAAGTTAAGAATGAGCAATTCTATTATATGTTTATTAAACTGATGATTTAAATCTTGTAATTGAAAATTTGCGATAGAATATAAAAATCTAATAAATAATAATACACAATTATAAAATCATCTTACTCATGGGAGAAAAACAAGTACCAAACAATCATTTGGGTGGAGCTAGATAACACAACAGCACCCATATCTCAAAATTCTTAACTTTTAAATTTTGGCCCTAAATAAGCAAACGGCCAAATGTCATACAAAATCATAGCTTTAATGCAAAATTTATTCATTTTTTTAGCGAAGTTTATACACACGCATATATGGTTCTATTAGTTCTATTAGTAAAAGTAGATTTTTTTACCCTTGGGGAAGAGAGCGATAGATCACATATATGGATTAAGTGGACACTTTGATTTTTCTGGCATTGAGGGATTAATTCCTAATTTAGAGTTTTTTGTGGGGGGGGGGGGGGGGGGGGGGGAGTATGAATTTTTAATCCAAATGTCTTTATCACACTGCATTGTTGTATAAGTATTATTATTATAATACTATTATTAGTCACAAATCCACGCAATGTGTGAGAATATATAATTATTTTGTAATATACTATAACTCATAATTTATTATGTAAAATTTATTGAAGATAATATGTTCACCTCAAAAATTGAACTATTTCTTAAAGTATTTTCCAACTCTCTATTTTAACAAATATATCATTTTATTAATTTAAGTTTTTATTTTTTTTTGGAAAGCCAAATTATTTTATGGAGCAGCCTGAACGACCCAGCTTATTCTTAACCCATTTTAAATGACCCACTTTTAGACCCGAACCCCATTGGCCCGACCGACCTGACTTGCCTATTTTGCCACGTCTACCCAGACCTCCTTTTATTACTTGACAAAGACAAGGGTAAAACTTAGGTAGTCCCGGAGCAGTGCTCCGGGCTCTCACAAAGTGGGTGGGCCCCACACGTGGGTCCCACCATGGGGCCCACCCACTTTGTGAGAGCCCGGAGCACTGCTCCGGGACTATCTAAGTTTTTCCCCCAAAGACAAAAGGAAAAACAGGGCTAGCAACCCCACCAACCTTTTCTTTATCCATTAGTCATGTCTTTAATTGATTTCTTTATTAGTGCTTGTGTCTCTTTCTAGTGTCCAAAACTCCAAATTCGAAGGCACAGCCTATGAGCAAAGCAAATGGTTTTGGAGTCCAAATACCAGGGTTTTCTCCCAAACTGCTGGCAAAACTACCTATAGTTTTGCACTCAAAATATTCTCACCTGCCACTATCTTCACACATTATATAAGATCCCTTCCCTTCCATTGAGCACCATCAAAATTCAAAACCCAAAATCTATTTTTCATCATCCGAACTTCCAAATTTCCATTTGTTTCAGTTCCAATTTAGAGCAAGAAAGAAGTATGAGTGCAACAAGTAAAGCTTCTTGGATGGTGGCAGCAAGTATTGGTGCAGTTGAGGCTTTGAAAGACCAAGGTGTTTGCAGATGGAACTATCCTCTAAGGTCACTTCACCAGCATGCGAAGAACAATATCAGATCATACTATCAAGCCAAGAAACTCGCAGCTCAGTCTTCCTCGGCTATATCTAGTAAAGTGAACAACGAGAAGCTAAAGCAGAGTGAAGAGTCTTTGAGAAAAGTCATGTATTTGAGTTGTTGGGGTCCTAACTGATCCCCCCTACACTTCTTGTAAATATGTGGCCAAGTTTTGAATGAATATAAATTGCTTCATCCCAAATTTTTGTCTGTTATCCTTGTCCCTATCAATTTCATTTTACTAAGGGTCGATTTATGACAGCAGTCGGAGCTTTTCAGTATTCAACTGCTATAGTCATTTTTGGCTATAATTGCTAATATTTGTATTTTCGTGACATGTTCCTCTTTGTTTTTTATCTTCGTTTTTATAGGCATGTTTGGGTTATAGAATGAATTGAATTTAGTCCTTTTTTTTTTTTTTTTTTTTTGATGTTATATTTGGTCGAATTTGAACAGGATAAAACAGAACTGAGAAATATTCAAATGATTTTTATTTACCCCTTTTATAGTATCTGTTTCAAGAAACGTGATTAAAATCTTTCTTTGAAGTACAATTTCCCTTTCAACCGGAGAAAATAAATTGCAATCAGAAAATGTAAAGGTTTTTTTTTGGGTAGATTTTGGATGAATTCTACAATGACAAGGAGTGGATAATAAGCATTTTAAGAAAATTGCCACCCGGCCTTGTCCGTCAACGGTAAGGATGGAGCCAGAATTTGTTGCTTGGAGGGTTAGATATTAAAATACAAGGGAATTGCATTTGCTTTCTTGAGGGTTAGAACCTATTGAATATTTTTGGAAAATTTGGAAAATTCAACACATTTTCCGTTTTGAAAGAAAGGTGCTCATAAAATTTTGGGCCGGGGGCCAAGGTCAGAACATAAAATTTTTAATTTGTTCTACTTAAAGGAAAAAAAATCGTTTTTTTAGGTTAGGATGGATTCAGAAATTTATCTTTGAGAATGTAAAAACAAATACAAAAAAAAAAAAAAAAAGATTATTAAGAAATATATTAAAATTCAAAACTAAATTATCTATTTAGTATTAACGAAATATAAACAAATTAAAAACATAAGTAATTGTTTCTTAAGACATTTCTTAATGATCATTATTTCTGATATATTAAATTGAAATTGGAAGTTCTTTTTAAATTCTCAAAATCATATATGATTAACTTTGTACTAAATTTTGCAACAACTTCTTATTTGATGTACAAAATCAACCAGTTCTGAAAATATCATCTTCCATTTTATTGAAAAATTTAGTTTTGATAATTTTCATTAGTGAAATGTTTTTTTTTTTCATATTTGTAATAGAAATTGGAAGAGTAAGTACTAATACAACCACTTTGAAAATATATTAATAATTTATTGATTTTCGATTTCATAACAGCCATTGGCAATGGCATGAATAAAAAGTATTTAACAATTTTTTTTGAAGTGCAAATGTCCAATTACATGGTGAAGTTTCATTTTCAACACTAGCTTTTTTCATAATTTGTGAATTTTTGCAAATAAAAGTTGTTAACTTGTAAATAAATATTATCAACTCTAATAAGATTCATGTGCCTTTTGAGAATTCAAAGTCAAGCTAAGAATAAGAGCATCACCATCAGCTGTTTAAAAAAAAATGCCATTTTGACACACCAAAAGCCTACTTTATTATTTTACTACATCATTTTACAATATCTCATTCATCAGATGTTTTATCCTTCAATTTTATACATTAAAACAATATATACAACATATTAAAATAATCTAAAATATTATAAAAAAAAAATTTTCTGAAATAACTCTTACACATTAAAACTCGGCCAAAATTGGGAATTAATATTGTTTGCCAAACAATATAATTAGTAGGTACTATTTTCAAACTATATTTCATACTAACATCTTGAGTCTAAAAGACTCGATTTTAGGCTTATAAATCGAGTCTCAAAAAAGACTCGATTTTCATATTCTGATAAGATCTGAGCTGACCCTTTTCCATGTGGCGTCTACCTGGAAATCGAGTCTTAGAAACTCGTTTTCTATCTCGACCATTAAATGCTTGATTTATGTTCATACCTGCATACCATGTGGATTCCAACTGGATATCGAGCCTTAGAGACTCGGTTTTTAAAAAGAGTAATTGAGTGTTAGAGACTCAATTTTCAATCTTTGGTCCATAAGCTTCCACGTGGTTAGGGTAGCCATTGACCTTAGTCCTCATAATGTGGGTCTGGGGTCTCTCCGTTTTTTCTTCCAAAAAACCCAGCAGCTCTTTCTTCCTCTCTCACTCTCATACAAAACTCACCCTCATTACAAAACTTCAAATCAAACTCACCCCCCATATTTTCACATCCTCATGTCAGGTAAGGTTTCTCACTCTCTCTAGTTGTTAGTTACATATATATGTATTGTTAGGTTTTTTTATGGGTATGTATATCATGTCTTTTTTGTTTTGTTTGGTTTGATATGTTCTTTATATTTGTGATAGAATGATTTGAAGGTTTGTAATGGGATGAGTTGTGTGTTTAGTTTTTTTTTTGGTTTGAGTATGATTAATGATTTTTTATTTATTTATTTTATTTTAGAAACAAATGATAATGATTGAGTGTGTTTGTATGTGATAGGGTGAGTATATGCAAATGTGGGGTTTGTATATGCATATGATGTAACAAGTTAGTGGATATATTTGCTAGGCTTTTATAAAAAGAAAAAAATATTGTAGATATATATTTGTATTGTTAGGCTTTTTATCTTGACTATTTTTGTTGTTATTTGGTTTAATATTTTTCTTTATTTTTTTTGTTAGAATGAGTTGAAATTTTGTAATGGGGGTGAGTTTTGTCTTTAGTTTTTTTATTTGTTTGAGTACAAAATGATAATGATTGAGTGTGTTTGTATGTGATGTGGGGTGAGTATATGCAAATGTGGGGGTGTGTTTGTATATGCATACGATGTAAGAAGTTGTAATTTTTGTACTTTGAGTAGATAAAATGTTTTTGTAATTGATGTTAAATGAAAGAGATAAAATATGTCACTAACATATTACACTTGACTCTAATAGGTTCACAATCTCTAAAGAATATTGATAAATGTATACTACGATGGACCCCTTCTCATTCCTGATGAGATTGACGGATTCCCATTTAAAGGTTCACAATCTCTAAAGAATATTGATAAATGTATACTACGGTGGACCCCTTCTCATTCCTGAAAGAGATAAAATATGTCACTAACATATTACACTTGACTCTAATAGGTTCACAATCTCTAAAGAATATTGATAAATGTATACTACGGTGGACCCCTTCTCATTCCTGATGAGATTGACGAATTCCCATTTAAAGGGCCGAGTATCGAATGCTATTACATGATGATACATCTTAAGTTGAAGACGTTATATGATTTGAAGATGAAAATAATGGAAGAATTGAATTTGAACCCTGCTTGTTATGACATAAAGATTATTTATCGTTACCCACAAGAAGTCCTTCATGAATGGATAAATTACGGGTATATGGCGATCAAAGAAGACAAACATGTAAAGATCATGTTTAATAGGATCCATAAAATGCCTAAAGTAATGTTGCTGAGTTGTATGTAAGTTCGGAGCTGCTTGCAGAAGTTGATGCCAAGGAGGTTCAACAAACAACTACATTTTTACAATTTACAGCCCTAGATGATGGATGCACTACAATGGGAGGCTATACAATGGGAGATTATACACTCCCATCTCAAGATCATGTTGTCAATACTGGTGAAACACTCCAACCTTAGAGACACATTTAAGGGAGGAAGACGAAGACGAAGATCATGCTGCGAATGATGGTGAAAATCTTGATGATATGGATGAGTACGAAGAGAGGATTGAGCGAGGCAACTTTGACAAGGATGTGGATGACCATGAACTTGTTCCCAATTTTGCAGAGAAAAATATGGAGTACTATGATGAAAGTGATGCGGACGATGATATTGGCGTCCAGCATGATACAAATACGACCACTGCCCACACACCTCTTGCCGAGTCATTCTATGTAAATACTTGGGAAAATATGGTTGATCATTCACGTCTTCAAATACCATTTGTTTCTACTTGGGAAGATGGGATGCATTTTAGTAAAGGGTTGACTTTTGCAAATAAAGAGGCGGTGAAGCGTGTATTGATAATATACACAGCAAAGGAGAATAGAAATTTTACAATCCGGAGGTCGATCAAAACTAAATTGTGCGCCGCATGCATTGACACCAACTGCAAGTTGTACGTTAGGGCATTTATGAAGGCTAAACTTAATGGTCTATGGACGGTCATGTCTTATGTGGGTCCACACAGTTGTATACCCTTTGGCCTGCGAAGAGACGGTAAAATGATGGATTCTAATTTTGTTGCATCAGAAATTATGGGAAAATTGTGGCATTACATTGCTCGTATTGATTTGCTCTGGGACATCATACATACTAAGTATGAGCATGAGCTTTCTTACTATAAGGTATGGGACGCGAAACAAAAGGCAATTGCTAAGATATTCGGGGATTAGGAACAGTCTTACCAAAGGTTGCGAAAGTTGTTGTTGACATATTTGGATCAGGATCCAGACACCCAGTACATCTATTACACCATACCTAGAAACGTATCTGGTACTACGTTACTGCACTATGTATTTTGGGCATTCGCTCCATGCATTGCTGCATTCAGATATTGCAGGCCAGTTATCAGTATTGATGGGACTCATTTGTATGATAATTATCGAGGGGTGTTGACGATTGCAATGACAACCAATGCTAACCAAAAGGTTTTGCCTCTCGCCTTTGCTGCTATGGACAAGGAGTCAGGGCCTAGTTGGGGGTGGTTTTTAGAGTGTCTCAGGATGTCGATAGGGCATGTGATACCTGACAAGGGCATTTGCATTATTTCTGACCGACATAAAGGTATCAAATGCGCCATTGCAGAGTGGCCTAGAGGTGATGACGGAAGCTTATGGGTATTTCACCGATATTGCCTTCGACATGTTGCTAGCAACTTCAACACACGCTTTAATGACCCAACTCTAAAGGCATTGGCCTTGAAAGCTGGATATGCGACTCATGAAGCTAAATTTGAGTCCATAATGCAAACCATTAAGGATGTCGAGATTAATGCCCTTAGGAGGATAGACCCTGATGATGACGAACTTGAATGCTATACGCCATACACATATCTAATGAGTGAGGATTTGGACAAATGGACCCAGTCACATGATGGTGGAAGCTATTACGGGGCAATGACAACCAATATCTTTGAGTGATTTAATGGGGTACTTAAAGGTGCCCATGGTTAAGTTAATGTAATGAAGTTGTAGGAAACAATTTGCATATAGACTCTCTAAGTTCCAAATCATGGTCATTACAGCTAACTATAACATATTATTGGGTAGAGCTTGGTTAATGTGGACAATAATTTTAAATAAAGTATTTATAACCTTAGCCCACCCACTCACTTTTCAACTAATCATTACAAACATACTTTGTTATACTGCATTTAGAGTATGTTTTCTAATAAGTAAGTGCGCAATCTAGTAAACTAAAGCTTGGTTAACTAAGTAGCTTTTATATACTTATAAAATAATAAAAAAATAAAAATTAAGAAGAAGTACTCAAGTATATTAACCTAATCATATATATTGAACCTCTGTTTAAAATTGTTTAATATTCACTTAAATAATTCCTAGAAGCCTTTAAAATAAAGAAATAAATTCAAGTTACATGACGTGTATGAGGTAGAGACTTACTTTAGGGACAGTGGACCACGCACTGGAGGACCATAAGCACCCACCGGCGGGCCACGCTAAACTGTCGGGCACAAATATGGGAACCGGGCCCATGCCCAATACTGGACCAACAACAATCACTCACCAATCTGACTAGCTGCCTTATCACTTGCCCTGCATAACTCTCTGTACAACCATGCAAAGCAAGCACTTCCCCAATTGTACCTTCGTGGGTTGCGAAGGTCTTCCAACTGTTGCACCCACATTAGATACACCCTATCGTCGGATTTGTCCATGAAGATCGTGTCCCCTAGTAGCACTAGGATGTAGCATCGTGTGTACTTATGGAGTTGATCCTCTTCAGCATTAGGTGGCAATGGACTGGCAACTTGCTCCAAAAGTCGTTTGATGACAATTCTCTGGCCAGTAAGTTGCTTTATGTTATCATTTATGAGAACAAAGCCAAGGAAGTCCCGACCCACATATTGCCATACTTTTTGCGTGCTCCCTGTTATGGCCTCGCCATCTACAATAAGCCCGAGAAGAACCTCGACATCTTGCAATGTGATGGTGACCTTACCATGTGGCATATGGAAGGTGTGAGTCTTGGGCCTCCCTCGCTCCACTAAGGCCGTTATTAGGCCACGATCAAGCTCTCTACCCTAGGACCTTAGGAGTCCTTCCAAACCAAGTCCCTTAAGATGTCAATGACCCGGTCGTCCACCATTGGCTCTAGCTTGGAGAACTCTTCACAGCGGCTGCAGCAGGTAAGGGCCCTCGGATCTCGCACACAACAAAACCATAGATTAATATATGACAGCAGGTGTGTGTACATTTATGAATTAAATGGGGTACCATAAGAAGGATGCAATTCAGAATAAGACATTCCAAAATATCAAATGGATGGAAAAGGAAAACATAAAGAAGCAGAAAGCAGTGTAATGTAAATCTACTCCATGCATAAAGTGCATACACAACTTGACCAAGCCTTAATCTTAATGAGCATATAAAGGTTGTACCTAATGCAAAAAACTCACAGTTAACGTGCATGAAAGATAGAATAAAGAGAAGATTTTATTTTTATTTTTTTGGTTGCTACCATTGTTATCGGATTATGATTTAAAATAAGCCAGGTAAATGCTACATGAACTCAATCTGAAGCCAATAGGTGAATTAAAATACTGATCCCGCTAAGCTTCACCTTGCAATATTAGTCATAAATACACCGACCTTCAATTGATAGGGCTGCCACTACAAAGTTTTTTTTGTTTTTTGTTTTTTGTTTTTTGTTTTTGTTTTTTTTAATGAATTAGAAAATTTTTATTCAACAAACCACTTTACAACAATATTACAAATCATAGGCAGCAGCAAGCTGCAATCTATCAAAGGAAACTAATTAAGGAAACTATCACAAATATGTTTTTTATTTGGCTTGGATGAATTAATAAATTTTTGTTTTCACTGAATAAATTATGAATTAATTTATTTAGCTTCAATGAATGAAAAATTCATTACCAAATCAAAATAGAAAAATACCTAAATATTAAAATCATTGTTTTCTAATCACCATTTTAAGTAGTTTCCATTAGAATACAAAATCGAACCAAGTGCAATCCATATATAGAAAACATTTAAAAAAACAGCATGTGAAATAAGCACGAACAGGCCACTGGCCATAGGTTTCAAATCTAAATTGGTTAAATCTTTTGTGTTGTGTTTTACTTGCCCGTTCCAAATAGCTTCGGATTGATGGTCGGCCTGCTATGTCAACACTGTCCCGTCAATGGGTCTAGGCTGTGCATGGTCAATCTGTCTAGCATTTGTAGTAGCCATATTGTACAAGAATGATAAGCAATTAGCATGTAATAGACATTATTGAAACAAAAAACAAAAACAATCTAACAAAGATTCTCAAAAAACAAAAAATTCAACAAAGTGGCAGTCATATGCCTATAAAGAAAAAACACAGTTCCTATGAGGTCACATAGGGTAGGAAGACAACCATTCAAGGAAAAATACACTTTACTCAACTTATCACCAGGAAACTAGAACAAAAGGTCATATTCTCCAGATTAATCATAAAAATATGGTAAGTAATCACCGGAAACTGTGTTACTTTTCAGAAGGATTTAGATTTTAATGGAATTGTAAACATTATTGAAAAATGCCTAAAAGAGCCTTGGCAATTGCTCTAGAAATGACCCAATCACCATTGGGTTGCCAAATATAAATGTCATATATAAGATAACATATATACGGCTGTAATGATGCAACCCATTACTTAGCATTCAATTCTAAGAAATATATATTACTCAAAAAATTTTATGACAAGAAAATTACATAAAATTTCCCATACATGTAGAAATGGTATCAATATCATAGAAGTGAAAGAATTAGCCTTATTGGTAAAATCAATAGTACAACAATGAAGATCTAGCAGGAATATCAGCTTCTAGCCTATATATGCAAGACATGCCCAAACTGATTATGCAAGCCATAAAAGCAATGTTTGATCTGACAGCAGCAATAATTCATGCATTAAACATATAATCATGCTTGAGAGAAAGAAGCACAATGAGGGAGACAGCAACGAAATTCAAAAATAGCTATGTATTAACTTGTGAAACAAGTATTATTTTTTTAAAGAAAGAAGAAAAGAAAAGAAGAAGTTGAGCTTTTTTATATTTCATCATTTTATTCAAGCGTGTAAATTTATTGTTCATTAGAATTTAATATCTAGGGGAAAAGCTATCAGTTTTTATTTTTAGCAGTTATGGAGACAGGAATTTTGAACAAAGGTCAATGATATTAATAAAAGTATACACAATAAACAAGACCCACAATGAGTATAAATATAATATAAAAGGGTATTTTAGGACATTTGATTGGAATAGAACTCCATTATATCATCAAATCATGTTATACCATATTGTGAATTACAGATTCATGGTTCTATTCATGTTTACCACCAAAACAAATGCATAGGAATAGTAATTGCATTACAAATTCTTATATATATATATATATATATTTTTTTTTTTTTTCCTGATCAGTAAAATACTTTATTGAAAGAAAAAACTACTACAAAGGGGGTTACAACTTGTTATATTCCTTGCAATACATATTCCTATTCCTAAGTAATCATTATCAGTGTATTGAACATGCCCTTAGTTTTTCTTATGCAACCATGTATCTCATGTATGGATCATAGCATTTTAAATTTAATTCGTAAACTTAATGTACTACACCCTAAACCTCTGCTTATCCATTTAAATAGCAAGAAAAAAAAAATCAAATCAAATCAAGTTCTGACCACTATTCCTCAGGCCTCTTAGTTTCCTTATGTTAAATTTCCTCAAACACGACAATCTCAGCACAAAATAGAAAAATTTTCTCGCATTTTCTTGGGAACCAAACAGAGTAACACACGAAACAATCAAATCAATCATACTTTTGGAACAAAAACCACAAATCCACATGAAAAAATCACACAATAAGAAAATCATACCTAAGAGAATTGAGTGAGAGTGGAGAGCGTGAGTGACAGAGGCATGAGAGTGAGAGAGGCGTGAGCGTGAGAGGGTGTCTGTGTGAGGGTGGATAGGGTGTGAGAGTGAGAGTGAGAGGGTGAGTGACAGAGGTGTGAGAGTGGAGAGGGTCTATGTGAGAGTGAGAGGGTGAGTGAGAGTGAAGAGAGGCGTTAGAGCAGAGATAGGTTTAATTTTGAAAAAGCCCTATTGGAAATCGAGTCTTAAAGACTCGGTTTCCAACCCTTTTTCACGTGGATCAACCACCAACCACATCACATATAAACCGAGCTTCTAATTGTCGAGATATAAATCGAGTCTCTAAGACTCGATTTCCAGGTGGACGCCACATGGGAAAAATGCCAAATCAGCCGTGAAGAACACCACAACAACAACCACCACAACCAATATCAGCCACCTCACAAGATCAACCACCGACCACCAATATTAGCCACAAGATCTTGAGGAAAGGAGGTTGGGTGAATCGGTGGCAGCTTAGGGAGAGAAGGTTCGACGATGAGTGGCTAACTCTTGGCGGCGAGATTTTAAGACTAGTGGTGATGTTGAGATTGAGATTGGCCGCGGCGCTGGTGAGACCAGAGAAGTAATCGTCGGCGAGTTCAAAGGAGAGATCGGCGGTGAGATTGGAGGCAAGATTGGACGTCGGTGGCGGCGCGAGGCTGAGAGCGTGAATGAGCAAGATTGGCAAAGAGGAAGAGAGGCTGAGATGTCCGATTGAAGGATCAGTGAAGAGGAAGAGAGGCTTGAGAGAAGAGAGAGAAAAGTAGAATAAACTAATATTAAAAATTTTATCATTTTGGTCCATACAGGTGCATATTTAGAAGCATTTTGTTCATATGTGTCAAAACTTTTAGCATTTAGAACACCTCACGAGAGAGGTTTTTTGGTGTTTGGTGTGCCAAATGCCAAAAATTTGGCATTTGGCACACTTGATGGTGATGCTTTAAGCAATTTCACAAATATGTTTACTAAACTGATGATCTAAATCTTGTAATTGAGAATTTACTATGGCATTAAAAAAATATAATCAAAATAATACAAATTATAAAATCATCATACTCGTGGGAGAAAAACAAGTATCAAACAATTCTTTTTTTTTTTCCTCTTAATTGTGTAGTCAAAATTTTCAAATACTTCACAAGGAGGTGTGGTTTCTTCACCCTCAATTCGTGTGTAACTTTTTTTTAATTTTAATTATTTAAAATCAATACTTAGTATGTGTTTGGATCCGGATGAACCTGCGTCCGCCGTTTTGCTTTTTTTTTTTTTTTTTTTTTTTTGCTGCACGTGTTTCATCTTTAGTGGACAAAGCACTGTTTACGCATTGTTCATACACTGTTCATGGGACCCACAACTATTTTATTCAGAAAAAATATTAAAAATG
The DNA here is from genome assembly GCA_023736055.1 of Quercus glauca. Taxonomy (NCBI): domain Eukaryota; kingdom Viridiplantae; phylum Streptophyta; class Magnoliopsida; order Fagales; family Fagaceae; genus Quercus; species Quercus glauca. Next base: position 51,615,987 of record CM043322.1, on the reverse strand, counting down.
GGTCTCACAGTACTATTCACATATTTAAAAATTATTTTATTACAGTGTTTTCAGTTTTCAGCAAAATAAGTTGTATCCAAACAGACCCTTAGTCTTAGATTGGTTATGAGTTATGACCAAATATTGGTGTTGTAACTTGTAAGTCCTTTTTGGTAATTTGTACCTGAAAGAATTGTTTTAGACAAGTATTCTCCAAATACTCATTTGACAGTAATACCACCTTTTCATGAGTTTAAAGTTTAAACAAACAATTATACGTAATATTAAAAATTGCATTTCCAAAAATGCAAAATGTAACATTGCTTTATTGTTATTATTATTATAAAAGATGTGCTTTTACAAATAGTTTACTCAAATAGACCCAAGGAGTAGAGACATTTGACACAACCTTTTACTACCATAACATTAAAATTGACCTCTAGATTTTATAGTTTACACTAGGTTTCACTAATTTTTTTCCTAGCAAAATGTTGAACATTTTTTATAATCAGGATCAAAAATTTTCAAATACAAATGATAAAATCAATTTGCTTTTCTAAAAGCTATGCATCTATAGGTTCCAAGACCTCCCTTATTACTAACAAAAAAGCAAAACATGGCCTTAATCAAAGGGTGGTCTCATAATATATCCTCTCCTATTTTATGGCTGTCCATTGGTCATATGGGCATTGGGTTTATGGTACTTTTCAACCTACTTCAAACTCTTTTAGTTTGTAAATCCCCAACCCCACACAACAGAAGGGTGGTTTTCATTCAGCTACTAATTTCAAAATACCAAAGTAAATCAAAACTACAAATTTAAACAACCCTAAAGTAAAGTACAATAAATTTAGGGTAAAATACTATTTTGGTTTTTAAATTTTACAAAAAGTTTATTTTTCATTCCTAAACTTTGAAAAGTTCTTTTGTCATCTTTAAACTTTGTAAACAGTTTTTTTTTTTTTTTTTTTTTCAATAGTTTAGAGAGAGAAGTAGGGATGAAAAAAAAAAATTTCAATAATTTGGGGATGAAAAAAGAACCTCTCTCTCTCTCTCTCTCTTTTTTTTTTTTTTTTTTTTTTTAAGTTTAACGACGAAAGTAAAATATTTTCAATAGTTTAGAAATGAAAAACAAACTTTTCTATCGTTAAGGGAAAAAAAAATTTGTTAAAGTAAAAGAATGATAAATGAACTTTTAGTAAAGTTAAAAACCAAAATAGTATTTTACCCATAAATTTAAAAAGCATATAATATTTAAAGGATAAAATTTAGGTATAGTACCTTAGGTGCTGTTCTTTAGGTTCTCTTAGGATTAAGCTATGTGGTTACTTAACTAAAAAATACACTTTTATTTCATGAGAAAAAATCTACATAGTAGAATTTTAAGAAGTGAACCTAAGGAATAGCACCTAACTATTGTACCTAAGTCTTGATCATAATTAAATTATTAATAAAATAGTTTGGGTCCCTTTAGATTACTTAGGCTAAAATTCTGCCAACCTAAATTCAAGCTTCAAAAGATTTACTCCCAATTCAACTAAACCCATGAAAAATTAACCCAAGTGTAGGTTGGATTCGATTAGATCGAATTGGTGGGTTAAAGGTTAAAAGTAAAACTTTAAAGCAAGCCCCCTGAAGTCTGCTTCATATATATAACAAGTAATAGCAACCCCACCTATCATTTCTTTATCCATTAGTCATACCCACTAGTCTTAGTTGGTTCCTTCTCTATTATTTTGTCTGTTCTGAGTGACCGTATGACGGTATGAGCTAAGCAAATGGTTTTGGAGTCCAAATACCAGGGTTTTCTCCCAAACTGCTGGCAAAACTGCCTATAGTTTTGCTCCCAAAATCTTCTCACCTGCCACTATCTTCACACATTATATAAGATCCATTTCCTTACATTGGGCACCATCAAAATTCGAAACCCAAAATCTGTTTTACATCTTCCGAACTTCCAAATTCCCATTTATTTCAGATCCGATTTAGAGCAAGAAAGCAGTATGAGTGCAACAAGTAAAGCTTCTTGGATGGTGGCAGCTAGTATTGGTGCAGTTGAGGCCTTGAAAGACCAAGGTGTTTGCAGGTGGAACTATCCTCTAAGGTCACTTCAACAGCATGCGAAGAACAATATCAGATCATACTATCAAGCCAAGAAACTCTCAGCCCAGTCTTCCTCTGCTATATCTAGTAAAGTGAACAACGAGAAGCTAAAGCAGAGTGAAGAGTCTTTGAGAAAAGTCATGTATTTGAGTTGTTGGGGTCCTAACTGATCCCCCCTACACTTCTTGTAAATATATGGCCAAGTTTTGAATGAATATAAATTGCTTCATCCCAAATTTTTGTCTGTTATCCTTATCCCTACTAATTTCATTTTACTAATGGTCAATTTTGTACACCAGTTGGAACTTTTGTAGTATTCAACTTTTATGGTAATTTTTGCCAAGAATTGCTATAATTTTTGTATATGTGAAATGTTCCTCTCTGTGTTTTTAATTTGAAGTTTGGGTTATAGAATGGATTGAATTTGATCGAATTTGAACAGGATAAAGCCGAACTGAGAAAGATTCAAATGATTTTTATTTAGCCATTTTAAAGTATCTGTTTCAAGAAACGTGATTAAAATCTTTCTTTGATTTCTACCGGTGAAAATAAATTGCAATCAGAAAATGTAAAGGGAGGTTTCTGTAGAGTTTTGGATGAGTTCTACAATGACAGGAAACAGATAAGCATTAATTTTATGAAAATTGCCACCTTGCGCGTCATCAGAAAGAAGCCAGAATTTGTTGCTGGGGTGGGTTTATCTATTAGTACAAGGGTATTTGTATTTGCGTTCTTCAAGATTACAACCTATTGAATATTAAAAGAATTTAGAGAATTCAACAAATTTTTTTACAAGAAAGGAGGTCATAAAATTTTGGGGGCCAAAGGCACGAGTATAAAATTTTTATTTTTATTTTTTTACTTGAGGAAAAAATCATTTAAAAAAAAAATTGGGGGGCCATCCTACTGATGGAATTAGAAAATTTTCTTTTAAGCGGTCAAAACAAGAACAAAATTTTTTGATATTTCAAGTAAGAAATATGTTAAGATTCAAAACTAAATTAATACATAAAAAATAAAGATAGTATCAAATATCTATTTAGTATTAATAAAATATAAAAAAATAAAAATGCGAATAATTGTTTCTCAATACATTTCATATTTGAATAATTTCTGATATATTAAATTGGAATTGGAAGACCTTTTAAATTCTCAAAATCATATTTGATTAACCTTGTACTAAATTTTGCAATTTTTCTTTTGATGTACAGAATCAATGAGTTTGTTAAAATTTTGTCTTTCATTTTGTTGAAAAAGTTAGTTTTGATAATATTAATTGTTCGGTTAAAAAAGATTGACCCTAGTTAATTAATTCAATTATTTAAATTGATTAATTAGGTCAAATTACATGCAAATCGTGGAGGTATCAACAAATCACGAAATAGCTAATATGTAGTGGAAAATAAATAACTTAGTGATTTGTTGACAAATGGAGAAAACCTCTTGCAAAGCAAAAATCCCACTGGGTGAATTTAAGGTTATCATTTCCAAGAATCCACTAATCAATAATCAAGCGGTTACAAGTATGAGGAATCTTACCACTACCCTAGCTAGGGGTGTGCATCCAACCCACCAACCCACCACAACCGACCCGACCCAACCCAACTCGCTGGATTGGGTCGGTTTTTAGGGGTGGATGGGTTGGGTTGGGTTATGAATTTCTTTTCAATAGTGGGTTGGGTTGGATTTGAGTCATAACAATCACAACTCGCCTAACTCGACCCAACCCATTTAAATTTTAAATTATATATATTTAATATATATATATATATATATATAACTATATTATATAATTAATAATTTTTTATTTAATTTTTTCCCTTATTCAGCTCTTTCTATAAAAATCTCAATTACTTCGCAATCTCTAACAATCTTATTTCTCTCTCTGTCGCCTCCCATTCCCACTCTCTCACTCCACTCTTATTTGTTTATAACTGAGTTGGGATACTAGTTCATGTATATTTTGTTTATCAACTCAGTTGGATATATTTTGTTTATAACTGAGTTACAATACTAGTTTATGTATATTTTGTTTATCAACTCAAGTGGTAAATGAGATATATTTTTTTGCTCATTTTAATAATAATAGTAATAATAATAAAAATTGTCCAACCCATGGGTTCAACCTGACCCAACCCATCCATGTGGGTTGGGTTGAACCCCTGTGATGGGTTGAATTTTTTTAAACTCACCACGGTGGGTTAGGTCGAAAAATTCCCTTAACCCGACCCATGCACACCCGTAACCCTAGCCTATCCCAAAATACCAACTTACAGTTGAACGTTCGCTTCAATACCTAATTGAACTTGATCATGTAGCAGATGTCTTTGCTTTGCACAAATCTCCAATTTGTGACTAAGTTCTTTGCATGAATTCTAGTACGTGACTGACTCCCGCAACTTGATTGATTATTGTTGGCTGCAAAGTTCTTCACTTCATAAACGATAAAGACCAGGAAGCACTTGGTTACAAAATCCTACGGCGTACAAATGCTGTAACTTCACACAGAGTATATGAGTTCTAGGTAATTGTTTCTATACTTGATGACTTTTAAAATAAAAGCCTTATTTATGACTAGGGTTGTAAATAGAGAAACCCTAAACATTTAAGTCATCATGGGCCGAATTTTAGATTTGAGAATTTTGAAATCATAATTCTTGATAAATCGAGCTTGTGTTGAGCTTCTTCATTAATTTTCGATAGCAGTTAGTGTCGAGCTTTGATGAAACCATGGTTTTAAAAACCGGAACGGACAAAGAATCGGAAAATGGAATGATTACCAGTTTTATGGTCCGACCGGGGTCGGATCAATGGTTGAACCGATGATGTCATAATTAATATAATTTAAATATTTAAATAATTTTTATATGAATTTTGAATTTTAATAACTTATTTTAAGAAAATATAAAATATAATTTCTTCTTCTTTTTTTGCATACTACCTTTTTTTTCTAGTTAGTAATTATTGAGACAAAAAAGAATAATCTACTATAAAGGTTTCATATATTTATTTTTATAAATAATAGTATAAATTTAACTATTTATCTATTCAAAAAAAAAAAACCAAAAAAAAAAAAAAAAACCCAAAGTCAAGTGACTAGACAATTCACTGACTTACCATTTATTATGACCAATCTACTTTCCCACCATCTCACTCCCAGCCACACACGTATACCCTTCTTTAATGTTTTTTATTTTTTATTTTTTTTTTAATTTCCCCTCATAAATCTAGCACCCCACACGGTTTACTATCAAGAACTTTTATATTTTCAATTTTTAGTGTTTTGACCTCCGGTACCTCCATCCATCTCTCTCTCTCTCTCTCTCTCTTTATGGAAGTTAGATCTCCATCAGATCCTCTCATTCCCTGTCTCATCGAAGAGTTGTGGATACCTCATACCAGTCCAAGAGGCTGGTTTCAACACCAAGCATGAGCATTCAGTAATTTTCTCACTTTCTCAAGCCTAGCAAATCTGAGAAAAAAGAAGATTTTTTTAGCAAAAAATTTGTCCTTGCCCACTTAGATTGGCAGATCTGAGAAAAAAAAAAGATTTTTCTGCAAAATAAAACTCCATTTCATATCTCTTTCATCAATTTTACAAAACCGATTCAACCATTCCAGTTTTCGGTTTTCCCAGTTGAACCTATGGTTACTGGTTTTCGGTTTTCCCGGTTGAACCGATGGTTACCGGTTAAATTGGTTTTTCTTACATTTTCAGTTTTTAAGCATAACCGGACCGGATTACTATCCGGTTCTCAGTTGAACCGGCCGAACTAGTCCCTTTTTAAAACTATGAATGAAACACCTTTTTTCACTTATTTCTTGGATCAAACTTTATGTCTTTAATGATACCACTTGATATGTTTGAACAACATATTTCTTGATATGTTAAATCCAACTTAGATCTACCAAAATACAAGTAAAGTGCATTTTGTCAAAGAATTAGCCAATTACATTGAAAATATGACCCTAATATTCATGAGTGAAAATTTTCTTTCCATATTTGCAATAGAAATTGGGAGAGTAGATACTAATACAACCACTTTGAAAATATATTAATAAATTATTGATTTTTGATTCCCTAGTAGCTGTTGGCATGATTTAAAAAGTACTTAATTTTTTTTTTTTTTGAAGTGCAAATGTCAAACTACATTATGCTCATAATGGTGAAGTTTTATTTTCAATACTAGTTTTTTTCATAATTTATGAATTCTTGCAAATAAAACTCGTTAATTGACAAAAAAAAAAAAAAAATTATCAATTCTAATAAGATTCTTGTGCCTCTCTAGAATTCAAAGTTAAGAATAAGCAATTCTACCATATGTTTACTAAACCATTGATTTAAATCTTTTAATTGAGAATTTACTGCAACATAATAAATATAATAAATAATAATACACAATTATTAAGTCATGTTACTCATATAGGAGAAAAAAAAATACTAAACAATCCTTTGGTGGAGTTAGGTAGCACATCAACACCTGTGGGGGGATCTAAGAATAGCACCTCTACTGGGTTGCATCTAAGGAGCATATGAGCCCAACAGATTGGCCTTAGGATGGGAGACCTAATATAGCTTAAAAGAGGGGCTTGGACAAGGGCCCATAACAACCTGAGGAAGTGCCTCAAATGTAGATCTCCTAAGGTGAACGAGAGGAACCCGCCCTTGGCTGGCAGCATGAACTGAGGGAAGCAATAGTAGCCAGTATGGGTGGAGAGAGGGTGGGAAACTTCCTAAGGAAGTACCCATCACCTTTGCATTGCAGAATGCCCTGCACCCACTATATCATCTGCATTAATGGCTGAATGACACTTAAATAGTGTGAAGATAGCCCGTAGTTCACTCAGCACTTCCTCCAATGGTGGGATGAGACAAGTATCTAAAGAAGATCAACCACCCTTAATGAAAAGGAAAACATTATAAAAGGAGGGGGGATCCTAGTGAATGGGGAACAGAACTTGGAGATTAAAGAGAGAAAAACTCAAATTTGTAAACCTCAAAGTGTAACCAGCTTTCTAGGCTGACTGAGGAAAGAATCAAATATTATTTTACACATTTTGTCTATCTAATTTTTACTTCTTTCTATCTAGACCCTTTTTAAACTTCACCCCATTAGGTAGAAAGTCCAAGTATTGGTCTGCTATTCCCATCTTTACAAATTAATTATAGTGGGCTTACATACAAAGCCCATTTATCCTTCTTGGGCCCTTGTGGTTGTTTTTTGCCCCCACACATATCTCAAAATTTTGAACTTTTACTTTTTGGTCCTAAATAAGCTAACAAACAAATGTCATACGAAATCAATAGTTTTTATGAGTAAGTTATTCATTATTTTTATAGCAAAGTTACGTGTTTATACTTTATATATATAGTTCTATTAATAAAATATATATATATATATATATATATAGGATTCAGATCCTCTAGAGTTCCTATAGTACTCTACCAATAGATTTTCTTAAATCCTAACCATTCTTTAATGATTTAATGGTCTAGATTTTGCCATATCAGCATTCCACTAACAATACTCTTAAAATAATATAATAATGTTGAAAACAAAACAATTAAGATTATTATTAAGGAAATGCTGACATGGCAAAATCTAGACCATTAAATCATTAAAAAATGGTTAAGATTTAAGGAAATCTATTTGGTAGAGTACCTTAGGAACTCTAGAGGATCTGAATCCATATATATATATATATATATATATATAGATGGGTTCAATTTACACCTGGTGTAACTCTTATAGAGTTACACCTTTTTTTAGTACCGTAGATTTCTGATAGATCCAACAGTCAAAAAAATAACATTAAATGATTATTTCTTTCCACCTTATTTACCTAATTAATAATAGTTTTTCTCTGCCCTCATTTATTACTTTCCATAGATCTCATTGGATTTTGTTTAATGGTGTACCTTTCTTCCAAAAATTTCTGTTGTTAGACAACGTTTCTTCTTCTTTGTTAGACTTGTTTTGTGTTTCAAATGGTTTTGGGGTAAAAACTTTATGGATAGAGGTGACAGCCATAGAGACAAAGCAAAGCCTCATACAAAACATAACTCAGATCACATACAATATTTGCTCCAACCAAAACACCGGTAGTGACACAAGCAATAGTGGTAGGATCTGTCTCATCTACAGCAATTCGAGAGCAAATGTGACCTAAAAATTTCTTTCTGGAAGGTCCAATCAGCATGGGAGCATGAGAGACACCGAAACTTTTTCTTGCAATCTCAGCACAGATGTTTGGTAATCCCACTAGGATGTCCAAATTATGTTCAGTTTTCTTTGAGAGTCCAATTAAAAGTGGTTTATGGGACTGGTCACAGAGAACCTCTGTAATGGGTATCCTTAATGTGACCCTAGATAGTTTTAGTGATGGAGGAAAGTTTGTCTTTGTGGAGGCTGCAGTTACTCAGGCCCGCTTGATGATTTCTGAAGGGGCTAATATGATCAATATTGGTGCTCAATCTACATGGCTAATGGCTTCTAGGATATCCGCTGAAGAAGAATTAGATAGACTAATGCTTGTTTTAGAAGCTGTTGCAGTATATTGTACAAGCCGGTGTTTTGGGTGGAGCAAATATTGTACAAGTAAACTTAGTAAAAAAATCATTTTTTTTTAATCTTTTCTTCCTCTACTCAGATCACAGTGAAAGAAAGAAGTAGAGAATTTTGTTTTTTATTGGGTAAGCAATAGAGAGAAAATAGGTGAGACCGTGAGAGAGAGAAGAGAATTTCTTTTTATATTGGGTAAGAAAGAGAGAGAAAAAAGGATAGAATTAATTTGTCATAAATAAGGAAGAGAAACAAAATAATCATTTAATGCTATTTTTCCAACCATTGGATCTATTACAAATCTACGGTACAAAAAAGGTGTAACTTGAACCCATCTCATATATATATATATATATATTTGGAAGTATATATATATATTTGGAAGAGAGCTACAGATCACATATATGGGTGGACACTTTGATTTTTCGGTTTTTGATGGACTAATTTCCAATTTGGAGGGGAGCAAGTACGAATTTAAAATCCAAATCTCTCTATCACACTACATCGTTGTACCAGTATTATTATTTTACTATTAGGTTAACTAGGCTCTATAAATGAGCCCCTTTCCACAATATTATTCACTCTCTTAGCAATATATTAGGTCATATGTTTTAGCTTAGCTTCAACATTTAACTTTTATGAGAGTTTAGAAATAAAGAATGTTATATCATTTTCCTCTTAGTGTTCTTATCTTACCTTCACCTTTGTTTCACCTCGACTTCACCTTATGTTTATGTTGAATTGTCATTGTCTCTCTCTCTCTCTCTCTCTCTGTGTGTGTACCTTAATCGACAAATTGCTCATGCTATAACCTATGCATGCCTCAATGGCTCAACTGCTCAAGCTAAGTTGCTGACACCTTGAACCACAATTTCTTATTCTTCTTTTATCTTTTCTCTAATCTGCAACATCCAACCAAGTGAAGTATTGACTCTTTCTTTTTTTTAGGTTGTGTTTGGTTTGATGGAAAATATTTTTCGATAGTAAATTTATTTTAGGTCAAGCTATTTTTGTAAAAAGAAAATATTTTCAAGTTTTTGTTTATGTATTTCTTAATTGCGTAGTCAAAAATTTCAAATACTTACTTTACGAGGTGTGGTGTCTTCACCCTCCATGTGTAACCTTTTTAATTTTAATTTTTTAAAATTAGACACTTAGTCTTAAATATTGGTGTTGTAGTTGAATCATTTTTAGTCATTTGCACCTGAAACAATAGTTTTAGTCTTTTAGACAAGCATTCTCCAAATACTCCTTTGACAAAAATACCACATTTTTCATGAGTTTAAACAAAACACTATATGTGATTTTAAAAATCACTCTTCCAAAATATGCAAACTTTAGCATCATTTTTTAAATATAAAAATGTGCTTTTACAAATAGTTAATTCAAATAGACCCAAGAATAGAGATGATTTGATGCAACCTTTTACTATCACAAAATTAAAGTTGACCTCTAGATTTTATAGTTTATACCAAGGAAGTCAATACCGTACCGGAGGCTGTACCAGTTTGGCCACCGGTATGATATATTTCGGATACCGATTAATACCGGTGTACCGTTTCGGGTTTACCGCTATTTTATATTTTATATATATATATATATATATATATACACACACAAAATAAAAAAATAAAGATAATAAAAAAGGAAAAACAATTAATAATATTGTCAATACAACAAGAATCATGTCTACCAAACTAACATTTAGAGCCACATTGCCATTCTAGACAGTGAGTACGTGTAAAAAATAGAGAAAAAAGTCGGAACACTTCTCTTATTCTAGTTTTTCTCTTCCCTTGTGCCACATTTATTTTATTCTTTCATTTATTTATTTTTTTATTGTTGCAGCCTAAAGCCTTCTTTTTTTTTTTTTTTTTTTTTTTTTTTTTTTTTTATCATTAAATATCAACTTCGCTATTACCAAAAAGAACTACATCTATTATCCATTGTCTAAGAGCATTCTCATCAGGTGTGTCAAATGTGCCAAATGTCAAATATTTGGCACATTTGACACACCAAACACCAAAAAACATCTCTCATCAGATGTTCTAAATCTCAAAAAATTTGAGACATATGAACAGTACGCTCTCAAATATGATAGCGTACGGAGAGATGTGCTATAATTCTTTAGATTATTTTAATTGCTTTTCTCTCTCCTCCAACACACCTCTCTCGTCTGCAACAGAGCTCTCCCTCTCTCCTTTCTGGTCTTCATCTCTCCGTGCTCTCTATTTCTTTCTCTTTTTTTTTTTTTTCCTGTCATGAAGAAGAAGGCGATTCCGATCTGAAGCAGAGCTCGCCGATTGAAGCTCGCCAATCTGAACCTCTGCTCGCCGATCTGAAGCTCTGCTCGCCCAGGGGAGTCGCCGATCTTTGTTCGTCGTCCTCCATAGTCGCCGATCTTTGCTTCTTGTCACGAAGAAGAAGGCGGTTCTGATCTGACGCAGAGCTTGCCGATTGAAGCTCACCAATCTGAACCTCTGCTCGCCGATCTGAAGCTTTGCTCGCCTAGGGGCAGTCGCCGATCTTTGCTTGTCGTCCTCCACAGCTCTCGCTGCCGATGGTTGGTTGAGTTTGGTCATTGATTGATCTGTTGGGTTGGGGTTTTGTTGAAGATTTTGAGTTCTTTTTTTTTTTTTTTTTTTTTTTTTTTTTTATTTTGTTGAGGTTTTTGGATTTGGAATTTGTTGGAGGATTCGGTGATTGTGGTTGTAGTTTGTGGCGGTGGTTGTAGCGGTGGCTGTTGGTTCTTGGGTGGTTGCGACGGCCTCTAGCTGTGCATTTATATATTTGCTAGATTTTAGGTAAATATATTATTTTAATGTGTAGTAAATATTATTTAAATGTATAGAATTGAAAAATAGAATACTTGATAAATGAGATGTTGTAAAATGATGTGGTAAAATAGTAAAGTAGGTTTTTGGTGTGTCAAAATGGCATTTTTTATAGAACACCTGATGAGAATGCTTAGAGATATCTTCCAAAAAGAACTACATCTATTATCCATTGTCTAATGCTCCATATCTTCCAAAAATTGTCTAATGCATATCTTCCGTAGATTGGCAGGCACGCCCGAAGCTAGTTGCCTGTCAACATCATTCCTATTTTCAAAACCTATCCTATTTTCAAGTTCCAACAAATCATCAGCTTCACACGCTATCTCATTACAACCACCCATATCCTCTTCCTCTTTCAAATTAATTTTGTTATCGCCCTTCACTTTTTATTTCACTTCTTCCCCCCATTAGTTACAGTTCTCTCTCTCTCTCTCTCTCACAGTATCAGACGATTCACATCAGGTCTTCACTTTTTATTTCATTTCTTCCCCCCATTAGTTACAGATCTCTCTCTCTCTCTCTCTCTCTCTCTCTCTCTCTCTCACAGTATCAGATGATTCACATCAGGTCTTACTCTTTTAGCGCATCGGTCCAGTATATTTTTTTCTTCACTTTAAACCGATTTCCAGTGCATGAATCATTGACGCCTCTCCTCACCATTAATCGGTATTTCGTTGTCACCGGTGTGATAAAGAGGAGGCAAAGAGAGACGAAAGTTTAGTGTGGCGTAAGAAGAAAAGATACCGGTCCGGTATCCACTAACCGGCCGAAACAGCCGGATTTCGCTGGTACGGCCGGTACAAGACCGGTACAGCCGGTATTTTTTTCGGTACGAAATAAAGAAGTATTTATACCGGTGCATTGGCCAGTACGGTATATACCGGCCGTACCGGCTGGTACGATACGAAATTAACTTCCTTGGTTTATACTGGGTTATTCTTTTCACTAATTTTATTTCCTAGTGAAAGGTTGAACATTAATTTAATTAGGATTAAAAATTTTCAGTTATACTGATGGAATCAATTTGCTTTTTAAAAGTGATGCATCTATACGTCTAAGACCTTCCTTAATTACTTACAAAAAAAGCAACAGAAGCCTTAATCAAAGGGTGGCCTCATAAGATATCCACTCCTACATTATGGGTGTGCATTGATCATATTGGGTTTATGGTACTTTTCAACCGAATCTGAAATTTTTGAGTTTGTAAATCCACAAACCTGCACAACATGTAATGATTGGGTTAGGTTGTTTCATTTTTAGCTGTAACAATTTTCTTAGACCTAATAAAAAAGAAGAGGGGGTTTTCATTCAACTACTAATTTCAAAATACCAAAGTAAATCAAAACTACAAATTTAAACAACCCTAAAATAATTAAAGTAAACAAAAAAATTTAATAAGTATATAAATTTTAAATTATTAATGGTATTGGTTGGGTCAATTACTTAGGTTATAAATCTTGCCAACCTAAACTTGAGCTTCAAAAGATTTAATCCCAATTCAAATTTACCTAGCCCTACCGAGCACAATGATTGTCCTAAACTGGAATTGCTAGTGGCTTGAGAACCTCCGTGCAGACACTCCTCTCTCACTTGGTGAGGGAAAATGCTCTCGATGTTTTGTTTCTCATGGAGACGAAACAAACTGTGGAAGAGATGAGGAATATACAAGCAGAGCTACACTACGACTCTATGCTAGCAGTTTCGTGCGTTCGCAGAGTGGGTGGCCTGGCAATGTTATGGAAAGCACACGTCGACCTACATATCCAAACCTATTCTCTAAACCACATTGATGCTTGGATAATGACAGATACCCCTTCACTATGGAGATTAATTGGTTTTTATGGGAGACTAGAGGAGCATCGCAAATATGAGTCTTGGGAATATTTGAGGCATCTCCATTCTAGAGAAACTCTGCCTTGGCTATGTATGGGAGATTACAATGAAATATTATCATCAAATGAAAAACAAGGGAGACACCCACGACCACAACGTCGCATGGAGGACTTTTGAAGTGCACTATTACATTACAGGTTAATCGATCTCGAATTCACTGGAAATATTTTCACTTGGAGGAATGGCAGACTTGGGAATGAGTTCATTCAGGAGAGGTTGGATCAAACTTGTGCAACTATTGAATGGCGTGACATGTTTCCTCACAGCAAGGTACACCATCTTCAAGCTGCATAATCTGATCATGATCCAATCCTACTTACCATTCAGGTAGATTCATAGGTTGGTAGACATAAAAGGAAGCCAAAGCGATTTGAGGAATAATGGGCATCACATCTAGCTCATGAAAATGTCATATGTGAGGCATGGAATGATGTGGCTCCCACAGCTAGTCTTATGTACCAACTATTTGAGAAAATAAAGAGGTTCCGTGTGGTCTTGGTGGTGTGGAGCAAAACTTTGGGCAACTCAAAGATGAAAATAGAAGAGAAGTATCAAGCGTTGGAAGCTTTGACTTCAATGAATAGGGCTGAAAATTTGGAGGAGATACAAAATGTGAGGGATAAAAACATTAAATATTTCTAGCAAAGAGCAAGCCAATGGTGACGAAAGAATCATATCAATGGTTTCTTGGAGGAGAATGGGAGGTGGTGTACATCTAAACCTAACATTGCTAGGGTGGCGAAATCCTACTTCCAAAATTTGTTCACCACGTCACATCCAATAAATATGGAATTAGTGCTAGAATCGGTGGATAAGGTGGTAACCCCAGCTATGAACCACACACTTATCCAACCATACACCCCAGAGGAGGTTAAAAGGGCATTGTTCAATATGCACCCTTCCAAATCTCCTGGACTTGATGGTATGTCCCCTTTCTTTTTCAAAAAATACTGGCATATAGTAGGAAGTAATGTTACTAATGTTGTTTTATCTGTGTTGCATTCTATTCATCTCTTGCATAAGATGAACTATATTCACATTGTCCTTATACCAAAGATAAATGAACCTAAATCTGTCTCTGATTATCGACCCATCAGTCTAGGGAGTGTTGTATCTAGAATTGTGTCTAAAGTTTTAGCCAATCAGTTGAAACTCATTCTGCCATGTGTAATATCGGATTCACAAAGTGCTTTTGTTCCTAATCGTTTGATTACTAACAATACCACTATAGCTTTTGAGGTGTTGCACAGGATGCAGAATAAAAGAACAGGAAAGAAAAGGCAGATGGCAATTAAACTGGACATCAGTAAATCATACAACCGGGTGGAATGGGATTTTCTTCGGAAAATCATGCTTAAGTTAGGGTTTGATGGCAGATGGGTTCACTTAGCCATGAAAACTGTTCATATTGCAACATACTCAGTGCTCATAAATGGGGAACCACAAAGTTACATCTCTCCTTCCCGTGGGATAAAACGAGGTGATCCCCTCTCCCCATATCTCTTCCTGTTGTGTGCAGAAGGCCTCTATTCTCTTATCAGAAAGGCAGTAGAGAGACAAAATTTGCATGGCATCCTATCACGTACTAATGGAGTTTGTATCTCTCATCTATTATTTGCAGATGACAATTTTACCTTCTGCCAAGCCATGGTGAATGAAGGGTAGCAACTTTTAGAAATCCTTGGAAGATATGAGGCGGCTTCGAGGCAAGCAATTAATAGACAAAAAACAACCATCTTTTTTAGCTGGAACACAAAGCAATCAGTTAAAGAGGACATACAGGCACTATTTGGGGCTAGATTTATGGAGGACTATGAAACTTATCTCGGCTTGCCTATGGTTGGGGGAAAATCAAAGGTTAATATGTTTAAAGGCCTACAAGAGAGGATAACAAAGAGAGTGATGGGCTAGAAGAAAATACTTATCTCTAAAGCAGGAAGGGAGATACATATTAAAACGGTTGCCCAAGCAATACCTACCTACACCGTGGCAATTTTTAAAATCCCAAAAGCCTTATGTGACACGATAACTCCACACTGGCTAAATATTGGTGGGGCCAAACAAATGATGAGAAGAAAATACGTTGGATCAATTGGAAGAAATTGTGCAACCTAAAAGGAAAAGGAAGGATGGGTTTCAGGGATGTTCAGGCCTTCAACCTAGCATTGTTGGCTAAGCAAGCTTGGAGACTTATTCACAACACCCATTCACTGTTCTTTAGGGTGTATAAATCAAGGTATTTTCCTAACTACTCTTTTATGGATGCTGAATTGGGTAACAACCCTTCCTATGTTTGGAGGAGCTTATTGGCAGCTAGGGGTATTATTATTGAAGGATCCAAGTGGAAAGTAGGTGATGGCCGGTCTATTGGTGTAATCACACATAAATGGCTCTCCCACAAACCGATTTTCTTGGGGGAACAGCAACCTGGCTTAATGGTGAAGGACTTAATGGAAAGCAACACGATGAAGTGGGATAGGGAGAAGATCTTTGATCTCTTTGCACACAGGACACGCATGGAAATTATGTCAATTCCATTGCAACAGAATACAGCAACTCGGGATGTGTTAATTTGGAAGGAGAATAAGTCCCAATCTTTCTTGGTGAAATCTGCCTATCAGGTAGTGATGAGGATGAAGGAGCTGACACTGATCGAACATTCCACAGCAATCACTGAGAAGCCACTATAGAGGAAGCTCTGGAAGATAAACGTGCCTCCAAAAGTCAGAATGTTCCTCTGGCCAACATTCTGCCAACCAGGGAAAACTTACATAGGCCAAGAGAACAAGTGGACCCACGGTGCGAAATCTGCTGTCAACAACCCGAGACAGTAGGACACCTGCCGTGGGAGTGTCCAATGGCTCCAAATGTGTGCACAATGTAGGGGTGGAATCCAAAGGTGCCAAAATAACTTGTGTAATTTTTTCCAGCTCTTTCGAATTATGGAGGACAGACTATCGAGAATGGACTTGGAAAAGTGGGCAGTGACATCCTGGGCAATATTGAATGCCAGAAATAAGTTTTACTTTGAAAGGATCCAATCTCATCCTAAAAACATATTGAAAGGGGCTATCGGTTACCTGCAAGAATACCAGAAGCATTTGTTATCACAGAGGAATTCCTGAATTTTCTTTCAGACTAACTAAGCGTGAACACCTCTCGGATTGTCTGGGCTTTAGTACACAAGCATCGGATGAGTGTAGTGTCCTTGTAATAGTTTTTCCCATCCCCTGTTCTATCTATGTTGGAACAGGGTAATACTTTTTGTTTGTATACTGTTTGGTTATATCAATACAATTCCTATCTTTTATCTCAAAAAACTCTACCCATGAAAAATTAACCCAAGTATGGGTTGGATTCGATTAGATCGAAATTTATCGAATTGGTGGGATAAGGTTAAAACTTGAAAGCAAGCCCCTTTAAGCCTTCTTCATAATAAAACAAATAATAGCAACCCCACCTATCATTTCTTATCCATTAGTCCCACTTGTGTCTTAGTTGGTTCCCTCTCTATTATTTTGTCACTTCTGAGTGACAATATGAGCTAGGCAAATGGTTTTGGAGTCCAAATACCGGGGTTTTCTCCCAAACTGCTGGCAAAACAACCTTAGGTTTGCACTCCATTTCATCTCCCCACTCACTTCACACGTTATATAAGAGCCCATCCTCACATCGGACACCACAAAACACAACCAAAAATCTCTTTTACATCTTCCGAACATCTCAACTCCAATTTGTTTCAGTTCCAAGTTAAAGCAAGAAAGAAAAGTATGTGTCCAACAAACAGAGCTTCTTTGATAGTGGCAGCAAGTATTGGTGCGGTGGAGGCCTTGAAAGACCAAGGGATTTGCCGATGGAATTATCCTCTAAGGTCACTTCAACAGCACGCCAAGAACAATATCAGATCATACTATCAGGCCAAGAAACTTGCAGTTCAGTCATCTTCGGCTATATCTAGTAAAGTGAATCATGAGAAGCTGAAGCAGTCTGAAGAGTCTTTGAGAAAAGTCATGTACTTGAGTTGTTGGGGTCCTTAGATCCCTCCTACAGTTCTTGTAAATATATTGCCAATTTTGAATGATAATATAAATTAGTTCATCCCAAATTGTTCTCTTTCATCCCTACCAATTTCATTTTACTCATGGTTGATTTTGGACACCAGTATGAGTATTTTTAGTATTCATATAAATTTTATTTAGAAATTTAGAATATCAGTTTCTAGAAGATCTCTTGTACGTGTTCAAAATGTTTCTTTGAAGTGCAATTTCCTTGCCTGTAACCGTGGGGGAAATGTGCAAGCAAGAAACGTTGAGGGGGATTTTGTGAAGCTATGGAAGGGTTGTTAAAAGATATTATGAGCCAAGAGGCGGGGCTGTTCCCTCTTGGGTTATAATATTTATTGTGATTAATATAATTTAAAAGATAGTTTATAGTTTATAAATTTGACTATATATATATATATTATGATCAATAGTCTTTGAATTTTTTATTTTATTTATTATTTTTTTTTACTTTTTGTTGGAGATATAGCTTGGTCTTTATGAAATATGTTTTTAGCTCTACCACTATAGGGCTGTGTATGGGTTAAGTTTGGTTGGGCTTATAGTACTTTTCAACCCATCCTTGCCACCTTGGGTTGGAAAATCCCCAAACCAGCTCTAACCATCAAAGTTTAAAAACCATCTCAATCCAACCCGTAATGTGGAGGAAAAAAATTGTGAAAAGGAAAGATGTTTTAGAAAGCTAAGTTGCTAAGAGAGAGAAAAAAAAAAAAAATTAACTAGCTCTTCAAGAGACATACTCTTGAAATAACATCTCATAGGTAGATTTTTTGGATTCAAATTCAACTAGTTACAATGAAGGCTGCCTTGCTTATTTATAGTTACATAAGCAAGCTGCTGAATTAGTTACAAGAACCCACCATGTGGCTATCATGTGATTTGGCCAAAGCCTAACTAACTTCTCTAACTAACTAATAGGCTATTGCATTTATCACTAACAACATATTAGCTAACTAACTTTCTGTTACAAGTGATAAAGACTATAAAAAGTAAAACCAAAAATTATTTATTATACAACAGAAGCTAGTAACAGATAGATTTAAAATGAATTGCATCATAATGATGGACTTGGTTAGGGTCTTGGGTTTGAGCAATTTTATCAAGTATAATTTAAATTGAGCTTTCATTCAAGTATTTAGACCTAGGTTTACAAATTTACATAGTTTACATAGATGGTTGCAATTTGCGCAGTTTATCTCAAACAACAAAATGAATCAAACAAACAAATTTAATATAGGTTTCAAAATCCTTAAAAAAAAAAAATTTGCTTCAAAAAAATCCTTAAAAAATTAAGCTAACACTTTTAAAATACATAAAATTTTCAAACTATTAATAACATGGGTTGGTTGGGTTGGGACACAGGTTGAAAATTTGTCAACTAGAACTCGAACTAACACGAGCTTTTCCTTTTTTTTTTTTTTTTTTTTAAAGATCAACTCATGAAAGACCAATTCACTGTATCGGGTCGGATTGGATTGAAAAAAATTAGATTCGTCACAATAATTTTCACACCCTTGAGAAAATTTGCCACTCTCCTTAACTTTGGACCCACCATGACTCAAAGAAATAAGATAAGATATGATTTTTTTGGTGTGCATACTATTAGACCCACTGGGGATGCGCATAAAACAAATTCTATCAACCCCACCTATCTTTTCTTTATCCATTTAGTCATGCTCACACGTCTATAATTTGGTTTCTTATTAGTTCTGTCTCTTCAGAATGTCATCGTATGGGTTAACAAATGTAAATGGTTTTGGAATCCGAACACAAGGGTTTTCTGCCAAACTGTTAGCAAAATGGCCTGTAGTTTTGCATTCCATTTCTTCTCACTTGCTAGTTGCCACTATCTTCACACTTTATATATAGGACCCCTTCCTTACATTGGACACCATCAAAGCCCAAAATCTCTTTTACATCTGTCAAATCCAACTTCCCAATTCCCATTGTTTCAGTTCCAACTTAAAGTAAGAAAGAACTATGTGTGCATCAAGCAGAGCTTCTTGGGTAGTGGCAGCAAGCATTGGTGCAGTGGAGGCATTGAAAGACCAAGGAATTTGCCGGTGGAACTATCCTCTAAGGTCACATCAACAGAATGCCAAGAACAATATTAGATCATACTATGAAGCCATGAAACTCTCAGCTCAGTCTTCTTCGGCTATATCTAGTAAAGTGACGAACGACAAGCTGAAGCAATCTGAAGAGTCTTTGAGAAAAGTGATGTACCTGAGTTGTTGGGGTCCTAACTGATCCCCTACACTTTTTGTAAATATATTGCCAATTTCGAATTAATATAAGTGGCTCATCGTATGTTTTAATACTCTTTTATAATACCCACTTCAAGAAGATTTCATGTCTTTAAAAAGTTTGCAATTTCCCTTTCTAATGAGAAAAGAAGGTATAAACAGGAAATGTAGAGAGGGTTTCTGTAGAGCAGTGAATGGGTTTCACAATGACAAGCAGATAGGCATTTCATGAGAATTGTCACCTTTTATTTGTGAATGGGTTTCATTGAGTCATCCACAAACGGATCAAGCATATCAAGATTGATCATCACCTTGTTTGTTATCATCTTCTTCAAACCTCCTTTCAACTATATATAACTTGTTGCATCCATGTTCAACTCGCAGACATCTTCACATTTTTTATGCTGTATTATACTTTTAAAAAAAAAAATGTATTGTATTTATACTATTATTACAGAATTATATTGATATTGTACTATAACTAGGTTAACTGGCATGTCCTCTATATTTAAACCCTTTATGGCTTCTGAAGTATTGCATTATTCATTCACTCCATAATATAGTCTGTACACCATACATTCTAGCTTCAAATAGAATTTAATTTTAAATCGTAACTTACCGCAGAACCATGCAGTGCATGAGAATATCATTAATAATCATTTTATGGTACTTATTTTAAAGTAAAAAGTTAAAAGAAAAATTTGTTAAGAATCATTTTGTGAATAGCCAAAAGGAAACTCCTACCACATAAGAAACTACAATTGCAAAAACAAATAACCATATATATATATATATATATAACATAACTTATTAAATTATTTAAATAAAATTTTGTCAAGAAATCATTTAAATCAGACATCAAATATGTGACATACCCTAGAAACTTCATAATTAAATAGTGTAGAGTAAACATGGTTTACAAAAACAATGAATTTAAATTGACACAATAAGAACAAGAATAAATAAAGAAGTAGAAAAATAAAAAGAAGGCAAATCTTCGTGTAAATTTTTGTGCGGTTAAATATTACTCTCATACTTTTGGACTCTATGTTATGGTCTGTTGATCTGTTTATATAAATATGAGTAAGAATGTAACTATTATTTGAAGGATTATTGTGACTAATTGATATTAAGTAATAAAAAACATAATTAAAGCCTAAACCTTTTTTTTAATATAATGGAGGAGGAGACAATTGATTGTAATTTAAAGTAATTAAAACAATATATAACATGCTCATATACTCATATGTTTATATTATCTAAGCAAATAAAGACTCATTATTATAGTGTTTAATCACTTCTATATTCAATGAACTGTTTTAGATATTATTATTATTATTATTAGAGTTAGAAAATATTTAGATAGTTTATTCTAATTTGGAAAAGATGATGTGGATAATGAAAATAAAGATTATTTGTTCTATAAGTATATTATATGTCTTATTATTTTTTGGTGCGATGCATCCCAATATGAAGTATATATTATGCAAATCTTTTTTTTTTTTTTTTTCAAAATTTGAAATCTAGGTTGTAAAATGGGGAAAAAATCTACAACTACTAGAACCTGTTAATGGAGAACAGAACAATGTATCAAAACTTTTGTATGTGTCTTATAATTTTTTGGTATGATGCATCCCAATATGAAGTATATGTTATGCAAATCTTTGTTCTTTATTTCAACTTTTGAAATCCAGGTGGTAAAGGGGAAAAAAAAAATATTCAACTGCTAGAATGTGTTAATGGAGAAGAGGATAATGTATCAAAATTATTGTTGCACAATATTCTTTTCACTATCAAAATTAGAAATTTTTCGTTGTGTTGAAAACCTATTTATGAATGAAGTTTACTAACATAATAGTATCTTCAACATTCATTTTTCCTATTTGTTCTTCTACACAAACATGACCATCTTTGATTTTTTTTTTTAAATTCTTCTTATAGTCATTTTATTAAACACATGGAAACATAAAATTGCAAATATTGGGATTACCTTTAGTATTGAAACAAAGATCAAACCATTTTGCCTTGGCAACAATTCGTTGTAAAAGATACATAAAATAAAAACTTATAATACTCCAATATATAAAATACACTTGATATACCATATGGTTTTAAGGAATAGAGCGATATCTTCACTCAAGAATATAGGATTATTGCTCTAAAATGAGTTGTTTTTGTTTTGTTTTGTTTTTTGTTTGTTTGTTTGTTTGTTTGTTTGTTTGTTTTTTTTTTTTCTTTTTTTTTTTTTTTTTTTTTTTTTTTGTAGGAGCTAAATCCAAAACCATTCATCTTCTAGTTAAGAGAGACTAGACGTCTAATGGTTTATATATTATTTCTTTGCTTTTATAAAGGTGGTGGTGGCAATTGAGTAGGTATAAAATGGTTGGGTTCAATGAGGAAAGGAAAAGGCAAGAAAGGAGGAGAGGAAGATTCTGAGGCAATAAAGAGCATACATGGGAAATTGAAAATAATGGAGAGAGAGAGAGAGAGAGAGAGAGAGAGAGAGATGGGGGGGGGGGGTTATGGAAGCTGAAGTGAAAGTTGTGGAATCGTTAAAAGACTAATAAAAAGATTAGAAAAATAACATGGTTGTTGATATGACTTAACATGAGTGTAGATATATATAGATTTAGAGAGAGAATATATATATAATTTGGCACAACTTGTTTCTATTATGAAATTAGCGGTGTTGCATTATCTTTTTTTCTTTATAGGGAGAAAAATGGTTTGAATACCCACTCTTCTATTTTTATAACCATCAAATTATTTATAAAAAAAAAAAAAACAATATCACAAATTAAACTAAGCCTCGATTTTATACTTTATACTGCTTATTCTTTCTTTATCAATTTTTCCTAACAAAACATTGAACATTTTTTGGTCAGGATAAAATCCATAAACTCCTCCACATGTGTTTGTACAAGATTGAATCCGATTGATACATCCTCAATAGTCAGTTTTATTCCCTTGGCACTATTAGCTTCTGACATATAGCATCTTCAGTTTTGTGCTTCTGCATATAACCAAATTCTGCTTGTGCTTATCATCTAGTCACAGCCCACTTGTGCTTTCAAATTTTTTTTTTTTCTTTTCTTATCTTATAAACCCACAAATTCTCCAAGTTGGCTTGTTTGTTTCTTGGCTAGTCTCTATCTTTCACTCTCTCTCTCTGGCTAGGTTCAAAGGCATAGTAATTCAGCTGCCACGGTAATTAATGGTTTTGATATTAGAAAACCAGGGGTCCCTTCCAAACTGCTGTTGGTTTTGCCTTTAGTCTTGCACCACATCTCTTTCCGCACATCCCCATCTCTCTCATTATATAAGAAAGATCTCTTCGACACTTCAACACCATCAAAGCTAAATATCCCCTCTTTCCCTATAAAAAAAACAAAAAAATTTCTAACTTCCCATTTCCAATTTGTTCACTTAGTTTCCAATTCAAACTCAGGAAGAAATATGAGTTCAACAAGCAGAGCTTGGATAGTGGAGGCAATGAAAGACCTGTTGGGGTTAATGCCCTAAAATCTAATTTATTGGCATGTCATAAATAATTAAATTGCTTATTATATGAGACTATTTATAAATGAACTAATGAGACATTATCATAGTTCTTAAGATGCATTGTATGTGATTTAGTCATAGGAGATATAAATCATTAGTTCCTTGTAAACTTAAAATGTAATTCACAGTTGGTGATGAAATTGGGCATTTCATTTGTGAAGACTATAACACATCAACTAAGATGATTTGTTTTGATCATAGAAGTGGAGACTTCTAGTTGATGTGTTGATGTGTCTTAAGAGTTAAGACATATTGAACTGGACCGCTCTGAGATTAATTATTCAATCAACAACTGTCACATGAATAATTAATTTCACGATTTCTAATTTCATAGACTCTCAATCCTGAGAGGGTAGTGGACTTGATCATGAAATGTAGGTTACTTTGATATATCAAGAGTGAGATATAATATTCACGGTCAAAATCTCAGTATGTTGGGTAACTACACGTAGTGTTGAAGGAACAAATATTCTCAAGATGGAATTCATAATCTCTTTATAGAGACATGAAATATCCCGTTGAGATAAGTTTAATGGGAATTAGTTATTCAGGGGGCCCACTTTAGTAAAAAGTTACAAAAGCTTATATTTATTGAAATTGGATTTCAATAAATGTGAATAACTAAAAGATTAAACCGGGTACTTAAGAATAAAATAGTTATTTACAAAGTGACAGTTCTTTATGACTTTGCTCACTATGGATATTTTATGGAGGGGTCAAATGATATCATTAGAGTCTTGGGATATAATTTATTAATAAGGCCTAGAGTGCAATTATATTTATATAGTGGTATTAAATATAATTAATAGTAACTTTGAACTTGTTAAGAGTTGACAGAAAAGCCCAAGGCTCATTGGAGCTGGAGTCTTATTTGTTCCCTTTGGTCCCATCTCAAGCCACAAACTAAAGCCCAATTAGGCAGGCCCAAAAAGTTAGCCCAATTAGATAATCAGTTATATATAAAAAGATAAATATACAGTTTTTTCAAATGATGGAAATGGTGTATATGTTTACTACTCTCTTATTCTCTCTTGAACACATACATGTAAATTGATTGAGAGACCATACTTTTTGGGCACTATGTGGAATTGAGATGAAGATTAGAGGTATTCTCAAGTCTTGGTTTTGAATTTCACTGCATCAAGGTATGCTTTCTATTCTTTGTTCTACAATTTAATGTTACATGTTATTTCTCATGAATGAAGTAGATCTGTGTTTGTTGCTTCTATTGTGTATTTTGTATGAGATGCAAAACCAGATTTTCTAACAAGACCAAGGGATTGGCAGGTGGGGCAATGCACTAAGGTCACTGCAACAGCATGCCAAGAACAGTGTGGGATCATATTCTCAGGCCAAGAAGCTCTCTACTCCATCTTCTTCTGCTATATCTAAGAAGTATAAATGTGATAATACAAAAGAGTTAGGGGAGTCATTGAGAAAAGTAATGTATTTGAGCTTCTGGGGTCCTAATTGAGGCGCTTCTAATATTTTTTGTAAATATACTGCAATTTTTTTTTTTTTAAATGATATACATGGCCTTCAACTTATATCTTCTCCTTTATGATGGGAATATGTACAAAATTTCCAAATCCGTGAGATGTAAAAATAGAGAAAAAAATATACGCAAAATAATAATAATAATAATCACACCCAAAACAGTATTTACGTAATTCAGCAATTTGTCTACGTCCATGGAGTTGCAGGGATTTCACTCGAAAAACCCTAATATTGTTATAGTGTTCTACTAAAAGTAGTATTTGAACTCAGAAGTTTTGGAAATCTATCGAAATGATCTCGGACATTTTTTTCGAACTGAGGTCAATTCTGCCAGAAAGTGCAAAGACTACGGAGAATGTGGCATGAGTACAACTACAATGCAAGAAGTAAATACCAACACCCTAATCACAACAAGCAAGCTAAAGAACTAAGAAAGCGAAAGCAGAAATTCCTAATCACATTCGATTGCATTAAAAGTAGTATAGCACAATCAGAGAACACAAGAAAACAACAAAGACAACCTTCAACTATTGCTGAAAATTAGGCGAGACAAGGCTTTCTACACATTTGTATCTGCATAAAACATCTCCTGAATGCCATCCACCTCAAAATTCTTGCACGTCCCATCCTTAGGATTACACAGAACCAGCTCCTTCCAATATGTTTCCATCAAAATCTAGGAATTCTGCCACATAGTCACAAACACACCAGCCTGACCACATAACATAATACGGATCTTCGACTAAAATCTTAGTCCACTACTCTCCCACTCCGTACTCCTTCATTACCCAAAAGGTCAACGCCTTGTACCCTCCATAAGATCCATCGAACAAAGGTGGTTTCAGGAACGGGCATGTTGTCCCTAAATGTGTCAGTTTCTAAATCTATAGCACCAATGACAAACTCACCTCCACCACAAAGCTTGAATATCCATTGAACAGCTTCATTGAGAGGTATCCCTTAGCAGACTGAAGACCTCGCAACCTCAGATGTTATTAAGTTTTGAATTTAAATTCTCCCAACACTTTTCAATTGATAATATAACTACTTTACTTAATCTTTCTTATAACATAGTCAATCTTAAATAAGATTTTATCAAATAAAGAACACCAAGGTGAGCAACATGAACAAAAAATAAATCCCCTAACACATTTAAATTGATAATATGACGAATTTACTTAAACTTTCTTATAACATAGTCAATCTTAAATAAGATTTTATCAAATAAAGAACACCAAGGTGAGCAAAATGCAAAATGCAAAATGCAAAATGCAAAAAAAAAAAAGGTTCGATTTCTTCAAGAATTAAGAGAGAAAAGTGTGCCTTTTCTTGCGGCTTGATTTTTTTTTTTTTTTTTATAAATTATTATAGAAATAGTCACTCTCTTTCTCTTGGCAAAGTTGGATTTCGGGTAATGAACTTTGAATTTCGATAATGAATTTGATTGAAAAACTTTTTTATTTTGATTTTGCTTTCCTTGCTGGCGATGGTGCTGCTCTTGCTTCAGCTATCAATGGATCAGTGCATTCTAATAATTCAGTGTAGTCTCTACCCACCACAGCTAGGCTGGCCTTGTCTTTTCAATAGCTGCATCAAATTCAACTTCACATGCAGGTGAGGATGGGGATTCCAGCTGTAAATATGCTTACCTTCTTGGGCTATGTATTCCCATGCTTCTTGTTGGTTCCTGTAAACACAATTAATTTGGTCCACAATTTTTATACGGTCAGGCATTTTATGCGATTCCATCAAACTGTTCGTGTTCATCCAAGTTACATCACATGCAAGACTTTGTTTAGATGGCAAAATCCATTGAGAAGTAGCTCTTTAGTGTTCAAAATCGATCTCCATACCCAAGAAGCTGAGTTCCATATATTGCTTTCCATATGGATTTACCCCGCAAGTATTTCGCATTGAGAAATTTCACCCAAAGTTTTTTCTTCTTGTACAAGAACGCTCCATGCTAATTTAGTAAGCAAGGCTATGTTTACATCTTTCATTCTTTGAAGGCCAAGTTCACCTGTACTTCTTGTTTGGCAAATGGTATCCCATGCCTTTAGATATATAATATATTGTCCTGTTGCTGTCCCTTTTTCCCCACCAAAATTCTCTAAGGAGTGCATCTATCTTTGAACAAACTGTTTTTGGATACCCCAGGGAGGACATGAAGTATACACCTGCGGCTATAGATTTGATTAGGCATGTTCTGGAGGCTTGTGAGAGTAGACTTTGCCTCCGTCCTCATAAGTCATACCTCTTTCCACACTTTGCCATATCTCCCTCATTACATAAGAAAGAGCTATTTGACAATTCAACACTTTCAAAGCTATTCTCTTTCAGGCTTCTAAGTTCTAACTTATCATTTCTAATTTATGCAATTAGTTTCTAATTCAGAGTCGGGATGCAATATGAGTTCAACAAGCAGAGATTGGACAGTGGCAGCAAGCCCTGGAGCAGTGGAGGCAATGAAAAACCAAGGATTTGCAGGTGGAGCAATACACTAAGGTCACTGTAAGAACGTCCCAAGAAGAGTTTCAGATCATATTCTCAGGCCAAGAGGCTCTCTGCTCCATCTTCTTCTGCTATTTCTAAAATGTGATAATACGAAAATGTCCGAGGAATTGCTAAGAAAAGTTATGCATTTGAGCTGCTGGGGTCCTAATTGAACTACAAAAAGTATTTGTAAATATACAGAATTTTTTTTTTAACGATATACATGATCTACAACATATTTCTTCCAGTATTTGAACCCAAAAGTTTTGAAAGTCTATTGAAATATAATGAGAACGTGGAATTAGTACAATTACAACGTAAGAAGTAACCACATGTCACAAACACCCCCAAATCACAAGAATCAAGCTGAAGTACTCTAAGAATCAGCAGAAATACTTAATAACATTCAAAATCAGAAAACACAATAAAACAAACATAGACCACCTTCAAACTGTGGCAGAAAATTTGGGCGAGACAAGGCTTTCCACATATGTATCTACATAAAACAAAAACGGAGTGCCAACTACCTCAAAATTCTTGCACGTCCCATCTTTGGGATTGCACAGAACCAGCTCGTTCTTGTTCTGGTTGTCGTTCCTATCGATTGTCATCAAAATCTTGGATTTTTTCCACAAACACAACGGCTTCACCACATAACACGGGTCCACGACCAAAATCCTAGTCCACGACTTTCCCACACCGTACTCCTTCATGACCCAAATATCTCGACGCCTTAGGCCAAAGTCGAGATCCATCAAACAAAGGCACCCTTTCAAAAACCCAGTGCTGAAACCCGACACAGAAATTGCCGGTACCGGCATTTCTCGAAACGTATCGGTTTCTAAATCAAAGGCGGCGATGACGCACTCATATCCGCCGCAAAGCTTGAATACCCAGTGGAGAGCGCCGTTGAGATGAGTCCCACATGGGAGTGGGCCCTTCCATACCTCAGTCGGCTTCTCGTAGTGAAAGCCCTCGACCAATTTCCACGCGCCGGTTTTGAGCGAAAACACAGCCACCAGAGGTGCGTTTACGGCCTTGACGAGCTTGTAATCGTCGATAGAGGGAGCGTAACCGAACCCATATGCCAAAATATCGTGATCGAACCCGTAAGGAGTCGGGGTATCGGGTATTCGGGCAGACTTGTGGGTAGCCGGGTTGAAAACGAAGAAGGTGTCGGGTTGAGGCTTAAGGCAGAGGAGGCCGTTGCAAGAACCGATAATTGCAATCAGGTAAGATTGACGGTGGTTTTGGTCGAGAGGGAAATAATCGAGAGCGACGGCGACGACGTCGTTTTCGAAAGAAGTTTCGTGGTCGATGGAGTAGAGGGAATTGATGGAGGCTAAGATGAGTCGCTTGAATTGGGCGCGGTGGAGGTGGGTTTTGACTAAATCGGGATGAGAGATGAGAGTGCGCCATGGCTTGTAGACGCACTTGAATCGGCAGAGAGACTTGACCGGCAGTCGCGACAGTATGTCTACGATGAGTTCACGCGGCAGGTTCGACATTCCTTCCCTTTTCTTCAGCTGCAGAGTAGCGTGCGAGCGAAGAATGTATATATATATATTCTTTTTTTTTTTTGATACGATATATATATATATATATATTCTTACCACAAATGCCACGAGCATAAAATAAAAGATTATTCATAAAATAAAAGAAGGGAAATTTTAACAAGTAAAGAAAAGGAAAGGAAAGGAAAGGCAACTTTTTTATTTTTTATTTTATTTTTTAAGAACTCTTGAAAATATAATATATTGGCAAATCATAAAGTTTTACAATAACTTAAATGGTACAAAATTTAATTAAAATAAATTTGAATATATCAATAAAAAAAATACAAATATATTTCCTTCTATTAAAAGAATGGCAGTTTTTGCTTTACATTGTGTTCAGAGTGGTCACATGACCATTCTGACTTCAAAAAAAAAAAAATTAATATATATCAAATTTTAAAAATTCATGATTTTTTTTTATCCTTTAAAAAAATTGGGGACCGCTTAAATTTTTTTAGAGCTAACATAATTAAACTTTGGATAAGGTTTCGAAACAAACTTGATTGTAGTATTATAGACTAAGATTACAACTCCACTTAATTTTTTTTATTAGATATGAATTTTGACAAATCCATTATTAAATTACATTTTTTCTCTTATATTCTTCATATTTGCAAAATTTCAAAAAAAAAATCAAAAATCAATATCTATGTTATCAATTAAATGTTTAAATTTTGAATTTTTGTAATCTAAAATTATATATAAAAAATAAGTTTATGGATCGAATATTAAATAACATCCAATTAGCATAAAATTTGATATGTGTTTTAAGAACATAAAGAACATACAATTCAATGATTAGATTTTCAAAATATGTAATCATGTTAATTTGTTTAGTGAAAGTTGTAGTTTTAGGCTATAACTAAGTTTGTAGCTAGATTTTGTTCTTAAACTTTGGTTCTCTTAACAATATATCAGATCTTTATAAACAAAAAGAAAAGGCCCAAGACAAGTTTTATTTAACTAAAATTTTGAAAGAGATGTAGTTTGCAGAATTGATAATGAGACTATTATACAACGATTTCAAAATAATCAAAAAAAAAAAAAATCCTAAAAGTAAATTGTAAGATTTTATGTATTTGCGTTTTTTTTTTTTTTTTGGAAAATATATGAAGTTATTTTTTTAATTAAATTTTGTATAATTTAAATTTCTTAATAACTGCATTAAAAAAATTTCCTAGAACCGTCATTGCTACTATGATAGCAATGTTGAGGAAAGCAAAGTTGTTGGCTCCACTAAGGAGAACTCATGGCCATAATGTCCTCTCTTGATATAATTTTTTTAGGAAAAATGAAATCATAAATTATTTTTATAGAATGAGTTTAATAAGATACAAATTTGAATAATTAGGAGTTTTTGTTTTTTGCTTTTGAAAGGGATTTTTGTTGAATATTTTGTTCATTTGTTGTTGGATTATTTTTGTTGTTTTTTGGACTAATTTTTATTGTTGTTATTTGAGTTTTTATTTTTTGTAATCTTCCCACCCTTCCTATCACAAACTACACAATCTTCCCAAGGATTACTATTCCTAATTGAAATATGAAATGTGTCAGGGGGCTACTCTTTGTATTATGCAGTGTTTGTGATTTAATAGAAGAACCAGAAAATTTTGTGCGGCACTAAGGGAAAAAAAACATGATTTTTAATGTACTCCCTTTTTTCCTTTTTAATGTTTTTTTTATTTATTTACTTTGGTGTTTGAACTGTTTTCCCTTCACATCAACACCGATATACTCGGATTTCCAAAAACAGTTTGTATAAAGATAGATGCACTCCTGAAAGTATTTTTGGCGGAAAAAGGGGCAACAGCAGACCAATATATGTAAAGGCAAGGGATACCATTTGCAAACCAAAAAGAAACTTCAGGGATCTCTCAAAAGAGGGTCTAACATGAATAATGCACTTATGATGAAATCCTTAAAAGATGAAGTATATACCAATGAAACCGATTGTTAAGAAAAGAACACAACTGGATGTTCACTTCACTGTAGAATTGTCAATAGTATCAGCATGGCTAAATATTTCCATGGATGCTGTGCAGCCAATGAGCATAAAACACGAATAGTTGGTCAACAATTCAAGTTGGCAGCAATAAGTTTTGTGTCTTGAATCAAGACACCATATTCGAGTGAACGAGCAAGACAAGGTATTTGAAAGTGATGTCAATGTGTCAATGGCTTGTTTTAAATAAAACATTTACAGATTGTAATGAAAATTGGGGTTCATACTAATTCAGGCGTCGTTTGAGGGAATGAGGGATTAAACATTTAGTGGTTCACCTTTAACCAAAAGGGGAATAATATATCAAACACAAGACATTGAAATTATTAATGTACTTATTAGCTGCAACTACTGCTTTCTTTTTCAACATACTTTAATATGATGGTATATTTACGACTATGCAAGAAGTATCACTGCAATCACAAGGGAAAAAAAAAATGCAAAATGGCAACGCAAAAATGCTCAAGTTTTATTCAATTTCAGTCCGTAAATTCACAATCAGAAACACAAGCAAAACAACTCAAATTTACTGTTCTTTTCGGTGAAGACCGGCAAGCTCAAAAGGCTTTCCACATATACATCCGCATAAAACATATCCGGAATGCCATTCACCTCAAAACTCTTGCACGTACCATTCTTGGGATCACATAGAACCAGCTCCTTCTTATCCTTTGCCATCAAAATCATGGAATTTTTCCACAAACACAACGGCTTCACCACAAGACACGGTTCTTCGACCAAAATCTTAGTCCACGAATCTCCAACACCGTACTCCATCATAAACCAGAAATGTCCACGCCTTAAACCATCCTCACGATGCATTAAACAAAGCCTCCCGTTCAAAACCCCCGTGCTAAAACCCGACACGGCGGTTTCAGGTACCGGCATGTTCCTAAACTTATCGGTTTCTAAATCAAAAGCGGCAATGACGCACTTACCTCCATAACCGCGAACTTTGAAGACCCAATGGAGAGCGCCATTGAGAAGCGTCCCAGGCGGGAGTGGGTCTCTCTCACTCTCAATTGGATTCTCGTAAAAAAAGCCAGTCGACGTTTCCCAATCGCCGAGTCTCAGTGAAAACACAGCCATGGCAGGTGAGGGCGCGGCCTTGACCAACTTGTAATCGTCGATGGAGGCCGCATAGCCAAACCCATAGGCAATGGCAGCACACGGGCCTCCATACCCGATCAAAGCATAGGGTAATCGGGTGGACTCGTGGGTCGCTGGGTTGAAAATGAAGAAAACGTCAGGTTGAGGCATAATGCAGACAAGGCCATTGCAAGACCCAATAATCTGAATCCCATGAGGATTACGGTTTTGGGTTTGCTCTTTAGGGTAATCGATTTCGACCGCAGCGACGACCTCGTTTTCATGGTCAATGGAGTAGAGGGAATTAGCAGAGGATAGGATGAGTCGGTTGAACCGGGCACGGTGGAGGTGGGCTTTGACGAACTCAGAATCAGAAATGTGAGAGCCCCATGACTTGGAGACGCACCTGAATCGACAGAGACTTTTTCCGGGAAGTCGGGGCAGTATATCTGCAATTAGTTCCGGCGGCAGGTTCGACATTAGATTAGATAGAATTGAAATTTGTAAGCGTGCATTAGGAAAGTAGAGACTTTAAAATTTGTGGGTTCGTCATATGTTATTGCAGCCCACGCATCATCGCATTGTATCCAAGATTGCAACCCATATTCAAATTATATTAATAGTCAACTATTTGCTAGAATCATGGGATTGGATTAAATTCTAATTCGTTAAATGTTACACTCACAGACTATTTTGCAATATTTTTACAAATTATTATTGTGGCCAACTTCTTTCTAGTTTTCATTTGAGTTTACTACTAACTTCATTTTTTCATTTACCAACAATCACTTACCACATCAACCGTTTGTAAATTTTTTTATAAAAAATTTGTATTTCTAGCATTTTCCAATTCTTATTAATTATAGTTACATTTATGGGATTAGATGGCTTCTTTCCATATCTCGGCGCAAAAAAAAAAAAAAAATAACAATAATAAAAAAATAAAAGACAGCTTCTTTCTTTCAATACTCTCGGCTCATATTTACTTGCGTTTTCGATAAGGTTGGATGTATAACTATGGCTCATTCAGACTTTTTGTTCCCGCAGGCTTGGACCTTGCGAATAGGGTATCACTATGATCACATCCAAGTGGAAGACGCCAACTCAGGTCATCCCCCACCCATTTTTGCTCATTAAAAAAAAATGGCTTCTTTCCTTGTACGTTATAATTCTATAATGATCCTCTCTTAGTCCTCTTGTCTTGTCAATGGGTTCACCAACACAACTTTTGGTGTGGCTTTGATTGGTATTCCTAACAAGAAGAATGGATCAAATAGGAAACATAAGCTAGATTATTAAATTTGGGGGTGATGTTAGTGGGTGCCCCTAGGGCAATTGTTAACAAACTATATTAGGTAAGTTTTTGCACCACTTCTATGAAAAATATAAAAAGCTACAACAAAATTAATTACTTTATTATTTACTCATAAAATTTTTCTAAAAATACTTCATAAATCAATGCTGGCATTCATTAACATTTCTCTTAAATTTTTAAGGTTAATTGTTGTTAACGCACTTGTAGGCCCGTTTTAATAGTGCTTACATGTGGTTCGAAAAATGTCATTTCACCTATCTAAGATGACCCCCATTAGATAGTCATAACCCACGTCACCCTTTTTCCATTAGAAAAACACATTTTAAGACTAAAACTAGACGGGGCAAAACGGATGGGTCGGGGTCAAAAATAGATTATGGTAAAAAAAAATATATATGTCATCATTTTAAGCGGGTTAGAAACGAGTCATGTCAATCGGGTTACGGGTTAGGTCGACCTGTATTTTTCACATAAATTAATTATTAAAAAAAAAAACATATATTTGCCACTTGGTAAGTCATGTAGCAAATTACTTAGTGTGAAATGCATAATTTTGAATTCACCACTCATATCAAAAAAGAGCTCAGCTCAATAAATTGATACCTGTTCAAAAATTATAGTATTATATAAATCGCAACATTGCTAACCAAAATAAAATAGCACAAGCACAAAGAAGTTTGAAAATCTAATTAAAACAAACACACAAGTTTCACTTCTACAAAATACTAACATCTCAATACAAAAACCAAAAAAAAAAAAATCAAAACCAAGAAAAAAAAAAAAAACATATAAGAAATTTACAATCTTGAAAACTAATTTCATAATCTAATATCTTGAAAAATAATCTAATAATTGCATTTAATTTTAGATACCCCATGGTTGGCACTTTGTTTCAATTTGGGAATATATAATTGTTTACTTATTTATACATGATCTTTTTATGAAATATCATGTCATTCTTAAGCAATACACACTCCAAAAAAATACCATCTTCCATTTTGAAAAGTAATGTGCAAAAATATATACAATAAAGTACCCTCATATTTGCATCTTTAACCTCATTTTTTATGTTAATTTGTGACTGATTATAATCTATCTTTGTTTTATAGGTTATAAAGGTTTTACATGCTAGTGGGCTTTATTTGAAACAAAATGATAAATTCTAATTCAAGTGGGCTAAACCCATATCAAACTTGAAGACCTACAAAATGTGAATAAAGCCTAATCAAAAGTGGAAGGTAGAATAGAAAGAAGTTATTCATGTGACCATGCCAAAACAATTTACAATAAAGTTGAATGCTTAGGCTAGGCCAATTGACTTAAGCCAACTCAGATCCAGCCCTATGTGAATTAAAAAAAGAATAAAGCAAAGAAAGGTGTGAGGCACAAAGAAAGAATATAAGGGCCAGTTTGGTTTCAAAAGGTAGTGTATCCACTTTTCATTTTCTTTATTCTATATTCAAATCCTGAATTTGAATATCGAAAAAAGCACTTCTTTTCACATTTGGTAGTGTTTGGTAAGTTGTTTTGAATACATAATTTGAGAATAAAATACATGATACCCAAGTTTGGTCATTGTTTTTTTATTTTATTTTTTTTTTAAAGTAGTTTTTCTCACTTACACACACTCACATCACTCAAAAAAAAGTAACTTTGTGTTTTCACAATAAATACGAATATGTCATTGTATTCATATTCATAGAAAACGAATATGCTGAAAAGTTGTTTTCATTTTTTGTATTCAAATCCAACTTTTAGAATACTGAACGTTGGAAAATTTAGACGATTATTTGAAATATTGATTGAGTAGTTCTTTAAATTTGTGTTTCATACATTTAATGGTAATTGAGGATGTTAAAGATTTGATTCTTCATTTTAATTTAAACTTAAGTTTGATTTCTATTTTTCATTATGTAATTTAATGTTTCATATCAACAATTAAAGAAGAAGAGAGAAAAAAATAGTTTACATTCATATACAATAGTTTTCCCGTGCATCGCAAGGGTTAGTGACTACTATACATAAAAAATTATTTAGATGATGAATTAATAATAATAATAAATAATGTTATACTAATCATAACTTATATGATCTAAAAAGATTATGAAATATGATATTAACATTAATAATTGGGTTTACCAAAAAAAACGTTTAAAAATTGGATTATGAGCAAGATTTGACGGGCACTATGGCTTAAGCATAGTGAGAAGGCAAGCATAAAAAATTCACATTCACTAGAGCCATTGGGTAATCTATAAAAGAATGCATATATGGGATGTATAGTTGTATACATATATGGGTTGTATATATATAAAGTCTATCCTATTGTTTGGATAGACTTTATTAATTAGTTGCTTTTATATATATACATACATATATATATATATATATATATTGAGAAAAATTAGTTGCTTATATACTTTTTTTTTTTTTTGAGAAAGTAGTTGCTTATATACTTAGTTACATGGTTCTTTCTCTAAAATAAATAAAAAAGTTACATGGTTAAGTGAAAAAATAATTGCTTAAAAGTTAAAACCATTTTCAAACCCAGTTTAAGCAAATAATTGCTTGGGCCGATCTATTTTATTTTTAAATGTGGCCTTGTTGGCTCACTGTTGGGACACCAAAGTGGATTCGCTTTGCTAAAAATTCAATGTATAGAGAAAGAATGCTTTGTCTACTCGAACTATCAACTATCTATATTTGCTGAAGTTCATTAGGAATAAGGTCATATGCATATTTTTGTATTAGATACTTTTACTATTATTGATTTTATTCAAATGATTTTATAGAGATATCAGAAAAATCTCTTGGTTTCCTTGTTTTTTTAGCCGGATGAGTTAAACTTAAACGAAGGAAGGTCTATCAAATAGGCCCAAGAGAGTTAACTGGTCAAGTGCAGTTAGACAAAAGGCCCTGTCCCAGTACAACAGATTGCCAAACACCTTGTGAGGCCCCCATTAGTGTCACTTAAAATTACAAAATTTTAGAAAATGGAGGAATATAAAAAGAGCGAGGTTGAAATTTTTCTTTAACATATTTATCCTTTTTTTTTTTTTTTTGAGATACTCAAATAATCATTATCTCAATGTACACAATTTGCCTTTAGTTTTATGTAGTGTTATTGAAGAAAGACAAAACTTAGGTACACTACCTTAGGTGCTGTTCCTTAGGTTCATCTCTTAAGATTTAGCCATATGACTACTTTACTAAAAAATACACTTCTATCTCATAAGAAAAAATCCATGTCGCAGAATTTTAAAAGGAGAACCTAAAGAATAGCACTTAAGTATTGTACCTTAGTCTTGCCTATTGAAGAATATTGTTTTATTTAATTTATATACAAATCTTAATTAAGCCATGTATCATACAAGCATAATACTAGTTCTTAATTCTTGGCACATTTTATGCACACACCATACGCACCTGCCACTCAAGTTCATAAGCATCACATCTCAAAAAAAAAAAAAAAACAAAAACAAAAACAAGAGTTCATAAGCATCATCCCTTGCATCAAGCATCTTCGAAGGTAAGTGAAGACCCATTGGTCACTATTGCATCCTTCAAGAAAATTAGTAATGGATTGAGATCTCAACCAATCCATGATCAACTACATTGTTGGAGTGAAGAGATAGCCAAGATCTACCTCATGGTAATCAACCAATCATAATTCATATTTTGAGTGCAGGTTGTACTCTCTTCATTTAGATTTAGGATTTATGGATTTCACATGACAATATAGTTTTTACATTTTTAGGTCTACTACCATATGTTCAATTATATGTTTATACATTTACATGTTCACCTATATTCAGTCATGTAGATCTAGACTTTTGAAATCTCATCATAGACAGATCTAGAAATTTAATGATGTAGATCTAGGGTTTT
The DNA here is from genome assembly GCA_023736055.1 of Quercus glauca. NCBI lineage: Eukaryota > Viridiplantae > Streptophyta > Magnoliopsida > Fagales > Fagaceae > Quercus > Quercus glauca. Next base: position 51,578,904 of record CM043322.1, on the reverse strand, counting down.
ATGCATCTCATCATATGTCCATGCAATATATTATTATTTTTATTGGTATGTTGTATTAAGTCAAAATTTAGATATTTTTGTTTCTAACGCTCCATTTATTTTGATGTAAAATATTTTTAGGAAAATATTTTCCCATTTTATAGTGATTGTTTTGTAGTAAAATATTTTAGTCAACAAAATCAACTAGGCAAATTTATGTAAAACAGTTTACACGTAAAATTTTGGTAAAACAATTTTTACATTTGCTTTCTTGCTCTCACCCCGATGCTTTCACTCCCTCAAACCAAAGTCCTTCTCATGCTCTATCTACGTTATTTCCCACGACTTTCTCCGTTCTCACTTTCAAGTTCTCCTTTCCCAAAAACCAGAGCCACCAAACCACTCTTAGGTTTGCGGTGCCACTTATCTCAATGGCTTTTATCGTCAGCTTCACCTCTGCCATCATCGACTCCAACTCTACCACCATAAACCTGAGCCACCAAACCACTCTCAGGTGTACGGCGCCACTCATCTCAAGCGGCTCTCATCATCGGCTCCACACGGAGGCCCACTGATTCTTGGTTTGACCACTCAAATCCATCGATTCTTTTTTCAGTCCAACCATACACCGGCTCTAACTCCATTGATTCATTTATCCTCCATCACCCTAGCCCTACCTCCATTGTCGTTAACTCACCCATTAGTTCTCAAATCCGGGTTTTTGAACCATTGTATGGGTTTATTGATTTGGGCTTTTTGGCTAGTTTATAGGTTGTGGTGGGTGGCTGGGTTTTTAAGTTGCGGTAGGTGGCTGGGATGGTTTGTGGGTCACGGTGATGGCCGAGTTTTTGGGTGGCTAGAATGGTTTATGGGCCAAGGTAGTGGATACCTTTCATCAAAGATCGAGGTAGAGAAGCCCCTTGGTCGCCACAATTTAGGTTCCAAGGTAGAGAAGCCCCTTGGTTACCTTTCATTGAGATCGAGGTAGAAAACCCCCTTAATCGACTTGCCACATTCAGACTGGGATAGAAAAGCCTCTCAGTCACTCCAGTTATCAAGATTCATTTCAATATTGGTTATCAAGTAGGTCAAATATTCAAAGTTTTCATTTTTGTCAAATAGAAAGGCACTAGTTTTTGCCCCAAAGTTTTAGGTTTTAGGGCTAAGCAATCTTTGAAAAATCAACCTCAATTAAATCATGGCTACTAAAATCAGTGTCTTTATTTTACATTAACATTCACTTTGCAAGCTCTGTCAATAAGGGGCATTCTATAGACACTCGATTTTGCACCCATAATTTAATCAAGGAAGATAGCTAGAATGACCAATCATAGACCCAAAATTCATGATTTCAATACATGCATCAATTCATTCATTGCATATTATAAAAATGATCTTGAGATTCTAACGGTCACGACGGTACGCCAGATTTCCAAATCGGACCGTCAGATTGAAAGATATTGCACGATCAAGTTTGCACGGTCTACATGCATTTTGTTTAGGTGGAACCAACCACACATGATTAATTTAAATTAATTTTGATTGGTTAGACAATTAAAATTAATTAAATAATTTTGTGATTGGTTGTTAGTTAGTGTCAAAAATAGGCTTGCATGCATGGGATAAATAGGATAATTAGATAACAACAAAATTGTGGATAATCAAGACATTTTGGAGTAATTATCTACAAGATTATTATTGCTAAAAAGAGCTGAATTATCAAAAAAGGAGCTTAATCTTAGAATATGGATTAAAAATGCGTCTAAGTGCAAGTCACGACTAAAAAAACCTTAAAAAAGGAGTTCAAAATGGATCAAAACTCAAACGCAGGTCCGGCACCCAAGAGGGCCATTCGGCACTCTTAGAGTGCCGATTAGCACTTTCCAAGTGCTGATTGGCACAAATGCAGGGCATGGCCTGAGGGCTTCTGGATTAAGATAAACATTGTCCTTTTCAGTTTTTTAGAAATAAGGACGCATCCCAGTTCATATTCTGTTCATTTAGCTAATTTTTCGAAGCATTCTCACCCCTATAAATAGAGGGTGCCTCTCAAAATTCAGGAGACTTTTTCACACTTTTTGACCCCCCACCCCCCTCTTTCTGGCTCTTCTCTTCTGATTTTTCAAATTTCCTTACGTTAAAGACGCTCTAGAGGCTCTTGCCTTAGGAATTTCTTTTTTGTAAGTAAAGTATTTTAGACTTCAAAGAGTTGAATAAATTTCTTTGAATCCTAAAATATTCTTTATACTAGAAGAGCACGCTCATGCAAGAGGTATTTAGTTTTTTTCTTTTCTTCTCCATTAGTTTTTGTTGATGATGCATGAATATGTTTAACATGTTTTACTATTTCTTGCTCTTAATGTAGAATTACCATGTTCTGCTTGAATTCTTCTTTAACATGTTCTTAGATGATTGTTTATTATGGTTCTCTTTCTTAACTTTCAAAATCTGCTAATGTCTATTAAAGATTTCTTTAAAAACAAAAAAAAACAAAAAAAACAAAAAAAAACAAAAAAACTGATCTGATCTTTCAGATCTGATTTTTCTAAACCAAAAACTAATATGATCTTTCAGATCTAATTTTTCTAAACCAAAAACTGATCTGATTTTTCAAATCTGATTTTTTAGTGCAAAACTTATCTGTATTTTTCAGATCTGATTTTTTTTAACACAAAAACTGATCTATATTTTCATTAAATACAGATTTCACTTTTTTTATAGCATAAAAACTTATATGTATTTTCATTAAATACAGATCTTTTTTTTTTTTTTTTTAAAGTTTTCTTTGTTACAAAATTGCAGATTTTGAAATTTAAAAGAAGGGATTGAAATTTAGGTTGTTGTTTTTTAATATGTGATGCATGCATAATAAATTCACCTCATGAATGTGAATCCTCTTTCAAAAAATCATTTTTTAATACTTTTTTTACATTAAAAAAAAAAAGATATGATTTTCTTGATAAATTTTATTTTTTAAACTTTACATTAAAATAGAACTGATTCTTTTTAACAAAACCTTATTATTTCTTTTACATAAAAACAGATCTTATTTTCTTGATAAAATCATTTCTTTTTTAACTTTACACAAGATAGATCTAATTCATTTTAACAAAAATCTCATTCTTTCTTTTACATAAAAACAGATCTGATTTTTTTTTTTTTTTACAAACCAAGTCTTATTTTTTTTTTATTCACAAAACATATCTAAATTTTCTTAAAGGGAGGACATCATTAATAAGGCAAATTTATTTAAATTATTTTCTATCATGTATGTTCAACATATCATTCAGCACCATGCAAAAAAGGGTATATTGGTCATTAGAGTCTAGAAGACCAAGCTTTATCTGGGTGGAATGGGTGCCTAGCACCTTCCCATTCTGTAATCTAGCCCCTAAGCTTAGGATTTTTGGATAAGTAGATTAGTGTTTGGTCTTTTTAATTTTGGTAGATTGTAACTAGGACCAAAGCTTTGTATTCTTTTGCATAGATTGTAACTATTACTCAAAGCCTTGTAAGGTTTAATTTACCAAAATTGTACTTGTTTTTATTCAATTAATGACATTCAAAATATTTTGATCATGTAATTTGTATTTACTTTTTCTTTTTCTTTTTTTGTATAAAAAATAAGTTGTGACTCCACACCACTTACCCAAAAAGAGAGGTGCCCTTAAAAGCACCCAAATCTCTTTTTTGAGTGCACCCCAATTAATGCGGCCTCTCACATGCCCATCACGAAAAAAAGGGGAAGAAGTTTTGAGAGTAGTTAGACCTAGTTGATAAGGGAAGAGTTATGTAGTTTTGAGGGATGTAGTGTGGATTTCGATGTATAGTATATATGTTATCTCATTATATTCATGTACTTTGTGGTTTTGTAACCATTTTACATACATTGAGCTTATTGATATATAAAATGATGATGTATGTTTTCTTTTCTTCTCTATCTTTTCACATGTGTTGTTTCTTTTGTCACCTTTTACACATATTTCTTGATTTAAATAACTTGTCTATTTTTCACACATGATGCCTTGATGTATCTTGCTTAGTGTTTTAGTTTTAAGACAGGTTGCAAAGTCTTATTCATACATGATCTCTCTTCTTACAAAGTTTTTCAAGAGTTCATGAATTTAATGTATTCTAGGATATCATTGTACTCTTGTGGTTTTGTCATAGATTGCCAAAATGGGAGATTGTTAGGGTCATATTTTTATATAATTGATATATCCTTTGATAACAATCACTTTACTTGTATTTGGATAGTTCTAAGTGGACTCTAGAATATCATGAAGTATGTCACTTAAGGAAAACAAGTGGTATTATTGAAGATATGAAGACTGCACAAAGAAACAAGTAAGAAAAGCTAAAATAGTGGACCTCGAAATAAGCTCGACACAACTCGATCTATTGAGATTTAATGAACCTCGATACCTTTCGATATTACTCAATCTATCGAGCTTTGCAAATCCAAAAATTCTAGATTTATTTTTCGGCCCATGATGGCTTGGACTTCTAGGGTTTCACTCACTAAACTATAATAGATATACAAGGTTTATTTTACAGCCATCATCATACACAGAGACTCAATTAGAGAATCTATACACTTATTGTGAAGCTATTATGTTTTTATGCGCCTTAGGATTTTGTGACCAAGTGGTTCCTTCTCTACAAGTGTATTGATGAACTTTGCCTCCAACAAGGTTTAAGCTACTGGAATCCATGCAAGGGAAGAAGTCTCTACAAAATCAAGATCAATTGGGGATTGACATAAGGATTCTACTATTGGTAGGTACTTTGGGATATATTAGGTTTAGGGTAAGATTCCTTGTACTTGTAATCTCTTGATTTTGATTAGTGATTCTTGGAAGTGGTGGCTTGATAATCACCCAGTGGAGTTTTTGCCTTGTGAGAGATTTTCCCTATTAGTTAACAAATCATTATGTCAATTTACTTTCCACTACACTCTAGATTTTTTTGGTGATTTATTCATGCCTCCATGATTTTGCATGTTATCATGTAATTTTATCTAATTAATCAATTTGGGTAATTGAATTAATTAACTAGAGTCAATCTATAACCCAACAAATCCCATCTTAGTTTGCAAAATATATGCTTTGGATCTATGAAGAAACCAAAATAGGCCCAATTTTAAACTCCAAACACACTCCCTAAATCACATTTCAAACTGCATGGGCTTAGGTCGAACATCTATATATATATATATATATATATCTAAAAGTTAAAGTGTAACATTTATTGTTTCTACCATTCAATTGAGTCACATCAGCAAACATGTCATTATCTCATTTCTTTCCAATTTTTCCTATAATTTTTTTAACAATTACTTATTTAATGTGAATTAAAAACTCCATTATTTAACAATTAAAATGGCATCTCTCTCTTATTCTTGTTATTAATTTCCCAACTTATTGTTACATTTTCTCCAACATTTCTCCCTCCATTTTTACCTTTCTATCTCTCCACTACTCTACACCTTAAAATCACTCTTCCTCTATCCCTTTATCTTTCTTTATTTTGGTTCTTCTTATTCTCATCCTCTTACTATAAATTTGTCATTCTTTCTTCCATTCTATGCATAGTTTTCCCACACAAAAAATGTGATCTCTCTCTTTCTCATTTTTTTTTTTTTTTTGGTGGCTTTCTTATTTTTCTTGCATCTCTACTTTAGGTTGATGAATGTTTTTGTTCTTTATTTTGGGTTGATACGATTTAGTTTTGTGTTTTAAATTGTTATCTTTTTGTTTTCTTTTATTGTTAAATGTTATCCTATTGCATTATAAAGATAGTGTATAAAAATATAATGTTATTTTATTACATAATATGGCTTGGATAATTTGATGTTTATTACTCTATCTTTTATTTTAACTCTTTTTCTTCTCATCTTATTTTTTTTCAATATTTAAATTCAGCCACATCCTCCTTATTTTTAAATAATTAATATTTTCTCTCTCTCTTTTTATTTTAAAAAATTAAACACATAATATTTTACTTAAATTCAAATAAACAAAATTATCCTCATAAAGCATCCTTGTGAAATGTTATAGTGAATCAATGGAAAAAATGAAATACAAAACACATGCCAATTTAGAAACACTAAGTTAAAAAAAATAAAAAATAAAAAAAAAAAAAAAAGAATTAATGAGGATATAAAACCAAGCATAATATAAACAAACTAATAGTTATGGATATACTATTTTTAATTTGTAGAGAGAGAGAGAGAGAGAGAGAGAGAGAGAGAGAGAGAGAGATTGATGCTATAAAAAAAATTGGCAACAAACTTGGTTGTACCCTAAGACTACAACTCCACTGAATATATTTTTATTGAATGTGAATTTTGACAAATCCACCAATGGATTACATTTTCTTCTTATATTCTTTATGTTTGCAAAATTTTCAGAAGATTAAAGATCAATAACTATATCATCAATCAAATGTTCAAATGTTCAAATTTTTGTAGTTTAACATTATACATAAAAAAAAATAAGTTTATGGATCAAATAATAAATAATATCCAATTGACATAAAATTTGACATGTGTATTAAGAACATAAAGAACACATGCAATCCAATAGTTAGATTTTCAAAATATTTAGTCATGTTAATTCTTTTAGTGGGAGTTGTTGTTTAAGACTACAACTAAGTTTGCAGCCAAATATTATCATAGAATAAAGGAATATAAAGTAATAAAGGGTAGATTAAGAAAAAAGGGAAAAAATAAATGAAACGTCAATTAGTAACCATTAATTGGAATACAAATAGGCTGTCAAGAGAAGTAAAAAAATAAAATAAAGATGACTATACAGAGAATATTATAAACTTTACAGTGTAATAAATCAACCGTTGCATCCACTTAATTAATTCAATAATCAATAATGAAATAAAATAATACAAAATTTAAACTTAAAACTAATCAAACTCTAACCTGGGAAACCATATTTCCTATCACATCTAAAAAGGAGATGTTCTCCAGTAATAATAGAAATTCCATAACAAATAAAGTTGGCATATATAAGTGTGTGTGTGTGTGTGTGTGTGTGTGTGTTGTTAATTTTGATAAAAAAATTCAGTTCTCAACTCCCTCTTTGGTTCATCCATTGGTGGACGCAATTTGGCCCTGTTACTGATATTTTTCCAAGACCTTTGACTGGCTCCTTCAAGTATTTTACAAGTGTTTATAAGACAGATGCACATGGTGCTAAGTTTCCTGTGACCCTACACTTTGTTAAAAAATACAAGGTCCCTAAGATCTTAAAATGGCAATATGTCAAGGAAGACAATGCTCTTACTAGGCAATGGTTTGTTAACTGGTGGGACAAGATCTCCCACAGCCAAGATGTTATTGATAATGTTACCTGGGATTTGCCTATTGCTACTCAAAGCATTGTTAACATTATTGCTTATGGCAAAGCTCAAGCTTTGGCTTACCCCCCTGTTCAGGCAGCCATGCCTCAACCCACTGCACTTGCTACCACATCTGCTACTAAACCAGCTAAGTCTTCTGCAAAGACCAAAAAGAAAAAAAAATTGCCTTTGATGGTCTCAGCAGATCTGCCATAATTGCTCTATTAAAACAAAAAGGGATAATTACACTTTGCCCACCTGTGGTTTACCCCTAATTCTATGTGCCTGCCTGTAGTTCAAATTTTGACACTTTGCCCACCTGTGCTTGTCATCGTTTATGTGTCATGTGCCCACCTCTCTCTCACTGTTACTCTAACACAAAAATAGGTAAAAAACTCACTCCCATTCAGATCAATCACTCTCACTCCCAAAACTCACTCTCACTCCTAAAACTCCCAAAAATCACTCACTCCTACAATGGGCTTCGCTTGAGACAATCAATTTCAGATCCGAGCCGAGGAAGCAAGTTGCTAACAATTGCTCCTCCTCTGTTCAGCTGTGGCAGATCCTACAATGGGCTTCAATTCGTGCATGCTCCTGGGTTTTGATCATGCATGCTCCTGGGTTTTGATCATGGGTATTGAACCTAGGTTTTGATCGTGCATGCTCCTCTATTCAGCTATTGCAGGTAGATCAAAACCCTCTTTACTTTTTAATATTTGAAACCTAGGGTTTGAAATTGGGTTTTTTTAATTCTACCGTCCAAATTGGGTTTCTTAAACTGTTCTTGATTCCATCTTTCTTTGGTGGGGTTTTAAGGAAGGTAAGATTGAATGTGTCTCCTATGGACATTGTGCCACTTTCTTGTAACAGATATAATAGTGAATGTTGTTGAATTTGAGTGTGAATGTGCTATTTTGAAACCTACGGTTTTAATTTTTTTTTTTTTTTTTGAAATTGGGTTTTTGCAAGGACGAACATGATTAACTAACATTTGAAATAGCTTCTTAATTAGTTAATAGTAGTCTATAATAGTATTGTATTAAAAGCAAAAATTCTATATGTTACAAGTTTGATTTTATTTTTATAACCTGTTTGATTTTTGTTGTTTATATACAGCCTCTGTATGTGTGTGGAGAACAATGCAAATGTGAGGACCATAATGCAAATGTGACCCATTTAATCTATGGTCTTACCCCAAGTCATAACTCATAAGTCATAACCCAAATGGGAATTTGACTAATCTTACAAAGTTGTCATGGTCTGCAAGTTCACGGCACTAGTCATGCCAAGCACCATGCCAACGTGCTTGCTGTGCTTTGTCTCAAGCCCGTAACACCAGGCAATCACACTAGACAAAATGCCTAAGAAAGTTGACTCCCTACATAGCTACATTCATAATCGAATGTCAGATAGTGACATGTGTTTCAGAGTAGGCCTTGCTTTCATTTTCTTGTGAGAATTAGATGTTTGCTAACTTCATAAAGTCACTAATCGAGTGCTTCTTGTTTTTTCACTTTCAAATTTATTGAGCCATCTCTCTCATGCTAACTGCTTTCCTTCACATGTCAACTACTTTCAAATTTTCTAATACACTTTCTTGGCTGCCAGCCATATATCATAATGCTTATTGCATATGCATGTACAGCTTCTCTAGATACAACCCAATCAACTCCTCATTAATGTGCTAATATTGTATCATTATGAAGTTAAATGTCTATTATTTTATTGTCTCTGCCTTAGTTGTGAGCCTTGCACAATAAAAAATTTCTAATGTGAAAGATCTCATATTCATGTCTACCAATATTTTGACTGAACAAAAATTCTTTGTAACACAGTTGTAATGTAATGGTTGAGACTTTGCAAAAGGATAATTGTGGAGAACAATTGGGATACACCTGATGGAAGAAAAATGTGTAGTAAAACAATTGTGAATTATAAGTCAATGTTGAATTTTATGATGCATTTGGCAGTCTAGCCTTTATGGTACCTTTGATTGTTGAAACCTTTGCAATGCATTCTTCCAGGACTTCAATGTGAGTTTATCTTACTTAATTTGATAAGTGTTAACAATGGTTTATGTTATCACACATGCTGAAAATTTGAACTATGCCACTTGTAACAAATTTGTTGGTTTATAAGATTGTAACAAATTTTTGCTATGTCTTCATCAACTGGCAATGGCTCTACAACTAGTGGTTTCTACCGTGCTGAAGATGGTCATTTATGTACCCTTGAGAATTGTGCCCTACGAACAAGTCGAAAAGCTAGTAACTATGGAAGAAGATTCCTCGGTTGTAGTCAATTTAATGTAAGAAACAATTACATTGTTGTATTTGAATTGAATTGAATTATTAGTTGTGATTAATTGTGAACTGTGAAATTAATTGTTATAATTGTAATGATTAGGTTGGTCCCAAATGTGGCTTCTTTCACTGGGTGGATAACGAAACTTGTAAGAGTGACCGTGAAAGGATAAGTATGCTTGAGAATGAACTGCAGGTTGCAAATCAGAGAGAAATGACAACTAGGGAAATGGAAAAAAGATCTAACCGAAGGGAAAGAGAAACTCATGAGCTTTATGTAGAAGCTAGGGAGAAACTTAAGAGGGTTAGAGAGACTGAGAGATTGTACAAGGTGGCACTAGTTTTGTCATGGTTATTTTTCATTTTTGTAATGTTGTTGTTGTGTTTTTCCTCAGTGAACAACAATGTAAGGGTGAGGAACCTTAATCTGCCATGATGCTTGGGGGGGGGGGGGGGGTGTTGAAATGTGATTGAGATGTTGAAATGTTATTGTATCTATCTCCTGAAATGGAAAGTGTTGTTTTTGTGCAAATATTCTTTAGTATAATTTTTTTTTTTTACTGCATTCTGTGATTGATATATTGGCACAAAGTGTTATGTGGAAATGTTAATAACATGAATGGAACTTGGAACTTGGAACTTGCCAATAATTAATAACCTTCCATAAAAGCATTCTCATTTGGGTTTGTCAATTCACCTTTTACTTTGTGTTGGAAAGATTGTGCAATAATATAAAAGGAGCTGAGAACCCTTTTGTTTTGGCCTATATAAATAACTCTGCACATTTCAAGGCTATGAAAATACTCTATCAAAAAATAAGATACTGTAGGTTGCATATAAACTTGTGGGATATATAATGAATAAATCACTCCTATAACAACACAACTTTGCTGTGTCATAATTTTTCTGTGACATAAAGCTCAAAGACATAATTTTCTTTGCTGTGTCAATGCACACCTGTGTAAATCCACCAAAAGCACAACAAGACAAGCAAAACACAGTCTTGTGTAAATCCACCAAAAGCAAAGACAAGCACAACACAACAAAATACTTTATCCTGTGTCAATGCACATTAACTGCTTTTAATAAAAGTGAACAGTCATTGTGATTTTATGTCACATGCATACAAAATTGCCAATATTGTTTTTGGCACATCCTATGACTTTACACATCTTCCAACCAAAACCCAACTACTAGTCCACCATATATTAGACATACACATCTTTCAACCAAAAATGCCAATATTGTATTTGACTTTACACATCAGACATACATTAAGTGTGGGAACTATATCAAAACAAGTGAGACTATAACAAAAAAAGTGGTTGAAACTTTAACATCTTCCATCTTCATTTATTGCTTTTAGTGCCCTTACCAGTTGCCTTCTTGCCCTTTCCACCAACTAGTTGAAACTTTGTCAGCCTTGATACACCACACGTTCTACCTTTAAACCCCCTAGCAGCACCACCACCACTTCCTTGACTTGGTACACCCTAGTGCTCACAAATGCACTTGGCTGCATAACCAAATCCAGCAGTCAGCAAGATGGTCCAACAATAGCAAGTAAGAGGAAAAAAAATAAACAAAATAGAAGAAAGCAGAAGTGCCTGAGATGGTAAAGAACCCCATGTCTCTCTAGGGGTATGGAAGCTCGGTTGTGAGAATGAAGAGAACCAGTTGGCTCTAGATCTAGTTGGAGGTTGAGTTGCTACCTCAAATCTATTGTTTGGTGCAGGTTGAGATGCAGTTTGACCAAAAGCTCTATATGCAGGCTGAGAGCTAGTACTCGGTGGCTGAGATGTAGTTTAAGGTGTTGCAGTCTGCTTTGTTTTTGTAGATTTACTGCCTTGTGCCTACAAAGAGGGTTGTAAAAGTTAAATACACATGAAATATAGGAGGAAATGAATATATTTCAAAGCATGGAAATACTTATAGCATGTGATTTAGCAAGTCTATCTCTTCTCTGCCATGGAGTTTCACCAGTGATGTCTGCCTTGCACCCTCTTGCATTATGTCCTTCTTTCTTGCACTTCCCACACTTGATTGTCTTGTTCACCCTAGAAACTCTATAAGGGTTCCTTGGCTCTTCAGGATCTCTTTTTCTTTGCTTTGGTGGTCTACCAGGTGGTTTATACACATGAGGAGCAACAGGAGCAGTTTGGTTAGTCTCAACCCACTCAGACTGGCCAGGCATTGGCTGTATTATCTCTTTGTAAGTTTTAGCAAATGTCTCTTTCAAGTAACAAGGATGCACATAGTCCTCCACTCTCTCCAGGTTCTTAACAATAGCAGAGATCCCATGTTTGCAAGGAAGTCCTGTCAAATCCCCAATCCTACAGCTGCATGCTTTCTTAACCAAATCAACCACGTGTCTCTCACGACCATTATCAACCTCATACATGAAGCTGCTTGCTGGAGTAGCACTGAAAGGTATAGATTCATGTTTTAACTTCTTTAATTTGTCTTGAATATTAGGACAAACCTTTCCAGTGTATTTTGCTATACCTTGCATCCTTTTGTATTGTTTGGTCATAAGCCTAACTCTAATCCACTCTAACATTGCTAAAATTGGCTTATCCCTAGCTTCTAAGATCATGACATTAAAAGACTCACTCAAGTTATTAGCTAAACAGTCACACAAAGCTCTACTACTAAAGTGAGACTTAGACCATTGTGCAAGGTTGATGTCAGCAAGATACTCCCATGCCTTGACATCCAAATCCTTCATTTCCTGCATTCTTCTCTCAAACTCCCTGATTGTTGTGGCTCCAGCACATCTCCACAGTGCATCCTTCAACTCCAAGCCCTTATGATCTGTTGGGTTCTAAGAAATTAGGAATTAATGTATTAGAACTTCAATTTGTATTTTGTTGGCAAACCATGATCAAAACATTTAGTCTAGGTTTAGGCTTGCTTAAAGTATGTTTATTTGTAAAATTGGAATCGAGTGATTGCAGAATTTATTGGACTAAATCTGTAAGTCTCGATCGATCGAAAATTAGACTCGATCGATCGAACCACGTACAGATTTATTTTTCTGCAGAGTTCCAGTTCAGCCCAAACTCTATTTAAACGTCTTGGGGTTCAAGTAAAACTCTTATATATATAAGGGAAACTCTAGAACGTTTTTGAGACTAGGTAGAGAGAGATTAGAGTGCCTCTTGTGCCTCCTTTTATTAGGGTTTTGTACCCAAACCTCTCCAAGTCTTTGTTGCTCATATTTGCTGTTTATGTGAATCTCTTGTGAGATCTTTGAGGAGCTTTCCTTCACATAAACTTAGGGTTTTCAAGGTAGAGATATTATCTACATCTTGATGATCAACAAGGTTGCTACCATTGAAGCTTAAAGAAAAACAAGCGTGGGTGCTTGTACTTGATTAAAGAATTCAAAGAAAGAAGTAGTCCGTGGATTCGGAGCCTGCGCGTGGTCGTGTCAGGAAGTTAGAACTTCAATTCTTTCTTAGTGGATTCCGTTTTGCCTTGAGGATCGGTGGGTAAAATCCTCCCCAGGTTTTTCCGTGTGGTTTCCTTAGTGATCATATCTTGTGTTATTTATTATTTCCGCTACTTTATATGTTTTATATACATGATATGATTATTTGATTGTTTTAACCTAGAATTGTTTAATTTGACTAAGTAACAACTTGGCTAATTAATCTAGGCTACGCAATCTAATTGTGGTTTAAGGGGTCTAAATTTCTAACATGATCCATTTTGAAATTATTATAGATATGCTTCACACAATACCTATGCTCACAAGTTGGGAACAGCATCTCAATTGCAGGTATAAGGCCCTAATTCATACATAAAACAAATCAAGTAAATATGTTAGTTAAACATGTTGAAATGAAATAAAGCATGTATTATTGAACTTTAAATATGTGGGTTAAATATGTTAGTACAATTGTAGGTCATACCTTTTGTTTATTAGTGATGAAGACCAGATTAGGTTGCTCTGGATTCCCAATGTCATCTGAAAACTGCTGCAGAAACCATACCCATGAATCTTTGTTCTCTTACTCAACAACAGCAAATGCAACTAGGAAAATATTATCATTTGCATCTCTAGCTATGGTAGAAATTATTTGCCCCCCAAATCTCCCTTTTTGGTGGCACCCATCTAAACCAATGATTAGTCTACAACCTCCCAAAGACCCAAGTTTTTGTGCATTATACCTGATATATATTCTCTTAAATTTGGGCTATATATTTTCATCTTCCATTTCAGTTTGCAAAATAACCCTACTTCCTTTATCATTCAATCTTATCATCTCTACATAATCCCTAAGCTTCCCATATTGCAGCTGTTCATCCCCAGTAATCAAGCCAGTAGCTTTCCTTTTTGCCCTATACACTTGACTGTAACTTATGTCAATTTCAAGTGCTTGCTTCACATGATGTTAAACACCAGCCACTTTCCAATTGGGGTTTTTGTCAAACTCTTGCATAAACTTCTTTGCAACATAACTTGAAGTCACTTGGCTGTTGAAGAATCTAGGGCAGGTGCACTCTGGATTGAATGTTTTTATTTGGAATGTCAACTCCCCAGGTAGTTGAGATGCATAACACCTCCATCCACATTCATTTATGCAATAAATTGATATCTTCTTCTTCTCATTTAGCTTGAACTTGATATCTACTGGCTTCTTTATAGCATATTCCCTCAATGCCTCCCTAAATACCTTAGAGTTTGGAAACTTCATTCCTTTCTTTAACTCTGGTTTTCTCATGTTAGTTTGGACATTAAACTCAGGTTCTTTTGCAGCAGTTGGTGCTGGTAGATCATCATCAGACCCCACTAGACTTTCCATGTCATCTTCAAGAGGTGGGTCAATCCATTCACCCTCTTCAAGAGGTGGGTCATTGTCAGCTGCAATAGTCCCATGTAGGGCTGCATGTGTAGATGGCCCATCATCTCCTTCAGAGGGCCTATGTGGGGCTGCATATGTATCTCCTTCATAGGGCCTATGTGGGGCTGCATGTGTAGATGGCCCATCATCTACATTTCCAAATACATCATCATCAAAATCTGGCCCCTCAAACCCTTCCTCTAACCAATCATCATCACTTTGACCTCCTTCAACATCCACATTACCTCCCTCATGCATCTCATGCACATCATCATCATTCTGACCCACCTCATGCACATCGTCATCATTTGCTACTTCCTCATTACCAAATGGTTGTTCAACTGCAAGTGGCTCCTCACCACCCTCAACATATAATGTTATCTTATTGGGAGGCCACGCAGCATGAATCTCACACATATAAACTACATCATCATCTCCATTTATAAGCCTTAACCCTTGCTCCAAATTACCTCCAAGAATAAGATAATGATATCTACTTGTACTATCTGCCCCCACATCATAACAAATATCTTGTATTTCAAAATAACTAAGTCTATCTAGGTCAACATTATCAACAAAAGAAGTACTACTTCCTAAATATACCAAATTCGGGTTCCACACAAACTGGCCACCATGATGAATCTCAAAATTGAATGCCAAGTCAGCCATTTGCATATAAAACACAACAGAATAAAGTATGAGATAGGCTTGCATGTGGATAAGTGTCCTGTGGTCCACACAAAGCACAACACAGAAGCAAACAATATTGAGATCCATAGCATGATTTGTTCTGTTGTTTGTTGGGACTAATGCTTGTTGCTGCATATGTGAGAGTGTTGAGATATGTAATATGTCCAAATCCAAATGTCAACCCCCTGCCCAAATCCAAAAGCTGAACAAAAGCTGTAAGGTTGTGGCTTTTGATCATTTTACAGATATGGGATTGCAACATGTATTTATATGAAAGGATCAATTATCTAATTCTATCATGTTGTCCAAAACAACATGGAAATAATGATAAGTACAACCAGCTAAACCATTGGAACCAAACACCAATTCTATCTTGCTGTCCAAAATAGACTCAACCAGTAACATTCTAATTAATCTGAAAATCAGAACTAATGATCAATTTGGTGACAGAAGCAGTAAATCAAACTCATTTCAACTCTTCTAATTCTACATAAATATATACAAATAACATTCCACAAAAACAATTAAACATTCAAAGTAGCCATATTATCTAAAATCCTTCAAAACACATACCAAAATCGAAAAAACACACACACAGCTGGCCATTTTAGAATCTTCAATTCTATGTGGCAACTTGGCCTCAAGCAATAAATCAAGTGTCATATTAACACAGTCCAAAAACAAAGTTTCTTCAACTGTAAAAATGAGGAGCAACTCTAAAAAAAAAAAAAATTTGGGTTTTTGCTCGGAAAATTCTTCAACTCAGAAATTTCTCCGACTCTGTAAAAAAAAAAAAAAAAAAAAAAAAATTGGGTTTTTGCTTAACCAGTTCCATGGTTCAAGTGTCATATTAACACAGTCCAAAAACAAAGTTTCTTCCACTGTAAAAATGAGGAGCAAGAGTAAAAAAAAAAAAAGGTTTTTGCTTGGAAATTTCTCCGACTCTATAAAAAAAAAAAAAAAAAATTTGGGTTTTTGCTTAACCAGTTCCATGGTTAAGCAAGAACCGAATTTGGAAGAAAGAATTTTAAAACCCACTTTGGAAGAAGAAATTTTAAAACCCAATTTAGAACCCTAGATTTCAAAGATTAAAAAGCAAAAAGGGTTTTGATCTACCTGCAATGGCTGAACAGAGGAGCAATAATCCTGATCTTCCTCGGCTCGATTTGCATGCACGATCAAATCCTAGTTAGCTCAAGTGAAACGAAGCGCATTGCACGATGGGAGTGAGTGAGTCTTGGGAGTTTTCGGAGTGAGAGTGAATTTTGGGAGTGAGAGTGTTTGATCTGAATGGGAGTGAGTTTTTTTACCTATTTTTGTGTTAGAGTAGCGGTGAGGGAGAGGTGGGCACACGACACATAAACGGTGACAAGCACAGGTGGGCAAAGTGTCAAAATTTGAACCACAAGTAGGCACATAGAATTAGAGGCAAACCACAGGTAGACAAAGTGTAATTATCCCAAACAAAAATGGAAAGATGAGGAAGAAGCTGCAAATGCTAACTTAGAAGAAGAGGAAAATGATCAAGAATTTGAGGCATCCTCAGAAGCCTCTGTTGCTAATGACAATCCTTATTATCCCTATAATTACGAATTATTTGGTCAAGATGAAGCTTTAACACCAAATTTCAATGAGAATTAACTCTGTTAGCAAAAGAAGCCAAAAGGGCTAAACCCAAAGTTTTACTAATTCCCCGCTAAAGCTTCCCCAACTCCACTCATCCTATTAAAGCTTATTTGATTCCTTGACAAAAGACTTGCTCTTGCTCTGGCTGTTCCCCATGGGGGATGATTCCCTCTCCAGACAGCACTTGCATTGCTAACCTATTATGAAAAGTCAATTTTACTGTTCACTTTTCACTATTTAAATAGTGTTTTATTTTGTCTATAAAAGGGTTGTCCCTTTCAAGTTAAAGGCACAACTCAATTTTCTTAGTTTAAAATTCCATATAGTTTCTAAACTACCTCTAGAAGGTCTTAAGCTTGTAACCCTTTTCCATTTCCAGCCCAAATTTTTGTATATACTATTACCTTCTATAAGTGTTTTAATCTTTTATTGAAATCTTGTTAAAATACCTATTGTTATTATTTTAAGCTTTCTTACTTTAAACATTTACTTTAAGCATTTATAATTACTATGCACTTCCGCCCCCCTTATGGTATCAGAGCCATTTGTTTCCGACTGGTGATAGTTGTGTTGTGTTCTTTCTACTTTATCTTTTCCTGTCCAAATCTTTAATTTCTTACTCTTTTATGTTTTAACAAAGTGTAGGGTTGCAGGAAACTTAGCACCATGTGAATCTGTCAAAAAGTGGTCATGTACTTATTGGTTTCATTGATTGTTCTTTCCATATTCTTGAAGAGATTAATATTCTAGGCATTTGAAGGTTTTGAGAGCATGATTTTTATCCAAAATAATTTCTAGACCAAAAGGATTCTAATAATTTCCCTTTGCTTTGGTGGTGGCAACATGCAGTTAATGCAGAAGGTTCAAAACTTCTATTTATAGTTGTAGTTTCTGTATCTGTTGTCTTTGGCTTATCTTTAATTGTCATGAATTTCATATTGGTTTTGTGTGTCCTATGATATCATTGGTTATGAATTATAATTGGTAAGTGTTGATTGCTATTATCAGATATGTTTGATCTCTTACTTCCCAGCCTTTGTTTTATTATCAAGTATCATGGTTAATGTCTGATAGCAATTTCAATTATCTATTAGTTAGTCTGATTGGGGGCTGCAAAAGTAGGAAATGAAAATTCTGGAATTCTGCTTTTGTCTGCAAAGTTTTGCAAGGCAGAAAGGTTATGATGGGGGAGCTTTAGTTGTAGTGCCAAAGAGAATAATGAAGCAATCCAAAAGAGACCCTTTGGGATACAGTGTAGAGTCAACAACAATATGCTTGCACCTGTTTTCTCATATTTCTCATATTGTGCAACTGTTACAATGTTGCTTGGGAAGATACAGATTCTCACCAAAACTAAATGGAATTATAGATTCTCACCAACATGTCTAACATTTGTTTGATCTTTCAAAAGCTTTTCTATCACCAATGCTATAAAGATCGTGCTCCAATTCTTTCAACTATTGATGGCACTTGGAGAGCCTGAGCGTTCAAGGAAAAAAAAACAAAGAAGAATCTTATTAAGTGTAGTATTAGATTGTAGTTGTAAAATAGTGTTCAATACATAATAGTAAGTTTTTTGATTTTCACCTATTCATCTTTTCTCGGAAGGACAGCAGCTTATAAAGAGCTAAGACTTTTCCTTTTTGGAACTTGAAGACAACTTGGTGGGTTATCAAAGGTGGACACAAGGCTCTTTGTTAGTGTTACAAATGTATATGAAATTCTAGGAAGACCTCCAATGGACAATGAGCATATGTGGAATAGGTGAGGCCCTATCATTGTTGGTGGGGCATCACGCCATCACTATAAATATATAGGGTAAACTACGTATTTGGTCCCTATCTTATACACCATATTTTAATTTGATTCCTAACCTTTCAATTGTATCAATTTGGTCTCTAACCTTTCAATACCATGTCAATTTAGTCCCTACACTAATCTTTTGGATGAAAGTTGATGACGTGTCTAATGGCCAAAATAAAAAATTAGCTTCTATTGACATGACAATAAACTAAAATTTTATTTTGGCTGTTTTCCATGTAAGCAATTTTCATTCAATATATAATGACAGAGACTAAATTGACACAACACTAAAAGGTTAGGGACCAAATTGACATAATTGAAAGGTTAAGGACCAAATTGAAATATGGTGTAAAGGCTAGGGACTAAATATGTAGTTTACCCAAATATATATAAAGGGCATTTTGTAAATTTTAGTTATTGTTTTAATACTTTGAACCAAATTCTTATGTTGTAGTTGCTTTATGGTTAGAATTGTTAGATACATATGTTTGATCGTTAGATACTACTATTTTTTTTGGTAAACAATTTCCACACCATGCTGTTGTTGATTAGTCATAAATTTAATTAAGCTATTTCTATCTTAGTGAGCATATATTTTCATGTTCTATGGTTCCATTAGATACTTTGTACTTTGGATGATATATTTGCATATGAAAGAAAGCGTTACTTGACAATTCGACCAAATTACTCTCAGTTCATGGTCTGCAAAAGTTTGTCATCCTCACTCACTTTAAGGCCATTAATCATTCAATATAATGCTGTGAAATAGATGTCTTTGTTCTTTAAATTTAATGTAGTTGTGAATTTTCAATTCATTCATCATGATAATATTTGATATCATTTTCATTTTCATTTGTTTAATTGATTGCAGGTCGAGTAGATTTGCAAGGTTACAAAGTATTCGTTGCTCTCTCGCTGGGAAGAATCTGTATATGAGATTTACCTGCAGCACATGTGATTCGATGGGAACAAACACGGTCTCATAAGGGGTCAAAATGTTCTTGATTTTCTTCAAATTGATTTCCCTGACATGGATGTAATTGGTGTCTCTGGTGAGTTCCTTGCTCTTTGCTACTATAGAAGCTGAGAATTTACAGTTTAGTGGTTGGTGAGACTAGTTTAGGCTGGATATATTTTACTGCTATGTGTAAGCTAATGGGCAACTTGATTGAAGTGGCTAAAAGGGGAATTCCAATGCTCTGTTAGAAGTGGAACTGTCATAACTTCTTAGAGTTGAATTATCTGCCGCCAATCAAGTGGAAGAAACAAAATGAAGATTAGTTAGTAGAAAGGTGTTTTAGGACCTTCCTTGATCCCTTTTTTTGTTATATAATAAGAACTACTTCTATACAGCTTCAGATATATCTCAATGTAATATGGAATGCCATTTAGAAGCACCCAAAAAAGCACATTTAAAATCACCAGTTTAGCATGCTTACACTAAGTCACTAATACAAGTGTCACTTTAGATGGCCAACTCACACAATAATAAGGCAGAAGTAGTGTTCTCTTGTTTTAACAGGTGATGATAATCCTTTTCAACATGCACCTCTTATGGGTACATTTAACATATGTGTTAGGACATATGTGTTTCACTTGTTAAAAACATATCTTATTCTTTTATGTAATTGGCTAATCCTTTGACAAAACGCACTTTACTTGTAATTAGGTAGATCTAGGTGTTTTTAATACTTCAAGAAACAATGTTTTAAAATCAAGTGTTAAAGCCATGCAAGTCTACTCAAGATTCAAGCTGAAAAGTGCCTGTCATTAAAGCTCGACAGCTAGCCATCTGTCGAGGTTTAAAGAGTTGTTCAGCCCCGTGGCTCGATAGCAACTCGACAGATAGGGCATATATTGAGATTTAGAAAAACAGATTTTCAGTTCTGTTTTGACTCCAATCCATGTTTATGTGTTTGGGCTTTCTTTTCTCCTAACTCTAGACATATAAAATGATTATTTTAAAGGCCGTCAAACAATTCACAAGTTGCACAAGCATTGAAAAAGTCTGTTCAAGGAAATTGTGACCAAAGATGAAGTTTTGCCCTAGTTCATCATTCTTGTGAAGAAGTTGCTGTGTGGGATGAAATGAAGAACTTTGCAGCCAACAATTTTCTCTAGTTGGTGATTCAAGTCGCGTACTGGGATCCGTGCAATTGGTTAGTTACGTACTTGGGAGCCGTGCATCAAAATGAGAAATTGTCATTACAGAACAAGTCCAATTGGGTATTGGGGTAAGGGTTCAATTGTAGGTTGGTATAAAGTTTTACTTATAACCGCTTGTTATAATAATAGTAGAATTTCGAGAGTAGTGATGGGTTTTAGCCGTGTAGGTTTTCCCCATTCGTAAACAAATCACCATGCAATTTATTTTCCGCTGCATACTTTAGTTATTGGTGATTTGTTTGTGCTACCACGCATTTGCATGTTAATTTGATTAATTAATAACTTGGCTAATTAATCAATTAATTTAATCACAAGGGGTCAATATGGTTTTGGCCTATCAATATGTTACACAAACAAAACAACCACATGACTTTAAAATTAGGCTCCCATTCACTCATATAATAAACATGCATGTACACACCAATCATCCTTGGAAGTTATAGTAATAATAATACCTAGGACACATGAAACTACTCTGATCTGCACTTTGCAGGTACTCCTCCAGTATTTGCGGATGATATTCTAGAATCTGTATGCTTTAAGAGTTACAACATAAGTAGATGGCAAGGAAGGAGAGAACCACCAAATCAAGATATAAAAAATAACACCAGTTACACCACTGAAGCACTATAGATGCAAGCTTGACAGGGGCAAGCAAAATCGATACGATGGTAGTAGCCATTCTTACCAAGTTGGCCTATTTGATTGTCCCTGACCTTGAAAACCTTGAGGCCCAGGCTGACTGTAATTCTGAAATTGAGATGACATCAATTCCGCAAGGGGTGGAGGGTATGAGGATTTAGGACCTCTCTCCAATTCTTGTATGAAATTTACTGGTTCACTTTTGGGAAAGTAAACTTTATTTTTCTATTATCTAAGTTTTTCTTTTTTCGATTCTTCTGGAAAATTGTATAGGCTTCCAAAATGTCTTCTATAAAAATTGCACTTGTAATTTAAATTGGGAACATATGTGTGATGTCAATGGGGGAAAGCTGCTGGCTTGAATTGGGGGAGTTTATTAAGAGATTGCTTTCTCTATTGAGACTTGAGAATAGACATTGTGAATTTAGAGTTAGGGAAGGTTTGGCATGGGGCATGCTTAGTATATATTTGTCTCCAACTCATCAGCAGAAGAAGCCGAAGTTAATTTTTTACAAAATTCTAAAGTTTTAGTGGGTTGACTTTGTAATTAGTTAAAGAACATGACCGTGGGTGTGTTCATTTTTTTGGTGAAGAGAGGAGAGCACTGAGTGTATGTGAGACTCACGGTCAAATGATGAAGAAAGACAAAGTCTGAAAGAATAAATGAGTTTTTTTTTTTTTTTTTTTTGAAGAGAAAGAATAAATGGGTAAAGAAGAAAGACAAAGAAAAATAATACATGAGTAGGTGAGAATCTGGTGCCTTCACGTGGAGATCTGTGGGAAAAGGGGAAAGTTGCTGACAAGAAACCTTCATGAGTAGAACAAGAGCTTCCTCGCTTACAATTAATTAAAATGTAGTTGTATTTACCCAAAAAAAAAAAAAAAAAAACCATAAATAAATATTTATTTACTAACGATTTCACTTTACTTGAGTTTTTTTTTTAAGAACAAATATATATATATATATATATATAATCTTATATGATAGTAATAACACTCGCTCACTATTTTATATTAAATTCATTATATATAAAAGTATATTTTATATTAATTTCATTATTTTTTTAATATTAAATTTGTAAGGACCAGACTTGGTCCCTGAACCCAAAGGATAAATGACATCAGGCTCAAAAAGTCTAATACAATGAATTTGTAGAAAGTGAATTGGAAAACTGAGTTTTGATGAATCAGACAACAAATAAGATAGATTCAAATGACAAGAGCATGAAGATTGACTTAATTTAGTCTTAAGAAAACTGTTCTCAGCTCAATCCGAGGAGATCAGTTCTTATATAGTGATTCTCAAATTAGATTACAAGTTCAGTTCTTCCTTGCTACAGTATTTTCCTTTCTATTTCTCGACCCCCTTTTCCTCAAGAGTTTCTTACATTATATATCCCCCTCTGAATGATCTTGGCCCTCCATTTGTTGATCATCCAATTCACTACTTGAGTGCTTGTCCCATCGAACACCCTCTTTAGCTCTCTATGAGTTGGGGTAGCCAAAGCAGCACTGTATGTTCACAGCGCACATCCTTATCAACATAATTTCCTAGAACGTTACTTAGATGTCAGAATATACTCCTTGACCGCTGCATCATTTGGCCGAGGGGATACTCTCCTCGGCCTACCTTCCCCAGCTTCCACAGTCATAGCTTGCACATGAAGCTCAGAGTCTTATGCCCTCCTTATTGTTGGTCTATCCTCGAACCACTGCACCTTCTCGGACAAGGCCCAAGGCCTAACATGTATTTTGGGCCCCATAGCCCTACAAAATTCATTATAAATAAAAGTATATAATGGTAGTTCCGAAACAATATGCCAAAAATATTTCACTTTAATTAATGGACAAATTGAAACAAGATCCAAAACAGTATTTATACCAAAGATGATTTCAACCTCAAAAAATATATAAAATAAATTTGGTGGGTTAGATAGAAAAAGCCATTCATTCGATAGCTCTTTCCAAAGAGACAGGAAGATACAAATTTTGTATTCAAAATAATATTAAATGCAACATAATAATGGTTTTTTTTTTTTGCAAAATTAAAGCACTAATAAAGCTAAAGCAGTCAATCATCACTCATGGCGTGCTGCATTTTCTTTCTTTCTTTCATCCTTTACATGATTTCTTTCTACTATTTGTGAGCACTCAAATTTTCTAGCCTTAGGTTTCTCAATAAAAAATTAAAAATTAAAAGAAAAATTTCTAGCCTTAGAAGATATTGCCTACATAAATACATTACTAAATATTTTGTAGAATGAGAGTACATATTATGAGGACTAAGAGATATTAAACTAATTAATAGTGTGTATATATATCTAATAGACTTAGTGAATTGGTGTATATTTCGGAGACAACATTGGTTTCAATTTACAAATGGATCTCTCATGCCTGAGAAATAATAAGAGAAATTATAGCATTTGCAAACCATTTATATTGTAAGGAAGGAGGCTTGCATGGGACACTTGACACAACATTTCTTCAAGTTTAAGCAATGGTTATTCAGGAAAATTTTAATTTCTTCTTTTTCAACTTTAAGCAACCAATGGCTTCTTCACTCTCAATCTCAATCATTTGTAAGTAATACAACCAAATATTACATTTGAGATGCCACTAGCCACCATACGTTTACAAATATAATAGCATGGAAAACAGAACAATATATTACAAATCATTAAAATGCATGGATTTAATATAGTAAATCCATGATTTCACCACTCACAGTAGCAAAATTTTGAAATTAATTATGGTACTAGACTTACCACCGCACACTATTAGTGCAATGGTCACTCCACAAGTATAAGTGCTTGTGGAGTGTGGGGGGTAAGGGTCAGGGTTCAAGTCTCTAGGAGGGAGCTTCACACACATATACACTTAGATTAGGCTAGAGTAAAATTCTATCCTGTATTCAAAAAATAAAAATTATGGTACTAGACTTGCTCCAAATCACAATATACTTTTGTCTCTCTTGGCCACTCACTTCCGGTCTTTTTTTTTTTTTTTTCCTGAATAAAATTACTACCTTTGTTTCTGTCACCAACCTTGAGTTGCCTTAGCTATACTCAGTTTCCACCTCTTTCTTTAACTATATTTTCTGCGCAACTGTGACAAACAAAACAATGTTTGCACTTTGATGATGACGTAATTCCATTTTCAACAATGAACGTCATCCCTTGGCGTGAGAATCTTGCAACTTTCATATCACAATCATTGTCATTATAAGACTGCAAATGTAACTTGGTCTGATTCATTGAGAATGGTGCATATTCAAGAGAGCCTAAGAAAAACAACAATTATTATTAATAAATAAATAAAATGTATATGAGTGTATTTATATAGGAGACAGAGTGTGTAGTATATATATGTGTATAGTACAATAATATGTGTACTATACAACGAAACAAGGTGGACCTAAGGCCCACAAACTTAACAACCTCAACATGCATGTTCTGAGATTTTTTTTTTTTTTTTTTTTTTTGAGATAACCTCAACATGTTCTGAGATAAAGACAAAAGGGTGAAATAAAAGGTGAGTGGCACTTGTGTTCAGTGGCCAATTCCACTAAACACAAGTCGTTTGGCAAAATTTGCTAAGCAACATCTTTTTAGAAAAATATCAAATAAATAGTATGCAGCTGAAAGTACTTAGTAAGTTGGACTTTTTTTGGAACTCGAGTTTATTAAACTCGAGTTCCAACCCAAAATCGAGTTTCCCAAACTCGATTTACTCTTGGATTCATCTGACGTGGATTGAAAAAAAAAAGCGTGTAACTTGAGTTTAGTAAACTCGAATTACTGGGAGATTTTTTTTCCCACTTGGAACTCGAGTCTAGCGAACTCGAGTTCCTTGCAGGTAATTTTTTTTTTTTAAATGGAACTCGAGTTTACTACACTCGAGTTCCACGTGTTTTTTTTTTTTTTTTCCAATCCACGCCAGATGAATCCAAGAGTAAATCGAGTTTGGGAAACTCGATTTTGGGTTGGAACTTGAGTTTGACAAACTTGAGTTCCAAAAATAGTCTAACTAACTAAATAAGTTCAAACGCATGTTAGTCACCGAATTTTAACCGAAAAATGTATTATTTACTAAATTTTGCCCAAGCCGTTCCCATAAAAGGTAAGTAGGAAGGATGGGATATCAATGTACTTTCCACCTCTGTGGTATTTCATCATTGTACTTGATTTTACTTTTATATGAATAAAACCTTTTTTTTTTTAATCTCACTATTTGAATAAAGTTTGATTTTACTTTGCAAGGAGGTTATGCTAGATTTTACTTTGCAAGGAGGTTATGCTGGATTTTACTTGTGGACTAAGGCAAATATATAAGGTTTTGACCTGTCTTTCTTTCCTTTTATTTCTTCCCCCACTAAAAAGAATTTGTTAAATGAAGTGCAAATGCAGTAACCAGCACTAGTTGATAGCTCAAGACTATATAAATTACTTATATGTTCGTACATATATAAGCCTAGACTATCCATTAAGAGACAATAACAATAGTCACTACGAGAAAAAAGTCCTATTGCAATGAAATTTTTTGTTGCAATAAACTCAAAATTGTTGCAATAAATACCTATTGCAATGAAAAAAAAATTTTGCCCACTGTTGCAATAAACTATGTGGCAATAGGTTATCGCAACAAAATATTCATTGCAATAGTGTTTTGTTGCAATAAACTTGTTGCAACAGAACATTTTAATTATTATTAAAAATATTTATTGTAACAAAATATATTGTTGCTATAACTTATTGCAAATAATTTTTTGTTGTAATAGATATGGCGGGGTAGGCCGGAAAACTTATTGCAACAAACTTTTTTGCGGTAACTTATTGCAACAAAAAATTCGTTGCAATAACCTATTACAACAAAAAAAATTGTGGCAATGGCGGCCTCTCTTAGTAAAGCTCTTCCAAAATTTAGATCTTACCCAAAGTCCCAGACATAGATTTGCCCACCCCTTTCTCCTCATTTGCCTTTCCCTGCTCCTCGTCCTCATTCATGCAAAACCTTATGTTCCAAAACAACATGTTGTGGATGAGGAATCATCTAGAAACAAAGCTACTTCTGCAATTGCATTTGCACTACCTCCAAGTGCTCCAGCTTCTCAAAAACATAAAAATAGAAAAAGGAATGCACCTACATTGATATTTACATTATTGATTGGAGTATTGGGCGAAAATTTTCTTGGATTTATTACATTATTGATTGGAGTATTAGGCGGAGATTTTCTTGGATTCATGGGGGAGCAATGGTTTTTGGTACAGGTGGTAGGAAGACCTCAAGCCCAACAATATTTAGCCCTTTGATAAAAAAGAAAGAGGACCTAGCTTTCTTGGCCATCAAGGTGGCCCAGCTTCATTGGAAGTCATTGGAAGAGGTGGGTGCAAAGAGGTTTTCAAGGCCGAATTGCCAAGAAACAGCAGGAAAATCGTTGTGATCAAAAAGATTGTTCAACCTTCAATGCATGCAATAGAATTAACCGGGGAAGAAAGTAAGAATCTAAATAGTAAAATGCGTCAAATTCAATCAAAGATAAATATTGTGGGTAAGATTAGGCACCGGAATCTTGTTCCTTTATTAGCCCATGTGAGTCAGGGTGATTGCCATTATCTTGTATATGAATTCATGAAGAATGGCAGCTTACACTTTACAAGACGTGTTAGATGAAGCTTCTAATGGGACTAAGGAATTGGATTGGCTTGCTCGGTACAAAATTGCATTAGGAGTGGCAACTGGGCTTGAACATATGCACTTTCTCCACAACCCATGTATAACTCATAGAGATCCGAAGCCTGCAAATGTACTATTGGATGATGACATGGAAGCTAGAATTTCAGATTTTGGGTTAGCAAAAGTAATACCTGATGCTAATATCTATATCACAGGCTCTAATGTGGCAGGGACTATAGGTTATATAGCACCAGAATACCTCCAAACGCAAAAGTTCACTGCTAAATTTGATATCTATAGCTTCGGTGTGTTGCTAGGGGTTTTGGTGATGGGAAAGAAGCCAACTAATTCGTTTTTCCATGACATGGATGAGATATGCTTGGCTAAATGGCTTTGGAATGTAATGGCATCAGATTATCCATTGCAACAAAAAAATTTGTTGTAGTACCCTATTGCAACAAAAGAATTTGTTGCATAACCTATTACAACAAAAAAATTTGTTGCAATATGTTTCCCGGCTTACACCGCCATATCTATTAAAACAAAAAAAATTGTTGCAATAAGTTATAGCAACAATATATTTCGTTGCAATAAATATTTTTAATAATAATAAAAACGTTTTATCACATCAAGTTTATTGCAACAAAACACTATTGCAACAAAAATTTTGTTACGATAACCTATTGCCACAAAGTTTATTGCAATAGTGGGCAACAGAATTTTTTCATTGCAATAGGTATTTATTGCAACAATTTTGAGTTTATTGCAACAAAAAATTTTGTTGCAATAGGGATTATTTCTTGTAGTGACTTATTCGGAAAAAAAAAAATTTAGTACAAATACTCAAATCATTATTATCAAATATAAACATCAAATAAACCTTAACAAGCCAGCCCCAAATATCAAATTTTAAATAAAATAAAATTAAAATTGTAGATTATAAAAAGATGCTAGCCATTAACCACTCGTTTATATATTTTAAATATAATAAACACAACAAACTACAAACATCAATTATATAGCACTAGAATACCTCCAAACGCAGAAGTTCACAGCTAAATATGATATCTTTAGCTTCGGTGTGTTGCTAGGGTTTTTGGTGATAGGAAAGAAGCAAATCGATTCGTTTTTCCACAACATGGATAAGATATGCTTAGCTAAATGGCTTTGGAATGTAATGGCATCAGATAATCCAGAACAAGCAATTGATTCCAAGCTTATGGGAAATAGGTTTGAACATGAAATGCTGTCAGTTTTGAAGATTGCTTGCCTTTGTACTGTAGATGATCCAAGTGACAGGCCTAGCAACAAGAATGTCAGGTGCACGCTGTCTCAAACCAAGGATGAAATACATGAGAGCAGGCCCTCAACCCGTTCGAGTCTTGAGTTCTCAAAAACTATTCTGAGAGAAGGTAAGGGTAAGTTGGTGGGGAATGGGAATTCAATTCGTATTAGGGAAAACCTGTGGTTGCCTAACAAGTCAGAGTGGAAAGACTTGAGATCCCAAGAGGAAGAGCATAGGTGGGTCCAGTCAAAAAAATCAAGCAGCAATGGTGTTTTGTCAATAAAATCAGCTTGCAAGGCAATGGTTTATGCTAGACCTCACAGAATTATCTCTGAAATTCAAAGCAACATATGGAAAACAAACCTTCTTCAAAGATTAAAAATGCTTCTTTGGCAAAGTCGGGTCAAGTCAAGGCTGTTGGAAGGTACCTTCTTGGAAGTTGGTTTACAAAAGCAAAAGTAAAAATGGGTCCTGATTACAAAAGGCAAATAGCCTTAAGAATCAACGATATTGTGTGTCAGTAGCCATATAAAAAACAAACCAAAGTATTTCATCAAGACTAAATTATAAGAGTCATCATGTTAACGTTCTATCAAAAATTAAAATGTCATTGCATTTATGGGAGGAGAGCAGTTGTGCCAGCCCGCATGAAAAAAAAAAAAAAAAAAAAAAAAAAAAAAAAAAAAAAAAAAAGACCATTTCATCAAGCTTAAAAATAAAGGAAAATGCTAACGGATGATCTTAGGATAATTATTAACAATCTATTCATAGAAAGTTTTTATGGAAAAAGAAAAAAAACAAAACAAAACAAAACAAAACAAAAAATAGCAATTAGTATTTTGGAGTTGCCTTGTCCTTAGAGTCAAGTTGGATCTTCATTCTATGAGAAATTTGCTTGTTGATTCTCGATCAACTAAAACTCCTGCCCGTGCCTCTACCATTGGCTTTGCTGCATGCTCCATTATTGGCTCTCTAAATGAAATTAGCCGTGCTGCAGGGTCTACTCAATCAACTTTTTCTATTTTGCATAAAAGTGGTGTCAAAACTTTCCTTAAATTTGATAGGTCAAAAACGTATTGACCGCTTGTGATCAAATTAATTGATTAATTAGCCAAGTTATTAATTAATCAAATTAACATGCAAAGTGCGTGATAGCACAAAAAAATCACCAATGAACTAATTATGCAGCAGAAAATAAATAACACGGTGATTTGTTTACAAATGGGGAAAACCTGACGGCAAAAAACCCCACCGATTGATTTTCAGGTCACCACTCCCGAAATTCCACTATTATCACAATAAGCGGTTACAAGTAAAGGAATCACAGTACCTTATACCAACCTACAGTTGAACCCTTACCCCAATACCCAATTGGACTTGTTTTATAGTGACAATTTCTCCTTTTGATGCATGGCTCCCAAGTACGTGACTAACCAATTGCGCGGATCCCAATACGCGACTTCAATCACCAACTAGAGAGAGTTGTTGGCTGTAAAGTTCTTCAATTCATCCACGATGAAAATCAAGAAGATGCTTGGTCACAAAACCCAAAGGTGCACATACACAACAACTTCTTCAAAAGAGATGAACTAGGACAAAACTTTGTCTCCGGTCACAAATTGCTTGAACAAACTTTGCTTAATGCTTGTGCAACTTGTGTACTCTTTGACGACCCTTAAAACAATCCTTTTATATGTCTAGGGTTAGGAGAAAAGAAGGCTCAAACACATAAACACAGATTCCAAGAAATCATATCAGAAATTCTGATTTTGTAAATCTAGACAGACAGAAGCTGTTGAGCATCTGCCGAGATAGCTGTCGAGCCACGGGCAAAACAGCTTCCTTAAACCTCGACACATGGAGCTGTCGAGTTTTAGTAACTTTGCACTTTCAGCTTGTTTTCTTGAACAGACTTGAAAGCTTCAATAC
The DNA here is from genome assembly GCA_023736055.1 of Quercus glauca. Classification (NCBI taxonomy): domain Eukaryota; kingdom Viridiplantae; phylum Streptophyta; class Magnoliopsida; order Fagales; family Fagaceae; genus Quercus; species Quercus glauca. Next base: position 51,548,599 of record CM043322.1, on the reverse strand, counting down.
TTAATCTTGAAACATGGTTTCTTGAAGTATTTCAACACATCCTAGATCTACCCAAATACAAGTAAAGTGCGTTTTGTCAAAGGATTAGTCAATTACATAAAATCATGACATATGTTCTTAACATGTGAACCACATATGTCCTAACAAAATTGATTATTAATCATTACCTTAAGGGTACTCCTTAGCATGACCCAAATTTTTTTTAAGGTTAAATCTTTTATCTTTGGAAAATGTTAAGGGCACAATAAAAATCACAATTTGTCACAATTTGGTACATGGTGAGTTGAAAATAATTAAGATTGTAACAAATTGTGGTAAAAATTATGAGATTTCTTGTGTCCTGGCATTGTTATTTATTTTTGGGTCATAAAAACCTTTTTTTTAAATGGATTGCTAATCATTACCCTAAGAACATCCATTAGCATTTCCCAAAAATGTATTGCATTTAGGAGAAGTTATAGTACACCCAACCCAAGAAACCAATCCACACATGAGAAAAAAACTAATAGAGCTACAGAACCAAGTGAGGAAAGGAGGAAGGGGCTATTTGGTTTTTTTTTTCTTTTTTTTTTTTTTTTCATCGCTCATCACTCTTCACTCAATTTTCGTCACTCATTACTCATCGCTTAAAATACCCCAATTTCCTAAACCCCACCCGTTTGGACACTATTTTCACTTCACATCACTCAAATATTTCAACCTTTTTGTGGGACCCATACCTGATCACCAAGTCAGACCCTTCTATTAGCCTACCTGCGGAACCCATTCCTCATTTCCTTCACTTCTCATTTACCCTTCACCCCTTCAACAGAGTGCCTCTCCTAAAACACAAACCCGAACCCATAAAAATAGAAGAAGCTCGGATGCTGATCTACACCGTCACTAGGGCCGCTTCACCCATCTCTCCGACGTGTACCGGCAGTGCGATCTCCACTGTCAAAGCCCAGCGGTGCCGACGAAGTGTGAAGAAACGTGACCCATTTCCTTGATATGTCACGGACGATCTCCTCTGACCCAACACGATGTTAGCTCATCCCTTTTTATACTCTCTCAGCTTGTTTCTTTATCTGATTTGTGTTTTTGGCATTTGGATTTTGACAAAAGTGTTAGATTTTAGCTTGAACTCTGTTTTGCCTTTATTTCCCCTACTGTTTGGTTGGTGAGAAAATAATAAAGGAGAAGTTTTTTTGGTTTGTTTTTTGTTTATATGATATTATTATGCTTACTCATTGCTAGTTTGATTGAATTAGATTATTTGTTCCTGGTTGGAAACTTTTTACGAAGAAGACAATGGTTTAAGGTCCTTGATTCGATGTGCTGTGATAGTGTGTACTGGAGAATAGGGTGGTTCTATGTGTATTGGAGTATGGAGTTGACTTTTTTTTTTTTTTTTTTTTTCATATAAACTTGTCTAAAATTTCCCTGAGATATACAGTTTGAAGTATATTATAAAGGATTTAACATGAAAGTAGACTCTATCAACAGCATCCCCTGTGTCTTAGAACCTTGTTTTGAACTTGCATTCTTTAAAAGCACTTATGAGGCATCTTGATTATAGCTAATGGCATGATATTTGATCATTTTGGTTGGCTTCTTATGCAAGTGATCCTTGCAAATAGTTAGACCATTGGCTGATTAGAAGTTTTACTTTTTCAATTCCCAAGTTGCAATTTTTTTTTTTTTTTTTGTTGATCTAGTGTGAGCTGATATTACTCTTTATTGTTATTATATTGCTCTATGTTGTAAGCTGATATTGTTGTCCGCATCTATTGCTACTTGCTAGTAAATGTTGCTCTCTGCTACTGAGTATACCTGTTGCTATTTTTCCTGCTCTGTTTTTTTTTTTTTTTTTTTTTTTTGCTCTATTTTTCTGTGGCCATTCTTTTGGCTTTGTATTCTTTCTTTTCTTTGCATAAAATTTATAATTTTGTCTTAATTTGAAATTAGCAAAAATGACTTTAAGATATTGAGAAGTACTAGAGTATTCTTCTCCTTTTTTTATTTATTAAACCAATTGATAAGCTTTATACAAAAAAATTTTTTTTTTTTTTTGGCTTCTATTCTACTCAAACAACCAAATGTGAAAGTCATCTTGTATTTTTATATATAACTTCATATTGGCTTATAAGGATTTTGTTATTTTTAATTCTAAAAATATTATATTTTCTTGTAGATGTATTTGTTATATTTATATTTAATTTCTTGAATGGTTTGAACCGATGGTTGTTAAAAGGACTAAGAGAAACTTAGAGGGGAAAATGAACTTAAGATACTTAATTGGTCATTTAGTTTTTTTAAGTGCTAATAAGAATTACATTGATTAAACCAATGCACAAAAACATATATGTAGCATTTTGAGTTTTTCTTGAATTGTGACTCACTACGAGATAGTTTAACCTTGGCCCCCCTAAACCAAAATTTCTAGCTCCACCCCTGATAGATTGTATATGTGATATCTGGGGATGGTGCCCTCAATAACAAACTTAATTAAAAGCGTTAATGTTACCATGAATATACAGTAAGCTATCTCTGCATCCCTGTCAGCTAGTGTTACATGTCTTGACTATTGCTTCACTCCTGTGGGTAAGTTTATACACATACCAGCTCAAAATGTTGCCTTGAGAATCATATCTAATTGATATGGTTTCGCTTAGAGAATTCCTGATTTGTTTTAATTTTATACGACTTGTTGCAAAATTTCAAATTTTGTGGGTCATCTGTGCATTTCAAACAGCGTTTGAACTAAAATATGTGGTTTACAAATGACTGCACACTAGATTTTGGAAATGTTTACATGAAGCATTAATTGATTAGGATTGAATAAAATTTTTAATTACAATTATTCCAAAGTTAACCCCTTCTGCAAACTTTGTTCTAGCATGAATATCAAAAGATAGTTGCTGGCAATGCTCTTAAGCTGTATACTTAATCATATAACCATTAAAGTATTTATACGTTATCTAGATTGCACTACTCTGCGATTGTAACACCAGAATAAAAACCTCATCTGTCAATCTCTATTTCCATAGCTTTTAGTTTCCATGTCAATCAATTTCACTCACTTTTGCTTCCACTAACACTCTATACATCGTAGGTATTGGTAGCCACTTGTCTCACCATTTGCTCAGACTTTCTCCACTTCCAATCTCCATCACATACCTAAATAGATAAGAGATATTCCCTTTAAAATATTTTTCCACACGTATAATCCTGTTTTGGTGAGATTGTGCTTCCATGAAAGAACAATAGGAACAATACTTTTCCTTGAACACCCCAATAGAAATAGAGTAGCTGTTTTGCATAAGTCTCTAACCCTGCTTTGCCAATACGCCACGAGTTACTTTAAATTACCACCAAGCCTATATATGCAGTTATATGTATGAATGAGTAAGTTTTGGGGGTATGATAGGTACTGTACTATGACAGTGGTATGCTATTGTGGACATTTGTAAGTAATTGTGATAGTTGTAGTTGTGTAAGGGTGTGCAGGGGGGTGTGCGTGTATGTGTGCAAGGGGGTGCGTGTGTGTGTGCAGTGGTTGGTGCAGTTGAGCTATACTGCTATTATGGGCTGTTAGTTGGTTGGGCCAGGGTGTCAAGTAGTTAGTTAGTTGGTTAAGGGGTGTAGTGCTTATAGGGAAAGGGAGGTTACTGTAAAGGATATTCAGATAAGAATTACATTGTCTGCTTCCCTATTCTTTCTCTCCTTCTTATTCCTTGCTCCAATTCTTAATTCCTTCCTTTCTTTCTTCCACTGAACTATTAGAATCTTATCAGGGTAGTGATAGTTTATTAAAAGAAAATTAAAGTAAATCCCTAAATTAAATAAGTTCTAACTGTTGGGATTTATGCCCTAAAATCCAATTTATTGGCATGTCATAAATAATTAAATTGTTTAATTATATGAGACTATTTATTTATGAACTAATGGGACATTATCTTAGTCCATGAGATGCATAGTATGTGATTTATGTGAAAAGTCACAAAAAGATATAAATCACAAGTTCTTTGTAAACTCATAGTTTTAGTTCGTAGTCGGTGATGAAATTGGACATTTCATCTGCAAAGACTATAACATATCAACTACGATGATTTGTCTTGATCATGGAAATGGAGATTTCTAGTTGGTATGTTGATATGTTTTAAGAGTTAAGACATACTGAACTGGACCGCTGTGAGATTTATTATTCTACTAAGACTGTCAAATGAATAATAAATCTCACGACTTCTATTTACATCAACTCTAAATCCTGAGAGAATAATGGACATGATCATGAGATGTAGGTTGCTTTGATATATCAAGAGTGAGATCTATTAGAACGGTCAAAACCTCAGTATGTTGGGCAACCACATTTAGTGTTGATGGAACATATATTCTCAAGATGGAATTCATAATCTCTTAACTGAGATATAAAATATTCCCTTGAGATAAGTTTAATGGGTTTTGTTATTCAGAGTGTTGGGCCCAACCACTTTAGTAAGGAGTTACTAAAGTATATATTTATGGAATTGGATTTCATAAATATATGAATAACATAAAGGATTAAACCGGGTACTCAAGGATTAAGATGTAGTAATCTTCAAAGTGACAGTCTATATTCATGACTTTGTATTACTACGAATATTTTAATGAAGGGGTTGCATGTACAATAAAGTCTTGGGAAATAATTTATTGATAAGGCCTAGAGTGCAACTATATTTATATAGTGGTATTAAATATAGTTAATGGTAACTTTGGACTTGTCAAGAGTTGACAGAAAAGCCCAAGGCCCATTGGAGCTAGTGTCTTATTGGTCCTTTTTGGTCCCACTCCAAGCCACACACTTAAGCCCAATTGGAAAGGCCCAAAAGGCCAGCCCAATTAGATAATTGGTTAGATACAAAAGGGAAAAATGTTCAGAATATTTTATAAGAGTAACATCATATTGAAATGGTGTATATGTGAGTTTTGGTCACTCTCTAATCATCCCTTTTGGTTACCCATTGAGAGACCACACATCTTAGGCATCAAGTGGAATTGGAGTGAAGATTGAAAGTCTTCCCAAGAACGTTTGATCTTCAAGGTTTTGAATTTCACCACACCAAGGTACGCTTTCTTGTTCTCAAATTCTGAAACTTACATAGTGCATGTTATCTCTTGCGAATGAAGTAGATCCGTTAATTTTTCCGCTGCGCACATCTATTTTTTCCATCACTAACAAATACTATCAATTAGGTTCAACGAACTAACAGTGGGCCTCCATCATCCAGCCATGTAATCAGAGTCTGCATTAAGACATCTAAAAAGAAAAACTGCATTACACATTTCCATTTCAAATTAGATATCTTTTGCCTTCTTACATTTCAGTGTTTGTTCCATTTCGTTAGCAAAAAGTTAGGATTTATTTACTTGATTGAATACTCCATTGCTTTGATATGGTTTGTTGCTAGCCATGGGACTAAGCTTGTGAGAAAGAATGATTCAGCAAAGATTTACGTTTTGATTGGGACGTGGGAATGTTGTTTCCTAAGTCATTCTTGCATTATCTTAAAGAATATCCATCCAGCACATCTTTATGGTCTAAAATTCTATTTTGGTGTTTTGGGGTTTCCAACAGTGGAATGTCTTCTGCCACTAGTTATGACTCCACTACTAGTGGGCATATGTGTGATATGGATCGGTGTGTGGAAAGGACCTCCCTATCTATCCGTAATTTTGGACGGAGGTTCTATGGATGTCAACATTGGTCGTCGGTTAGTATTACATGATTTTAGTGTTGTTACATATTTGCCTTGTCAATTTCTTACTATCTTTGTTGACCATTATATATATGCCTTCAATGTTGTAGGACTCCGATCATGCATGTAAGTTCTTCAAATGGTTGGACAAGAACACATGCCCACGTAGCCGTGCAATAGCACCACTTGTTCATGAAAGGTTTGTAAAGTTGAATTTAATCAACCATTCTATTGGCTTTATTTCGTGCCAATTTTCTTGTAATTCAGTATTTAGAAACCATGTATTTAGCTGGGAATCATGTAAGGGTAGTGTGTGAGAGAATGTGAAGAAAAAGCTCAAGAGAGTGCACTTAGCAGGGGCTCGTGACTGATCTCGCGGCTGGCTCGCGACTGGCAAGTCGCTAAAGAAGGCACACGTGTGAAGCATGCAGAGGAGCTAAAGAGTCACGCCAGCTAGAGCACTACAGGACAAAACTTCTAATCTGGCCATTCTGTTAGATAGCGACTTAGTCAAGTCGAAAGGCCAAGTCGCCAGACCACTCTGTTTAGGAAAAACTGACTTTTTGCATTCCAAACACACACCAATATAAATACCCCTTATACCCACGTATTGTAAAGAGCCTCCAGAGAGAATTTTGAGTGAGAAACCCTAGAGAAAAATAAGATTGACTCATCCACAATCTTTATCCTTGTTTCTTCAAATTCTTCTACTCTCACCCTCTCCAATGATACATCCTTGAGAGGTACATTAACCAAATCCTTATCTCACCATACCCATATCTGTGAGAATGTTATTTGGTGCTTAGAAAGCAGTTAGGAAGGGATTAATTGATATTGGTTAATGCTATAGGCTATAGCGGAATCTGGTAAGTTAGAGAAGACAAAAGTTCGGTGTAACCTCATTGGAGTAAGAAACTTGGAGGGCTTAAGTACACTAGGTAGATTAGGCTTGGAGGATGAGGATTGGGGCCAAACCCTTATTTATTATTTGGAACACGGTAAGCTACCTGAAGATCCTCGTCACAAGACTAAGGTACAACAAACGGCGTCTTGTTTTATACACTACAAGGGCACATTATATAAGAGGTCTTTCGACAGTCTATTCTTACAATGTCTTGGCAAGGAAGAAGGTGATCAAGCCATGGAAAAAGCTCATTCAAAAGCGTATGGCGCCCATAAGTCTGGCCCCAAATTGTATCACTGGATAAAACGAATGGGTTACTATTGGCCCACCATGGTTAAAGATTGTATGGACTATGCAAAGACATGTGAAGCATGCCAGCTTCATGCGAACTACATCCATCAACCGCTGGAGCCCCTGCACTCTACAGTCACGTCCTGGCCTTTTGATGCATAGGGACTCAATGTTGTAGGACCATTGCCTAAGTCGTTGGGGGGTCACTTGTTCATATTAGCTGCAACCGACTATTTTTCTAAATGGGAGGAAGCCATACTTCTCAGGGAAGTAAAAAATTAAAATGTGGCAAACTTCATTCGGACTCACTTGATCTATTGGTATGGTGTCCCTCGCTATATCATCACAAATAACGTTAAGCCATTCTACAATAGTTTGGTGACCTAACTATGTGAGAAGTTCGAGTTCAAGCAATACAAGTCATCCATGTATAACGCACCAACCAACGGTCTTGCTAAGGCTTTTAACAAGATGCTTTGCAATTTGTTGAAAAAGGTAAAAGAGTGCTCGAAGAGGGATAGGCATGAAAAGATTGGAGAAGCTTTATAGGCATACTGAACAACATACAGGACACCCACGCAAGCCACTCCGTATTCATTAGTATATGGTGTTGAAGCAATCCTGCCTTTAGAGCGACAAATTCCATCACTTCGAATTGCTATCCAAGAAGGGCTCACAAATGAAGAAAATGCGCTTTTAAGACTTGAAGAGTTGGAAGCACTTGATGAAAGGAGATTGGAAGCTCAACAACGTCTTGAATGCTACCAAGCGTGGCTTTTGCGAGCTTTCAACAAGAGAGTCTGACCTCGATCTTTCCAAGTAAGGGACCTAGTACTTGCAATGCGAAGACCTATCAAATCTCTCACAAGACTGCGAACAAGTTCACATCAAAATGGGATGGCCCCTATGTTGTGCAAGAGGTCTACACGAATGGTGCTTATAAGATAGTCGACGGAGATGGCCTGAGGGTAGGTCCCATAAATGCAAAGTTCCTGAAGCTATACTATGCATGAAGTATTAGAGATGCTCCTCAGTAAGAGCTTAAACTGCCTACTCAAAAAATAAAAAATAAAAATAAAATCCCGTTAGGTTGAAAACTTTGAAATAGGCGACCTAGGAAAAAGTTAGGGACTAAAAAAAAAAAAAAAACTACTCTCTTGAACTATGTTATGACTTGATCTCTTTTAGATACGTAAGCAGCTTGGTATTCATTACTAAGTTCAGTCACATATGTACTTGAAAAGAAAAATAATAATAATAAGTCCTTTGAACTACATTATGACTTGATCCATTTTAGGTACGTAGGCAGCCTAGCATCTTTTGCTAAGCACAGTTGCAAAAAAAACAAAAACAAAAAAAACAAAAAAAAAAACAAAAAAAAAAAAAAAAAAAAAACCTATCCAATCTAAATGCCTTAACTCCTCTTTGCTAGTCTTTAGTAACACTTGTATTTCTCTAAGTTTTGCATCATCAAAAGCTTTTAATGTTGGAGTAGCCTCAATGTTGGAAACCTCCTCCTTGATTTAAGAAATGATCACTTGTTGCTAGGCTAGCTCTGCATCACAGAGGGTGCTTGATGCTATAAACTCTACCTTTTGCATTGATAGTGACTCAAGTTCCTTCTTCAATTCAATCTCTCTAGTTAAGGCCTTGTCCAAGTTCGCCTTGATTGCAACTTTCTGATTGATCTTAATGGCTTCTAAGTCGAGTGCAAGAATAAGACGATGCCGAGCGTCGGTGAGCTTCCATTCCTTGACTTCAGACGCGATGCCTTGTGAAAAAGCATGATGGAGGGAAGAATATCGGTCCGCATCATCCATATATTTCGAAATACACTCTCTTAAAGGCATTGCATCCACAACTTTTATTTGTGCGATAACTTGTAGGACGTTCTCGACACCATCCCTAAGTGAAGTCACAAAAGTAAAAGGGATTTTGACGACCTTTTCAATTAGGTCCCTTCCTAGCGTTTTTGCATGCTGTCAATCAGCCTTCGAAATCAAATCATCGGGCTCAAACTTTGTGACAGTTGAAGTGGTTGGGATGCTCGAACTATACATAATGGATTTATTTTGAGTCACGTCCCTTGAAGGCTTGTGAATGGGGTCAGAAGAAAGAGTGGCATTAGTCTTCCCCGAACATGATGGGTCAATTTCCTTAGTAGCCAAATCAAAGGCCATCAGACCTTGAATGGAAAACTCACTCGTAGAAGGGCTAGTGGCAACTGGTGTACACTTCTCTCCTGCTATTTTTAAAGGATAATGGTCATCCTGCATTGGAAGAATACCAAGATTGTCATTCTCAAAAAGTTCTTGGATACTAGAAATAGCTATAAGGTCATCGCTAAGGTAACAAAGGTCTTTAATGGGTTCCAAATCAAAATCATCAAAAAAGAGAATTGAGACTCACTTGTGCACTACCACCAGAAGGGCTGGGAAGTGAATCCATATCGACACCACAGTCAACCGCCTGGGTGACCTCGTCATGATCCAAATTCTTGCTAGGATTGTCCCTCTGCCTTTTGCATCTCCAATGAGAATCTGAGTTGCCACTGTTCTGCTCAGAATCTAACACATCCTTACCCTTGGTCACTCCCACATCCTGAGGTGTTGAGACTATGCAAGAGGGTCCACCTTTAGGAGAATGTGCCTTGTCCACGCATGCTCTTCTTGCTAGGATTGTCCCTCTACCTTTTGCATCTCCAGTGAGAATTTGATTTGCCACTGTTTTGCTTGGAATCTGACACATCCTTATGCTTGGTCAGTTCCACGTCCTGAGGCGTTAAGACTATGCAAGAGGGTCCACCTTTAGGAGAATGTGCCTTGTCCACGCATGCTCTTCCTAAAGACTTGTTGGTAGCCTCCGAACTCCTAAAAGATGGCTTCCCATCGCTTCGACGCTTCACAAGTTCAACTACATCATTGGGATGTCTTATTTTGAGTTTTGTCTTGCTTGGGTTAACATTTCCAATCAGTAGCTCAATCCTACTTGAAAAGAAACCATCAGATCTTCTAGCCCACCAATTCATATAGTCCTTCGTACATAGAGCCTCGTGCTTAGATGGGCAAGTAGGGATCAAGAACTCTGAACTGGTAACAAGACAAAGACATCGACGCCAGAAGCATACCTGCTCTAAGGTGACGATGTGAAAGTCCTCATTAAGCTCCCTAGGGATGTGTTAATTGAAACCGAACTGTCGACCAAAGTGATGAGGGCTATATGGTTCAACTATACATATACTTCCACGACGAGAGGCCAAGTAGCTGGAGCGTTGGCTGATGAAGTAATCTGCATAAGAGCTAGGTAGCTTGTCATCATCCACCAGAATCTCTCGATGGCCTTTAAAAGGCCTAAGCGATGAAATATTGATTGAGTAGTTCTTTAAATTTGTGTTTTATACATTTAATGGATAATTGAGGATGTTAAAGATTTGATTCTTCATTTTAATTTAAACTTAAGTTTGATTTCTATTTTTTATTATGTAATTTAATATTTCATATCAACAATTAAAGAAGAAGAGAAAAAGAATAGTTTACATTTATATACAATAGTTAACCTGTGCATCGCAAGGGTTAGTGACTAATATACATAAAAAATTATTTAGATGATGAATTAATAATAATAATAATAATAATAATAATAATAATAATAAATAATGTTATACTAATCATAACTTATATGATCTAAAAAGATTATGAAATATGATATTAACATTTAATAATTGGGTTTACCAAAAAAAAAAAACATTTAAAAATTGGATTATGAGCAAGATTTGACGGGCACTATGGCTTAAGCATAGTGAGAAGGTAAGCATAAAAAATTCACATTCACTGTAGCCCTTGGGTAATCTATAAAAGAATGCATATATATATATATATATATTGTAGAAAGAATGCATATATGGGATGTATAGTTGTATACATATATGGGTTGTATATATATATAAAGTCTATCATATTGTTTGGATAGACTTTATTAGTTGCTTTTATATATATACATATATATATATATATATATCCTATCAAAAATATATATATATATATATATATATTTTTTTTTTGAGAAAAATTAGTTGCTTATATACTTAGTGAACGTTTGGATAGCAATGAATCTCACATCTACGTTTTGTGTTGTGTTTTCTTTTCTTTCTTTTTTTTTTTTGGTCAGCTACAGCAGGAGACAACGGCTATTGTTCATGAACAGTAGCCGCACTTTTCCTACTTTTTCGTCACTTTTATCACATCAATGGGTCTCGTGTACTGTTCACAAGATCCACAAACTTTATTTTTCAACAATTTTTTAATTAAAAATGGGTCTCACGGTACTATTAACACATTTAAAAATTATTTTGCTACAGCGTTTTCAGTTTTCAGTTTTCAGTTTCAGTAAAATAAGTTATATCCAAATGGACCCTTAGTTACATAGTTCTTTCTCTAAAATAAATAAAAAAGTTACATGGTTAAGTGAAAAAATAATAAGTTAAGCAATTTTCAAACCCAGTTTAAGCAAATAATTGCTTGGGCCGATCTATTCTATTTTTAAATGTGGCCTTGTTGGCTCACTGTTGGGACACCAAAGTGGATTCTCTTTGCTAAAAATTCAATGTATAGAAAAAGAATGCTTTGTCTATTCGAACTATCAACTATCTATATTTGCTGAAGTTATTAGGAATAAGGTCATATGCATATTCTAGTATTAGATACTTTTACTATTATTGATTTTATTCAAATGATTTTATAGGGAAATCAGAAAAATCTCTTCCTTTCCTTGTTTTTTTAGCCGGATGAGTTAAACTTAAACGAGGGAAGGTCTATCAAATAAGGCCCAAGAGAGTTAACTGGTCAAGTGCAGTTAGGCAAAAGGCCCTGTCCCAGTACAACAGATTGCCAAACACCATGTGAGGCCCCCATCAGTCTCACTTAAAATTACAAAATTTTAGAAAATGGAGGAATATAAAAAGAGCGAGGTTGAAATTTTTCTTTAACATATTGATTCTTATTCAAATAGTCATTATCTTTTTTTTTTCTTTTTGCTTTTTTGAGATACTCAAATAATCATTATCTCAATGTACACAATTTGCCTTTAGTTTTATGTAGTGTTATTGAAGAATGACAAAACTTAGGTACACTATCTTAGAGCATTCGCAGCAGTGAAGGTAAAATTTTAGCTATTTAGCTACACAAAAAGTCACTTTATATATTTTACCTACACATATGCTGCAGTAGTGAATCTATTTTAGCTTTCAACACAATAAAATAATATACACATCACAATAAAATAATATAACTACTACAATAAAATAATATATCCTGCTACCAAAAAAAAAACAACCACTCTACCATCAGCCACAGCCAAAGCCACAACCACACCCACAATCACAACCACCACCACCACCACCACCACCACTCTATTTTGGCAACCACAACACAACATAGAAAAAAAAAACAAAAACAAAAACAAAACCAAGAAACAAGCTACTGCCAAATACACAAAACCTACTGTCAAAATCATCCACCACCACTACCATAGCCAAAATCAACCACCACCACCACAGCCACCATACCCATAAAAAAAAAAAAACCTCAATCACAGCAAAGAGAATAGAGAGATGGGCGGCAACAGTGGCTTGCGGCTGAGGCGGAGGCTTGGGTCGGCGAGCTGGGTTGGTCGAGATAGGTGAGAATGACTGAGAGAGAGAGAGGCACAGATTGGGCGATGGGGCTTGGGGTGGGTCGGCGAGCTTGGTCAGCGGAACAGATCGGCGATGAGGGAGTGGCCAGCGAGCTGAGGGATGAGGGAGATGAGGGAGTGGCCGGCGAGCTAGAGAGAAAAAAATTGAGGAAGAAAGAGAGAAGCCGGAGAGAGAGAGAGAGAGAGAATAGGAAAAGATTATTTAATGAGAGAAGAGAGAGAAATGCAATAATAAAAAATTTACCTATGAGCTACAGTACAACTGTAGCTGAGGAGCTAAATCTTTTAGATTTAGCTCCACTGCTGCGTGATGTTTTTTGTGATTTTGAGCTAAAAAAATACCATTATACCTATATAGCACCACTGCTGCGAATGCTCTTAGGTGCTGTTCTTTAAATTCCACTCTCAAGATTTAGCCATGTGACTACTTTACTAAAAAATATACTTTTATCTCATAAGAAAAAATCCATGTGGCAGAATTTTAAAATGAGAACCTAAAGAATAGCACCTAAGTATTGTACCTTAGTATTGCCTATTGAAGAATATTGTTTTATTTAATTTATATACAAATCTTAATTAAGCCATGTATCATATAAGCATAATACTAGTTCTTAATTCTTGGCACATTTTATGCACACACCACACGCACCTGCCATTTATATCTCCAAGACTTCTAGCAATAAACCAAAAAAAAAAAGGAGGATTCACGCTTCCAACCCCAGGTACTTGAAAGTTCAAAACTAAAAATGACATCATAGATAAATATAATGATAGATCTACTGCACATAAATGGTGGAAGACATTTAGATTTGGAACATGAGAGAACGACCCACAATCCTTTCTTGGCGATGGGTGTGCGAAAGGGGACACTGTATTAAGCAGGCTTGTTATGACTGTGGCTAAGATACTGTTTTTTAAAGTTGACTATCATTTATGTTTAAATTGTAGACGAGTTGTATCACATGAGTTTCGATTGTATTCTGTGTTTCTTTCTTACTGCCCTGTTCTGGGATAAGCAAAACTTCTTGTAACACGGTAACAGTAGTGGAAATGCAGCAAATGATAAGCTGCATCATTTTTTTTTTTTAATCTTTTAATCATTTACTATATCTTTTACATATAGGCTTTATTATTTATCAAGGAACTTCAAGGATCTCTCACAAGAGAATCTAACATGAACAATGAGCTTATGATGGAATCCCCACAAGATAAAGTATATACCCAATACAAATGGAGCCCATTGTCAGTAAAACACAACAGGGTGGTCACTTCACCATAGAAGAAGACATTGTCATCATATAGGCATGGCTCAATAATTCCACACATGCATTGCGAGTGAATGAGCAAAAACACAAAACATATTGGAAGTGAGTTTGGGAGTACTTCCATAAAGAGAATACATTTGTTCCTGACCATACTATGAGCTCTCTAACAAATCACTAATCAACAATGCAACTTGGCACCAATATATTTGAGGGTTGAGTTGAGACATCTAAGTGGTGTGAGTGAGCAAGACAAGATACTTGTAAGTGGTGTCAATGAATCAATGGCTTGTTTTAATTATAGCATGTGCAGATTGTAATGAAATTGGGGCTCATACTGATTCAGTCGTTTTGGGGATGGAACATTTAGCGGTTCACCCCTTAACCAAAATGGAATAATATATCAAACACAAGAAATATTGAAATTATAAATTTACTAATAAGTTTAGCATAAGTTAATTTAAACTACAACGAAGGTCGGAGAAGCTGATGTAATTTAGTAGCTGCAACTACTACAACATTATCAAATTAAAACTGCAAACTCATAATCAGAAACACAAACAAAACGACTCAAAATTACTTTTCTTTTTGGCGATAACTAGCACGGTCACAAGGCTTTCTAAGACTATCACAATATAGCATATTATCAAATTCAAACTGCAAACTGCAAACTCATAATCAGAAACACAAACAAAACAATTCAGCATTACTTTTCTTTTTTGTGATAACTGGCACAGTCACGAGGCTTTCCACATATGAATCCGCATAAAACCTATCCGGAATGCCACCCACTTCAAAATTCTTGCATGTACCATCCTTGGGATCAAACAGAACCAACTCCTTCTTGTCCTTGGCGATCAAAATCTTGGAATTCTTCCACAAACACAATGGCTTTGCCACAAGAAACGGGTCTTCAACCAAAATCTTAGTCCAAGACTCCGCCACTCCATACTCCTTCATAACCCAGAAATATCCACGCCTTAGGCCATCCTCACGATGCATCAGACATAGATTCCCATTCACAACCCCTGTGCTGAAACCCGACACGGCGGTTTCAGGCACCTGCATGAACCCCCTCTTATCGGTTTCCAAATTGAAAACGCCAATGATGCACTTGCCTCCAGTACTGCGAAGTTTGAAGACCCAATGGAGAGAACCATTGAGAGATGTCGCAGGTGGAAGTGGGTCCTTCTCACCCTCAATTGGATTCCGGTAAAAATGGCCAGGCCTTGTTGGGTTCTCCGGATCATGGTAAAGAAAGCCCCTCCTCAAATTCCAGTCACCGGCTCTCAGAGAAAACACACCAATTTCAGGCGAGGGCGCGGCCTTGACGAGCTTGTAATCGTCAATGGAGGGCGCGTAACCGAACCCGTAACCAACGGCAGCACACGGGCCGCCAAACCCGATTTTAACGTAGGGTACTCGGGTGGACTGGTGGGTTGTCGGGTTGAAGATGAAGAAGATGTCGGGTTGAGTCATAATGCAGACTAGGCCATTGCAAGACCCGATAATCTGAACCGCGTGGGATTGAGGTTTTGGGTTTTGGGTTTGGTCGCGAGGGTAGTGGAGATCGACTGCGGCGGCGAGGTCGTCGGTTTCGTGGTTGATGGAGTAGAGGGAGTTGGCGGAGGATAGGAGGATTCGGCGGAATTGGGCGCGGTGGAGATGGGTTTTGACGAAATCGGGGTCAGAAATGCTAGTGGCCCATGACTTAGAGACGCATTTGAATCGAGAAAGAGACTTCACGGGAAGGCGTGGTAGTATGTCTGCGATGAGTTCCAGCGGCAGGTTCGAATTCGACATTTTGCTTTCTTCCTTCAACTGAGAATAGGTGTGAGTCGTGTGATCATTGATCTGATGATACTCATATATAGTAACCCTAAAACCCTTTCACAAAAAAACATAAACCCACCCACCCCCTACCCTAAAACCCTTTTTAATTTTTAATTTTTTTAAATATATATATATATATATATATCGTCCTCTAAAGCTTTTTTTTTTTTTTGAATCTGTCCTCTAGAGCTATATCTTAGACCACTTGGGTGTATAATAGAAAAATGAATATTTACACAATTTTGTCTAAAAATAACCCATATTGTATGATTGTGTGAATTTACAAGTTTGTTATAGTAATTGTGTTAACTAAATTCATTATTTTGCATTTAGTTTTTTATTATTTCTTTCCTATCTCAAGAATGAAAAAAAAAAAAAAAAAAAAAAGGATGATGATTTTTTTTTAGAGAGTTTCAACCTATGGCATCCGCTCCTGATGATATTCTTTATTATAATACCAAGACACCAATTGGTTTTTTGTGTAAGCAGGAATTGAATGTCAGATCTCTTATTTAACAATCAAAGACTTTACCAGTTAAGCTAATTAGAACTTACAATGAATGATGATTATTGTATGTGAAGAAAGATAAACAATTAAGAAAATTTTATATTTTAATGAAATGTTATGTAAAATATATAATCTATAAGGATTTTTGAAAAGTGAATATGTAAAAATAGGAAAAGTAAAAGATAAGAATTTTTGTACAAACTAAATGCGAATTCTCTTCTTCTTTTTCTTTTTTTTTTACAAAGGTTATCTTTTTCTTTTTCTTTTTTTATCAAATATTACAACAATATAATAGTTAGGATAAGAAGGAAAATTGTTAACGTTATTATGACATAAAAGCATAAATTACATTTTGAAAAAGAGTTAATTTTTTATAAAAAAAATAAGAACCCTCTTCTATTCAAGTAATGAAATTGTCTATACCTAATATCAATATCTATGTTTTGCGAACAAATGAGCTCGCGAGACCCCAAAAAAAAAAAAAACAAAAAACAAAAAACAAAAACAGTTCCATTATCTATCAAGATGAGAAAAATCAACTCTATGAAACTCGTGAATAAAGGAGAGTGTGCCATATATCACCATGCAACTAAGGATGGTGGAGGAGTTTGCCATAACAATGCATATTTGCGCTTTACAAATAATTACAATATGTTCGGACCCATTCTTGATTCTCCCATTATTTTTAAAAAGGATCAAGGATCCCTGAGTCACTAGGTATCTTAAGTCTTAACCCAATTTTGTTCACAGCTAGTCTTCTGATAACCAAGCAATTGATTAAGTTTTTCAATATAATTTTCTTCGGCTGAGATTTGAAGCTTTCAAGTTCCTCTTCTAGTTTTCTCAAGTAGGGAGGCATTTCTCCCTTATATTTTTCAGTCAACCTTTTTGCTACATCAGCTTTAGCCAAGAGCATTCATATCAAGGGTTTTAAAAATTTTAGCATTTAGCATTTCTAAAAGTCACTTTATAACGTTTAACGTCTCACTTTATAATACATTAAAACTTCTATTTTTTTTACAACTTTATTTAAATATTTATTTTTTATTTTTTATTCCTTTTTTGTTTTTATTTTTTTCATCCTCTCTCCCTCTTGCTCTCACTGTCTCTCTCTCCCACTCTGTCTCTCTGTCTTTCTCAACCCAGCAATCCTACCCACCGCCAACCACTAGCCACCACAATTCCAACGACCACCACAATGATCAGAGACCCACACCAATCAACACGATGACCCACGCTGAAATCCTAGCTAATGACCCATGCCGATCTCCCCTCAACACCGATACCCATGCTGGTCAGAGACCCACGAACCCACCAAGTTACAAAATCAAATCACCCCGCTGAAATCAAAACACATAACTCAAACCCATGAACCCAAACTCACAAACACAAACCCACAAAATCAAATCACCCCACCAGACCACAACCATCGGCGGACCTCCAAGAACAAACAAAGGCATGGGAGAGAGAAGAGAGAAGTGAGAGAGGAAAGAGAAGAGAGAATGGAGAAAAGAGAGAGCTGGTGAGAATTTAAAAAAAAAAAAATTACAATCTAACTACAGTGAGCTGTTATTGATAACAGCTCACTGTAGCCGAATGCTAAACATTTTGGCATTTAGCATCTTTATTGTAGGTATGTTTTTATGATTTGATGTATTAAAAATGCTAAAAAAAATAGCATTTAGCATTTTTAACACTTTTGATGAGAATGCTCTTATCATTCTCCATGTCATTCAACTTCTTAAAAGACAACTTTGAGATTTTCTATTGTATAGCATATTCCTTAAAAAGTTTATTTATATATAGGCCACTTAAAGTCCATCATCATTATTAGTCTCCTAATTGCTAGACAGCCTAGACTCTTCACTACTACTCTTTAACGGAGGCAATAAAGGTTAGTTGTCAAGAAAATCATTTGATTTCTCACTATCAGGTTCGTCACTCAATATCGGATTCATTGCCTCTCCTTTGGTCCTTAAAAATTTTGGACATATTACCAGCTCAATTATGTCCAAATCCAGAACACCATGACATTTGATTGCCTATGTATTTTTCTCCTTGCCCTTATAAACCTTTTTGTTTTGAGCATTGGTACTGGATTCATTTTGGGCTTAGCAGTAGTTCTCTAAAGTTATCTTTCTTCCTAGGTTTGGAAAACTGTCAAAACTTCTTAGTAAACATGGCTTAGTCCTCATCATTCAACCAGTATTCGTTTGAGGTATCACTTCCTTCTTTGTTGACTGTTTTCAAGGTAAATGACTTGGTTTTTTTTTTAGGCTAAGGCCAGGAGAGTTCGTAGGTTTGAAGAGAGCCAACTAATTCATCAATCTTGACAGTATGAAGCAAGCGGCCCTAATGTTTTACTCGAGCAAGAATTGTGGTTTCCTTAAGTGAGCTTCCTATAACATACATCTTCAAGCAGCTTTAACTTGGTGTTTTCCTCACAAAGGACCAAGGGTACACACATATTTTAGATTATATTGTCAACTGACATTTTCCAATTCAAATTTTAACACAATTTTATATAGAGGGTTGAATTTAAGTCTTAAAAATACTCACTTTATATAGAAGAACTTCTTGGAATTTGAGTTTTCTTTCCAATGGGGGTGGGGAGCGTTATTAGTTTGAAGTTTGAACTTGAACTTGATTAGTTAAAACTAGGGTGGAGTTTCTTTTATTGAAGGCATGGTTGCTTAGAGTCTATTTGGTTGGAATGATGGAAGTGTGGAAGGATAGAAAATAGTGGGAGGATAGAAAAGATTTAGTTTTCATTCAAAGTGTATTTGGTTGGAGAGATGGAAAAGTTGGAGGATTAAAGTCTTTTTTGTTTTATTATGGAAAAAAGTGAGAGTATAAAAAATGAAGTTTATATAAATTTACTATTATGTCCTCAGACATGTTGTTTTATTGTTTCACGTGGTTGCTTGTGGCTGTGCAAATGAAACAAAAGAGAAGCAAGGCCAAGGAGAGAGATAAACTCATTAAATTGTGGCAATATGGTAATTGGCTAAGCAACAAGCTTTTCATGCTTGTTTTCTCTCCAATTCGAAGAAATGGATTTTTTGTGAGCCTGAGTGGAAAATGCCTAGACTCTACCAAAAAATTTCCTCCCCTTCTCTTCTTACCAGATAACACCCACTTTTATTTTCTCTTCTATTTTCTCTCATTTATTTTCCATCCACTCTATTCCTCCTCCAACCAAACATAGCCTTAGTTTCTTCTTCATATTTATATATTTTCAAATAAATGTATTAAGGTCTCCTGGAACATTGTAAAAATGTCTTCGTCTTTTTGCAAAAGTAAAAACTTGATCTTCTTTAAAGCTATATATCAATATCCCCTACCTCATCTTTAGCAAAAATAGATTGAAAAGCTGGGATTTTTTCTTGACTTTGAAATTTACAACTTTAGATTTTTGTCGCTTGATGAAAAACCAATAGCTGCTGCTTCTATCGCACAAGTGCACCGTGGAATGTTCAAATATCACATGAGGTAGCCATTATGGTTGTGGAATAAAAGCAATATCAGCTTTAAGTAATACAAATAGGATTTTGGCCTTCTAAGTTCAAACAGCTTTTCCCCAAGATATTCCGTGATTAACTATGCTAATCTCTATATAATTCATTGTCTTCATCTTGTAAAAGCATGTGAGAACGTTGTGCATAAACATCTTTTTTTTAGTGTATTTTTTTTTTTTTTTCAAATGATTTCTCTCATTTTTACATGTTATAATTAGCTAGTGCTAGTTCCATGTGGGGATGTCTTGGATGAAGTCTTCGGTATACTTTGCATGAACTGGCCATTCTCATTCTCACTACTCAAATCCATGTGCTAGGTAATCATATAGGTGGATTTGTCAATATATGTTTACATATCTTTAATATAAATACACTGGGATCTTGTTCCTTTGTCCCAGACTTACAAATTGGTGTAACCCAAAATATTACATAATTCCATCATAAAATCACACGACAGAATTCCAATACAAGGATTTGAGTAATGATTAGAACAAACAAGGAACCAACACAAGCTCTAGCCAAGAAAGGGAACGAATTGTAAATGAGCCACCTTGAGAAGCAGGCTTTAGGCCTCACTTGCTCCTGACATGTTTGTCCAAAAATGCCTTGGCCAGATTACTGAAGCTGACACTTACAGCTTCAGCTGCAGCATACCTATTGATGATATCAACCACTTCTGGCTTTAAAATCTCTTCCTTATTAGATGCGTTACAGAGATAATAAAGAGCCCCAAGTGCATAATTCACCTAAAATTCAATGTAAATTATATACATAAATACACACAAACATCAACCACGATATAAAAACGTATTTTGATACATAAATTGCAGGCTACAAATAACCATGATAAAGCATTCCAAAATCATTACTTGTTCTTCTTGAGATGCTAGTTAATTTTAAACAAGTACAGCAATGTCCCACAGGAACAGGACTGTGGTGCTATAACCCAAGGCCACTATAAAAATAGTGTATCAGGAATGAAATGACAAAAATTCCCAAAGGACAATCAAAAACTACTAAACGTACAAGGACATCTTTGGGGTCACAAGATCTCAGGCCATTTTACTATATGAAAAACATATAAGAATTCCAACTACAGACATTGGACACATCCCATTGACTTTGCTAGTTTTTAACTTCCAACAATCATGACAGGTTTTGTTATAAGTTTACCAACTGTAACGATTCCCTGGTATTGTTAACATTATACAATGGAAATACAAAAATGTCTTATAATTACTGTTTTTTTAAGGATAAAAAAAAAAAGAAAAAATAAAACACACTTCATTAAGTGGCTGCAAATTGAAAGACATCCTAAAAGATAATGAGAATGCATATGTTTGGCATAAATAAGTAAAATACAGAAATAATACTGTCACTTCTTTTTGAAAGAAAAAGAATATAAAATTTGTGAATGATAGTTATCTGTGGTATATTCTTCCTTCACTCTGATGCTAGGGTTAAGAAGTTTGATGACCAAGAATCAAAATAGTTGAATCAAAGGAGTGAATAACATCGATGACTTTACAAGTCTTGGTACTTACAGTGTTTCTAACTGGGCTTGATAAACATTGAATTGTAAGAGGAATCCCACCACTCTGAGTGACAATTGCAGCATTCGCTAAATCTGCAGGGGGAAAAAAAAATAAAAATAAAAATAAACTCCGTAACGCACATGCCGGTTCCTAGCCATAATTATATCTTGTAATAGAAACAAACTATTCTTAGGATCTGCAAAGAGGGTTAAATTGCTATACTTACCAACACAAGAATTGCAGATCCCTCCGACCCCAAATTCCACAAGCCTCTCATTGGGTTCTGTCATGCAGTCAAGGAAAAGTTCCAAAATATTGAGCTGTTTAAGAATTGTAAGTAAATTTTTATGAGGTGAAAATGGCGATGAAAGTATTCTAATTCCTTTATATCCATATAATTCAAAACTCCAAAAATAAGAAAAGCTTCTGTACCTGGCGCAGGAATTTATAATTGTACGGGTCATATGCAAAGTTTGCCAAATTAGCTGCAATTTTCTCTTTTGTTTCTGTAAATAATATAACAATTGGTTAATTACAAGTTTCAGAGTTGAGGATATGCCCATGAATGAATTAATTGTCATTTGAAAAAATCTTAGCTAAGTACAGCCTGTGCCTGAAACTGACAAAATCAGACAATAGTTATTTTTAAAATATTGCTAAAAATTAAGTAAAGGACTTAGTTTTAGCATAAACTTTGAATCACTTGCTTGTTCCCTGAGTTGTTTCAAAACTAAGCTGAGAGAATTTCTTACAGTATGTGTTCTCAAGAGAAATAGGCTCTAGTATCATGGCTTCCAACCTATGAGGTAACCTATGTATACAATGACTGAAGAAAAAGACCAATAACTAGAAAAGCGAAACATAATTGTTCAGAATTTTTTTTAATAAACAAAATAATTCAAGCACCTATGCAGGATTGAACACGACTTCACTTTTCATCCTCTTATTGAGGCAAGAGATGCCATTTGCCAAAGACCATTGCTAAAAATTGCTCAGCAAGTTTGGTATACTCATAAGCACAAGTCAGTTGAGGCAAAAGTTTGTACAATAATGAGTAGCACGAAACTTGCCATAGTAGTAATTGTTCAGTCGTTAAAACAAGATACTCCATGAAATAGAAAATTTAGTTAGAACCAAGGAGAAATCCTCATATTGTGAGAGACAAGACTAGAGCATTAGAACTCATTGTTTCAATAACCATTCAATTCAAGTTGGTGATAAACGATATAAACAATCAACAGTCATCAACTTAACTCAGCAGTAAATATTACATCAGTAGCTCTGGTCATATCAGGTCTATGGAATCCATAAAGCCCATTTACTAGACCGGTTATCTGCATGTAGAACTAGGCTTTAGAAGGTAGCAGTCAATCATTGTAGGCAGCCTTGAAAATTGTATATACTTTTTTTTTTTTTGATAAGTAACGAAAATTTATTGATGAAAAAGGAAACATTCATGTACATTAGGGATATACTCAGGGAAGAGTACAATCAACCTTTCAAATTACAATGCTCAAGCATATCTAGAAAATTAGGACAGGGAAAAGGTTTCAAAGCAACACTCCAGTCCAGTAAAGTACTAAAAAAGAGAGACTAAATCTCAATAATAGACCGTATCCCTCAAAGCATCTCGCATTTTGTTCCCGCCTAAGACACCACATAATGCAATGTGACACAGCCCTCCAAAAAGCTATATTCCGTTTCTACCAAAGGTACCTTGCCAGGCTGCTAACAAATCAAGGCCCTGTGGCATAACCCAAATAAGACCAAACAAACTCCACACTATTGTCCATAACTCATACACTATGCAACATTGAAGAAGAAAATGGTCCACTGACTCCCCCCACTCAAGTGCAAAGTGCGTTCAACAAGTAAAAAGAAATAGCTTTTTGAGCTTATTTTGATGCACCACACACCAAAAAGAGAAAACTTTTTTTCCCTAGTTTCAACAAATAAGCAAATCAGAAAAGCGCATCTGAACACAAACCAAACAGCACAAACTGTTTTCCAAGGTTGCAAGAAGTCATCACAAACAAACAGAGCAGTAATCTAGAATATGATTATGATGTATAATACCTTCATCAGTAGAGTTCTGAAACTGACTCACCAATTCCTGCAACAAAATGGGGAGAATAGTTTAAGAATCATCATATTCAGATAACTTTGGTAAACCATATCTAACAGAACTGGTATAAAAAGACTGAATTCTTAAAATAAAAGGAAGTGTACTTGAAGGTATTGCAGCCTCGGACTTCCATATTTTCCGGTTCGCTCTTCTTGTCTCCGATCATTGGTAAACATTTAATATATGCTGATGGTTGTTGTTGATTACCGTTGAGACCTATCCCCTAAAACAAAACCTCAAATGATCAAATCATAATCCCAATTTGCGAAATAGGAACAAGATTGTTGTTGTTGTTCGTCGGGGATGGATGAAGCTGCAGACGCTGAGTCTGAGGGACGAAGCAATGCCGATACCCACTTTGGGAATGGAGGAAATAATATGATTTTGCTTTTTCTTTGGGAGATAAGAAAATCATTTGATTTGGAAACAGCAAAAGCCTAGTTTTTTTTTTTTTTGACAAGTGCAAAAGCCTAGTTTTTTCTTAGGGGGGAAATTTTGGTTTATGATTGATCTCAGCTTCTCTCTACTAGTATTGATGGCACATGCAAGGCACATGCTTAGGACATGAAAAAGGTATTAGTATATAAAGATAAATATACTACAATGTCATATGCAATTCAATTTCAAAATTTAAATAGTATGAAGATTAATTGCTATCCAATAACATAGACCAAATGTGAATCAGATAATCACTTTTTTTTTTTTTTTTTTTTGATAATTGAATCAGATAACCACTTCGGGGGGTTTGAAACTCATATATCAACAATGACTAAATAAACATCCAAAAATGCGTCTTTCTTGTTAAAGAAAATTATTTGTGGAATGCTCACTAACAACTACAAACGAGGAAAAAAAATACCTCAATAAAGTTTTTAAAGGATTAGCCCTCTAAATTTCTATATATAAATAAAAGTAAAAATTTGGTAGACAAAATCAGAAATGTAAAAATCTTGAGATGCAAAACGTAGTTTAGGCTAATAACAATCCAACTAAATTATAAAATGGCATAAAGAAAAGTTTACCTTATACAAGCTCTTGCCCAATGATTTCTAAATTCAGTGTCATCAAGTCTCTGAATCTGAAAAGGAGACAACATATCAGCTGTCATTTAGACTGAAGCACATATGCAGTAAATCAAATGTTGTCTCACAACTCAGCGAGAAAGTATGTTATGAGACACTCTCTCCACATCAGCACAACATTTGGTGAGACCAACCAATTAAAATGGGACACATCTCACATTTCCAAAATACCATTTTACCCAAGAAAATTTCAATAGCCTGCCTCCTCCTCTTTCATTCTGAAATCAAATTTCAGAAACTCTCCATCTTTCTCCCTCAAATCAAATCTCAAAAACTCTTCATATAAAAATAAAAAATAAAATAAAATAAATCTCAAAAACTCTCCATCTCTCTCTCATATTCCACTGCCAATGTCTCAAACTCCACCAGGCAGCCACTCCGACACCACGAGATACATGTTCTTTGGCTAGATACATGTTCTCCCTTCATCAACCTCCGTCCTTAAAAGGCCAAAAGACCCACAAAGCTCTACCCGTTTTACTCTCACCGTGTTTTCCACTCACTTAGGGATTCTAGTGGCTGGTAACAATTCTAGCGGTCTTTGTCTTCCCAAATCTTATAAATGAGAGTACTCTTGATGAAAATCTCATTGTCAGAGAATTATAATCTGAAAAACCTTATCTTATTTCCTTTCATTTAAAAAATAATAATATTCAGATAGCTGCTTACATGACAATCCAACTAATGATATGTTATGAGGCAAGTGTAAAAATTAAAAGAAAGAATTTAGGAGTCAGAAAAAAAGGAAGAAGGCCCATACAAATGATGTTTTTTATTGAATATATTCCGCGCTCAGCGAATGAATATATTCAGGTCAATTGTGCATGTCTAATCTTATTCAACTTGATACAGTGAACGATTCAATCTGCAACCCAAATTGATTTTGCAATTAAAATCCCCCAGTGACTCATTCATCTAGCTTCAGCTCCTACTGCAAGCCAGTCTCAACTAAATGATAGTCTGGCCCAAGGCTCTAGTATTAGTAAAATTAAGAAGATTATTAATTTATAAGTGGTTAAACCATTAGCAATACTGTACCAGAAATTTAATTAAAAATAAAATGCAACAAACATGATCTTGCTCACAAGGTGTAGAGACAAAAAAGTTTTTCGAACCTACTTGAATTTGCGATCACTAGTATAATAGAGCATCTAAATAAACTCTCTAACCAAATGTTGAAAGCTAACATGATGCATTTGACAATCAACTTATAAACTAGGTAGCATGGACACAGACACAAGTACAGATACGGGTACGACACAGTGACACGAGCAATATCTGAAAAATTATAACATAAAACGCCGATATGACACCGGTATGACACAGGTACGGCACCCTAAATGCTGTAAAGTGAATGTAACCACACATCAAAATATTGAACATTCAATCAAGAAAAATATGATAAGCTACTGCGATGAACAAATAGATCAATAATTTCGGTTAAACTAAATATAGGGTTCTGTTAATTTTTTGGTTCACAATCACAAGGGAATTGGTTTCCAAAAACTAAGCTAATACCGAAAAGAACACTGAAACTGAAAAATCCAAAGATTTGTGAACTTACCCAACCGAGAATTGCCCGGAGCAGGCCGAGTAGGGGCCGGAGCCGCCGAAAAAACCTCTATGGAGCCGCCGCGCCGCCCGAAAACGATTTCTTTCTGGGTTTAGGGAGTGGCCGAAGATAGCTCTCTCAGTCGGGATTTTGGGGTGAGTTTTTTTTTTTTTGAGAAACGTTTTGGGGTGAGTTTTCTCTTCTTTTTTGATTTTACGGGGAGGGTGTTACCGGTTTTTTTTTTTTTTTTTTTTTAAATAACGTTTTTTTAGAAAATAAATAATAAAATAAAAATAAAAATAAAAATTTAAATGAAGGGCACTTCCAAGGTTACTCAGATTGATATGACAATAGTTTTGGGCCAAGAATACCTGTATCAAACTAAACTTAAAATCAAATATACAATGGTTTGAAATTTAGAAATTAAGGGCCCATTTGGTAATGTTGTTCTAGTAATATTGGTTGTATTTTTTAAAAATATATGTGGGTGAAAAAGTGTAAAAATACGTGTAATGTTGTTTAAAAACTAAAAACATGTGTTTAAACACGTGTACCAAACGGGCTCTAAGCATCTTCAAATAAAATTATTATACAATGGATACAACAAAATCTAAAATAAAAAACACTTATTGAAAAATTCCATAATTTTAGCTCTTGCACCGACTTTGAGATTGTTTTGGTTGAAGCTGAAAGTTGAAACCACAAAAAAGAAAATATAAGAAACATAAATTCAAAAAATAAAGTTGACAAAAAGCATGTTGAAAAAATATTTGTGGTAAGACAAGTTGGAGGTTAGTTTTATTTTAAAGGAAATGATGCTTAATGCACAAAAGTACAAGCATGAAAATTCCAAAGCTTATTTTGTTTGTGGTTTCGTTAAGAACGCCTATTGAACATCCATAATCATCAATTAATCAACTGTATCAAGAAGTTTTCACAATACCACGTAACTGACAAAATTTCCACATATTCAATAAGAGAATAGATTATAGACATCTTATCTCTGTGTATGCAGGCTAGGTTGGATTAGCTTGCCCATCTATCAATCAATTTATCTATTATACTATATATTATAAAAGTTGGATCCCCAAAATTGATAGACGCATATAATGATGACACATGTAAGTCTCTCAAAGCATAACCCATTGACACGTATACAAACTCAAATTCTCTTCTCAATCACGTTATTCTTTTATCTTGTTATTCTTTGTATGTGATTGAATTTGACCTTTCAGATGTAAACCGTTATTATCTCATTTTTAGTTGAAGCATTTCATATTCCCACTGTTGCTTCCACCATCTTCTTAATTAAATGTGCACTCTCATAGTTTAGGATGTGAGTGTAAAATGGGATATATTTTGGGAAGGGGGGAGGGGGGAGATACGGTGTGCATTCTCATATTTTAGGAGAGTAAGTGTAAAATGTGTCAAAATTTAAATGGTAAAGTGTAATTTCCTCAATTTTTCTTTACACCTAAGAAATTTTAAGTTCTTAGTTTTTGATGACATAAAAACTAAGTATTAAAAAATAGACAATTCTTTTGAAAAAACTTCTAATTTAAAATTTACAAAAACTTGTGGAATATAATTTATTAAAATTGATATAACTATACTGTTTATGAGAATAACACATCCATGGTTATTGAAACAACACTTGTTAGCCAAAAAGTCATGTAGGCAATCTTAGTTGCTGCTCATTGATTTATTGTGCGTGCATGCATACAATCCTATCCACCCCCCACCCCCACTCTGACACACACATCTTGTGAACTACTTACCAAATATAAAATTGGAAATAATACCTGAATTATGCGATAATGAAATCTCAATGCATGATCGAATCAGCTGTATAACAATCTTCAAAACAAGATGCAAAACTAGATTTAGATATTTCTAGGCATGCATCTATGCATGCTTAGGCATCATGAAACCTATTAATATCAAAATTTTGAAACCCGGACCGTTCATTGAATCGAAAAATAGAGAGGTTCAAGGTTTTTAAGGTCAAACCGAGATTGAACCATGATAACGTCATAATTAATTTAATAATTATTTAAATATAAATAAATATATCAAATCTGTAAATATTAGCAAAATTTACTAAAAATATCTTTAAAATTGAAACAAAATAAAAAAAAATAGTACATTATAAGGTTAATAAAAAATAGTACAACATAAATAAGTATAAAAAGAAATTTTTATAATAATCCTTTAAGAGAAATCATTTCAATTAAATAAAAATGACTTTTAAAATAAATTCAGAAATTGCATAGGTATTATTCTTAAATAAAAAGTTAATTTAGTAATATTTAATATGTTGAGAAAGATGACATAGAAGTTTAGAAACTATAAATCATGTAAATTTAATATAAATTTAATAATATTGAATATTAACTCCCAAGAAGAGCACTTGGTCCATTGGTCATGGCTTCAGTCTTGCTTACAAGGTGTGAGAGCTCAAGTACGGATCTTGGCAATTATGAAATTTGTGTAGAATGCAATCAACAAAATATTCTTGAACTTCATCATATGTGGAGGAATGAGGAAGCATGATTGGAAGTGAGGGGCGATGTGCAAAGGTAAGGGCAAAGTTATTAGCTTTAACTTCAACTAGAAAAATGATACCATCACTATCATTATTTTTTTTCTCATAAATTTCGAAGGCATAGAGTGGGTTTGGATCCATGTTTGCGTTTTTCTCCTTTTTTTTTTTTTTTTTTTTTTTTTTTTTTTTTTTTTTTTTTGCTGCTGCGCACAGTTTAGGGGACAACGGCTACTGTTCATAAATAGTAGCCGTATTTTGTTGACTTTTCAGCCCATTTTATTAGTCCCGTGGGTCCCGTGAACAGTGCACGGGACTCACAAATCTCACTTTTCAACAATTTTTTTATTAAAACTAGGTCTCATGGCACTATTCACATATTTAAAAATTATTTTATTACAGTGTTTTCAGTTTCAGCAAAATAAGTTCTATCCAAACGGACCCATAGTCTTTTTCTTCTCTTTTTTTGGTTTCCTACCTTAGAAACTTGTATGCTTTATATACAATTAAATGAATACATAACCTTAAAATTGCACTTATTAAAAAAGTGAACTGATTTGGTCAAAAGTATATTTGTTCAAATATTTTGACTTTTGAAATATGGACATTTTTTAGTTAAGATATTTTCAATTTAAGTAAGAGTTTTACTAACGTGTACCATAGGGCATATATTAGTAAACTATTTTAGAAAATTTTTTATATATAAAAAAAAATAAAAAAATAAAAAAAAAAAGTTACCAACTTTTTTGACAGCTTTTTCAATTCTTCATAAATTTTTCCAAAAATGAATGATTAATGTGTGCTCTAAGGATATACTTTAACTGGACTCATAAATAATGCCTTTTTGCAAGGGTTATAAGGTTTAACATGCACAGTATTTTGCCCAATATTGCTGGCAGAAAAATGTTATCATAAAGCCATATTGAAGTACATGGGGTTCAATTCATTTATCATAAGATAACTTGTAGGAAAAATAATGTTGAAATATACAACTTAGGATGAAAGTGAATACAACAATTCATTACTCAAGCAAGGCAAAATGCTTATTGGTAAAACATTTCTCTAAGCAAAGTTATCTTTAATCCAAAGGTTGTTTTAAATGGTGGCTTTTGATAGAGTGCAATCGATTATAAATTAATTTTTTTTTAAATAGTGATTTCCTTTTATTTGCTTATGAGCTACCAAAAGAGTTAGTAGGTAATTATTAAGTAATTTTTATAAATTTTGTTACAACTTGTATAGGTTCAATTGTTGCTATGCGAAAGATTTGCATATAGAAAAAGAGTCTGAATTTGGTAAGGAATGAGTGTAAAACCCATATTTTACATCATCTAATAAGAAATTGTCACATTAGTTTTTTACTTAAAATTCAATATATGCTACCACACCTAATAACACCACATCAGCTTTTTATTTAAAACCTTAAATTTGGTATTTTATTGAGATGTTATCATGTGTGATCAAATATTTTTATGTTTTAATAATATGATGATATGGCATATCCTTATTGGAGGGTGTAAATCAAATTATTTACACCAAATCCTTATAAAATTTAAACTCATAGAAAAAACATGTGTTCTTGAAAATTATTATGATACCTTTAATTGGAAGCCACTAGAATAAATCAATCCATTGATGTTGAAATATATGACATCGGATGAAAGTGAATGCAACGATTCACTACTCAAGCAAGGAAAAATCATTATTGGTAAAATATTTTTTTAAGCAAAGTTATCTTAATCGAAAAGTTGCTTTAAATGGTGACTTTTGATAGGGTACAATATATTATAAGTTTTTTTTTTTTTTTTTGAGAAGTTACAATATATTATAAGTTAAGTTGCTTTTTTTTTTATTAACGTCTCTTTGTTTGCTTTTGACCGACCAAAAGAGCAGGTATTTTTTTTATTTTTTAAAATACTAAGTATTTTTAACACACACACATGGAGAGGAGAGAATGACTTAACGAAACTGACAATGGTGTATATCAAAAAAGGTCTAACTCTTGGATACATAACACAGACTTTAAATCTCTCCCCGTGTGTATGTTAAAAAAGAGTTAATACTTAATTAATAAGTAAATCTTATAAAATTTTATTAAAACTTGTATGGGTTCAATTGTTACTATGTGAAGAATTGCTTATAGAAAAAAAAATGTGTTCTTGATAGTTACGATAACACTTTCAATTAGAAATTACTAGAATAAACCAACCCAATGATGTTGAATTAAATGACTTAGGATGAAAGTAAATGCAACGACTTATTGCTCAAGCAAGGCAAAATGCCACTTAGTAAAACATTTCTCTAAGCAAAGTTTTCTTTAATCGCAAACTTATTTTAAATAGTGATTTTTTTAATACAGAAATAGAATACAGTAGATTATATAAGTTAAGTTTATTTTTTCTCTTTTTGGAGAAATTTCCTTTTGTTTGCTTATGAGGTACCAAAAGAATTAGTATTGTATGGGTTCTGATGATACACAAAATCATCAGTGAGTTGATCTTCTAAACATGTAATGACAATGGGGTACCTAAAGAATAAAAGGTGAAGAACCTATAGGCAATACCGGTGGAGTGCCGGCCAAAAATCCTATTTAAGGTTAAGTTAGTAACTGAATGATTGCCAATAACTCAAGTATGAGATTTAGGAATTCTATGTACCCTGGAGAAGAGGAGGATTAATGCTTATATAGTGATATTGAGTTGACTAAGATCCCGTGAATATAGGCTCTTCCCTTATATGGAGTATATGGAGTTAATGCTCCTAGATCTTCAAGCTTAACTTCCTATGTTTGGAGGATACGAATATGTAGAAGGATCTTTGGGTATGGTGTGCAAGTTTTTTCCATATGGAGTGACTTGAGTGGAAACCACGCAAGAGTTTGGGAGCCAAGTGTAAAGGACCATTTGTCAAGTCCTACTCACTCTTTACCATGGCATGTCGGAAGTGTAGACGTTGGGTAGGTTGCATTGCAAATCGTCAGGAATGCTACTTGACGATTAGGGGGTACGTGTCAACTCCATGGTTACGTGGTGACTCTCATTAAACATGTTAGGTTTTATGAGGGTACTTAACGACCCCTGGGTACAAGACGACTGTCAGGGTGGATTATATTGTATGGTGCCAAGAAGGGTACTTGACAACCTCTTGGTACGTGACGACTGTCAGGGTGGATTGTGTCGCATTGTGTTAGTAAGGGTACCCAACGACACCTTGGTACATGATGACTATCAAGGTCGATTGTATCGCATGGTGTCAAGCAGCGTACCTGACGACCCATAGGTACGTG
Source organism: Quercus glauca (assembly GCA_023736055.1). NCBI lineage: Eukaryota > Viridiplantae > Streptophyta > Magnoliopsida > Fagales > Fagaceae > Quercus > Quercus glauca. The sequence goes on along the minus strand of CM043322.1, from coordinate 51,516,753 downwards.
ACAACTCTTTGGAGACGTGACAACTCTCATGTGTTAGACTTTCCACATACACACAAGCATGGAGTGGAAGACGTATTATATATTAGTGGGACTATGTCCAGGGTTGTCTATTTACTTGGGTTGTCAGATGACTAAGATGTCTATCAGTTGGTCATTTGATTGACCCTGTCAATTGAGTTCTTGGTGCTGGATGACTAGACCCTGTTGAATGACTGAGGTTTAGTCAGACAACTGACTTGAGTTGATTTCTTTTTGGCCTTGTAGAAATATTCCTTATCAGGTTCAATTGTTGCTATGTGAATATGTGCTTATTGAAAAAATATGATTTCTAGAAAACTATGATAACATTAAAATTAGAAGCCACTATAAAATATAAAAATAAAAAACTTGAGGATGTTGAAATATTTGACTTAAGATGAATGTAAATGCAACTATTCATTGCTCGAGCAAGGAAAAATTCCTTTAGGTAAAAAAAAAAAAAAAAAACCTTCTTAGAGCAAGGTTATCTTTAATTGAAAAGCTGCTTAAGATTGTGACTTGTTTTGGACCAACTATAAGTTTTGGGATGATGAATTTCTTGTTCATACTTTCTACCTGTAGGAAGCAGAGACTATAAAGAGAATCCATGTTAGTGCTCTTTCTAATAAGGATGTATTAATTTGGCCTCTATCTCCAAATGGTAATTGTTTTGTTAGGAGTGCATATTGCATGCTAGCTTTAGAATCCTTCAATGTTAATCGATATTCCTCAAATTTGGATAGCTCTTTGAAGTTATGGAAAGGTGTATGGAAGATTTAGGTCCAAAATAAAATTCTTCATTTTATGTGGTAAGCTACGAAGGATTCTCTTCCCACTAGATAAAACCTACTTAAACGCAATGTCCCCCTCGTGAGGTCTGCTCGCTCTATGATGATCACCGGGAAACTTGTTGACATACCCTATGGTTGTGTGAATAGGCTCAATTGGTTTGGAAATCTAAACAGAATGTTCCCCACTCTACCAAAAGCATCATAGGACCTTTACAGACCTTTTTAAAGCTGTACTTGTTAGAGGCTAGGCAGCACAAATACAGACACGAGTTCGTGTATGGACACAGTGACATGAGTAATTTCAAAAAAATATATATTGGTATAAATTTACAATTATATCTGTAGGGATAAGGACCCAAAATTGTATATTGGGCCTTGGGCTTATCCGAGGACGTTGCATGTCCGAGGAAGGATAGCTAGTTAAGGGACACTAGTTTAGAGTCTCATAAGCAAGGAAGGAGTAGAAAGCTATTCGAGGAGAAATTCCTCCTCAACTAAGACAAATATAACTCAGGTACGAATTCCAACGACGAGATTGACCTCCATCAAAGCTCCAGTGTTAGTAGCGTACCCCATAAACACACAAAAAGGAAGGGAATCCAAAAAATATCTAAGGAAAAGCTGCTACCTCTGCATTGAATGCTCCGCAATTACTTTTCTGGCTACATTTATGTGGAGAAGACCCCCGAACAGTGCTTTCTTGGCTATCGCAACTTACAGAGTGCCAGAAGAGGTGTCTGATGGAACGGGTACTCAAGTAATGGCCTAGATGATTGACAAATGGATGACCAAGATCACGGGGAAGGATATATATGTAATGTAAGAGACCCCTAGAGGGCAGGGGATCAAAAAGAGAGAGAAAGAACACTGTAACAACCAGAGTTGCACTTGTGGTCAGTTCTATTGACCTATACTAAGATTTGCCTCCTCAGATAATACATTCCCTCCATGTTACGTATTTTATTCTTGCACGATAGTCTTTCAAACCAATCCTAGACGTTGTTAGATTCACTAAGGCCTAGTTCTTTAACCCACTCTCTACAAATTTATTGTATTGGACTTATTAACCCACAATCCCATATGTATTGGGCTTGGGCTGCAAATCGTGCCCCTACAATATCCTTATTAAATAAAAGAAAAGGTAGCACATTTTTTTATTAAAAAATTTGTATGAACACTTCAATTTTTTTTTTTTAATTTATAAAAAAAGAAAATGCTAAAAGGATCCAAAACAAATGAGAAAAAAGAGAGGAAGAAACAGGTAATAAAAAAGAAAAGAGTAGAAGACAAAACAATGAGTTGAGCACCAAAAAAAAACCCAAAACCAAAAGTAGCGAACAGTATGAATAAGAAGAAATGATATCAAACCAAAAAAGAAGAAACAAAAAATTAAAAGAAGAAAAAGACATAAAGTTGTCTATGGGTGGGGAAGGACAATTTCTTCCAACAAACACATTCCCTCTTTTCTTCCAACAAACACATCTAGATCCCATCACTGTTCTCTCCCTCCCAACCAAACATTTGTCCTACTCATTTTCTCTCCTATCTTTCACTTATTATTTTCCATCATCTTTAAAACCCACCCAACTAAGCATAGCCTAAATGAAATGTCTATGCTTCCTAGGTTATAGGTACTATTTTCAATGTGGCTTTTTTCTCGACTATTGCTTAGTATTTATGGCAAAGAAGGAATAAGATTAGAGAGCAACAATCGACTTGGAATATAGGAGACGTTAGTGTGAGAGCAAAAGAGTTGGTGATGGAGTTTTTTTTATATACATAAGTAGGTTCCTAGGTCGATTATAAGATCAGACCTAGTTCGATGGTCTTCTCCATCTGGTATGTATAAATCTAACTTTGTTGTTGCTTTCTTTTTGGATTATGCTTTGGCTAATTTGGGAGTTGTCTTTCATGATTCAGATGGGCTTATTATTGTTGCCCTAACCAAAAGATAATGATGCCACACTCAATAAAGCTCATTGAAGCCATGACAGCAAGTCGTGCGATTTCCTATAGCCTCAAGAGTTAAGTATCTCTCAAGTTGTTTTTTGAGAGGGTGACTATCTTTCAGGTTATCTAGGAAATTAACAACCAAGGTTATAAGAATTTTGATGAATGAATAATTGCATTAACTTTCATTGTACAAAACCGATCCATATATATACAAGGAAGTAACCTACTAACTAAGCCTAACTAATTTCTCAATCTATCTGGATCTTCACTGAAAGCTCGAAAATGTGTTGAAAACACACGAGTGGTTTAGACCCCCAAATTAAAATTACGGCTTAGTTGATTTTACACTAACTTAATGATAAGTGCGGAATAGTGTAAATACAAGCGTATAAGCAATACAACTACTCTAATCCATATTTAAAGCAACTCAGCAGTAAAAATGAAATGAACAAGAGTAGGGAAGAAGGATGCAAACACAGATAACACCGAGACGTGTTATCGAAGAGGAAACCGAAGAACTCGGCGAAAAACCTCTCCGCCGCCCTCTAAGCGGAAATCGATTCACTAGACAATCAGTTGGGATACATGGGTTAGCAAAAGACCCTCCAAGCCTAGTCTACCCGATGTACCTAAGCCCTCCAAGCTCCTACTCCAACAAGGCTTCTCGGAACCGTGTCTTGTCTTAGTTATCCAGATCCCGCAACAAGCTCCATGTTGCATCAGCCATTCAAGGCTCCTTCCAATGCTTCCCAACAGCACCAAAACGTCACTCAGCACTCTCAAATGTGTGGTAAGTGTTTGGGCTATCAACCTCTCAAAGATATGGATAATGGAGAGGGAAGGGTTGAGGAGATACTACAAGCAATTGTATAGAGAAAGATGGGGAAGACAATCTTTAATTACCAATGTGTTTGGCTAGGGTTTTCTCTCTGAAGCATTCCTCAACATTTATGAGTAATGATGGTATATATAGGATAGGTGCAAAAGGTGTGACTCAAAAAGTACAGGCTGGCAGAATAGATTGCTTCGCGGGTGTCTCGCGGGAAGGCCTTACCCGCGAGATACTCGCGAGACATAGCTGTCTCCACCTGGCCTGACTCTTCGCATTCCAGCATGTGCCTGGCACATGATTCACTTCGCGGGATGCTAGGTCACGAGACACCCGCGAGAATCCTTCAATCTTCAAATGCTTGAGTCTTCATACGCTCTCTCTATCACACAACCCTTACAACAAATCCCACAACAAATACAGGGTTTAAACAATTGAACATAATTACAATCAAATTTGGCACGGAATAAAAGCCAACAAAAACATAGTTGTAAATTACAACTTTACATTCCCTCCAAAAGTTGGTTATGGAAAATACACAAATTACCAAGCAACACATGTCCATAATTAATATAAAAACTAACTGCAGCACATCCTAAACTACAAGTAGCATAGCAAACAAAAAGACTAAACTACCGTCATTTATGCAGAAGCTAGTAATAACTTTTCCTTCCAATGCTTTATTTCTGCAACTTCAGTCCAAGTCTCATCTCAGCTTCCTTACTAACTTGACATCAACTTCTCAGACTTGCTTTCATCAACCTGAACTTTCTGATACTCCCTCTTAAGAGGAAGAGGGGAATGTATGTTCACCATATTTATCTTGCCCAGTAGAGAAAACAATTACTGTGACCCTAAAGCCTTTGTTAAAAGATCTCCCATTTGAGACTTGGTTCAAACATGCAATAACCTTATCACTTTGGCCTAAACTTTATCCCTAACAATGTGGCAATCTATTTCAATGTGTTTTGTCCTCTCATAGAACACAGGATTAACCCCAATATGCAATGTTGCTTAACTGTCGCTAAAAACCAAGGCAACTTTAGAATGAGGCACTTGAATATCTTCGAGGAAGCTTAACAACCACACAATGTCACACACTGCCATGGCCATTGCCCAATATTCTGACTCTACAGATGACCTAGGCACAATTTGTTGCTTCTTAGACTTCGAGGAAACTAAGGAATTCCCAATAAAGACACAATATCCTGTGGTTGATCTTCGAGTATCGGGGCATGCAACCCAGTCTACATCAGCAAAGGCTTTGATGTGAAGCTCTGACTGACTTGAAAACAACAAACCCTGACCAGAAATGCCCTTAATGTATTGCAAAATTCTATTGGTAGCTTGTAAATGTGGTAACCTAGGCTTAGCCATGAATTAACTTAACCTATGAATAGTAAATGTGATATGTGGTCTTGTAATGGTCAAATAGAGTAGTGTGCCAATCAATCTTCTATATGTGCCAAGATTATTCAACTCCTTTCCTTCATATTTGCTCAACTTTAGATTCTGATCCATAGGCGTTTTTGCTGACTTGCAACCCAACATACCTGCATCATCCAAAAGCTCAAGAGCATACTTCCATTGACATAGATTTATCCCTTCCTTAGACCTACTTCCAAGCCTAGGAAGAACTTCAAATCCCCTAAATCCTTAAGCTTGAATTGCCTATCTAGCAACACTTTGAGATCTACCACAACTTGCATATTGTCACTGGTTATGAGAACATCATCCACATAAACAAGTAGTGCAACAAAAGCTTTAGAATTATTCCTTACAAATAGTGAGTAATCTGCCTTGGACTGATGAAAACCCAACTGAATCAAGGCTTGAGAAAACTTTGAAAACCATTGTCTAAAAGCCTATTTTAGATCATACAATGACTTGTTAAGCTTATAGACAACCTCCACCTTACTGTGAAAGCCTGGTGGTAGAACCATGCAAACCTCTTCTTCAAGATCTCCATGCAAAAAGGCATTTTTCACATCAAGTTGAGATAAATGCCAACCTTCCACAATAGCCACTGCAAGCAAAATTTTAACAGAAACCATTTTTGCCACTAGTGACAAAGTTTCTATATAGTCTAATCCATTTCTTCGTGCAAAACTCTTGGCAACCAACCTGGCTTTATACCTTTCGATAGAGCCATTAGTCCTATGTTTAATTTTATAGACCCACTTGCAGGCTATAGGCTTCTTTTGAGCAAGTAAGGAAGTAAGGGACCAGGTATTGTTTACTTCCAAAGCAGCAACCTCAGCCGCCATAGCATTTCTCCACTTCGAGTCTTTAACAGCTTGGGCATAAGAAGTAGGTTCCACGATAGAAGAAATGGAGTTGCAAAAGTGTTTATGATTTGGGGAAAGGTGAGAATAAGAGAGAAAATTATTTAAAGGATGAGTAGTACCTTTCTTAGGATTTGATGGAATAGCTAGTGCAGATGAAGCAGTGACTTGGTTGCAATGATAAGACTGCAGGTAAGAAGGTTTGTGTGACACCTTAGTAGACCTTCTAAGAACTTTAGGTGCATCAGGCTGTGCAACAGATTGCACATCAGGTGGAACATGAGTGATAGATTGGACATCAGGTGAAATACTAGATGCATTGGTAGAAGTGGTGACTTGGGAATCAACATGAGGTGCAAGGATAGATGCTAAAGGGACAGTAGCAGTCTTAGTTGTCCTAGAAGTGGATTGATCTAATTCACTAGGCTGATTTTCCTAAGTTGAAACAAATTTAGGTGAGCCATTAACATCATCTTTAGAATATGAACCTGAACCAAACGTGTGTCCCACATGAGGTTTCAGCGTGTGAGGAGGGAGGGTAACAAGCTTGCCAATGCCCTTGCTAAACAAGCAATAAAAAAAGTTTCTCACCAACCAATTCACAACAGAAGGAGGCTTGACAAAGTGTCTCCCCCTATGATTTGAATATATTTGGCAATAGACCTATCAATAATATGGATGACAATGGAGGGAGAATATTATCCTATCTTAAGAACAAGTTCATGGATTAGTACTGCTATTTATTGCAAGAGACATCAACAGTTGGATCATTAATACTACTCATTGTAAGGCATATTAATACTTTAATAATTAATACTATTTATTGTGCATAAATTATAAATTGTAAAAGAGAAATGTTAACGAATACACTAAGAACATTGGTTTAGGAACTATTTTTAGAAATAATATACGAAAAAATGATAGAACAATTAATTTTTCTGATAGTTTTTTATATTTCCAATGAAAGTGGTGTTAAAAATTTTCAAATATGGTTTATTAACAATTATTCTAAAGAGCACTCATTAACATGACCATAAAATTATTAAGAGACATTAACAATTAGATCATTAACAGTACTTATCGCAGAACACGTTGATCGTTTGATAATTACTCCTATTTATTGTTGTTGCTGTCCCATTTTGTCCCACCCACCCCAAGCAAATTACCACTTGTATTCAAACCCTAACTTCAATCAAGACATGAACCAGAATCACAATGCCCCTCAAACACCTCAACTTGACTAAATTTAGTCAAAATAGGTGAAACCCGGGAATTTCATAGCAAAATATGAGGTCTGACCAACTTTGAACTAACTTTAACTAGAAAATATGATAGTTCGATCGAAACGATTCTTGCTAACACAAAGATATTTCAATTACCTTCAAAACAAGATGTGGAATGCCATGATCAAATGTAAAATGAACTAGATATAGCAAAACAAGAAAACTTTCCAAAACTGAGAGCAAAAGCCTTTGGTTTGATAGAAAATCAGTTAAACAATCATGAAATCATGCTAGTCAGTATATTGATCCCTTTGGAAAGCTCACATTCATTTTAAGTCATTGTGGCTAGCCAAATTCCAAAAATACTCACAAAATATTGTACGCAATGAAACCTCAAAAACTTACAAACTGACACATTTTTAGAGGCCCATAACTTCCCAAAACAGTGTACGACCCTTCTAAATTGAGGAATAAACAGAAAGTTTGAACAAAATCTACACTTGAAGCTATATGATTATCAGAGATTGCTTTTAGCAAGATAATGAAAACAGAATTATGAACATGCACAGTGAAAGAATGAGAAAGAACAAGAGGAAGAGAGAAAATGAAGGAAGAAGAAATTGGAGAAATTCTATTATCTTGCATAATGAAAAATATCTTCTTTAAACTCCTAGAATTCTAGAAAGTTCCTAACAGAAACTTAATTAACTTTTCCGTGCTTAATACCAGATTTACAAGTGTTACAAAACGATGACGTTTTATTCTGCTTAACATAACTCTTTAACTGACACGGCGTCATTTGGCTGCTTGTGTCTAACTTTGACTTTAGATACTCTTGAAATGGCAGCGTTTGGTTTGTCTTCTTTAACAAAGTTGTGGTCATAAGCTTTCCAACAATTAATGTGTGGCCTGCCAACTCCTAGTTCGGTAAGGCGTGCCTTTGCCATTTGCCATTTGAGGGAAGAGATGCCATTTGTCAAAGACGATTGGTACAAATTGCTCAGCAAGTATGGCATGCTCACAAGAATATATATATATATATATATATATACATATAGGAGAATGTTAACCAGCACCGCCTGGTGCTGGTTAAGGGCAGAAAAAACAAAAAAAAAATGTCAGAAAAAGTTTAAAAATTTCTGAATGGTACTGATAAAACTGAAAAAAAATGACATGAGTGGAAAAAAAAAAAAATCATGTCAGAAAAAGTAAAAAAAAGTTTGTGGTTAACGGGCACCGTGCGGTGCCCGTTAACACAACCCATATATATATATCATATATATATATATGACAATGTGTCCAGCCACACCATTCTTTTTTATGCATACAAGTACAAGCCAGTTGAGGCAAAAGTTTGTACAGTAATGAGAATGGCATGAAGCTTGCCATAGTAGTAATTGTTCAACGGTTAATACAAGAAGCTCCAAGAAATAGAGAATTTAGTTAAACCAACATGGAGAAATTCTTATATTTGTGAGAGACCAGAGTAGAGCATTAGAGCATTCTCATCAAGAATGCTAAAAAATATAGCATTTAACATCTTAAAACATTACTTTTTTATTTTAACACTCCACTTTATATTATTCCCAACATCAAACATCTTATATTTTTTAACACTTCATTAAAATATTATTTCTTTATTATTATTATTATTATTATTATTATTATTATTATTATTATTATTTATTTATTTATTGTCAATGCATCTCTTTCTCTTTCTTTCTTCCTCTCTCTTTCTCTGTGTATATCTTTTCTCCCAAACAAAAAACACCCAACCCACCACTCACGGCCACCGCCAACCACCACCATTATCAAAAAACCCAAGCCACCACCTACCATCAAAAAACCCAAGCCACTGCAAAACCGAAACCCACTGCCACTAGCCACCATAACCCACACCCACAACCACCACCGCCCACAACCTCAAACCCTAACCACCAAAACCACAAACAAATCAAACCACAACCAAATCACAAACCCAAAACCAAATTACAAAACCAAAATCAAATCACAACCAAGTCACAAACTCTAACCCACAACCACTGAACCACCAAGAACAAATTTCACAAACCTAGACCCACGTAGAACAGAAAAATTTCAAAACTCAAACCCACGAAGCAAAAATTTCACAAACTCAGACCCACGAAGAACAGAATCGATTGGTCGAAGATAGGTGGTGAAACCAAGTGGTAGCATTGGGATTTGGCGTCTCTGCCAGGTTCTGATTTGGAGTCTAGCTGTTTTGGGTGGACCAGAGCTTTGAGAAGATTGAGAGAGAGAGGTGCAAGGGTTGAGGGGAAAATGCATGGGAGAAGGGAAGAGAGTTGGCAACGTGGGTTGAGGTGTAGGTTAAGTGAGAACCAGAAAAGAAAAGGAGAGGAGGCATGCTAGCATGGCTTAAGGCGTGGGTTGAGGGAGAAGTAGAAAAGAAAAGGGAAAGAGGCAGCATCACGTGTGAGAAAGAGAGAAACAAAGATAGGCCACATGTGTATGAGGATTAAAATATAATATTTGGTTGTGACAAGTTTGATGTAGTGTGTTTGTTATGTATTGGTTGTTATTAATAGCATTATAGCATTCTTGATGTGAATGCTTTTAGAACTCATTACTATGGTAACCATTCAATTCTTTGAGTTTAGGGCCCATTTGTTACTATTGTTTAAACAACAATTTTTAGTGTTTAAATAATATTACACGTATTTTCACACACTTTTGCACTCACACGTATTTTCAAAAAATACAAACAACATTACTAAAAATCTCTTATCAAATGGGCACTTAAGCTACTTAACTAAGAAGTAAATAAACAATCAACGGTCATCAACTTAACTCAATAGTAAATATCACGTCAGTTTTAGGTCATATCAGGTCTATGAAATCAATAAAACCACCCATTTACTTGACCAATTATCAGCATGTAAAACTAGGCTTTAAAGGGAGCAATCAACCATACTATGTAGTACCATGAAAATTGTAGGTACTTGTTCCAAATTCTTAGAAGCTTTAGGCTTCATAAATGATGCACAAATGATGCAACCATTTAGTACAGAATAAATAATTAAAACTTATTCATTTGTTAACAAACTCTCCCTTGTAGGAGTTCCTCTCTCTCGCTACAGCACGAGTCCTCCCTCCCACACATGAGTTCCAGCTGGGTCTTTGGTAACCCTAGAGGCTTGCAAACCTCCTCACTGTTATAGACCAAACAATACTAGGCGACATTCAACACCTTCGACTAACCAAGGAAGAAGAAGAAGACATTACCATCTCAACCACCAGCGGATCAGACCTCCTTAAGGAATGTGCTCTAAGCTTCTTTGGCCAACTCCTAGCAGATCGACATCAAAACCTACGAGCCTTGAAAAGTACTTTAAGGTCAGCTTGGAAAATGGGCTCAGATCTACGGATTGTGGAAGTTGGACAGAATATCCTCCAGTTCAAATTCAACTCAAAGTATCAAATGGAGTGGGTTGAAAGGAACGACCCATGGAACTTCGACAACAACCTCCTGCTCCTAACTAGATGAAGAAGGGGGCTGTCTATGGCCAACATAACCTTCACCCACTCTCCGTTCTGGATCCAAGTCCAAGGTTTCCCCTTTGAAAGCATGTCAGATAAAGTGGGAAGGGAACTAGGTAGCAAACTAGGCCAGTACATCGAGTCAGACAAACGCTCCTGGCTTTCAGAGCAAACAAAGTTTATGAGAATACGTGTGGATCTGCCCATCAACAAACCACTGCGAAAGGGTGGTAACATCGTGGTTACGTTCAAATACAAAAGATTACCCAATTTATGCCTTTGCTGTGGTTTCCTTGGGCATGATGAGAAGCACTACTCAAAGTCGCAGCGAAGCCCTGATACCACTAAGCAATATGGAGACTGACTATGGGCAAACGGTTCTTCAAAACTTAGTGGGGAAAAACCAAAAGCCTCCAGTAGCAACGGTTTTGATGAAAGAAAAAAGGATGGCTCTGAAGATAGACAAGCTTTAGCTCAAGCAGCCTTTAACTCAACGAACATGGAGGTAAAGCAAGCTAGGTTCCCAACAACTCCGAGAAGCCATACGCATCCCAATAATATAACACCAGGGATGACGAACACGTCAACCCATCACATTGCGAAAAATCAGATGAAAGGTGAAAAAGTAAGTTCCTTGAACCCTGTGCCTCAGCATAGAAAACACCCTCTTGAATTTCAAAAAAGCCTAGAGACCGGAAAAGAAACAGGAGACGAATCCTCCACTATGGGCCTCCCAAGACAACCCCTACCCGAAGCCCAAGAAGTCACAAGCCCATTAAAACCCCCTAAAGGAGCTCACCCCACTAGTGAGACTTCCTACACTCCGCGAGGCCCAGGCAAAGGAAATTGGAAAAAAATTGCCAGAGCCCAATGGCAACAAGCCCAAAATCCTAACACACATACCAAAAACATTAGTGGGCTCTCAGGATCCAAAAGAACAGGCAAGCTTGATTTTTCAGACGAAGATGAAAAAAGGCCCCACAAGAAGCTCCGTGACACACCCCACACAGATGCAAACAAAACTCTTGATAGATTGGCGGTGGCTGCAAAGCAGCACTGCCGAGACCAATGAATTCACTATGCTAGAACTGCCGGGGAATTAGGAACCCTTGGATAGTTTTTGTGCTTCACGATTACGTGAGGCGCTAGAATCCTAAAATTATCTTCCTATCAAAGACAAAACTAAAAAATAAATGAATGGAGAGAGTGAAATACAGACTGGGTTACTCAAATGGCCTGATAGTTCCTAGCAAATGCCGAAGTGGAGGCCTTGCACTACTGTGGTTGGGTGATATGAACCTAGAAATCAAGAGCTACTCGAATCATCACATTAATGCCATAATCACTAAACCAGAGGATGGTTTCACTTGGAGATACACCAGTTTTTATGGGTACCTAGCAGCCCATCTCAGGGAAGAATCATGGAAACTCATCTATTTTCTCAATAATCAATATTGTTTGCCTTGGTTTTGCTGTGGTGACTTTAATGAAATCCTTTCCATGAATGAAAAAGTAGGAGGAGCCCATCACCCCCAAAGCCAAATGGAGGGCTTTCGTCAAGTGGTAAACAGTTGCTGCTTCCAGGATCTGGGATACTGTGGCCCAGACTTCACTTGGAGTAACATGAAGGAAGGAAGCCATAGAATATTGCTCCGCCTCAATAGAGCCTTTGCCACCTCTGAGTGGTTAAAGCATTTTAAAGATCCAAAAGTTCACCATTTGGCCGAATCAACCTCTGACCACTGCATCCTCACAATCATTGACTCCCCCCCCCCCCCTAAAATCTATAAGGGTAAACGCAAATTCCATTTTGAGGCAATGTGGGCCAAAAGAGATGATTGCCGAGAAATTGTTGAATCGGCTTGGAGCTCAGGCACCCTTTATACCACTCCCAAAGATATTGTATCCAACCTTCAGAGATGTGCCATAGTTTTAACCAATTGGAATCAGAGCGTGGTGAGCAACATTCCAAAGAAAATCCAAGAGAAAAGAAAAACACTCAACTCTCTTACTACCCAAGACCACTAAGGAAACTTAGGGGTAAAGATCAACCAGCTCAGAAGGGAGATCGAAAATCTCCTAGACAGTGAAGAAACCATGTGGCACCAACGCAGCAAGGTTCACTGGTACAGAGAGGGGGACCAAAACACCAAATTCTTCCATACTTGGGCGTCTGAAAGGAGGAAAAGGAACACTATTCTGGGGCTTTGGAATGATGATAGCCAATGGTGTGAAGGCAAAGAAAACATTGCAGCCACTGCTATGGCTTACTTTGAGAAAATCTACCTCACCAAAATTAATGAAGTCATTAGCTCTATCCCGAGACGTGTTACGGAAGACATGAACATAGAGCTCACTAAGACTTTCACTAGAGATGAGGTAATCAAAGCACTGCAACAGATCCACCCAACAAAAGCCCCCGGACCCGACAGTAAGTCTGCTGTCTTTTTCCATAAATACTAGAACATTGTAGGCCCTAATATTACAAGGCATAAATGCACTTTGGGTCCCAACATTTTGGGCCAATTCCCATTTTGGTCCCAAAATTGATTTCGTTCCTATTGTTGTCCCTATTTTTGAAAAATCGTTTCTATTTCAGTCTCTTCCGTCATCCAAGTAATGGAACCCGATAACGTGGCAGATGGAGTGCCCTGGTTGCTCACATGGCACTGACGTGGCACTAACATAACATTAAAATATTATTAAAAAAATTATTTGGCATTTTTCAATGCCATGTCAGCATTTAAAAAAAATTCTAATAAAAAAATTTCAATTTAAACTAAAAAAATTCAAAAAAAAAATTACAGTTTTAAAGATTGAGAAAAAAAATTTAGAGCAATTATTTCAATTTTTCTTGAACTTTTTTAAGAAACAAACACTAAATTAACACTATTCACGCTCTATGTTGGCGTTTTTGTGTTTGTGTTTGTATCTATTTCATTTTATTCTTTCTTTTAAGATAAACCAAAAAAGTAAAAAAAAAATAAATAAATTAATTAATAAATATCCTAAAAGACATCAGCCAGAGATGCGTATTTATAGTAATAAAATACCCAAATTTGTTTGTGTGTTTGTGTGGCATTTGTCTCTCTTTGTCTCTGTCTCTCTCGATCTGAGACGACTTGCTCTCAGATTAGGTTGGTTGAAAAATATCCCAAACCACGGCTGAGAAAAAGAAGAGGGAAGAATATCGACCCAGAAGAATTAGAAGAGAAGATTGGCCTGAGAAAAAAGAAGAAGAGGTAGAGGAGATCAACAACATGGGCACAGCATGCAATCTCCGACTTTTGCTTGTTTGTGTTGTTTGTGTTTGTATCATTCTTTTGCTTATTTCTCTGTTCAATCTCCGACTTTTTTTTCTCTCTCTAAACCCGAATCCCTCTTCCTCTCTCTTATTTGATCAACGATAGTGGTAATAGGTTTGGTGACTTTGTGGGCGTGGGTTTGTTGACTGATCGGTGAGTTTGACTGTGAGAACGTGAAGTTTGATTTTTTTGGTTTTGAGTTGTTGATGATTTTTCTGGGTTCATGGATTTGATTTTTCTGGTTTCGAGTTGTTGATAATTTTTCTGGGTTCATGGATTTGATTATTTGCTAAGAAAATCAATAAAAGAAAAGAAAATATTTATTATTTTAATTTTCTAAGCAAGTTTTCATCTTCTTTTCTGAAGAACATAAGAACAGTTCTGGGTTCACCTGCACTGTTCTGGGTTTGCATTTGTTCTAGGTTTGCTCTTGATTCTGGGTTTTATTTCTTGTTTTTTTGGATTTGATGGAGATTAGATTTGGTTGCTAGATTTGGATTTGGGTTTGCTAGAGATTGGATTGGTTGCTGGGTTTATTTCTTGAATTTGGAAAGAACATGAAAAACAGGTTGTTATGTTCTTACGGAAAAAAATAATGAAAGTAATAATAATAATATGAAAGTAAAAAATTAAAATGCTAATGTGTCAATGAAAAATGCTAAATAATTTTTTTAATAATATTTTAATGCCATGTCAACGCCACCTCAGCACCATGTTAGCAACTAGGGCACTTCGTCTACCACGTAATAGGGTTTTGTTACTTGGCTAACGGCAATAATTAAAATAGAAACAATTTTTAAAAAATTGGGACGACAATAGAAACAAAATCAATTTTGGAACCAAGATGCGAATTGGCCCAAAATGTTGGGACCAAAAGTGCATTTACGCCATATTACAAACATGGTTTTAAGTGTGCTAAATTCTAATATGCCTATGACAAAGATCAATAAAACCAATATCTCCCTCATCCCAAAAACCAACCACCCCACCAGAATGACAGAATTCCGCCCTATCAACCTATGCAATGTTACCTATAAGCTCATCTCAAAAGTCTTGGCCAACAGACTCAAATTTGTCATGCCGAGCATCATTTCTAAGAACCAAAGTGCCTTTACCTCCGAGCACCTAATTACTGACAATGTCTTAGTGGCCTTTGAGTTCATGCATTATTTAAAACATAAAAATGTGGGGAAAGAAAACTTTATGTCAATTAAACTTGACATGAGTAAGGCTTTTAATAGGGTTAAATAGGATTTTATCAAAGGGGTTATGGTGAATTTGGGATTTAATAACAAGTTGATTGATCTTATCATGTACTGTGTCTCTTCTGTATCTTACTCAGTGATCATAAATGGTGAGACTTTTGGAAACATCACTCCAACCAAGGGCATTAGGCAGGGCGATCCCCTCTCTCAGTACCTATTCTTGCTCTGTGCAGAAGGTTTTTCATCTCTTATCCATGAAGTAGCCTGAAATCAGCAAATCTTTGGAATCTCCATTTCCCAGGGCTGCCCTATAATCATTCACCTCTTCTTCGCTGATGACAGCCTTCTCTTTTGCAAGGCTAAGGCCCATGAATGTCAGAAACTTGTTAGCATTTTCAAAAATTATGAAGCAGCTTCAGGGCAGAAAATTAATATTGACAAGTCTTCGGTGTTCTTTAGCCCAAATACCCCACAAGAAACAAAAGACTGCATCTTGAGCTTACTTGGCCCAATGCAGGACTCGAGGCACAACAAGTACCTAAGGCTTCCTTCCATCATCGGGAAATCAAAATCCCAAGTATTTGCAGAAATCAAGGAATGGGTAGCAAAAAAACTTGCTGGATGGAATGGGAAGCTTCTTTCAATCAGGGGGAGAGAGGTTCTTATCAAGGCAATCGCACAAGCAGTCCCAGCTTACACAATGAGTTGCTTCTAGCTCCCTAAGACATTGTGTACTGATTTGGAAAATATGATGCGGAACTTCTAGTGGGGTCAGAAAGACAAAGCACAAAATCACTTGGGTTAGTTGGAAGAAAATGTGTAAGTCAAAATTCGATGGTGGAATGGGCTTCCGGGACCTTCAAGCCTTCAATTTAGCCGTGTTGGCCAAACAAGATTGGCAAATCCTCATCAACCCTAACTCTATTATGGCCTGAGTATTCAAAGCCAGATATTTTCCTCACGACGATATTCTTAGCTCTAAAAAAGGTTGTAGCCCATCCTATGCTTGGCGAAGCATTCATAATAGCCTTGAAGTGATCCTGAAGGGGACAAGATAGAGGGTTGGGAATGGTCGTAAAATCTATATCTAGGAAGATAAGTGGCTACCAACACCATCAACATTCAAAGTGATCTCCTCGCCATCTGATTTTGGTGACTTCCCAATGTTATCGTCCCTCATTGATGAGGACACTAAATGGTGGAAAGCTGATGTAGTCAACTTTCTCTTCTTACCCTACAAAGCCAGCACAGTCCTATCAATCCCACTTAGTTATAACCTGCCTGAAGACAGCCTGATTTGGATTGGAAATAAAAGTGGGACCTTTACGGTTAAAAGTGCCTACCATATTGTCTCAAGCATTGTGAAGCCATTTGATGAGGGGGAATGCTCATCTAGCAACTCAAGTTCACAGCTTTGGAAAGGATTTGGCACCAAAAAGTCCCTCCAAAACTTAAAGTCTTTGCTTGGAGACTATGCGTAAACGGCCTCCCCACCATGCAAAACTTAAGTCAAAGAGGTATTAATTGTTCCAGCTTCTATCCCATTTGTGACAAGGCAATTGAAACAACTGCCTATGCTCTTTTTCACTGTGATCATGCTAAGCTAATGTGGGCGCACTGGCCTAACTACCCTATAAAGCTCTCCCACCCTCCATTGCCCCGCTCCCCCTATGCCCCCAATTGGTGAGCCCTTCCCTCGGGTTTCTTCAAAATAAACGTTGATGGCACCGCCTCTAATGATGGTACCAACTCCAGCATTGGGGTGATTATTCAAGATAACCAAGGCAGCCCCATCACAGCTTCCCGCAAGATCCTTCCATCACCCTACACTGCAGAAATAACTAAAGCCATTGCCCTTCTTCATGGAGTGCTACTTGCCTCGGAAATGAAAATCTCTCATGCTATTTTTGAGTCTGACACCCTCTCCATTGTCCAAGCTCTAAACCAAGGCGTGGTTGGTGGTGAGATTGGGCTCATCCTTCAGGACATTAGAATCTTCTTATCCTCATTCAGCTGGTGCTCCTTCTAGCACCTAAAAAGGGATGACAACAGAGTTGCTCATGAACTCGCAAAAGCTGCAAGACTCTCAAGTACTTCTCAAATTTGGAAGGGAGTTAATCCCAGCTGTGTAGAACATCTCCTTTGGGAGGATATATGACTGTTTCAGCTTTTGGAGTTTTGTCTTTCTGTTGTAATCCAATTTTAGTTTGTTGAATGAAAACTTATATATTTCACCATAAAAAAAAAAATTAAAACTTATTCAAATTACTCCAGTCCTCATTTTATTTTAATTTTTTAAGTTGGATTTTATATTATCTTCAGCAGTAGAATCAAGAGAAATTCCCTTGTTTTTATATGCAATTACAAAAAAAGATTCTTCCATGAAAAAACTATACAGTTGAAAAAGAAGACACGCCCACAAAAAGAAAGAACCAAAGGAACATAAATGGCTCAATCTATTTTGGTTTAAAATTTTCAGTATTACTATTCGGCATGATTGAAAATTCTGGTCAACGGAAAAATTGTGGCCTGGTCAATAAAAAACAATGAGTTATGGGTAGAAAATGTTGTCCGCTATTTTGGGCAGAAAACATTTTCCACCCTCAACTGAAGCTGCCTGAGTGTAAAACCAAGAAAAAAAAAATCTTAAACCAAATAATTGCACGTTATGAATGAAAGTGTTGATTCATATAATAATTTAGAATTACACCCAAAAAAAAAAAAAAGAAAGAAACATTAATGATTTTCGGTTTAAAGTGAACTCAACAAGTTTTTTTTTTTTTTTTTTTATAATTATTTTTGTGCACCCCACTCCCTAAAATGAAAACTTTTTCCATATTTTCGGCAAATAAGCCATCAGAAAAGCACATTGGTATTTGGGGGAAATTATTCTGTACTCCCGGAATACCATAAATGCGTACTCCCTCCTCTCACATGAATGGTGGGTCCCACTAATTAAATTCATGATAAGACCCACCATTCATATGAGAGGGGGGAGTACGCATTTATGGTACTCCGGGAGTACCTAATAATTTTTCGGTATTTGGACGCGCAAAATTAATGTGCATTTTCAAAAAAAGAAAAAAAATAATAAAGATGGGACCTGCGCTGCAACATTGATACTCACTTTGGGAGAGGGGGAAGTGATCAGGTTTTTCTTTTTAGGAAAATATCATTTGATTTGGCAACACAGAAAGCCTAGTTGTTTAATTGCGCGAAAAAAAAAAAAGGTTTATTTTTTATTTTTTAAATTGAAAGATTAGGCTTCAATTGGTGCATTTGAGAGACTAACTAGCAACAAAAGGAAGGTAACAGATTTTGATTGAAAGACTTAATTATGGTCTGTTTGGATGGAGGAGGAAAGGAACGGGAGTGGAGGGGAGTAAAGTAAAGTTGGCTAAAAATAAACTAATTTTATGCTAAATCTACTCTACTCTACTTTACTTTCCCTCCCTCTTTCTCAATTCAAACAAACCATAACTTTTTTTTTTCCATAAAGGAAAGTGTTAGGTTCTAAAGATTTAGGATTTTATGTATTTAGAACTCTAATTTGTAATGTTGGCAAACCATGATCAAAACAATGTGTTTAGTCTTGTATAGGCTTGCTCAAAGTTAATTAATTATTGTAAAGTTGGAATCGAGTGGCTGCAGAAGAATTTGTTACTTTCGGCCTGGCTCGATCGATCGAAAATTAGACTCGATCGATCGAAAGTTGGCCAAAACGTTTTTCTGCAGAATTCCAACTCAGCCCAAACTCTATTTAAACATCTTGGGGTTCAAGTAAAATTCTTATATATATAAGGGAAACCCTAGAACGTTTTTGGGACTTTCTAGAGAGAGATTAGAGTGCCTCTTGTGCCTCCTTTTATTAAGGTTTTGTACCCAAACCTCTCTAAGTCTTTGTTGCTCATATTTGCTGCTTATGTGAATCTCTTGTGAGATCTTTAAGGAGCTTTCCCTCACATAAACTTAGGGTTTTCAAGGTAGAGATTATTTCAACATCTTGATGATCAACAAGGTTGCTGCCATTGAAGCTTAAAGAAAAACAAGCGTGGGTGCTTGTACTTGATTGAAGAGTCCAAGAAAGAAGGAGTCCGTGGATTCGGAACTTGCACGTGGTCGTGTCAGTTAGTTCTACTGGTGGGTAGTATTAGGAAGTCAAGCGGGGAGCTTGTAGTCCTTTTGTATGAACTTCGATTCTTTCATAGTGGATTCAGGTTTGCCTTGAGGATCGGTGGGTCAAATCCTCCCCAGGTTTTTACCATGTGGTTTCTTGGGTGATCATATCATTGTGTCTTTTATTATTCCGCTGTTTTATTCTTTTGATATGATTATTTGATTGCTTTAACCTAGTATTGCACAATTTGACTAAGTAACAACTTGGCTAATTAATTTAGACTAACCAATCTGATTGTTTTTAAGGGGTCTAAAACCCAACAGAAAGGACTAAATTGACAAAAGCTAAATGTTAAGGGCTAATTTGATAAGTAGAATAAAAAGTGAGATCTAGCTTATTTTCAAAGTTATACATCATTAAAGTTTGATACGAATGGGTAAGAGTAAAAAATTTTCAATTCAATGTAGCACATTTTTTTAATCCACTATGTTATAATGTCTAATTATTATTTACCTGCCACGTGTGAGATTTGCATGAGTTAAAACTAAAAATTAAAATAATTATTTACCCAACAAACGTTAGGTTAGGTTGCATTAGTTGAAACTAAAAATTAAAATGTGATGTATTTGTTGAAAACAAAAATCAATAGTACATTAATAGAAAGTAGGGTTCATACCTCGTACCAAAATATTTTATATAGAAGGAGACTGTAATTTTATTGAGAAAATTCAGTTATATCGGCTAAGGTTAAAAGGCTAAAGGTTACAAGTTGTAACCTGTACTATAACCTTAGCCAATATAGTTGAATTTTCTTGCAACAGTGAGGCATGTGGAGGAACATTCTTTATTCATATTGAGAACTCGCTAATATACTTAACATGTCTAATAATGTTATGAACAACAGAATTAAATAATTGATTAATAAAATTATTATTAGTTTTTTATTATCTTAAAATTTTACAAACATTAAGAATATATAAAAATAATATAATTAAATAATAAATTTGTCAAATTTTTCATTTAATTAAAAAATATTAAAAAATATAATATTATTTAAAGTTACACGTACCATATCTTTAACCCAATCCTAATTTTATATATAATTTTAAAAGTTGTGCTTTGTGATGTCTTTTTATTCAAAACCTTCGTCCCTTTGTCAAAAACAGCACAAAGCACAATGGCCAATCACGCATTCACGCGGTAAATTTCCACTTTCCAAATACCGGGTCCTCTTTCCTAAGCAATTGGCTAATCTGTCCGTGGTTTTCTTTTCTTTTTTTTCTTTTTTTTTGTCTATCGATGTTGTGCACAAGGAGATCCTACGGAAGACAGCAGTGGCCAGACATAGCTTAGGGGCTGTTTGGGCTTTTTTTTTTTTTTTTTTCACCACTCATCACTCTTCACTCAATTTTCGTCACTCATTACTTAAAATATCCAAATTTCCCAAACCTCACCAGTTTGGCACCTAAACTCAGTTCTGACCGTGGCTTTGTTTCAAAAAAAAAAAAAAAAAAACCTTAAAAGTCAAAAGTTACGGCCAAAATTTTT
Source organism: Quercus glauca (assembly GCA_023736055.1). Lineage (NCBI taxonomy): Eukaryota > Viridiplantae > Streptophyta > Magnoliopsida > Fagales > Fagaceae > Quercus > Quercus glauca. The sequence goes on along the minus strand of CM043322.1, from coordinate 51,495,960 downwards.
TAAAACAAATCCAAACAAGTTTTCTCTCCATACGTCCCACCATTTTTGAGTTATGGGTGATAGAAATACAAAAACCAAACAGCCCTTTAACTTGTCGTTATTTAATGTTACTGTTTATAGACTATAAATTTAGTAGTAATTGTAATAATAACAACACATGCCAAATGGTTGCGTCAATTTGTCTTCAGTTTTTTAGTCAGCTCATTTGTCGTGAATTACCATTACCAAGCTAACCAAGAGATGGGTTTGTGGCTGGTGAACAAAAGTTAGACTGTTTTGTTCTCTTTTTGCCCGACATTTGTCACTGCCTGAAGAAAGAGGAAATGGAAATGAGGTACAACTTGGGTCAAGTCTAGTTGCACCGACCCGTCACATTGGTGATACATGTCTATTTTTGGTTGTGTCAATGTCCTAACTGGTCAAGTTCACCCATTGTATTTACTTTTGGCCACATGTTATCATCTCAACAGGTCTAATGCACTAAATACACTATACCCAAACCAAACTCATAGAAATGAGAGATAACCATGTTACAAGCTTATTATAAAGTCTATACAAATTTTGTATGATCTATAATAATAAAAACATATGAGAAAATTTATTAACCCAGCATTTGTTTCACAATTTTTTTTTTTTTTTAAATTCTGATGTGGTCGAGTTTGATCGATGAAAAAAAATTGTGAAAAATAGTTGATACATGTGAAAGTGATTAATTATCACTCATAATCGATCACCTCAAACAAATTGCGATAAAGTTATAGAAAATGATGTGGTTCTAGAAGAATTGAAAATGTAATTCAAATATTCATTTGTGGAAAAAGTTTGGCTCCAAACCAATCTTAAGTTATCTTCTTTCAATCTACTATGTGGCAATTGAAAAAATCATTTATTTGTAGTTTTAGTCATATGACTTATTAAATAAATTATGTGACTTGTTTAAATAATATACATTGATAGTTTTATAAATCACCACATGTTGGGTTGGATAAGATAGCCCAAACTGGTTTGAAGCTATCTTCATTTATTATGTTGTGAAATTTAATAATCATATTCTTTTTTTTTATTTTTTGCTAACCTTAATAATCAAATTCATTGTCACACCAAGTTGTAAATATTATATAATAAAATTTATAAAAGTCCCTCAGTCCCATATTGTTGGTTTGCTTATCAAATCCAAAATTTTAAGAAAACAATGTAATACAAGTTTTCAAAACGATATTCCTTAATTTAAACTTTATTGAAATAGCAGTATCGACTTTTTAAATACGGTAAAAGTTTTGTTACAATTTTTCTAAAAAGAAAAGAAGAAGAAAAAAAAAAAAAAAAAGGTATGTTACAAAATTTCTAGTTGGTCCAGCAAATAAAATAATAGTTGTCACCTATTGTTCAAAATATTTATAGTTAGTGTATGTTTGGTTTGTGCGTTTTGCGTCCACCTCTAGACGCAAACGCGTTTCAGCCTTTTTTTTTTTTTTTTTTTCCTCAGCTGTGCCGTGATTGTTGACTTTGGTACCAAACTTATTGCACACCTCAGCAACTTGTCAGCACTTTAGTAAACTTTTCAGCATTTAAAAATTATTTTAATCAACTTTTCAGAACCTTTTACAAAAATTTTTAGATACTTTTCAATTATAAGACCCACAAATCTCATTTTTTAATAATTTTTTCATTTAAAAATGGGTCTCACGGTATTATTTATACATTTAAAAATTATTTTGCTGCAGTATTTTTCAATTTTCAGTTTTCATTTTTCAGCTGTATCCAAACGGGCTCTTAATCCAATTGACAATGATTCACCGTCTCCAAAATAGCATATTTACAACCCATTTTTCAACAAAATTTCACCTTTTTCCCATCTCGACTCAACTAAGGTACCTAAAGGTCCTTAACACTTTTTATATTTATTTTTTTAAAGAAAAGTTAACAAATACCTTAATAAGAGCATCGGTTTAGAAATTATAATTATTGTATCAATACTAAAACTCAACCCCCAATGAAAATTCGTGCTACACCCCTACAAATAGAGATGTGAGAAATTGAGGGTGTTGATCTTGGTAGTTCCCATTATAATTTTATCTATTGTAAGATATTAAGATGCACATACTTTTTTTTTTGTCAGCCCAAAATACAAAATTGAAATAAAACATTGAAATACAACAGCAATAAAAGTTTTAATCCCAAAATTTTTGAGTCAGCTATGGATCTTCAATAGATTAGTTAGAATTGACTACATTTATTATTTTTCTTCATTCTATTCTATTCTATTTAAAGTTATATTCTTTGTTATTTTATTAATTGACATGTCTTTTTATTTATGTAATTTTTTGTCATCTTGTACTTTTTTTTTTGTTTTCTCAACTTGGATCAACCTACTCTTTATTACCATTGTATTAGTCACTTTCCTCAAAACATGATTAAACTATGTCAAGTGATTTTCTTTCATCTTTTCATCACTAGGGACTATCTCTATCTTTGTGCAAATTTGTTTATTTTGAATTCTATCTTTCCATTTATTTTTACTTACCCATCTTAACATTCTCATTTCCTACACTCATTTTATGAATATGTTGTTTTTTAACAACCCAACATTTATGGCCTGTTTGGAAGTTTAGAGAGGGGAGTAGAGGGAAGGAGAGTAGTGGGAAGGAGAGTAGAGGGGAATGGTTTCCCTCCACCTTGTTTGGATGTTTTTAAAATTAGTAAGGGAGAAGGGAGTAATTAGCTATTTCCCTTGTTTGGATGTTTTAAAAATTAGGATGGAGAGGAGAGGAAATGATTAAAATAGACAAATTTACCCTTATTTGAAAATGGATTTGCAACATTGGTCTAAGATTAATTTGTTAAAAAGGGTAAATTAGGGAATTACTTGGACAATAATTTATCTACTCTACTCTCCCTCCAAATTTCTCTAATTTTTTTTTTTTGAGAGTCAAATCCAAATTTCTCTAATTTGGGAGAATTAAAAATGAAGGGTTAGAGGGAGTTAAAACCCCTCCAAACTCTTCCAAATCCCTCCCCCTCATTCCTTAAAAAACTTTTCAAACAAGGTAATTGGATTACTCTCCCTCCCTTTACTCTACTCCCCCTCATTTTTTAAACATCCAAACATGCCATTAGTATCATAGAATATAACTAGACTTATAGTTGTCTTATAAATTTTTTTATTTAACCTAATAGGTATTTTATTATTGCACAATTCTCCTAATGATGTGTTTTTGCACATCATCCATCATATTCTTACTTCCTCTTTTATGTCTCATCGGAATCCAGACCATAAATACTTCACTTTAAAAAAAAAATTTATTTTTATTTTTATGGGATGAATACTTCACATTTGACAAATATTCAAAAACATAACTATGCTAAAACAAAAGGACCTATACCCAAAGTAGGCCCCAACTGAGGATTCTTTAGTAGAAAAGTAGGAATGTAGGATGCTGCCACATTAGCAGATTAAAGTACTTTGGTTTTGGTATCCCTGGCCTATCCACTATTCCAGTAGTATTCTCCAAAGGCTCCAAAGCAGGACTCAATAGCCTGTGGTTTTACATCGAGGTAAAAAGAACGCCTGTGGTTTTGTAGCACATTCAAATTCCACACTGCTAGTGCTATATAAGAAAAACCACTTCAACTCCCTAACACCAGTAAATCGAAATCCCTACTTCTATAACTCTCTTTAACCCATCAAACTACCTCTTCTTCATATGCATTTTTTCTAAATTACTAGAGAGCACAACAAGCATGAGTTCAACTTTGAATGACCAAGGTGTTTGTAGTTGGAATTATCCAATTAGATCACCGCAACAATGTACCGAGAACGATTTGAAATCATATTATCAAGCCAAGGAAGTCTCTGCCACATCTTCCTCTGCAGTTTCTGATAAGAAGAAACGATCAATGGAGGAGTCAATGAGAAAAATCATGGACTTAAGCTGTTGGGGTCCGAGCACAATCAAATTTTAAATTTCTTTGTAATATCAGTAGAGTGTGTGTAATCCCAAATATGTGCTCTTATTTCATTGCACATATTTTTTTTAAGGAAATTTAATTCCAATCCACTTGGTTTTGGGCTTTATGTTTTTCATCCTCCATTTTTTGGGTGTTTTCACTTTGATCCTAAAAAATTTAATCCTTAATCCTTTAAAACATGTTCATTCACATTTTACTATCATCTCGCTTGCAGAATTTACTAACGTGGTTGACAAAATTCTTGTGTCACATTAAAGGGCGTAATTAAAAGCAAATGTTTAACTTGCTTAGTTAGCAAAAAATGTCATATCAATTAAAAATAAAATTAAATTGTAAATTATACCTTTAAAATTTGAGGTAATCTTAATGTTGTACCTAAAATTTCAAAATTATGATCCATTCCCCTAACATTACCTATGATCCATTCCCTTAACACAAATTTAGTAAAATGGACATGTTGTGTGGGGGTAGGTTTAGTCATTGCTTGGGAATTGGAGTTTCCACTCTTGTTTTCTCTCCAATTTGGAGAGATGAGTTTTTGGTGGGCTGGGGAAGAAAATACTTGGGTCCCACTAAAAAATTTTCTTCCTTTCTCTCCTTACCAAACAACAACAAAATCTATTTTCTCACATATTTTCTTTCCATTATTTTTCATCATTCCTATTTCATCTCCAACCAAATATACCCAAATACTCTACATGCGATAGTTAGTTTTTGAAAATGCACGGGGGAGTGTTACCGGATAAAGCCCCGCATCAAGGTCCCCATACTACAGCATAAGGGAGAGGTTTAGGGTTTGAACGAGCGCGTAAAATTCCCAGCCATTACCCCCAAGGGTTTCACATGCGATAGTTGATCCAGTAAAAAATATGGCATGTCATTTAATTGTGCCGCATCAATTATATAGCCTAAAAAAACTTTAAAAATAATTTTTTTTAAGAATCCAAAAATTACATAAAATAATATGGATTATATCAGCGTGCAACTTGACTTGTGAATAATGCTTTCAAGGCTGTGGAGGCCGAGGTTTGTGCTCTGGGGGGTTTCATTGATTTTGTAGATGAGTTTCTCAAATGGTGATATGGATGGTGATGTCATGGGGTGGCGGGAAAAATGAGTAAATTCTTGGATGAACTCAATTTCTTGATCATGATTTTCTAGACTTGTGTGTTGGTTTGCCGAGATTTGTTTCCTGATTTTATATGGGCCTGTGAGTGTGCGTTTGTTTCCTAAGACCATCAAGTGGAAAATTGAAAAGTGATGTTTGAGAAAAAAGAGTGTTTCTAACTTTATGTGGTAAAATCGTAATATCTCAAATACCAGTAAAATAAAGAAAAGGTTTTCTTAATTTTTTATTCTTAAATTTTTATTTTTTGGAATGGATGCTTAAGCTAAAGCACCAAATTAATTAAAATAAGAGCACTCGTGATCACGTGCTTCCACTAATTAAGAATTAAGAAACCAAACAAAAGTAAACCGCCCTGGAATTTGGAAAACCACTGCCGGAAATCTGGGAGCTGTGAAAAATCCAAAGAAATCAACCCCAGTTTCTCACAAAACCAACTGCCCAGAATACTCTAGCAAATTTAATTCCAGGCTTCCAGCCCACTTTATTCATTCCCCTATGTCCCTATATATTTATGAACCAAGCTGTCAGTGTTTACTACGCAAAACAACCTTTGCTGAGCGACCAACAAATTTCAAGAACTACCACCATAGACCAAACTTTATATCTTTCTTCTACTCCTCTGTCATATTTCAGTGAAATAATTGAGAGAGAAAGTGAAAGCGAGATGGGTCGTAAAAGGAGGGTGTGCAAGTATGAGTTGGCATTCAAGGCTTTTCAGCCGAAGACAAATGTTGTGGCAGAATCTGCAAACAATAATAAGGGAAACAAATTATGGCAAATAGCTAGGGGTGTGACTCAGGCACAGAGGATGAACCTTGATGAGAAGAGGAGGAAAGAGAAGGCCGAGAATCTCTTGCACTTGATTTGCTGGGGACCCAATTAATTTTTATTTCCTAGTTTTTTTATATACCTTTTTGTGAAATATGGAGATATGTTTAAAAAAAGAAAAAAAGAAAAAAAAAAAAAGAAAAGAAAAGGAAAAAAAAGAAGAAGATATGTTTGTCATAGAAGTAGTATGCAATGAGTGTAATTCTAGGCTTATATTAAACTTTAGCATATAATGAGTCTAATGACTAATCTAAATTAGAGCTATTTTGCTCCATTTTTTCATCTTCCTTTTTTTCTTTTTAAAATTTCTTTTTTCACCATTTCCTTATTTATGAATGAACACAATTAATAAGTTATTTTTCTTGTTTTTCGAATCTTGTTGTTTTTATTAGAAATATTTTCAAATTATAGTGTCTATTCTAAATAATTACTTTTTTTCATAAATTAAAATAGTAATTATTTATTTTTATTTTTTATGTAATCAGGAATCAAACTCATATTTCTTATTCAACGACAAAATTTTTTATAAATTAAGCTAATTGGAATTTATAGTAACTTCGTAGTTTTTTTTTTTTTTTTTTTTTTTTTTTTTTTTTTTTTTTTTTTTTTTCTGGACTTGGAAGACAAAATCACAAATAAACTATTATATACTTGTGGAGAGCAGTCACAACATTTCCATTCAGTTATGAAAAATAAAAATCTTCTCAAGAAAACAAAAATATTTTTTTATAAATATATCAAAAAAATTGCTACTATTATGTGAGGGCCATAGCGTAGCGTAAGGGGATAAGACCATAATGAATTTGGTTATATGGGTTTGCATAAATTTCTTCTCAATTTCAAATCAATACCAAAGGAGTCTGCTCTCCTTTACTTGTTCGTTGAGTTTATTGATTGCTTCAAGTCAAATTAGAATTCAAGAGCTGGTATTAGTACAATAAGAGTTAAACAATCCAAAAAATGATGGTCAAATTAAAGATTCAAGAATTCAGGTTTGTTTTATTAAAAAAAAAATGTTCAAGAGTTGGGGTATCTTTTTCTGGTATCATTAATATACAATCTCAAAAGATGATTGTCAAATTAAGAATGATAAACAATACAAAAGGATGATTGCAATTCCTTGAAACAATTAATTAGGTAAAAATTCAATTGAAAGAGAACCATGAAAAGTCAATAAAATTTGAATGATATTTCACATTATGTATTTTGAATTTCAATTGTGTTTGGCCAGACTAAGAGTTCATTTGGAAATAGTTTATTTAGTTGAAACTGAAAATTTTTTGCTGAAAGTACTATAGATAAAGGTAAAAGTAATTGAAATAGTACATGATAAGATTCGTATCGTACGATACATATCGTATCGTGTACAAAAAGTTTCGTATTGTAAAGGCATATCGTAAGTGCTCATGAATCGTTTGATGCATAGGTGCATATCGTATCGTATGATACATAGACATGTGGGTTTAAAATAAGTTTTTTTGTTAAAATTTGTAGTTTTATTTGATTTAAACAAGTTGTTAGACTTTGTTAATACAAAATTATTGAGAAACTTAATTGAGTCTAATGAAATAGCAAGTCCATGAGTTTTTTTCCTCCCTTCTCTTCCTCCTACAAAATTTAGACTATACTCATAACACTCACTTTCATATGTACAAATTTATTTTCTATGCTATTAATAATGTATTAAATGAAAATATAATTATTTTTTATTTTGTTATTATTATTTTGAGTCTAAAAAGATAGAATGCCAAGAAAAAGTTATTAGAATAAAAAAACCAAAAAAAAAAAAAAGAAGTAAATGTTGATAATAATAAAGAAAATGTCTATAAAAAAATAATTTTGCAAACTGCTGAGCATGATGATAACATTGACTTAGATGGAGTTGATTAGCCAAGATGATGAAAATATATTATTATTTTGGTTCATATATCATGTATTACTTCTGAGTTTAATCAATTTGAATGTGCATGTTATAAACATAAGTTAATTTGATTTATTTAGTTAGCTTTGTTAAATTTTATTACATAAGTAATGATTAAATTGGTCATTATTTGAATACATTTTGAATTTATAATGAATATACCTTTTATATATGTATATTTATAATTATACACAAATCGACACGATATGTGATACAGAAAAATCAAAAATCGATTCATGATACGATTCACGATTTGACAACTATGCCAAACAAACACTAAAATGCGAATTTACTTTGAAGCTTTCTTTTATAAGAGAGATGATTAGGTTTTTTTTTTTTTTTTTTTTTAATTTTTAAATAAGAATATATAACATCTACTCCATGCTTATTAATTTTTATATTTGTTTCAAGATACAAATGGGTTAATTTTTGGTGTCAATAAGATTCGACTTCACATCTTTTATTTGATTATTAGAGATTTTATTGGTTAAACTAATTAGAACTCACGCTTATTCAAATATTTTATAACAACGAACAAGATATGATCGTTACAATTATAATTTCCAAATTAACACTATGCTTTTTAGTAGTAAGAAATTAAATACTTGTCTTACAATTAGATTGAATTGTCATTTTTATCCTGGGTATTTGTTTGTACAATTATCCTATCTCAGCAAATGTCATAGCTAGGTTTTATATATTTAGCTTTTATTTATAGGAGCCAATAGTATTACCACACGCACAGATTATATATATATATATATATATATATATATAAATGAGAGAGAGGTTCAATTATTCAAGTTAGACATGGTGTACCTTCTCAAAAAAAGAGTTAAACATGGTGTAACTTATGTGAAGTAATAATTTTTTTAAACCATTGATTTTATCAAATTTAATGATAGCAAGAGACTAGTGTTATAGTACTCCCGTCCCATGTCATTAGCTCTCTACTTTCTCGCCATCGGTACCAACCTCCCCTGCATGGGTCCAGAGCTCACCAAGCAAGTCACTTAATTTTAGGATTGTTATTTTCTTTATACTGAACAGTAGTTAAATTTTTACAAGGATGAGAGAGAGAGAGGTAAATTATGGAGTGAAATTTAAGCCCATAAAACGCGCAGGAAAGAAAAATGTATCACTTGAGCTAAGAGACTTAGTAAAATCTAATAATTATGATTAATATTTCATTTCATATAAAAGGTTTGCAGGTGGGGCAAAATTAGGAAGGGTTGTTGATGGAAGCTCTCACAAATGCATATTACTACAACAAACACTTGCACACAAAGAGCACGAAAACATTTCAATGGGTAGTAAATGAGCACTCCGATGGTTAAGTATGTAATGGTGGTGGATGAGATAAGGTTTCAGATAATATTTTTCATGGCTAGAATTTCATACACCCCTCTGATGTTGAAAAAGATACTATAGCCACAATTGACACGCTTTTAGATCTCCTATGGCATTATTACCTGCCCATCATGCTTTTAGATGACGTAATTTTTTATTTTCCAATCTTGCCAGGTTGGGACACATTTCTAAATGGTGATTTGGACACCCCTTTTTGGGGACATGCCACATCACATAAAATACTGAGTGGGTGGTTGTGAACGGAATAAAAGCGATTATGACTACTATAAATTTCCAATCCACCTATAGGAGATATCCTTCGAATCAACTCATCGGTGAGGTAGTGAGATCGGTGTAGGGGCTTGAGTTGGCTGATCTCAAATCCCACTTTTGCCCTTGTATTATATTCAAAACCACCCCCACCCCCCTTCCCTCCCCAAAACAAAATTTATAATTTAGTTGAGTAGTTTTTTCAATTCAATCGTTAAAGTCTTTTATCATGAAATAAAATGACTAATGATTTTTAAAAAATACGATTAGTTTCTTGGCTGAATACTCATGAATAATTATCATAAAAGGGATGTTATAATTAATTTTAAATCTCACCATATTTATAACTAAAAATTATAATTTAATCCACCATAGGCACAATATTCCAATTTAAATAATATCTTCTAACTTAAACTCTCTACTATAAAAAACTTAGGGTCTGTTTGGTACATGTGTTTAAACACATGTTTTTATTTTTTAAACAATATTACACGTATTTCTATACATTTTTTCACCAACACGTATTTTTAGCAAAACTGAAAACTGTTGTTTAAACACACATACCAAATTAGCCCTTATTTTCCCAGCTTAATTGAAATGAGAACAATAGTTGTCGTTATCCACCAGCATTTATCTTAATCAAAATGTCGCTACTACTACTAGGCCTTAGTTTAAGAAAAACATCAATTGTTGTCTCAAAGGTTTGTGTTTTTTTTTTTTTTTTTTTTTTTTTTTTTTTTTTTTTTGGGTAACAAGGGATAATGGATTAGTTATTAGAAAAGAAGTTTGTTAAAAGTTACGCCCTGTGTATAAAGGGCTACAAAGTTTTCAACCACATCGATTATCAAAACACAAGATGATAATTGGCATTAATTAAGTTATTTAGTTATCAATGAATGTAGAAAGAAAGATGTTATGATTAAGACCTTGCTTTCTGTTTCATTTTCTGAGTAAGGATTTTTTTTTTTTTTTTTTTTAAATACTAAGTATTTTTAACATAAACACGGAGAGATGAGAAAATGTTTTTAAAAAAAATTTATAATGATGTATATCTAAAAGGTCTTAACTTTTGGACACACAGCACAAACTATAAACCTCTTTAACTTATACTCTTTTTTCAATGCGGAAAGTTTTTGGTCAATTGGATTGGTGGCAATTGGCATCCACGTCTGCACTCAGTATTTATTATTATTATTATTATTATTATTATTATTGTTGTTGTTATTATTATTTGTAGTACATTAGTACCACTGCCACAAGCTACCACGTTGCAAGGAATCTAACCACGTTAACTTTGATATTGAAAGTGAATCAATGTCTCCATATAATTTTTGTCCTTACATTTTCACTCGATTTTACTTTAGTTTTTAACTTTTTTTTCCACTACTTTTATCATTATTTTGGAAAACGTGTCTCGTTTTTGTTTCTACCGTTACATCAGAAATGAAAAATGCACACATAACAAACAGAGTGCACTGTTGGCACACTAAAAGCTGATGTAGCCATTAAAATAATAATAATAAATGTTATTTAGTATTAAAAAATGCAACGTCAGCATATAAATTAAAAAAAATTAAAAACAGAACTAAAAATAAAAAAATCACATAAATTAAGATATAAGTGTGTCTTGAACAAAAATAATAAGAACACAAACTTAAATATAAAAGCATTCTCATCAGCTTTCTTAAATATGCCAAATACTAAATATTTGGTACATTTAGCACACCAAACACAAAAATAGACTCTCATCAGATGTGCTAAATGTCTCAAAATTTTGAGACATGCTACAGTACACTCTCAAATATGAGTGCGTACGGACAGAAATGCTATTTCAATTTAATAATTTTTTATTCTCTTTTCTCTCTCTTCCCTCGTCACTTTCTTCTTTTCTCTTCTTTCTCATTCAGCCTCAGAGTCTCAGACATCAAACCTCTCCAACCCACTTCAATCACTCTTTTTTCTTCTCACGCTTGTTGGTTTTCTCTCTTCCTCTTAGCCTCGCAATGCCGCCTCCTCGACCTGATGCCAACCTCTGTTGCTATGGTTTTTTTTTTTTTTTTTTTTTTTTTTTTTTTTTTTGCAGTGATTTGATACCCGGTTCGGTAATAGGTGAGTTGAGATAGTGATGGGTGGATCAGTGATGGTGGGTTGCGATGGGTAGATTCAATGGTGGGTGGGTCAGCTGGTGATGGACGAATCGGTGATGGTGGGTTCTAATGTGCGAATTCGGTGGTGGGAAGGCCGGCCTATGGATGGGTTCCAAATGATGGGTCGGCAGTGGGTGGGTGGGTCGGCGATGGGTAGGTTGGTGGCAGCAGTGGGTGGGTTGGCGACGGCAGTGGGTAGGTGTGTGGGATGCGATGGGTCGGTGGTGGGTTGTGTTTTTTGTTTTTGTTTTTGTTTTTCTGTTTTGGTGGTTGTGATTCGAGTGGTTGTGGGTTGATTTTCATGCGTTGTGATGGGCTGATGTTGGTGGGTGGCGGCGGTTGTGGGTTGATTTTGGTGGTTTTATTTTTTTGTTTTTTCTGGTGGTTGTGGCCGCAACAATTTTTCTGGTAGTGTTTTATTTTTATTTTTTATAAGGTGGTGTTGGTGGACGTGGGTTTGTGCCGGTGGTGGCTGTCGGTGTTGTTACGGCAGTGGTTGTTGGTGGCAGTGCTGGTTGTGCCGTTGTTTGTTGTTGTTGTTGTTGTTGTTGTTGTTGATGATGATGATGAGGAGGAGGAGGAGGAGGAGGAGGATATATTATTTTAATGTGTTGGAAATATTATTTTAATGTATAGAATTGAAGAATAGAACATCTGATAAATGGTATGTTATAAAATGATGTGCTAAAATAATAAAGTAGGTTTTTGGTGTGTCAAAATGGCATTTTTTATAGAACAACTTATGAGAATGCTCTAAGAACACAAACCTAGAGAGAGAAAAAAAAAAAAAAAAAAAAAAAAAAAAAAAAAAAAAAAAAAAAAACTAAATTTTTGACACTCCCTCAACCTTGCTTCCTCACAACAAAACCCTCTCTTTCTCCTTTTCTCTCGTTCTCTCTCTCTCGCGGCCCAGCCATCGTCGCCGCTGCCCAGCCCAATCTAGCCACCGTCGCCACCCTTTCTCCCTTTGCTGTCGCCTCACTCCCTCCCTCACTCCTTCACGATCGTTCCCCCTTCTCTCTCTCTCTCTCTCTCTCTCCTCCACCCCGATCTGCCCTCCTCTCTCTTTCCCTCACTGTAAGTTTTGACATTTGTGAAATTTGAGTTTGGAATTGGTGAAAGTTATATGGGTTTTGTGGCTTTTTTCTTCTAAGTGTAAATATGGGTTTATTGTATTTAATGAATTGTTATGGTTTTTTTGTGTGATTTTAGAACTATTTGTTCAATTTTGTAAATTTAAGTTCTTGATTGTTGATTTTGTCAGGTTTGGATAATGATGATGAGCAGTTTGTTGTTGGGGGTTCTTTGATTCTAAAAGATCTTGGTCAAGTTCAGCAAAAGAAAATAAATTTTGGAGTTTTCCTCTTTTTGAATTTTTTTTGTTGTTTTTGTTTATTCGGATAGTAGAAAGGTTTCACCTAAACTTAGACAGAAACGATCCTTTGCGGTTGTTTGGTTCCTAAGAAATGCAAAAGAAAACTGGTTCCTGAGAAAAGCAAAAGAAAACGAATTTTCAGTTTTGGAGGTTTTTTTTTTTTTTTTTTTTTTAATATTATTTCTGGGTTTATGTTCTTCTAAGTTTGTGTTCTTGTTCAAGACACACTTAGATTTTAATTCATGTAATTTTTGGTTTTTAATTCTATTTTTAATTTAGATGCTGACATGGCATTTTTTAATGTCAAATAACATTTTTTATTATTATTTTAATGGCCACGTTAGATTTTAGTGTGTCAATAGTGCATTCCATTTGCTACGTGTGCATTTTTCGTCTTTGATGTAACGGCAGAGACAAAAACGAGACGCGTTTTCCAGGATAGAGACTAAAAGCGGTGGAAAAAAAAAGTTAGGGATCAAAGTGGGAATCGCGTGAAAATGTAGAAACGAAAATGTGATTTTTGCCTTATTGATATTGATTTAGGAAATATTTTTTAAATTTTTTTATGAGATAATAAAAAATTAATTAATTTTTTAATGATTTTATATATATTTTTTTTAAAAATAGTGTCAAAATTTTTAAAAGTAGTTTGTTAATAATTACTCTAAGTTTACTCGTGAACATGACTTTTTTTTTTAATACTCCTAAAATCCAACCAACTAGCTATAATTTAATTTAAAATTTGAACAGTGTCTCTCCTTGTGTTTGGACTTTAAGCACCCATGCATATTTACACCAGAACCTACCACTAGATTGGAAGACAAGACAACAAAGCTGGACGAAACAAAGTAACAAACATACAAGACATCACCAAAAATGTCTAAATCTCCCCATAAATGGCAAAAAGCCTGTTCCAAATATGAATTTTACTTTCACTACTAATGTCAAAGACATATATAACTTATAATACCCTGTAAGTTGTTACAGCTATTTTATATGTCAGATTGTAATTGATTGTTTATCACTTTCATATGTACCTACAATTTTTTTTTTTCACCATTCACAATCTATATCACGTAAACAATTGAGGTATGAATTATATCGTTTTTGACGTGGTCTTAGACTTTTTCAATGTAAAAAAATATATATATATAAAAAAAAAAAAAAAAAAAAAACTCAATCTTAAATGAGTAGGTGGAAATGGATTTCCAAAGCATCTTTAGAAAAGACATTTGCCTTTCTAAGTTAATAGTACTTCCTTTTCAAGAAAAAAAAAAAGGATTTAACAAGTAGGAGTAGCATGTTCGTACACACTTGCTAAAATTATGTTTCAAAAATAAGATTTCACTATTTTATAATGGGAAAAGTTAATAATGCTCTAAGAATGTTGGTTCAAAAAATATTTTTAAAAACTTTTTATAAGATATATGAAAAAGACAATTGACTTTTTGACACATTTTTTAAATTTTATATGAAGCAAATAGTAATAAAAATTTCTTAAAATAGTTTTTTAACAAATGCCTTAAGGCACTAGTAAAAATGACCATTTACAATTACAGCTAAAATCGAATTTTCAAAAAACACTATCAATGTAAACAGTAAACTAACTATGTGTAATAATAATTAACCAACTAGTAATTTATTACCACAATTAAATTTTTTTTTAAAATTTTATTAATCCTTGTTTTTGTTAAGTATTATTTTATTAAGCCCCACTCAGCCAAAATTGGTTTCAAATCCACTAAATTCACACATTGAAGGTCATTATTCACCTAATTAATTCCTAACCTCCCCTTACCGAACCTTTACCAACAAACCAAACCGACCATTGTAAATGCCGTACGAACATCTTACCTAATCCATAAACCCATCATTGAACACCGTGCCCTTCAACTCAAGAAAAGATTGCCGTTACATCATCAAACCAAATACATCTACTAAATTAAATGAAACAAAATATGCCGTTACAGCTTCTTTCACTCTATCACTGTTGCGCGTGACACCACTTTCCAACCAAAAGGCAAACTTCATTGAACATATCCCATTCTGCCGCACACTGATTGGAAGTGCCTTATACGCTTCGTAGATGAGAGTCGCTATATTTCACAGAATCGTGTCTCATGCAGCCTCTGTAATCATGTTCGCAACCACTTGTACCTATGACATCTATTCGCCCTTAAAACATGAGTTAATGACTTCCGAGTCCCAAAGTACAATCTGAAACCGCATATTAGGCTTTAAATTAATGTAATAATAACACTTGCTTTTGAGTGAGTTGTAAAAATAAATAAATAAAGTCCTTAGATTTTAAGGTTATGTTTAGTAAGGGAGTATGAATAATATTATTTGTATTTTTTAAAATATATATATAAAAATATGTGTAATATTATTTAAAAATTGAAAATATGTTATTTAACTACTCTATCAAACAAGGCCTAACTTTTTTTTTTCTTTTAAAAATGGGTCATGCTAACGAGTGCCCTTAGGGCACTCTTTAAGAACCCATTTTAAGAAAGTTTTGACATCACTTTTATGGGAAATGAAAAAAGCTGTCAAAACATTAATTACTTTTTATTCTTTTCCCATTAAAACTTTCTTTAAATGGATTCTTAAAGAGTGCCCTAAGGGCACTCATTAGCATTTCCCTTTAAAAATAGTTTCAAATTTCGCTATTAATAATTGTTTTTTAATATCATATATGGACATCAAATGATATTTTGGTATAAATGAGAATGGTATAAGTAGAATGATAAAACTTAAGTACTGTTCTTTAGGTTCTTCTCTTAAAATTCAGCCATGTAACTATTTAATTAAAAAATACACTTCCATCTCATGTGCAAAAATTCACATGGCAGAATCTTAAAAGGAAAATTTAAGAAACAGCACCTAAATACTGTACTTAAATTTTTCCCTAAGTAGAAATTGAACTCAAGATTTATCAAGAGTTAACTAGAATCACTCTATTATTATTTATAACTCTTAAACTTTATATATCAAATTGACCCATAAAATAATATTTTATTAGTTTTTTTTTTTTTGTAAAAAAATTATGTAACTATCATGTGATCAATAAAACAAATCAATTGGTGAATTTTCTTAATAAGGTCACGTGATGATCACATTATTTTTCTATTAATAAGAGGTAACTAAAATATATTTTAGGGAGTCAATTTGATTAATATAGAAACCTAGAGAGTTATAAAAAATGAATTGAAGTGTCGGTTTGGCATAATTTATTTCTTTATCTTATAGATTTTATGTACAAAATTTTAAAACATCACAAATTTCTCACTTATTTTTTTTTTTTATTTAAGTATAAGTATATTCAGTAAACTTTTGGAAAAAATAAAATAAAATGAAAAAAAAAGTTAATTCCAGTAGGGAAGCGCGGATGTCAAATCAAAATAAATTCCAGTAGAATGCCACCTCTTAAATCCGCCTTTATATTATTTAGCCCACAGCTAGTTTCCAATTTCCAATTCCCCATCTTCATTTTCAACCTCGAGTCTACACCACACCACACTCACCGAATCAAAGTTATTCACTCATTCCCACTTGTTCTATAGACTTTACACAAAAAAATATATGTATTTCGCTCCCAAACAGAAGCGAAACTTCCAGGAAATTAATAAAACTTCATGAGAGAAGAACTAACAAAAAGTTATTAAAAAAAAAAAAAACCAGCGCCGCCAATAGTGATTCGTCACGTTTAAGGTTCTGGGACACACCATGGCTATAGCGGATCACCACCACCACAAATCACAGTCTGACACGAAGCTGTTCAGGCTCTGTCCGTTTTGGCAGTCGGGCAATACGTCGTCGTCTTCATCTTCCACACAGAATCTTACTCATAGTAACATCGGGAGTCTGAGCGGCCGACACGTGGAGGGGCCGTCCAATCCGAAGCCGCCACCCAAGACGGTGTCGTCCGTTGCTCGATCGCTACTCCCACCTCGCCGAAGGCTCCGCCTTGACCCTTCCAGCAACCTCTACTTCCCAAGTACGTCGTCGTTTTACTCCACCTTCTTGACTTTTTTTGTTTTGTCAATTTTGACTTTTTTTCTACTAAACAAAAAAAAAAAGTTACTTCCAAAATTGGGTTTTGAATTTTTTTAGTTTTCAAAATTGTGAATCTCGATGAATTTCTCGTTGTCTGATTGTGTTTGGTATTGTATTTCTGTGAAGATGAGCCTGGTAAACAGGTTAAGAGCGCGATCAGATTGAAGAACACTAGTAGGTCCCATGTGGCTTTTAAGGTATTGGTTTCTTTTTATTTTGGCTCATCTATTTTTTAATGTTGTTTCGTGTGATTCACTACATTGGTTTTGATAGTTTGTAGCATTTTAGATTTTATCTACTTTAAATACTGATTGACCGAATTTTGGAGAGGTATTATAATCATATAATGTGTCGGCCGGCCTGATTCGTCTTTTGCGAATCCTTAGCGGATTTCAAAATCTTGGAACTAAGGTTTGGTTGTTGTTGTTATTGTTTTACAGTCATATAAGGTATTATGATGTGGTGCGGCATCCCAAGATGTCCGTGGTGTTATGAATCGAGCATTTTAGACCTGTAGTTTTAGTTCTATGAGGTTTGAAATAATTTTCAATACTTGGCACTTAAAAATAACTTTAAGTGAGCCATCTAATGGTTTTGTTTGTCTTGCTTTAGTTTCAAACTACCGCGCCGAAGAGCTGTTATATGCGTCCTCCTGGTGGTATCCTTGCTCCTGGAGAAAGTATTATTGCAACAGGTATTATTATTCTTGAGCTCTGGTGTTTGGAATTTCACTTTTGTATTGGAAGGGAAATTGGGGTTGAATGGGAATTGTAATTATATTCTATATATGTTCTGTTTTTATGTTTGTATTGCACTTGCCCATATATTATCTAACTTCCACTCTTTCTTGTGAATTTGATTGGGTAGTGTTCAAATTTGTGGAGCATGCTGAGAACAATGAAAAGCAATTGGACTTAAAGAGCAAGATTAAGTTCAAGATCATGAGTCTGAAGGTCAAAGGAGGAATAGATTATGTACCTGAGCTGGTATGTTAAATGGCTTCTGGTTGCAATAATGCTGATGTGTCTACTATTTTGTGGGAAAGACATACTCTTTGGTATTGACAGATGAGAAAGAAAATAAAATAAGGAAATAAAATGTAAATTATGTGTTATTGTTGAAAAACAGAGTAATCTTTATGGTTTCAGTAAAACTTACGTTGGAGTATCGTAATAGGTTTGCTAAATTATTAGCTTATCTAAATTTCTCTTTCAAAATTAAGGGAGATTACTAATTTTGGGAGAGATTACTATTCCAAACAAACAACTTATTTGATATAGGCAACTTGATTTAGCCATAAATTTCTCTTTCAAGAATTGGGGAGATAATACGCTTATTTATGTTGCTTATTCATATTTAAATATTCATTGTTGCAAAATCTTTGCATATTAACACATATCATTAATAAAAAGATCATCGATCACAGAATTGGATTGTGGAGTCCTGGAATTATTTCTCCAAATACCTATGGACAGGAAATATGTAGTGCTAGAGAGTTTTCAGACATTGTGAAAGGAACGAAGTCAGAAGTGATACTTAATTTATTATTATTATTATTATTTATAATGTTAATTGTGCTAATGATATAAAAAAGAAATCCATATATGAGAAATATAGCTAATAAAAAAAATAGTATTAAAGATTATTTCTGCTGTGCCATATGTTATACATGGATGCAACTGCTAACAAGTTTCCTATAATTTGTCTATGTTTTAATGCCCCGTTTTGGATTCTCCTTTTTGCACAATGTTTATTGCTTTTCTGTCTTTGGAATTCTACCTCATGGCATTTTAAAATTTTTCAGATTTAGATATAAATGTAGTAGTGGTACTAGTTTTCTTTTATTACTGTAGGCAATGCAAAGCTAAATATTGTTGTTGAACCTTTTTTTCATACAGTTTCTTGAACAAAGGATCAAATAACGGTTTGGTCAATTTACATAGTGGGATTTATCCTCTATTTGCATTTTTAAACTGTGCAACTGAGCTAAACATGATTGCGGTAGTTTTACTTTTTTATTTTTTTGCTTTCAGGAGATTTTCTGGTGCTAACCTAAAATCTTTCATTTGATTTGACCCTTTTTTTGGCACAGTTTGAGGAACAAAAGGAAGAAGTAACTGTTGAACGAATATTGCGGGTTGTATTTTTAGACATTGAGCGTCCTAGTCCTGTAAGTTGAAGGTTATTTTGTTAACTACTGCATGTGGTGAACAAGTGTTATATAATGACATTGTTTGTGTGTGTATGTATTTTCAATCTCATCCTAGGCATTGGAAAAACTGAAGCGTCAATTAGCTGAAGCTGAGGCTGCACTTGAATCACAATCACGCAAGAAACCTCCTGTAGACACAGGACCTCGAGTTGTTGGGGAAGGGCTTGTAATAGATGAATGGGTACAAATTTCGTATCTATTGTCATGTCTATTGTTGCATAAATGCTCATTTAAATTCTCATCTTATTTAACTTGTTTTATCTCTTTTACACTTGTCTCTTTCAGAAAGAGCGAAGGGAGAAATACCTGGCTCGACAGCAGGTTGAAGTGGTAGACTCAGCATAATGTGTGATTTGCTCCAGCTGCAAGTGCTTTTGTCGGGACAAAAATGTGGTTATGTTGTATGTTTCACCACAACTCATCATGTATCTGTTGTGGGAAGATGGACGGACCTCAGTCGGAAAGTCCTTGTGGAGGAATGTGAGGATCAACATACCTGATTTTGGACTGAGCCTTTGTTCTTGTAGATAGTGGATTTTGCTTGTATGAAAATAAGTGCATGTAAATTTTTGTGTCTAGAGTGCCTGATTTATGTCAGGCTTTTAGTCTTTGTTTGTTTAAAGTAGTATTTTACAGTATTTTTACTCCATTCATAAGTTTGGATGTACTTTAATTTCTTACATGGATCTTTGCCCTTGTGCTTAGGTCATTATTTATTGCCCTTTGTGCAACTGCATTTAGTGCCAACTAATATGACAACAAAGAGCAGACTCCATTCCCTACATTTAAGGGGAAAATTATTTGGGTAGGGCATGCATGTAGCCTCCCTCTCAGAGTAAGTGAGCCTCACTCAACTGATAAGACGACAAAGATCAATTACTCTACTTCCTCCATCAAGGGGATAATTATATACTGTAGGAGATAGTGTACTTTCTCCTATTAAGTTTAAGGGTGTAGCTGAGCAAAAACCTGCCACACTTGGTGCCTGAGTGTAAGGACAGCTTTTGTTTCTCCTCAAGTCAGGTAGCATTTGGCATCGATACAAAGGATCAACTTATTTTACTATTTAGTTTATTTTTGTTATTATGGCTTTATTTTACTTTTTAGTACTATTTATAGGTCTTATTTTATTATTTTAATTAAATTTTTACTTTTATCTACAATATTTATAGCAAAAAGTTTTCAGTTTTAACAAAATAAGTGGATCTTAAATAAACTCTTAGTGTGAGAAAGCTACCCTTGTTTCATAATTCTTGCCATGACTTTGGAACGGTTGTTTATGAGTGATGAAAAAAATAGTAATTTCATATAAAAATGATTGTCTACCATTCATAGTTGATCACATGATAAAGTAGTTAAGTTGTGACAGGCAAGTTGTGTGGTTATAGAAGAAATGATTTATCTAATTGGTATTCAGTTTAACTTATTTTAAGAAACTTATATTTTTGGTTGTTGAAAACTTTTTTTTTGGGGAAGAAAAGATAGAGTTAAATTAAACAACAGTCTAATATATATATTGGTATAGTTTTAAAAATTGTAACGCTAAAAAGAATCGGAAAAGAGGCCAACCTCTATTTTTACCAGTTTTTTTTTATCAATTTTTTCTGTTTTTGATTGATGTTTGGCTAGTTTTGGATTTGATTCCCGATCGAACCGAACCCAGAATCGGTCTTGGAGTAGATAATTATTGCACTTCCTATAGAAACACAATACAAAGATAATGGGCAAATCCAATATAAATAAGAAGCTATCATTTATAGATATTTCCTAAATAGCTAAATCATTGTAGGTTTTAGTTAATTCAATTGATAAAGTATTTTGTAGTTATATAAGAAATATGTAGTTCAATTTCTCTTACACTAAAAATCAATTGGCATTTTAGCATCATGAAACAAACACCATAGGTTTTAAATGCAATTGATTTTTTTAGAAGGTACATTTGTTAGCTTCTAAATAGAAGTTCAAAACCAAAGAATTAAGTGAAGAGAGGGGGATAGATTTAGGTAGTAAGAATAGTAAATACTTGTGTAGAATCAATCTCAACAATGAGATTATGGTACCCTAAATACCATGCAAATAGAAGAGATAGACCATCTGTAATTACCCAAAATCCAATTGCCTTTGAAACTTCCATCCATATTAAACTTAAATTTCCCCTCGAGGAGGAGAGCAAGAAATCCATTTGATGATTTTAGGGGTTTTCTAAAGGATCTATTATTATTATTATTATTATTTATAATTTAATAATTACAATGGGAAAAAGGGAATTTGAATCATGAATATCTCTATTAGAAATACTAAAAAGTGTCAACTAGTGGAGTTACAAGACTTTTTTTTTTTGCCATGATAATAAAATTATTAGAGTTTAGTAGGTTGAAAAATGATAAATTGAATGAGTTCATAATTAATTAAAGGGATCTCTTGGTGGAAAATAAGTTCGTTACCGGATAGGTATAAAAGCCAAATGGTATAAATGAAAATCAAAGGCCAAGGAGGGCTTAACTGCTGAAAATCATGACAAGCAATATTCGAGGGACTTGGATTGGGACTATTGGGTCCAGTGTAATTGGACACTGGACCTAATTCTTATCTATATTTGAGTGGCACCAAGAAAATATATTAGATAGAGAAAAGAAAAGATAGGAATTGGGGAGTTGGGATTGATGCCAAACTAATTGGGACCAGTAACATTCCCTCAGGAGATGAAAAGTGGTTTTCTAGAGGACATTTGTGGGGAAGGGAAGAGGAGAGAGAAAAGATGATAGTTCTAGTTGGAATACGGTTGTGAACGCACTTCAATGAAAAAAAAAACAGGGATTTCTGCCTTGAATGATGGATTTGGAGGAAGAGGTTGAGGCCTTTTGTTTGGAGAAAGTTAGCATGAGGAAAATATTTAGATTTTAAAAACTGGACTAACATGGAGATAGAATGATCCTTGAGGGTAATGATCCAATTGAGTTGCTACTTGCTGGGGATCTAATTAAGTGTAGTGGGCCCTTTGAGTCTCTGGAGGCTTTTTGGGCTGATTATGACAGGGCTATAGCATTTGCTGAGAAACCTGATGAGGGGCAAGGGATGAACTATGAGAATTGGTTTACCTCTCTCTACAACATCAACATGAGAAAGTATTTGGTATCACCCTGACATAAAACAAAAACTGCTACAACAATTAGCTCCTGGAAAATGTTCATTCAGCTTTCGTATAAAATAAACTTGCACCTATCTCACTTCTGTTGAATCTATTAGTGATTGTGAACTCAGCTCGGACTGCATATAATTAACTATAATGGCATAGTTTTAAATGACTAATCAACTTCGAATAGAACTAAGATTAAACCACCGTCTGAGTCTTACAAAAATGACATTGCAATTAGGCCTTCCCAATGCATATAATGGCCAATAATGAATATAGAAAGAGTTCACAACTGATCTAAAAGCAATAAAAAGCCAATCAATACAAATTAACATAGAAATCAAAGTTGCTCACTCACATCTCTCACCCACATAATGCAATACGTCGAAATTCAATTCTAAACCTAAAAAAAAGGATTTTTATATATTAATGGAACTGTCTCTCTCCATCTCCTATTTATAAAAATCCAGCAAGCAACAAGAAGAAAAAACGCAAACTTATAAAAAAGAAAAGAAATCAATACCCTAACATAGACATCCTGTACATAATAGACTAAATCGTGCCAGCCGTAACATGATTTATAGTAAACAACAGACGAGCCATCTCAAATGTCATCTGGCAACTGAAAGTTCTGTGAACCAAAAATGAGATGAGAGCTATCTTGAACAAAGACGGTAACGCCACATTTGCTGCCATGGAATCCTTGCCATAGGGGGAAATTAACAGATCCTGTTACTGTCTTCTTGGCAGAGATGTCTTTAACAGTGCAAAGCTTTTCGAGTTTTCTAACGACAAAGTCATTGGATAGAACTCTCCCTTTGTTCTCACCCTTTGGACAGTCAGTCACCAATCCGCTTTCATACAATGCCACCATGACATTGGCACCACGATTGTCCACCTTTGTCCTTAGAGCTCCTGTTAGGGAGACTTGCAAGGAGTCTGATCCAGATCTTTGGAATGTTGCCTGTACGTTCAAATAAAATTTTTCATAGTGATCAAAGTTTCCACTTGAAAAATATCTGCATAGTGATAATAAATCAATTTTCTATCCTAAGCTTCATTTTGTGAATACAATATTCAACTCTTGGTAGTAAAGATTAGCACGAAAAGCTAGGCATTTTACCATATGCTCGCACTGATGTTAAATCCATGTTGATAATGATATGACATATTTGCTAATAGATTTACTATATTTGACATTGAATTCTGTAATTGTGCTCAAGTAGATTAAAATCTGTACTAAATTTTGCTCTTATTTTCAATTATATATAGATAATTTGTTTACAGGTGGCTTTCCCCAACTCACATTAGGTAAGAAAGTCACTTTCCAACTTTGGTGTTGTGTAACCACCATGATGGTCGAGTGTCCACATTTCTTTCAAGATCTACAACAAAAGTGAAATACTACTTTTGGTTGAAAATTGACGGTGTACAGGTACAGGTATATAGATGCTAGTGACCCACAAATCCCACCGGCCTACCTAAAATTGCACACCGCACAAACGCGTATGCCACAGCTGTAAAATTCATTTGTTCGGCCAAGTCTTGATCAATCTACTTTTGTTTTTTTCTTTTTTAAGAGTACCCTAGAATCTGAACCTAACTAAACTATCTATGATAATTTTTCTTTATTACAAGGCTAACATACATTTATTTTTGGTGCAGAAGGGATTTGATTCCAAATTCCAAATTTCTTGTTCCTTAGCAATAAACTTTACTTAACGCTAATTGGAATTGACCTTAGCATCTAATATGTTGTCTTTGTCATAGAACCCAATTTGATCAAACTTCCGATTTACATTTTTTTAATCTATATTTTAAGTACTATAATATTATTTATGACTCACTAATCATTCATGTTCTACTCTTCAACTAACTATTTTAGAAATCAATAATGAGGAATAAGAAGTAAGAGCATATATGAGTATATAGGCACAAATCCGAAACAAATAAAAATAAAATAAAGGTTAAGACTTCTATTCAATATTTTGTGTATTCGACGGTCAAATATGTGACCATTTTTAGATGTGTGTTGTGTTGCACAAGAACACTTGATCTTGATGCATGTCAAACTAAAAAAATAGTAACATATGGAGAAACAAATATACTTACTTATCACATTAACAAAAAAAAAAAAAAAAAAGAAAGGAAAATAACCAATTGTACAAGCAGAAATGATTGTGATGAATAATACAAGTTCTTGCTTTGGTATTAGCCATTTTTAGACCACCTATAGGCTATAACAACTCATTCGCATGCAGTAAAATAAAAAAAAAATCACATAATAAATAATACATGCAATTATTCATATTATTCTTTTTTATGTAACAAAAAAAAAAATCTTGCAATTGCTAAAATTTTTGCCACATATATATACACAACATAATAGTAATCTAATCTGAATCAACAAAATAGAAAGAGAGGAATGAATATATACTAACCTGGAATGTAGGAGCAGGGAATCTTGGTGCCTCTTTAATCGCAGCTAACAAAGCGTTCTCATCATTGCCAACACATTGAGCCCTACCCTGCACCACAACCTGAGGTGTAAACATGGTGTCAAGCTTGAGACTCTCAACATAAGCCTTTTGCCTCACAGTCGATTGGCTCGACCCATATGGGTCTTTCCAACCCATGTAGTCCCAATAATCCACGTGAAAGCCCAACAACACAACGGGCGGTAAGTCCAGCCCATCAAAGTCCCCTCTCCCTAACCTCGACACCAAAAGCTCAGCTTCAGGTGAAGTGGCACAGCCCTGAGACGAGAATAGCTCCACCAGCACCGCCCCACCGCGTCGCTGCTCCTCCGCCGACACGTCGACAGTCACGTTGTTACGTTCCTCCGAAGAAGACGACGACGCCGGCTTCGTTTTACTGCTCCCGGTTTTGCCAAAACAGGCGAGGAAACGACGTGACATTTTGTGTACTACGTCGTCGTCGTTTCGTCGCGCCTTATTTTGACAAATGGAAATGCAAAGTTAGAGAGAGTGTGTGTAAAGCAGAGAGGTTTGTGTATTGTGATAATGGAACTATGATCAGAAAAAGATGGGATCAGAGGTTGGGAGAGAAAGGTGGCAAAGAATAAGCTATTGCAATGGTAGGTTTAAAGTTTAAGGCTTTGAATATTTCTATTTGTTATGTTTCTGTTTGTTTTTTTATTTTTGTTTACTGTTTTTAGTTATTTGTTTTTTTGTGTGTTGAGAACAGGTGGTGTGGTTTGGTTGGAAAGTTGGTGTGTTGCGTTGCCGACACGGATGTGTCGGTACCACGTTGTTTGTCAGTGGTGGGTTGGATGACAGTGAGAGGGAAAATCAAGCACCGCCACGACATTTTACCTGGAAGAGGCGGTGGACTTCTCAGGATGACTTGGCAAGGACTTCGAAGTTATAAAATAATAATAAAAATTTGAAGAAATGTTTAGGGACAACTTTGGTATCATAATTTTAATGTGATCTATATTCTAATGAATGGAACAAAAAATATAAAAATAAATTGTAAAGTTCTTATGAAATTGATTGTCCATTATTTCAAGAGATCAATTCAATAATAATAATAATGCTATATCACAATAAAACTCATAAATGGTTCACGTAATAAGTTGTGGACTCATAATTTTCACTCCATTACTCTAACTTGACATGTAAGTAATTTAGCACCAAAAAAAAAAAAAAAAAAAATTGCCATGTGAGCAAATTATGATAAAAGTTATGAATTTTATTGTGGTTCTAGCATTATGATTCAATAAATTATAACAAAAGTTGCAGTAACAAAATGGCAGAAAAAACTAAATTTTGAATTTGGATTTAACAAAGGGGTAGTTAGATACAACTGACTGGCCACGTTTTATGTTTAAGATTTTTGGAAAGTGTGGTAAGTGCTAACGTTTTTGTTTTGTTTTTGTTTTTATGAGAGTTTCAACATATGGTATTTGCTCATAATAATAACTCTTTATAATTAGATTAAGACATCAATCGATTTTTGGTATAGGCAATTGAATCTCAAATCTCTTATTCAACCGTTAAAGACTTTACTAGTTGAGCTAATTGGAACCCACAATATGAAAACAAATCTTCATTTGGCCAAGCTCATGTTGTTTCAAGATACCAACGGGGTTAATATCAGGTGAATTAAGCCTAATGATATTTTCCTATGCCATAAGCATATGGAAATGCAGAGCCAAGGGTCCTGTTTGGTACATGATTTTAAACACACGTTTTTAGTTTTTAAACAACATTACACGTATTTTTACACAATTTTTCACCCACACGTATTTTCAAAAAAACTGAAAACTGTTGTTTAAACACACATATCAAACGGGCCTTAGATTTGAGGAAGAAGCGGAATATTTATGTAGTAATATTTTTAATCCATTAAAAAAATTTTGAAAAAGTTACCTAAAACAAAACAAAACAAAAGAAAATTCCGGGCTCTATTAAAATAAAGTTACCAAAGAGGTTGTCAGGTTGGTACGTACACGTTACAAACTTACAACATCTACCATAGTTTAGTGCATGGTTCTTAATAATTACAATTTACAACTATTTTTGGCCCCGTATATCTCACATTGATAGTGATGATTGTCATCTCCACTTACACCAAAAACCGATTAGTGTTTTGATATGATAATAAAGAGTTATAATTAGAAGTGGACACCATACGTTGAAATTTTCTCAAAAAAAAAAGAAAAAAAAGAAAGAAGATTGTGATGATTGTAGAATTGTAAAAAACATCCATTACATGAACAATTAAGTTCTCTTACATATAGCTATGAGACCTATTCTCAAAAAAAAAAAGTTCTCTTACATATATAATCAGGAAAAAAGAGTTTTATATATAGTTTTGGTTAAGCCATGAACCACCAGACACACAAAATTGTCTTTATAATATTTCATAGAATATTGCATAATGCATCCCAAATAGCAATTACCTATATATATACAAGCGGAGCCAGAATTTTAGTTGAGCGGGGCAAGATTTAAAGTAAATATATTTTTAAAATTCTTTTTAAAAAAATCAATATAAAGTATAAACCATTGTGAGCAACTGTATTTCATTTTCATAAAAAATTATACTAACAAATAACAACCAAAGCAAGAGATTGATTTAAATACATAAAGACATTAAAATCAGTTTTTCCAATATTGCTAAAAGTAAATATTGAAGCCCCTTGGTTTCATGTTGTACTTTTATTATCATCTAGACCTCTTTAGAAGTCGAATCTTGCCATGAGGGAAGCTTGTCTATTTGTGGCCTTACTAATTTATGGTTTATTATGTATGTTCTATGCAACTGTTTAACTTTTGTAATGCACTGTTTTCTCCATTTGATGCTTCTATTTCCATTCCTTCCTACTTCCTAGTTAGGATAGTTGCTTTTCAGCTACCTTTGTATTTGCAACTTTCATAATATAGTGACAGCTTAACATATCAAATTATTCATATTTAGGGACTCAAGTCATAATCTAATTTTTCATTTTCCCAGCTTTGTTCTTTAATATGGTTGATTTTTGTCTAATTCTGATTAGTGCAGCAATTAATATGCATTTATATGGAGTATGGACCCAATAATTATATATCATACTGTTTTTTCTCACTACAAATGCTTTGTTATAGAGACACAAACAATTGAAATTTCTTAAAATAAAAAAGGAAAAATTGGGATAAACATTCAGAGTGTCGTGAATAGTGACATGCTAAATTCTAGGAGAAGATAAAAGTTTTTTAAAACAATGGCGATGTCAGTTTTGGTTTAAAAGTGGATAAAAGTGCCCTGAATGCTTTTATGCCGTGTAAATTTTCCACTTTCTTTAGTGTCAGAATTATTTTCTAGTTTAAGTAGAAACTGCTTTTTTGTTTTTTTTCTTAGGTTATAGGGGGCAAAGTATTTAAGGGTCTCTATATACTAGTACTCATGAGCTTTTTTAGGAGGAGTTAGGGGGGCAGTTGCCCCCCTCGAACCCCCTGGCTCCCTGCCTATATATGTGCTACTACGATAGTTTCAATAAAGACTAATAGAGCAACCCAAGTATAATGCTGAGTATTCAAGAACAGACCATTTCTAGTGTACCAGATATGGTGCTGCGGCCATACTTCCCTTGCATCATGCAGCACAGGGTGACAAAAGGGTGATCTGTCCACAAAGACGAGAAGTGATGAATACGGTCTCTAAAATCAGGTCTATCTCTAGCAGCATGTTCGATCATTCCAATTAGAGTAGTCTGCAAAGATTAAATTCGAAGACAGGAGTACTTGAATTAAATGATAGGACACCAATTCTTTTTCTTTTTCCCAAGACCGCCCATTCCAAATGTGAAAAAAGATTGCATTTTCTCTATCATTTTTCTCAGGCTCGAGTGGAGAATACGAGAATGATATGAAACGTTACTTACATAGAATAAAAAGAGATAATAGAGAAGATGTTGAAACTTGCGTGATGCATTTGCAAGAACAGTTACCTTAAAAGAAAAAGAATCACATTAGAGGCATGAGGTGTCAAGCTATAATTGATGCAACATTCATTTCACTTGATTAGGGGTGGCGCCAAGTCCTAATGAGGGTGGTCACAGGACCACCCTGAATTGTTTTTTTTTTAAATACCTTAAAAATTTTTGAGTTTTAAATTAATATGGGTCTTTTGACCACCCTAGAAAAAAAAAAAAAAAAAACTTGACCACCCTAAAAAAAAAACCTAAACACCCTTAATAAAGATTGAGCCAATTAAAAATAAAATTCAACCTCTCCAAAATTTTGGTCCATTGAATGTTAAATAAAAAAATTGCAAGAAATGCAATGTTCACAATATTTTTGCAATATTTTTGTAGCAAATCCTAAATAGCAAGTTGTTATTGGTAAACAAAAATAATAATTCCAATGATAAGTTTAAATTAGAACAAGTAAAAACTTACTACCTAGGTTTTGTTGTGAAAATATTGAAAAAATATTGTGAACATAACACTTCTCAAAAATTGCCCAAATAAACAAATGAACCTAAAAGCGCAAATCAAATGTTTAATTGTGATTTTTTAAATTGTGTTTTCAAATGGCATATTTTGAAATCACTATTTTTTTATATATATAAAAAATGCACACTTTTAAATAGCTAATCTATTGGTGCTTGCTTTAGTCTTTAACTGAATTTGTTGGATTTATGTGATATGTTTTTTCAAAAAGATAATGCATTTTGTTTACATTAGTACCTATTTAGGCAATATGTTAGTAATTGAATGGGATATTAGTAGTTTAATAATTGTTTGGTTGTGTACATGGAAAAAAAATGTAGCTAATAACATTGATGGTGAAACTATCATATTACACAATGATTTCAAAATATGAAAACTTGTAAAAGAAAATTTTAAAACTTTATGTATTTGCGTATGTAAGGACTCAAATTGTATTGGACCCAAACAATAAAATTTATAGAGCATGGGTAGAAGGGCTAAGCACCAGCAAGGTAAACAATGGTCGACATGAGGTTCATAGGAATAATAATAAAGGAATTTGACTAAGTATTTGGGAGGATCATAACAGTGATTTTTATTAAGTGTTTATGAAGAAAGTTCGTCCTCGGCTCAGGCCGAGGATCTCTTTCCTTTAGAACTGACCAAGACAAAGGTTGTCCTCGGACCCCCTGAGAACCACTATTCCGTTTCTATTCTCGGGGCCTCTTTTACGTTGGGGGTTCTATCTATTACATAGTCCTGTTTAGTTGATCTCTGCTGTCCACTTGTCGGTCATCTGAACTTATATCTGAGGACTCGTCCTATTAGTCACTTCTGCAGGCTTTCTGTTAGTTGGAGTAACCAAGGCTGCACTGTTTACTGGTCAATTCACCATTAATGCGACTAGAGTGTTGGTGGCATGCATTTAATGAGCGAGTGACAGCTTCAATCAATAAATGTCGGCTTCCCGAGAACGTGGGCATCTTCAACGAGGCCCCTTGACGACCTGGGCTTCGTCCGCTTATCCTCGGATTCTGCCTCTCCTCCGCATGGACCTTGGGTCCAATGTGGAGTGGGCTGGGGTTGCTAAATATTTGGGGCCCCACAATAGCCCCTCAAAATTCTACTGTCCAACCTCTCGGGCGGGGAGGAGGATTTTGACGTTTTCAGGCCTATTGTTCATCTGAACTTATATCTGAGGACTCGTTCTATTAGTCACTTCTGCAGGCTTTTTGTTAATTTGAGTAACCAAGGCTGCACTATTTACTGGTCAATTCACCATTAATGCGACTAGAGTGTTGGTGGCATGCATTTAATGAGCGAGTGACAGCTTCAATAAAATAAATGTCGGGTTGCCGAGGACGTGGGCATCCTCGACGAGGCCCCTTGACGACCTGGGCTTTGTCTGCTTATCCTCGGATTCTACCTCTCCTCCGCATGGACCTTGGGCCCAATGTGGAGTAGGCCGGGGTTGCTAAATATTTGGGGCCCCACAATAGCCCCTCAAAATTCTACTGTCCGACCTCTTGGGCGGGAAGGAGGATTTTGACGTTTTCAGGCCTATTGTCTTGCCCTGTCGAACCTCGCTTTTCTGTCAGTGTACCCATCCTTTCAACTGCCCCTGCAACTTTCTTTAGCACAAAGGGCTCGCCTGAGGAGTTTTTCCTTATTTCTGTAAGTTTTCTTTTCTTTCTAGTCTATAATTTTCTGCCTGAGTTTCTTCCTAGTTCTCCTAGGATAGGTAGGCTTAAGTTGTTGTGCTTTAGCGCTCAGCTTTACTTGGTTTTCGTCCATAGCATGGCTCATTACTTAGCACCAAAGGGGTTGGCTTCGCCGTAGGTTTGGGCCTACGGTTAGTACAAAACCCTGGTTCTGCCCAGTGCTTAGATCGTCTTATAGTGACTAGTTTCCCCATAGGTTTGAGTCCGAAAACCATACAATGCCTAGGTTTTAGTCTGAAGTAGCTGGTTTTCCCAGAGGCTTGAGTCCGAGGACCATGCAAGGCCTTGGTTCTGTCCAGTACCTAGTTTTCTGATTTTAAGTAGTTAGTTTCCTCAGAGGCTTGAGTCCGAGGACCATACAATGCCTAGGTTCTGTCTAACACTTAGTTTTATGCCTGAAGTAGCTGGTTTCCCCAGAGGCTTGAGTCCGAGGACCATACAAGGCCCTGGTTCTGTCCAGTACCTAGTTTTCTGATTTTAAGTAGTTAGTTTCCCCAGAGGCTTGAGTCCGAGGACCATACAATGCCTAGCTTCTCTCTAACACTTAGTTTTTTGTCTAAAGTAGCTGGTTTTCCCAGAGGCTTGAGTCTGAGAACCATGCAAGGCCTTGGTTCTGTCCAGTACCTAGTTTTCTGATTTTAAGTAGTTAGCTTTCCCAGAGGCTTGAGTCCGAGGACCATACAATGCCTAGGTTCTGTCTAACACTTAGTTTTTTGCCTGAAGTAGCTGGTTTCCCCAGAGGCTTGAGTCCGAGGACCATACAATGCCTAGGTTCTGTCTAACACTTAGTTTTTTGCCTGAAGTAGCTGGTTTCCCCAGAGGCTTGAGTCCGAGGACCATGCAAGGCCTTGGTTCTGTCCAGTACCTAGTTTTCTGATTTTAAGTAATTAGTTTCCCCAGAGGCTTGAGTCCGAGGACCATACAATGCCTAGGTTCTGTCTAACACTTAGTTTTTTGTCTGAAGTAGCTGGTTTCCCCAGAGGCTTGAGTCTGAGAACCATGCAAGGCCTTGGTTCTGTCCAGTACCTAGTTTTCTGATTTTAAGTAGTTAGCTTTCCCAGAGGCTTGAGTCCGAGGACCATACAATGCCTAGGTTTTGTCTAACACTTAGTTTTTAGTCTGAAGTAGTTGGTTTCCCTAGAGGCTTGAGTCCGAGGACCATGCAAGGCCTTGGTTCTGTCCAACACTTAGTTTTTTGTCTGAAGTAGCTGGTTTCCCCAGAGGCTTGAGTCCGAGGACCATGCAAGGCCTTGGTTCTGTCCAGTATCTAATTTTCTGATTTGCTCCGCCGAGGAGGTGGCCCTGCTCTAGTCTAGCCTCTTCGTCTGGTGTGCCTCTTTTAATTACGAGGCGTCTCTTGGGCTATTCGAGTAACGCGCTTGACGCTTCAGTGCCTCCTCATTAATGTCCTTGCGGATTTACGAGGATCTAGTGGCGGATAAACCCCTTGGAAATTGGACAGAGTTATTGCCTCCAGTAATCTCTCCCTAGGATTTAATGCGGGTTGGCTCTCACCAATTTTCGCCTTCTATAAAAGGCATTTCTGGGACAACCCTTTTCTTCAAACTTCACAAACATTTGAATTCAAACTTTACAAACACACTGTTCAGGGGCTCTGCAAAAATAGTAGTTTGTGCCCCACAAAATGAATTGGCCCTTGAAAAGGGCGGTTACGAGGAAGCCTAGCCCCCTTCAGGAGCAAAGGATGGCACCCCGACCTTGGATGTCAAGTTGGGGTTGGGGTCGGAGGCCGAAGATTCTTCTTCTTTTCAACCTAACTAGAGGTGGAACCCTCCTTGCTGTTTTGAGGGGGATCCAGAAAGAACGTAACCTCCCTCCCTCGGATTTGGATCCGTCAGCCCTCCAAGCTTGCAGTGATGGGTGTAGGAGGGAAACCAGGCGGAACCAAGAGGTGGAACCGTTCGGTGCCGTGACCTCTTCTTCCTTCAACGTTGCCTTCCTTCCTTGAACGTTGCCTTCCTTCCTTCCTTTCCTCTTCTTTTGCTCCTCAACCAGCCTTGTTAGGCGTCTTTCTTTGTAGTTAGTTTTAGAACAAGCCTACATGGGCATCAACTGTAAGATGTAACTTTTTCTTCATATATTAATAAAGAAGTAGACCCATTTTATCTCTTTTATTTTTCGCATCTTTTTGTTTCTTGTGATTGTTGCCTTCTGAGTGAATGTTGTTGCCGCACGCTGTATTGTTTTTTGTTTGTTTTGTTTTTTTTTTTTAGAAGTGTTGCTCTTAATCTTTTCACACCAACCTCCGCACTTGCCAGTGCACAAGTCCTTCCCACAGACGGCGCTAATTGTAAGGACTCAAATTGTATTGGACCCAAACAATAAAATTTATAGAGCATGGGTAGAAGGGCTAAGCACCAGCAAGGTAAACAATGGTCGACATGAGGTTCATAAGAATAATAATAAAGGAATTTGACTAAATATTTGGGAGGATCATAACAGTGATTTTTATTAAGTGTTTATGAAGAAAGTTCGTCCTCGGCTCAGGCCGAGGATCTCTTTCCTTTAGAACTGACCAAGACAAAGGTTGTCCTCGGACCCCCTGAGAACCACTATTCCGTTTCTATTCCCGGGGCCTCTTTTACGTTGGGGGTTCTATCTATTATATAGTCCTGTTTAGTTGATCTCTGCCATCCACTTGTCGGTCATCTGAACTTATATCTGAGGACTCGTCCTATTAGTCACTTCTGCAAGCTTTCTGTTAGTTGGAGTAACCAAGGCTGCACTGTTCACTGGTCAATTCACCATTAATGCGACCAGAGTGTTGGTGGCATGCATTTAATGAGTGAGTGATAGCTTCAATCAATAAATGTCAGCTTGCCAAGGATGTGGAATCCTCGGCGAGGCCCCTTGACGACCTAGGCTTCGTCCGCTTATCCTTGGATTCTGCCTCTCCTCAGCATGGACCTTGAGCCCGATGTGGAGTGGGCCGGCGTTGCTAAATATTTGGGGCCCCACAGCGTATATTTTTATTTTGTGATGTTAATATATTTAAGTTTTATTATTATTAAAAATTTTAATTAATTTTTTTAATGACCACCCTAAAAAGAATTTCTAGAGCCGCTACTATACATGATCCTACCATAACCAACAATTTTTTATTTAGGTATTAATTACAATATGTTACTTTAACTTTTATGGAAACGTTAATGAAAACTTTTGTATCACTTGATTTTATTCATATCATTAATGTACTCATACTCTTAGGTTTTGGCCCCTTTAATTTTTATATAAATTAGTTGAAGACTAATGTGTTACATGGTTTTGGTAATAAACTTATAAAATATATAATTTATTTTAGAAATGATAACTATATGTTTGATTATTACATAACCTCATGGTTGCCAATTAATAGCTCGATGGCTATCAAAAAAAAAAAAAGCCCGATGGGTAAGTTGTAAATAAAAGCCTTTCTTGGTTTTTTTTTTTTTTTTTGGGGGGGGGGGGGGGGTGGGGGTGGGGGTGTAAAATGCAAAAACTACCATTAAGGTACCAAGTACAACTAAAACTTTTCAAAAATTTCAAATTTTATCCCTAAGTACAATGGGCATTTTACACCATTTGAAAGTTTCTTGCACCTTCATGTTCTCTGCTTCCTTCCAATAACCTATCTTGACAGTACATGTCTCACAATAATTGTGTGGGAGTAAAGGCCCAGGGTCGAATATTGGGCCTTGGGCTTTATCCGGGAATATTGTGTGTCCGAGGAGGGGTAAGTAGTTGAAAGAAGCCCCGAATTCAGAACTACGAAAGATAGTGGAGGAAGACGGCCCGAGGAGAAGCTCATTCTCGGCCCTGTACTTCAGCAATTTAGGTGACCTTTCAGAAGATTACCACGACAAGGAAGATCCTCACACACGTGCAGAAAAGATAAGAACCCATAAATATCTAAAGGAAAAGCTGCTACCACCACATTACATGCACTGCAGCTACTTTTCTAGCGCATTTATGTGGAGAAGACCCCTGAACAGTGAAAACCTACCCATTGCAGCTTATAGAAAGCTAGAGAAGGTGCTTGATGGGACGTATACTCAAGTGAAGTTCTAGATGGTAGACAAGTGTATGATCAAGATGATCTGTAAAGAACTATATAATGTAAAAGACCCCCCGTGAGAAAGGGGATCGAAGAATAGAGAGAGAAAAGATTGGATCAATCAAGATTATACTTGTAGAATTGCATTAGTGATTTATATGAAGAATGACCTCCTCGGACTTGACATTTATCCAGTTTTACATGTATAGCTTTTGCATGATCATTTGTTAAAAACCATACTAGCCGTTAGCAATCTTGTTTGAACCTACCTCTTTAACCCGCTCTCTATAAATTTATTGTTGTGGGCTTATTAGGCCAAAACCCAATTCGTCTTTAGGCTTGGACCTCAAGTTGTGTACCTACAATTGGCGCCGTCTGTGGGGAGAGCTTGAGTGATAGTGAGAACAACAGTTAACTATGGCAGAACCAAGTCCACAACAAGCAGAGTCGAGAGGCTCTAAGCATGGTGACCCCTTTCTTAATCTTGAGCAAAGAGGTGATCGTGAAAGAAGTGTCCACACCACACACACTGACAGGAGTCAACCTCGAAAGGGAGACCATATTTATCATGCGAATAACAACAAGAAGATGCAGCTAGAGATTGATCGGTTAAAAAGAGAACTACGCCATGCAAAAAGGAGAAAAGCTTCCCCCGATTTAGACTTCTCTTCTGATGACGAAAGAGACACTGATTACAGGCGAAGGTCTTAAACCCCACCCAGTGAATCCTTCACCCATGAAGAAGAGTATCATCGTCAACGGTGGGTCTGAAGCCCATCACGTCGAGGCGTAGGAAATGACGCTATGAGTAAGGCCCTGCACCAAATTTCCAGGTCGCCTTTCACACGTAACATTGAAGATGCAAGATTCCCTCGGCGCTTCCATCAGCCAATGTTCACCATCTATAATGGCCGAACAAACCTTGTGGAACATGTAAGCCATTTCAACCAGAGGATGGCTGTCCATTCTAGGGATGAAGCCTTGATGTGCAAAGTTTTCCCATCCAGTCTAGGACTAGTCGCAATGAGATGGTTTGACAGCCTGAGAGCAGATTCTATAAGTTCTTTACAAGAGCTCACTCATGCATTTGGTTCCCGTTTCGTCACATGTCGCAGGGTTCTTCGGTCTTTGGTTTCCCTACTATCCATAAGCATGCGAGAGGGAGAAACCCTGGAAACATATTCAGATAGGTATTGGGAGATGTTCAATGAGATGGATGGTAATTTTGACGAAGTGGCCATCAGCTCCTTTAAACTCGGCCTTCCAGCTGATCACGGTCTAAGAAAGTCCCTGACTGGTAAACCTGTTACCAGTGTGTGCCAACTGATAGACAGGATTGATAAATATAAAAGAGTTGAGGAGGACCAGCAACAAGGGAAAGGAAAGGATAAGATTATCCCTCAGGAGATGAGGAATTTCAGGTCGGACCGGCACAGCAATAACAGGCCCCGGAGAGATTTGGTTGGACAATTTGGATCAGCAAACCTTCAGGCAGTTAACGCCATGTTCCGAGAGCCGGTGCATCAAATTCTGGAGAAGATTAAGAATGAGTCATTCTTCAAACGGCCAAACAAAATGGTGGGGAATCCTGAAAGGCGCAATCATAACCTCTATTGCCAATACCATCAAAATCATGGACATACCACCAAGGATTGCAGAAGTCTATGGGACTACCTGGACCAGCTCGTCCGCGAGGGCAAGCTAAAGCAATTCTTGCACCATGACCATGGTTAGGGGAGCCAGACAAACTCAGGATCTCGGAGAGATGATTCTTCAAGACCCCCCTTGGGTACGATAAATGTTATCTTCGCAGCACCTGGGAGAACTGGGTCTTACCTATCCAGAGTAATGTCCGTGGCTCGGCTATCCGCCGAAGATGTTAATCGAGAGCCGAAGAGGGCTAAAAGGAAAATCCAACCAGTTTTGGGCTTCTTGAATGAAGACAAAATCGGAACTATCCAACAACACGACGATGCTTTGGTGATTACTCTCAGGATATGGGGTATGATGTGAAGAGGGGGTGATGGTGGACCAGGGCAGCGGTGCTGAAATAATGTACCCCGACCTTTATAAGGGGCTAAACTTAACACCCGAAAACCTGGCGCCCTACAACTCTCCTCTGGTGAGTTTCGATGGGAAAGTGGTCATCCCAAAGGGCCAAATCTGGTTGCCTATGCAAATTGGTCCATAAGTAGTAGAGTTAGATTTTATCGTGGTGGATGCTTACTCACCCTACACCGCAATCATGGCCTGACCTTGGCTTCATACACTAAGGACTGTTTCTTTTACTCTGCACCAGAAGGTTAAATATCTGTCTGATGGACAGGTCAAGGAGATTTTGGGAGACCAGTCTGTGGCCCAACAATGCGTAGTGGCCGCAATCCAGCATAGACCCGAGGCCGAGTCCTCGGCCCATAATGAAAGGGACTTATAGTAGTTAAAACCCTCAATGTTGACTACTGAGGACTCAGCCGAGGGAACAGAATGTGAGAATTTGATAAAGGTCGTTATCGGTGATGACCCAAAAAAATTCTTTCAGGTCGGACACCCATCTAAAGAGCATGCCGACGCTGTCAGAGAAGAGGTGATGGAACTCAAGCGAGTC
The DNA here is from genome assembly GCA_023736055.1 of Quercus glauca. Classification (NCBI taxonomy): domain Eukaryota; kingdom Viridiplantae; phylum Streptophyta; class Magnoliopsida; order Fagales; family Fagaceae; genus Quercus; species Quercus glauca. Next base: position 51,458,250 of record CM043322.1, on the reverse strand, counting down.
GGAGCAATCAAAGAAGTATTCTACCCTGAATGGTTGGCTAACACTGTGGTGGTAAAGAAGAAGAGCGAAAAATGGCGAGTGTGTGTGGATTTCACAGATCTAAATAAAGTTTGTCCAAAAGATCCATTCCCTATGCCTAAAATAGATCAGCTGGTGGACGCAACTTTTGGCCATCCTCGGATGAGCTTCCTAGATGCCTTTCAAGGGTACCACCAGATACCATTGGCCTTAGATAATCAGGAAAAGACTGCTTTTGTCACCCCCATTGGAACTACCACTATAAGGTGTTGCCGTTCGGTTTAAATAATGTGGGATCTACCTACCAAAGGATAATGACAAGAATGTTTGAGTCACAGTTGAGCAAGAGGTTGAAGTCTATATAAATGACATGGTGGTGAAAAGTAAGGTTATATCTGAGCACATAGGAGATTTCAGAAACGTTTTCGAAGTCCTTAGAAAACACAAGTTGCACTTGAATGCTTCCTAGTGCTCATTTGGTGTGGGATCAGGCAAGTTCCTGGGCTACATGGTGACCCACAGGGGAATTGAGGTAAACCCCGACCAGATCAAAGCAATCAACAACTTGCAGCCTCCTTGGAATCCCAGGGAAGTCTAGAAACTGACCGGAATGGCCGCGGCCCTAAACCGTTTCATTTCCTGATCAGTAGATAGATGCATAGTTCTAAGGGCTTTTAATATTAAATACATGCCCCGTACCTCGGTCAAGGGCCAAGTCCTCACAGATCTGGTGGCCAAGTTTGTAGAACCTTCATTAGAAGAAGTAACATCAACCCAGAGCATAGATGAAAAATCAGTTGGCATGATCTCCCAACAAGGTCCCCTATTTTGGGAAGTATACGTTGATGGTGCAGCAAATCATAAGGGCTCCGGAGTGGAGCTAGTGCTTGTATCCCCGGAAAAGATCACTATTGAAAAGTCGTTAAGGCTGGACTTCTTGGCTATAAACAATAAGGCTGAGTACGAAGCTTTTCTGATGAGTATGACCATGTTTCGGAAGATGGGCGGAAAGATAGTAGAAATGTTCTCGGACTCAAGGTTAATCGTCGGCCAAGTGCAAGGAGAATTCGAAGCGAAAGATGAAAGAATGCAAGGATACTTGAGGCAAGTTAGACGCTTGCAATCGGAGTTTGAATCTTTCAACTTGTTGCACATCCCTAGAAGCGGAAACACTCATGCTGACTCCCTGGCTACACTAGCTACCTCCTCGACACAAAGCCTTCCTCGGGTTATCCTCGTAGAACATTTGTGCAAACCTATAGAGGCAAGAGAGGAGACAATCTGAGTTCATCAGATCAAAGCAGGACCTAGTTGGATGGAACCGGTGGTGCAATTCTTGAAGGAAGACGCACCTACCTGAGGAAAAGTCAGAGGCTGACAAGGTACGAAGGAAGGCTGCTCGATTTTGGCTGTCCGAGGATGATAAGGTATATAAACATTCCTTATCAGGACCATATTTATTATGTGTACATCCTGAAGCAACTGAGGTACTTCTCGAGGAACTGCATGAGGGAATTTGCGGAAGCCATACAAGAGGTAGATCCCTAGCGCACAGAGCCATCACTCAAGGCTATTGGTGGCCAAATATGCAAAGAGAAGCTCAAGAATATGTGAAAAAATGCGATCAATGCCAATGGTTTGCACCAAACATACACCAACTAGGGGGAGTCTTTAATCCACATCACTTGTCTACCATGAGAACCTTATAATTTCTCCTTTAAAATGCCAGGTAAGGGCAATGTTTTGTGACTTTTGTCCATGGATAGTTTATTCTCTTTCTCCAACATGAATGGCTTTGCAGCTTTTGGAGTGGCCGCAATGCACATTAATGTCATAATTGTGAAGAAAACTTTTGTCTGAAGGCAAGCCATGTCAAATGGTGTTATGAATTGTTAAGTAGACGTACGAGACAACTCTTTTGGTGATAGACTAATAGTGGAATAAATGACACTCTCTCAATTAGGTATTTATAGGGATAGTTGAATAAATGATATTCTCTTTTTGGTGATAGACTGATAGCTAGTTGAATAAATGATAATCTCATTTATAGGGCTTGCATTAAATGTTCAATGGAGTAATGCCCAAAGTTCATTTAACAAAAATATCTAACAAGATTCATTGATAATTTGATATAGATTTACTTTAAATATTAGAAAATGCTAATTTACAATTTTGCCCATACTTTGATATGGATCAAGATTCTCTACGGTTACAAAGGAGAGTAACTGTCCATATGAAGTTGCTTTCTAAGCTAGTTTTTTTTTATTTTTTTTGCTTATCCTGTGCATTTTGCAGTGTATTTTGATAAACTATTTTTTTGTAAGAAATTATTTATGACCCATTCACGAAAACTATTATTGTTAGCCACAGATAATCTTTGAAGTTTTCTAGTAAAACCAAATACATTGGGGGAAAATTCCTCTAATTCATGCAATCAACAAATGTCACAAGATCATAGTTTACATTGTCATCTACAAACCTGTTGGTTTCTATGTGTCTTTTTTGTATGATATATCTATAGTGTTAATTGCTACATTTCTTATGCCACAAAAGTCTCTATCTCCACTATATCAACACCTACAATTTTTATGTCAAAGAAAGCAGTTTTTCTTTAATTTCAAAATTGATATGATATATAAAATTAAGGCACACTAACATTTTAATTGAAGAAAAGTTTGATTTTCTAAGATTATTGACAGTTCAAAATGGGTATACAACACCCTTGAATGTTTAGACCCCAAATACAAAATTACCAATTCAAGCTTTATATCAAACAGTTAATGTGCGGAATATGATAACAAGCTTATACCAGAATTAATAACAATCTAATCCAAATATAAACACATCCACAGTAGTAAATATAAAGCAAAGATAAAGGAAGGAAGATGCAAACACTCGGATAACACACGATGTGTTATCGAAGAGGAAACCGAAGTTCTCGGCGTAAAACCTCTCCGCCGCCCTCCAAGCGGTCAAATAATCCACTAAAGAATATAGTTGGGATACATGAACAGCAGAAGACCCTCCAAGCCTAATATACCTAAGTACCTAAGCCCTCCAAGCTTCTTGCTCCAACGAGGTTGCGTCGAACCTATTTCTTCTTTAGCTTACCAGATTCCGCTACTAGACCATAGCATCAACCAATGTAAATTGATTCCTTCTTAACTGCTTCCCAATAGTACCAAACAAGCCTTCTCACCGACGTGGGTGTGGTGAGATAAAGATTTGGCTAAAGGCCTCTCAAGGGTATGACAATGGAGAGAAAGAAAGTAGAGGAATTTGTAGAGTCTCTAAGATAAAGATTGGAGATGAGGCAATCTTGTTTTTCTCTAGGATTTCTCTCACAAAATTCTCTCTAGAAGCTCTCATAATATGGTGGGTATAAGGGTCTATATATAGTATGGTGAGAAAAGAATACGAAGAGACAGTTTTTGCCAAACAGGGTAAATTGGCGGCTTGGTCTCGCAGCTTGTCCAAGTTGCGAGTTCAAGTCGCGACGTAACGGCCTGGCCAGCCTGGGACTTTTGTCCTGTAGTGTGACAGCTGGCGTGACCCTTCAGCTTCCCTGTGTGCATCTCACGTGCCTGCATTTGGTGGCTTGCCAGTCGCAATCCACTTGCAAGTCCTAGCCGCGAAGTTCTGCTTCTTTGGAAATACTTGAGCTTTTCTTTACATCTTCTCACACACTACCCTTACAATTTTCCCACCTAAATACAGGGTTACTAAGTGCTAAATTACATGCAATTTGGCACGGAATAAAGCCAACAAAATGGTTGATAAAATTCAACCTTACAATTGTAATTATAATAAGGTGAAAATTGAAAGAAGGATTTTTCAATCAATTAGTTATAAAACTGCTAGAATTTCATGATACAACAATAGAAAAAATAATGCCATAGTTACGCAATAATATCACAATTTAACCTCCACATTTTAATTGAACTAAAAACAACCAAAATACACAAAATACTACAAATCTTTACTAAGTATATGAATCATATGAAAAACCAAAAATCTTAATTGGCACATAATATGAAAAAAAATCAGCCTAAACACATTACAATGATACATCAGTAAAAATGTATACATAAAATCTAAAAAAAATGTTTGAGATGACATGGCTTGCCTTCACGATTGGCACATATCCAATCGCAGAAAACGTGTGTTTTGCATTTTCAAGTCAGTTTTTAAAACTTTTCAGTTTTTCCCTCGAATTTGTGCGACTGTTCATTGTCTTCTCCATTTTCACTCTCTCAAACCACCGTGTTCACACATAAAACCCTAAATCTCTCTGTAGACACTTCATCATTCTTCAAGATCAGGTATGGGTTTTGTTTCTTACACATTATGTATCACTCATCTGCACATATCTCTCAAATTGTGTGTTTTATCTTGTTGATATTTGTATATCTCTCGTTTGAATATGTGCATTTTTATGACATTGATTTGTGATTTTTTGGTGGTCATGTACTGATCTACTCTATCTTGAGTAAATTTTGTGTCTTGGTGACACTCACACACTCATTGTCATGATTGGGACCTAAATTCCAAAATGTTTAGGGTTTTCTTCATTCTCCATGTTTTGGAACTGACCCAAAATTTAACAATGTTTGGTGTCTTTTTGTAGTCTCTCTTGTCTTTGGTAAAACATGATGCAGAGTGGATATGTCTCTATTCAAGAGAGCAGTTGTGAAAGGGGGCAGCAACAAAGGTAAGGAGCCTGTCATTGATGTTGATGATCTCTCACCTCAAACAAAGAGGACCTGTTCACCTTCAGGAGGTTTCAATCCAAACAAGTTCAGATCTTACGCTGCTTTTCAGACTTATGAGAACTATTTCAGAGATGCTACACCGTGATTGAAAGAATTGTTGATCAACCTTCTTTGTTTGACATCGATATTCCTAAATGATTTGCTCACAAGGATTGGAATTACCTTCTCTTTGATCTTGATGACGCATATGAAAATTTGGTAAAGGAATTTTATGCTAATGCAATTGTTGAAGGCGAAGAACTCAAGTGCTTGGTCAGAAGAAGAAGTTTTTCCGTCTTTCCTGCATATTTGGCAGAGATTCTTCACATCAACCGGCCGATGCTCAAACACTCACCGGTTTATGATGATTTGTATCCAAATGAGGATTTACTTCGGGATGCTCTTGGAAAAGATTTGGAATTCTCACCAAATGGAAACTCTGTCAGTGTTTCCTCTCTTCCTCCGAAATTGAGACTGCTTACAATCATCATGTTTCACAACCTGTACCCCTTATCTAGTACTGGGTATATGAACCTCGGTCGTGCCTTGTTTCTTCATGATCTGATCTCTGATGTCGAGATTGACATTTGTGCACATATCTTTCATGTTCTGTGCAAAACGGTTCAACAAACTGAGTCACGGATATGCATTCTGTTCTGCTGTCTTATCTCTAGGATTTTGAAGCTCAAAGGGATCCATCCATTTGAAGATGAATCTCCCTGCACAAAATCGAGTCCAATCAACATGCGTACATTCAACGCAAGCATTGGTCATAGTAAGAAGGGAATCAAAACTGAAACTTCAGCGTCTCACAGTGGTTCACGCTCTAGCTCATCCTCCTTTGACGATAAGCTAGACAACATTATGACATCTGTTCATGAGTTGAGCACCAAGATGTCCGGACTCATCTATTTTGCACCACCACAACATTCGGTGGGATATGAAGTTCACCTCTCTCCAAACTCAATTGGATCAGATTCAAAGAAAGCTAGAAGAAGATGAGGAATAACTATTCCATGACAAAAAGGGGGAGAAGTTGCTGAATACAATGAGAGGGGGAGAAAGAGCCTAATCAAAGGGGGAGTTTTCAACAAGCAGTCTTATATTTAATATTTTGCCTTATATGAACCTATTTGGATATTTATGATATGTTGTTAAGTTTTGTATTTGTATGGTACATCTATAACCGTTTGCTTTTGTAAGCTTTTAGGTTTTTGTACCCATGCTTTGTAGCTTATGTACTTGTTGCTAAATGTCATGCATTTTCTTTCAGTACATCACTTTTATGCCCTTGTAGGATTTTGTTCCTAGATGCATATATGCTTTATGCATTGGTTGAGTGATAGACATGCAAACGATACTCTGCAAATGAGCTTATCAGCTTGCATGTCCGGATGTTCATTTCTTGTGTGAATGAGTATTGTGATCATTATTATATAGTGATTGCTTGTTTGGTCAAGCCATGGTTTATTGTTTTATCCCATTTTGCTTGATCACATTGTGCTTGGTCCATATACATTTCAAGTTTTCTGCATACAATGATATTGTTATGTTGTTGTGTCTCATGAGATACTTGTTCTTATGGTTCAAGAGCTTATCAGAATCTAGAATTAGGTGTGAGTGAATTTTGTTCAACTGTTCCCAACTCATGCGTTAGGTCTAGAGTTTATTGTAGGTTTTTGTCACAGAATAGTCAAAGGGAGAGATTGTAAGGTTGAATTTAATCAACCATCTTGTTGGCTTTATTCCGTGCAAAATTTGCTTGTATTTTAGCAATTAGTAACCCTGTATTTATGTGGGATTCATGTAAGGGTAGTGTGTGAGAGAGTGTGAAGAAATGCTCAAGATTGTGCAAGGATGCAGAAACTCGCGGCTGGGACTCACGACTAGCAAGCCACCAACTGCAGCACATGTGTGAAGCATGTAGGGGAGTTGAAGGGTCATGCCAGCTGTCGCACTACAGGACAAAAATCCCAGGCTGGCCAGGTCGTTAGCTCGCGGCTTGAACTTATGACTCAGACCAGTCGCAAGGCCAAGTCGCCAAACCAGCCTATTTGGGAAAAACTGATTCTTCGCATTCTAAATACACACCACTATATATAGACCCTTATACTCACAAAATGTAGAGAGCTTCCAGAGAGAATTTTGAAAGACAAACCATAGAGAAAACAAGATTGATTCATCCACAATCTTCACCTAAGAGACTCTTTAAATTCCTCTACTCTCTTCCTCTCCACTGATACATCTTTGAGAGGTTCTTGGCCAAATCATTTTCTCACCATACCCATATCTATGAGAATGTTTATTTGGTGCTTTGGGAAGCAGTTAGGAAGGGACCAATTCGTATTGGTTGATGCTATGGGCTATAGTAGAATCTGGTAAGCTAGAAAAGAAAAAGGTTTGGCATAACTTCGTTGGAACAAGAAGCTTGGAGGGCTTAGATACATTGGGTAGATTAGGCTTGGAGGCTCTATTGCTGTTCGTGTATCCCAACTACATTTTCTAGTGGATTATTGACCGCTTGGAGGGTGGCGAAGAGGTTTTACACTGAGAGCTTCGGTTTCCTCTTCGATAACACATCGTGTGTTGTCCTTGTGTTTGCATCTCTCTTTCCTTTATCTTTACCTTTTATTATCTGCTGTGGATGTGATTATATTTGGCTTAGACTGTTTATCAATTCTGTGTTTAGCATATATTCATGTTCCGCACGTTAATCGTTTGATATTAAACTTGAATTGATAATTTGTTATTTGGGGTCTAAACGTTTAAGGGTATTTTACACACATATTGATCAAACAGGATTGTAGCGATAAGTTGACTGATTAGTTGTATAGTCTAGGGTCAAGTGTTTTGAACTATATTATAATTTTTCTTCATATAGTAGATTGCCTTGTTTGGGATGTCACTCTAGGGATGTTCTTCATTGGTTTTTTAATTCGTTACCACATTTGTGTGTCAATTACTGTTTATTAGGTAATTTACAAATTTGGTACTTCATGTAATTATGGTTAAATCATCATAATTCAAATAACTAAATAGGCCTAATTGGAAATCAATAGATTAATCTACTGCACAATTAAGTAACTAGGGGGTTTAAACAAAAATTTTCAATTGACATTAGGGGTTTGAAATTTGAATTATAACAAGGAATCCTGCTCTTTTGACTAAATTAGTTCCAGGATTCTCGATCCTAATTGAGGTTTAAACACTCCCCCCAAAGGCCTCATCTGGATGTCTACTCTCAAGGAGTCATGTTGCTTCTTAGCCTAAATATGCATGGCCAGGGCAAGCATACATTTCATTGTAAGCGGCCCAGCTTCCATTCCGACTGTTTTATCTGTACAAATTAGTTTTGCCCCTTTGAGCTTATTGGTTCTTGCTTACCCAGATTTATCTTTGTTAGTTTATGATTATTAGTCACATGACACATGGACTCATAGCGGGTGCTATCTTGAATTTTCGGCCAAGAAGGCCATGAGTCTCAAAACTTCCAGATTGGTCTCGAGGAAAATAAACGACAGTAGAACTCGACAAAAAATATCTGCAGGCAATCATATAATTTTATCTTGCTGTTTTACACATGGCAAAATCTTGCTGACAAGCCACAAAGAATGAACCACGTGTCCAAGATATGTAGGACTAAAAACAATCCTGGTAATCATTAATGCCTTGGCCTCGAGCAAGCCCTTCCCGCACCTTTAGCACTACTCCACGTGCTGCTCGCACCTTCATGAGCAAGCCAGATCATCAAAATAATAAATTTATGGACACAATTTTTCAAAAAAAAAAAAAAATCGAATTAAAGAAAAAATGGTTAGTGTCAACTACTATAGTTTTGTTACTTGAACGTGACCATAGAAATACCATAATCGCTCTCAGACCAAAATCTCACAATGAACTAATTGAACAACTTGCAAGTAGGATACAAGGAGCAGCATGTTTAGTGAGGGAACTCGGACTTATGCTTTAATGTATTTGATGCCCAATAAAAAAAATGTTAGTATTAACAATAAATACATATGATAGACACATATAAAAGTGGTATTTTTTTTTTCTTTTTTTATGAGATGTGGTATTTTTGTCACAACTCACCAACTCTTACTCTAACAAGCGGGGAAAAAATTATCTCCACTACATTTCTCTTATCAAAATGGTCAAGTCGGCTCACTGGCATAATTGTACAGCATCTGTTGGTAACCACAAAGAAGAGATCAAAACACGTGGCTGACCCACTAGCACCAGGCCTATAATTCCAAGTTTTCTATAAAATCTCCACCACTCTCATCTTACCCTCATCCACAAACTAGTCTAAAAATTTCGCTTTTTTGCTTTACTTTTCTCCGGATACCAACAGCAGCTCTAGTGTTTTCTAGAAAACCAAGTAGATCTCTCATTTGTTAGCCATGTTAGAAGGAAAAGCAGTGATTGGAGAGACTGATATGCTCCAAACCATGCAGCAAGATGCCCTTGACCTAGCATCAAAAGCGCTTGACATTTTCGATGTTACTGAGGCTACTGAGATTGCCCGCTTCATTAAAAAGGTAAGAGTATCAATTTTAGGTCATCAAAATGTTCATATTTCATGACATGGATTTGGAACTCGCTAGCTTGTAGGACAAAATCCTAGTCAAAAGTTAAATGAAGTGCCAAAAAGGCTTTCTTTTTTCCTTTATATATATATATATATATATGTATATGTACTTCCTACTCACGAGACCCCCCAAAAAAACCTCACTAATCATCATATGATTAATTGAATTTAGGTTCTTCTGGTTTATATCACGCTTGAAACTAATCACCCAAGTGCCCATAGTATTTCCAAAAAGGCTTTATATTTACCTTCAAACTGACATATTCATGCTATATATCAACTAATATCTAGCTGAAGCAAGACTACTAGTGCAACTTCTCAAAAGGTCTAGTGCAACTATGCAAGTGAAACTTTGGCTTGGCTATATTCTGGTTGACTGATTTGGCTTGTATCATCATTGCAGGAATTTGATACGACATACGGACCTGGGTGGCAATGCATTGTAGGGACAGATTTTGGTTCGTTTGTGACCCATTGCTCTGGCTGTTTCATTTATTTTTGCATAGGCAGCCTTGCAATATTACTCTTCAAGGGCTCTGCGGCTCCAGAAGCTGAGACGAACCAGTTTGCATCCTTGGAGGCAGTGAAAGCGTGATAGTTTTTCTTTTCTATTGCTGCTCTTCTTGTTACCATATCTAAGTTGTGTAGTCTTGAAAGATCTTTTACAACCAAAAAAAAAAAAAAAATTTCAAAAGTTCTGAAGTCAATTATATTTATTTTCATATTTCAAACATTTTTTTGGTATTGGAACATGTTGATGCCTTGCATCAAGCTCTCTTTGTTATATGATGGACATAGAACATGACGAATAGCTAAAGCCTAATTAATGGTGATAATATACTCAATGATAATGTAAAACATTGTTCACAAATTCTGGTTAATAAACGACACACATAAAAGTGAAGTTCCAACAAAGAGGATAAAAAGTGGTGAACCAATTAATCCTTGATTTGCCGATATAACACAAGAATTTTAAAAATGTATTGAACATATCACTTGTACTGTATGAGTAGCTTCACAATCAGAGATTTCGTATGAGCGAAAATGCACGAAGGTCGAAGGGTTTTATCTCCAATATCTGGCAAAGAATCACCCTCGTGCAATTGACCTATTCCATGCACCGCACATGTAAAACACGTGGTCACGAATTCAGCAAATAAATGCGCTCATCAATAGCTTGTGCTCTACAATCTATACTGTTTGTTTGTTTAGAGCCATTAAGGCAGATTAGTTTAAGGCAGATTAGTTTAACCTAATGAATTAGTTAAGTTAACATTTAAATTTATTATTCAGATCTAGGTTAAATAGTGAAAGATCATATCATACAAACAACGGAAAAATAAATAACACACAAATATGATCACTCAGTAAAACTAATGAAATGAACCATTTCAAGATAAAAACTAAGGGATGATTTGACTTAACTATTCTCAAGATAAACAAATCCACTAACAGAGAATTGAAATTTTTACAATAAAATTTAACTCTAAATCTATTGCTACCTCCGATAGTAACTTACTGATACGACCACGTGCAAGTTCAGAATCCAAGAGAGAAGAATTCGTGGATTTGCAGCATACAAACTCCCATGTTTATGACGTTGAGATCCCACTCAAAGGTTTTAGATCACCACTTGTTGATCTTGCAGCAACTAGATTCCACTTTTGATTGTAGATCTTGTTCCAGTAGACACTTGTAGAGTTAGAAGGCACAGAACCTCTCAGATCTTATAGAAGTAACTCACAAGTCTTCTAAGAGCTTTCAAAACGTAGTTAGGGTTTTCCTTTTATACTTAGGAATTTTGAACTAAAACCTTAAACATTTTCGCGGGCTTGGACCTGATTTAAATTCTGGGGAAATTATTTTTCTACGATTTTTGATCGATCGAGCTTCATTGAAAATTAATTATTTTTCCAGCAGCTTGAATATTCTTGAGACTTGACTTGAAACACTTTGAGCAATGTCTAACACCTATTCTAAACATGTTTTTGTTCTTAGTTTGCCAACATATACAAATTAGGACTCTAAAAATTTAATCCTAAATCTTTAGAACCTAACATATACCACTTTTTTCTTTTCACTTTTCCTTCTCGTTCTTTTAGACAGTAGGCCAAATCAATTATTGTTTGAAAATATAGTATTAACGGCTTTTCTTTCCTATGAGTTGTAGTTTATTTTTCTAGGCATTTTATGGGTTGTTCCTAAAGTGCTTATATATTGTTGACCTAATTTAGATTAAGAAATTTCATTTCATTTACCAAATAAGTTAATCACAACAAGAGTTATTACGTGGGTTCATGAATCGTACGATACATATAGAGATGGCAATGGGGCGGGGCGAGGACGAAGAGTCCCATTCCCGCCTCATCCCGCATGTGAGGAAAACTTTCTCATCCCATCCCCACCCCTTAGGGCCCCGCGAAGCCCCAACCCACCTCGTAAAACTCTACTTTTTGTTAATTTGCCCTACAACTAGTACAATTTTTTTAATGAAACCTATTTCATTAATAAAAATATACTTGAAATTACAACTAAATTTATCCCATCAAATCAAATCAATTTTTAGAAAAAATTGAATAATATATCCAAGTGTTTAACAAGATAATCACACCAAAAAAAAAAAAAAAACTAATAGTATAACACATAACAAAATAAAGACAGAGAACCACATTAGGTAGAATAAAATAAGTTAATATTGATATGTTTGTTTAAATAGAAAGGTTTTATGGTATGAAAAATTTACAATTATAACCCTTAGCAATGTAGGGACAGGGACGGGGACAGGCGGGGCGGGCTGGGTCTAAAAAGTCTAAACCCATCCTTGCCCCACCCTGTGGTGCGGGGCTAAAATCTTGCCCCATTCCTGCCCCACCACCTTTGCAGGACGGAGAAAACTCGTGCGGGGCGAAGTGAGGAGGGGTGGGTTAAGAAGGGCAGGGCAAGGCAAAATTGTCATCCCTAGATACATAAGTACGTATCGTGTGATATATAAACATGTAGGTTTAAAATAGATTTTTCTTTTGGTTAAAATTTATGGTTTCATTTAAGTTAAACAAGTTGTTACTTGTCAGAGTTGTTTTTTAACAAAAAATTATTGGTCTACTTAAATAAGTCCAATAAAATAACATATTCATTAGTTTTATTTTTCGCTTTTTTTTCTTCTACAAAATTTGGACTACACATATAATTGACGCTTCACTTTCATAATTGAGCTTAATGATCCTATGCATCTATCCTCATTCAATTTAGGAGATATTGGACCAATTTATTCTTCTATTTTGTGTTGCATTTAGTAAAATTTTACGGATAATAATTGTGAATTGATATTATATATGTAGTATCCAATAATAATTTTTTAAGTTACATACATAATAACAGTGTAATAAGAAACTTGACATAACTAATATTATGAAAATTATAAGAAAAAATTATTTTAGTACCTCCAAATATCCTAATTGAACTAATGTCTTATATGTTTAATAACCCAGCTAACATTAATAGCACCACTACAATTCACCATTCTCATGCGTAAACAGGGGTTACATACTAATGTAATTAATGAATGAAACGCTACCTTATATTAATGTAATGTGATTTCATGAATCAAAAATTAGAATAATGTAGCGTTACAAGGTAATATAGCATCAAGCGAACCAAACACCCCTTTAATTTTAAGTATAACACAATTACAAGGTATTATACTTGAAACTAACCAAGCATGATATTATTTTAAATCAGTTCAGAATTGTTTAGAAAATGGTTTTATAACGTGTAAATTGTAAAATAAGAATCACCATGCATGTAATGTTATTAATACATTGGTAATTTGGCATGGTGATATGATGTTATTATCATATGATTAAAAACAATAATAGTAATGAGAAAAATGCAGAGATGAAAAGCGGGGGAAATTTCTGAAATAACAGTTGTTGTATCTCTATCATTTACGTAAATAATTAATTAGGTTACGCGGCACAGTATTTTAGACTTTGACTTTCCATCCCTTGAAATGTAATGTTGTAGAGATACATCATAAATTAGCAATTTGGAGTACAACTTGTATTTGACCAGAAGACTCATACAGAATTTAGCCTGTCAAATTATAATCGATTGGCTGAATAGTCTGATCCAATGAAATCAATGACTTTTCTTACACGTACGTTCATAGAGCACTTGGTGTACAAGTTAAAAAGCAGAAAAGATATATAATATTAATTGTGCAGAAAAGATATCTTAGGAGAAAATAAAAGATATCTATTGTGTAGAGCCAAAAAAGCTTAGGAGAAAATGTATGTGACAAGGCCTCGTTCCATGTACAAAAAGTCTCCTTCGGCACTCTCATTGCCACCCCTGAAGGTCCAAACTCTGGTATTTTGGCGATCCAAGATGAAGAAGCGGAGGAGTATACTTGTTGCGGAAAGAGTGATGAGATCAAAGACTTGCTTTTCCCTCAAAACAAGAATCTAAAGCTAACATATGATGACGATTCCTTTTACGCAAACTTGATCCCAGTTCTTAATCAGTCATTGTCTTCCAATCACTGCTATGCCATAAAGAGACGCAGAAGCCATAAAGGGTATGTATGCATATCTATTTTCAAAGATTAAATTCTATAAGGACGTGACGTAAACCTTCAATTCTAATATGCCACATCATCTTAGCACATATTTAAAAATAAGCATAATTATACACAATCAATTCTAATACCCATATATAAATCTAATCAAATTGAGAGTTTATTGAGATATTATTAAGAGTGGTAGGATGTATTAAATTTTAAGTAAAATGATGATGTGGTAATCTCTTATTGGATAGTATAAAACATAAGTCTTACACCCTATTCTTACTAAATTCGGACTCATTATCAAGCTTTTTTTTTTTTTTTTTTTTTTTGAGAAGAAATATGGAACCTCGTTATTAAACTGTGGAAAATTACGGTGTTACATCAACATAAACTAGGTAGGAAAGGTCTAATGAAACAAATTCCATCCATACAGATAAAAGGAAAGACTTTCTAGCTCTCTGAGCTAAAGCATGAGTTACTCTATTACTCTGCCACCTAACATGAGAGAAAGAATAGGTTTGAAACAAACTCATTAAAGACTTACAGTCTTTTACAACGTGTCCAATACTAGACCGGTCTGGACAATCATCCACTAATGCTTTTACAGCAAGCTCCGAGTCTCCTTCAAATATGGCCTGTCTCAAGCCCAGCTCCTCTATAAAAATCATTGCTCTCCTTGCTGCCATCGCCTCAAGCACTTCCACTATTGAAGGCATGTCTATTTTTTCTGCTAGTGAGCCCATGACCGGTCTCAATTCGTTCCTCACCACAACTCCAATCCTAGCTTTTTCTTCCTCTGCAAAGTATACTCTATCATAGTTCGCCTTGTAAGTACCTTGTGCTGGAGGTGACCAATGCTGAGTCTGTGTTTTTTTCCTCTTGGGTCTGGTATTTAATTTCCCTTGGAATTCTGCTAGTAATGCTACTGCTGCTTCTAGGATCTTCTCAGGTGGCAAATTTGGCTCATTGGAGTGACATTTGTTACGTCTACCCCAAATGAACCAAGCTAAAACCATGAACAACTCAATATTTTCCTCCTGTTTCCTTACAAAAAACATCAAGTCTGCAAAGGATCTCAAAGCCAGGTGTTGGCTTCGTAGTTTATTAAAGCCGAGACCCCAATAGCATTGCACTTTGTCACAGTCCCAGATTGCGTGGATGGCAATTTCACTTGCTCTCCCACAATTGCTGCACAAAGGTGAGTCTACTACTTTACGCCGATGTAAATTCGCCAAGGTTGGGAGGGATTCCATGCATGCTCGCCAACATAAATGCTTTATTTTATTCAGAATCCGCAAACTCCAAATTCCCTTCCAAAAGTTCTTCAAGTCTTTATTGTTGGACCCCGATGCAACCTCCCTATTTTCTAACTCTCCTAGTAGCTGGTAACCAGTTTTTACCGAGTAATTACCATCTTGACTCCGCGGCCATACAAGGCAGTCTCCTTGCATTGTTCTGCATAATGGAATGACCTTAATTCTCTGAGCCATAAAAGGAGCAATCTTCTGGTCAGTCATTTGCCAATTCCAGTCCCTGGTTGTCTGATAAATGAGTGAACAAACATTGGAGTCATCTTCAATATCTTGCGTGTGTGGTACTACCTTTGTTGGAAAACACCCAGGAATTCAATTGTCATGGAACACCCGTATCTGTGACCCATCATCCACTCTCCACAACATCCCTTTTTCAATGACATGCCTTGCTTTAAGGATACTCTGCCAAGCAAATGATCCCTTCTTGCTTTTTGCTTCAAACACCGAACCTATAGGGAAATATTTTGTGCTGAATACCTTATATAGCAGGGAAGTTTTATTTGTTTGTAGCCTCCATACTTGTTTGGCAAGCATAGCCTCATTGAATCTAATCAAATCTTTGAACCCCATTCCTCCCTCTGATTTCGGTTTGCATAATATTTCCCAACTCTTCCAATGGATTTTTCTTTGGCCACCACATTCACTCTACCAAAATTTTTTGATTTGCATTTCAATTTCCTTACACAAACCCACCGGCAATTTGAAACAACTCATTGCAAATGTAGGGATAGCTTGTACTACCGCCTTAAGCAAGATCTCTCTCCCCACTTGAATTCAATTTCTAGTATTAATAATTTAATATCAAATATTACAAGAGATATGTACAATAAGTACAAGAATATTATAGTCCTAGCTTAGCTCCTTTCCTTAGATTGGATGTGCTTATATCTCCATATATAAATATAAATATATATATACATATATATATATAAAAGTGTTTTGAATTTTATTTCAGTGACCATTTCGATTTATTTATTAAAACGGAATATTTTAAAACCGAACAATTACAATGTAGTGATGTAAATCATTTTGGATATATATATATATATATATATGTTTTTTTTATAAATTATATATAATGTTATTGATTTATTCCGGCTAAAACGGGTGGAATTTCTCTCCTTTTGGTATTACATTATGTTCTACCTGGAATAGCATTTAGTTTCAGGCGTTTCAGTCTGTTTCGGGTAATTTCGACTGGTATGAATTTTGGTTACTTTTTTTTTTTTTTTCCTTTTCCTTTCCCCCTTCTTGAACCTAACTACTTCGTCTTCTTATTGGGTCTAAACACAAAGCCACACTGTTTCCCCTTCAACTAGATCTAAACTAAAGCCATTGTTTCTCCTTCAGCTTCATTTTTGAGCCATTGCTTCTATGTCGTTGAAATTTCCTTTGCTAGAGGCTTGTCGGGCTCTTGCTAATGCTTTCTTGGTGTGAGGAAGCATTAAGATAGATGCAACTTTGATTCGTCTTAAAGTAAAAAATTGAGAGAATGTATTTAAAAAAACAAAAAAAACCGGAGTATTATACGAAGGAAAAAGGTGGAGATCTTTTTTGATGATATGGAAAGAATAAATGAATGGAAAAAAATGTGTCAAGTAGTGAAGAGAGTAGGAAACTTCTAGGAAGCTTCAAGTTAAGAAAATATTCCTAGATTCTTTTTTATTTACAAGAATGCCGCAAGTAATAAGCGAAAACATTCACTTAATTTTTTTATCCATTTCACTACATTTTTTATGTTATATCTATACTATTAATATGACAATTTTCTGTTCGGGTTTTATCATTTTGCGTATTAAAATATAATCACAAAAATTCTTAAACTCTCTAAAATATTTATATCTTTTAGTTAGATAATTTTAAATTTAAAAATACAAACAGGTTAAAAGAATAATTTACTATTTTTAAAAAAGTTCCTAAGTTTTAAGATTTCAAACTTTTATTAATTCTCACATAGAGAAAAATCCTAAAAATTAGGATACTATCTTTATCTCACTCTTAAACATTATTTCATTAAATTCAAAATAAAAAAGAGTCATCACATGCGCAAAGTGATGACTCTAGTGTGTGTGTGTGTGTGTGTATCGGAACCCCAAAAGAGTAATTTACTATTTTTAAAAAAGTTCCTAAGTTTTAAGACTTCAAACTTTTATTAATTCTCACATAGAGAAAAATCCTAAAAATTAAGATACTATCTTTATCTCACTCTTAAACATTATTTCATTAAATTCAAAATAAAAAAGAGTCATCACATGCGCAAAGTGATGACTCTAGTTTGTGTGTATATCAAGAACCCCAAAAAATTTTAAAATTATATGCTAGAATAGGCCGATATCGAAATATTTCATTACTCTAAACAAACCAAAATAGATTTTGAAATGAAATTAATAACATTGATTATATCTAAGTAGTCCATAAAATTTATAAACTTGTCCAACTCAAACTCTAATAAAACGTAGCCTCCAAAGTTATCTTAATAAGTTATTACAACACTTGTCACAGGCGCGTACATTGAGATTGTTTTTTATTTTTTATTTTGGATTTAGTGAAATAATGTTTAAAATTAAAAGTGAGATAGAGATAATGTCCTAATTTTTAGGATATTTCTGTATGTGACAGTTGATAAAAGTTTAAAAGTCTAAAACTTAAGAACTTTAAAAAAAAAAAAAAAATGCTAATAAATGCCCTTAGGGCAATGGTTAACAATCCATTTAAAAAAAGTTTTTATGAGGAAAAAAAAACAATTAATGTTTTGATAGTTTTTTTCATTTCCTATAAAAGTGGTGTCAAAACTTTCTTAAAATGGATTGTTAACCATTGCCCTAAGGGCGCCTGTTAGCATGATCCTATTAAAAAAATAGTAAATTACTCTTTTAACCTATTTGTGTTTTTAAATTTCAAATTATTTAACTAAATAATAGGGCTATTTTTTAGAGTTTAAGAATTTGAGTGAGAATATTTTAGTACGTAAAATGATGAAATCCAAACAATGAATCTTATTATTAATAGTATAGATTCTTAAAAAAAGAAATAGTTATTATTCATTTAATTTTTAATTTCTCTTTTTTCTCTCACCGTCCCCACTCCATGTCAATTCTTTCTTTCTCTTCTTCTACCTTAAGAGTCACGTGTTTTCCCTATGTTCAATTATTTCTTTAAGTCATATCGAGAAATGTTAGTGTTACAAAAAGTTTCACAATTTTTGTGACTACTCATGACATGGTGAGTTTTGAGTAGTAGAAAAAAATTAGTAGATTCTTGAAAGTCTACATCTTCACTACTCATAACTTACCACACAACGAATTATGACAAAAATTGTAACGTTTTGTATGGCACTAGCATTTTTTAGTCTTATCCTATCACCCTCCAAACAATGAATCTTATTATTAATAGTATAGATTCTTAAAAAAAGAAATAGTTATTATTCATTTAATTTTTAATTTCTCTTTTTTCTCTCACCGTCCCCACTCCATGTCAATTCTTTCTTTCTCTTCTTCTACCTTAAGAGTCACGTGTTTTCCCTATGTTCAATTATTTCTTTAAGTCATATCAAGAAATGTTAGTATCACAAAAAGTTTCACAATTTTTGTGACTACTCATGACATGGTGAGTTTTGAGTAGTAGAAAAAAATTAGTAGATTCATGAAAGTCTACATCTTCACTACTCATAACTTACCACACAGTGAATTATGACAAAAATTGTAACGTTTTGTATGGCACTAGCATTTTTTAGTCTTATCCTATCACCCCCAATCCCAATATTTCAACACCCCAAGTCTCATCCCCACCATATATTCAAAAATATCTTTTTTTCTTAATTCTCTATCTCTCTTCTCTTCTATTCAAAAGTCTCATGACAAACCTTCTCTCATCTCACCTCTCTCTCCAATTTTGGAGCTGACCAAAATTGGAGAGGCCTCCAACAATAGTTTCAACTCCAACAATGGCGTTAGTTCTCTAACTCCTCTCTTCCTAATACTCTAACGTTGAAGTCTCTCTCTCTCTCTCTCTCTCTCTCTCTCTCTCCAATTTGGTTAGCTCCAGCTTCGGTGTTCATTTTTGTTTTAGAAGAGTACGTTGTGTTTTGTATCGGCCGAATCTTGAATTTTGGCTAGAATTCAACGAAATGACCTGGAATGCCCGAAACACACCAAAATATGCCAAATTATATCCAAGGTGGAACAAGGGGTGTACCATTCCGATTTGCATACTAGTACGAAATATTTCCTCCGTTCCGGCCGGAACAAAATGAAATTTAGAACATTGCTATATATTATAGAGCTCTTCATGTTCACTTTTCATTATTCCAAAACGCTCTTTATTGTTAAAAGATAAAAAACTAAAACACTCTTACTAAAAGAGAACGAAAAAGTATAATCCACCGTTCACATTCAAACCCAAAATTTTCAAACTAAAATTGAGTTTGAAAATTGCAGTTTAAGACGTCGGATAAATACACACACACACACACAAAATATAATGCACAAACTAGGGGTGTTTGTGGTGCGGTGCAGTTTTGGACCATTTTTAGCACTGCACTTTGCAGTGTGGTTTAGCTAAAACCATAATTACACTGAATCTTATTTTTACGGTCACATGTGCGATACAGTGTAAAAGATGCAGTTTGAACAGTTTAAAGTCGGTATATTTTTCAAATTTTAAGTTTTTCCTACCCAGTTCAAAACTAATTTTTCTCTTTGTTTTGGACCAAGTTTTAAACTATTGAGCTAGTTTAATTTATTTTGAGTTGACTTTCCTAGTCAACACTTGCTGGGGTTATCAAACTCTTTTTTTTTTTTTTTTTGAAAACCAGGGTTATTAAACTATTAATAATATATTTAATATTAAAAATAAATAAATATATTAATATATAGAGAGTGTGCAATGCGTTGCAGTTTGTGAGGTTTTTTTATTATAAAATCGCAAATCACACTGCATCATGCGGTGCGGTGCACTGTTACTTGCGGTGCAGGGCGGTTATACCATATCAACTTCAAACTGCCTTTTTTTAGGGAAGCATATAAAAATTTCAGGGAAAAGGACATGGGAAGCTGCTTATGCTTTACGTATGTTCATGATTTAGCACCAGAACCTTGGATCCCAACAACATACACCAACAATTTGAGATTCAACCGTATGGAAGAGGAACATTTGGACCTAGTGGTTTTGTTGCCAAATCAATAACACCAGATGGGATAGCTCCAAATTTCCACAGAAAAAAAGGGTGGAAAGTGCATACCTCAACTCCTCGTAATTTCCAGTTAGGTTGTGCACCAGGCCTAGACATTGCCCTTCGTGCTCGCCTTCCAGAATTCAACTTCCCACTATCATATATGAGCTCTCAAACAATAGTAGTAGGAAAGTGGTATTCTCCTTTCATGTTTATTAGGGATAGAACATTGAACAATCAAATGAGTGCATCAGTGTATTACGAGATGAAACTTGAACAAAAATGGGAATAAATATTTGCATATGAAAATAGTGAGAATCAAGGCAATGTTGTAGTTGTGGATGTTGTTCTTCCAAGAGAAGTGATTTCGATTGCTGGGAGAGAAGTTGTGGACGTAAATGTAGCCTATGGAGTGATGTGGTTTAAGAGTTTTAATAAAGAAGGTCGAGAAATAAGAGTGGGACTAAACTTGGAGGTCATTGAGAGAATGAAATGGGAGCAAGAAAGGGTTGGATGGGTTGGGGGGAATGATAGACAAGTGAGCTTGAAAAGAGTAGAGGAATTTGAAGGGACGGGTCAATGGAGCAAATTTGGTTGTTATGTTTTGGTAGAAAGGTTTGTGCTAAAACAAATGCACGGAAGCCTAGTATTAACTTATGATTTCAAACACATTGACAAGATTCGGAGCAAATGGGAATGATTCTTTATATCTTATAACACATTGTAATATTAATATAAAGTTTTGTATGTCTGTGCGTGTGATTATACATGCATGTAGTACATGTGTATGAGCTCAGCTGAATTGTATTCCAATTTTGCTTACTTTTCATTCACATATTTAATTTATTGTATGTTGGTTTAACCATTAAATTCTGGACTCTCTCTCTCTCTCTCTCTCTCTCTCTCTCTCTCTCTCTCTCTCTCTTTTCATTTGCTTTTACTTATTTACTTATATGACCTTTTTTTTTTTTGAAAATATTAAGTATTTTAACATACACACAATGGAAGAGGAAAGAAAGTTTTAAACAAACTAACAGTAATATATATCTAAAATGGTTCAATTCTTGAATACACAGCATACTTATATGACTTAGTAGTCTCATATTTCTCAAAAAAATAATTCAAGTGATGGGATTTATAGTTTTTTTTTTAACTGATAGGATTTATAGTATATACTACTATGAGATTAATGAGATTGATATTTAAATATTTCATTTTAGATTGTAGTGATTTAACCCATTATCGGGCCACCACCTGATAGCATGTTGCCACGGGGCAATGGAAGCTAAAATTTCTTTAAAGCCCATGCCTTTTTTTTTTTTTTTTTTTGAGGGGGCCCATGCCTATTTATAGTGATGCGATTCTACTTTAAACGGATGAAAAAGGGTCAGCTTGCTTCAAGGGAATTTTTCCTTCAAAGAGCAAAAAATAAGACACAAGCAAGAGCCGGGGATTTAAGTTAGGGGGCAAGATTAAAGGTAAGACTAATTTGAAAAATTAATTGATATTAATAACAAAGTAAATAAACAACTATATGCAAATGTAACTGTCATACACAATTAAAATTTGGGTTTGTATAAAAAAAACTTGGGTTTGAGGCTAAAAATGTTGGTAAGGAAAGAAAAAATTGTTATACAATATTAACACTTAAACCCATAATTTTTTCTTCAACAATTACACTCTGCCACATGATAGTTATGGTAAAAAATTGTGAAAATTTTGTGGTGCTCAACTTTTTTCAAGGTGCTATAGTGACTAGTGTGTGAAAGTAGTTTTTTTTTTTTTTTTTTTTCGTTCATAATTCTATTCGGCAAAATAATGGATCCCACCTTATAATAATATTATAATAAAATAAAACCACTTGTACAAGGATTTATTTAATTTCTCAATACTCTGCCATGCAGAATATACATGGATTGCTCTTTTAATTACTGACACAACCAACTACTAAACCAAACAGGGAACTAAAAATAAATAAAAGGTATACATTGGGGAATATGAATTAGTGCCATATCAATGGACGGTATGAACCATGCCAGATACAATTCTTAAAAGAGAAAGTCCAAGATGGCTGCTAGAGCCAAGATGTTTGCTGCATATAAATCAAGTAACCATAACAGTACCAAAATGGACTTTCTTCTTTTCGACATTTTTTGTCTAAGCTGGGTGCATGCATGTAGGTTTAGCCAACCTCAAGCTTTTTCTTGAATTTGGGTTCATGTAACAAGCCTACTCTCCGCACAACTTCATTAAGAAAGGCTGTGGCGGATTTGGGGTTATACTTCATCCTTGTTTTTTTTCTTTGTTCTATCTAATGTTTTATTTACTCGTTTTATAGAGAAATGTTATATTCACAATATTTTCACAACAAATCCTAAATGACAGGTTGTTATTAGTTTGGCAAAAAAGTAATTTCACTATAGGTTCAAATTAAAACTACTAACAATTAATCATCTATAAATTTTTTTTTTTTTTTTGAGGAAGTAATCACCTATAATTTGTTTGTGAAAATGTCATAAATATTGCACTTCTATTGTTTATATGGATTAATATGGTCATTTTAAGTATACGAATGTGAGCCTCAATTTTCTCTCTTTGTTTTTGGGCCCCTAATAGGATGGACGAATATTTTGGGCCCAAGAGGAAGTTCTTACTCTCACCCTTTATAAAGTAGTAATTGGTCCATTAAATTACTCTCTCTATCTCTCTTCATCCTATATTAGGTTTGATAGCATAGCAGTTCTCCTCCCACACACACAAGCCAGTCTCTCTTCTTGCAGCCATGGTCAATTGATAAAACAGGGGATCTTTCTCAAGATTTTACACGGGGTGCTCATCATCAAACCATGGAGGTATGTGACTTCTTTGCAATAACATCTTAATATGCTGTGACTCAGAAAGTGTATTTGGGTAATTTCCAACACCTTCCCTAAGTAAAGGAAGTACATAGCTTATATAAACTTTTAGCCCAACCCAAAGCTATAGTTTGCCAAGCAAAGTGAATCCACAAACCATACAGCTTTTGAATATTGACATCAAAAATCAAAATCATCATGATTTGGTTTTGGTGAAGTTAACAAAGCCGTATAGAGCCGGAGTCTATCTTCTCCCATTGAAGAACACCGAGACACCGGCCTTCGAGGCCTTATGAATGACAAAGAGGTTAGGGTTAACCGGTGCTTATACCTCCTCCAAGCCAATTGAATTGCCACTGCTGCCCAAGTTCTCCATCCAGGTGAATAATATCTAGCACTCCTCTTAACCTTCTCATTCACAAATGTGTACCGAAAATGTTGCGTAACATATTTCACATCATCGGCTTCGAGGCCAAATGCTTCAGTAGTTTCAAGAGTGACTAATGTTGATGAAGATGGTGGTAGTCTTTCAATAAAGGGTCTTCTTAGGCACCACGAAAGAAGTTCATCCCCACTGAAGTTTCCAGGGCCTAACATGCAGCAACTTTTAAGCCCATCTCTAAGCACTTGACTGCTTTGTAAGTGACCCCTTACTACAAATAGCATTCTTTGAACTGGGTCACCCTCTCTTGTTATCTACAAGAAACTTAGAAGAGTTAGCTATCTTATCTTATCTACAACAATGTTCCGAGTGAACTGAACTTTAACCTTCCAATTCTTGTTTTAATTATTTTTTATATATTTTGTATGTTAATATTGATATGCAAAACTTTAAAATGAATTTGGAACTTACTGTTTCTCCCTTGGTGAATATGAGGGACTTCACGCGGTCACAAATGTTCTCTAGGACCAGATCATCCATGTGCTGGAACAATGGTACCTGAAACACAATTAAGGAATTTATTACTTATCCTCTTTAGCACATTTAAACCATTACCTTTATATTTTCTTTACTCTTCTTCTTGTTCTTGCTTTTATATTTTATTTTTATTGCGCAAGGACCAGGATTCTGTTTGTTTTGCTCAAGGCTCATTTTAGTTGGGCCTTATTGGGCGACGCCCCACTCGTACACCAGAAGTAATGCAAACCTGGGCTTGACGCAACCTGACCTTGAGATTGAGAAGGGTTTTTTCAATCCAACATGGCCTTGTAGTGTTGAAATATTCTCAGCCCAACCCACATGGATCAAGTTGGGTTGGTGGGTTGCATGTACATATTTTATCATTATGGCTCATAAAAAATTTTGACTTTATAAATTCTTTAAAAACATTTTTAATAAAATTATTATAATTTATATAATATGCTTAAATTATATGTGAATTTATTGAACTCATTTAAGATTTGAAATGGACGAGTGCTTCTCAATTCTCAATGACATGATAAAAGATTAATTGATAATATAAACAAATAGCATAAATTGATATGATTTTATATTTATCCTTGCCATGTCCCAAAATATTTTTCAGAGATACATCTTGATTTTAAATCCAAAAGAAGAGCGATTTATAAAAAAAACTTAACTCATCTTAATTATCATATAGAATTTTATGTTGTTTTTGGAATTGAAGAAAGAGGAGGGAAGGGATTGTTTTTCCGTTGTTTGGTTGGTTGAAGAAAAGAGAAAACAAAGCAAATTATATCCACCGAGCCCACCTTATCTAATCGACCCAAATTGGGCAAAAATGGAGAGAAAGGTGTAATGGGAAGATTAGCCGCATTTTTTTTACTTTTTATTGCTTTTAAAATTACAATTTTGCCTATGAGTCTTTTACTCACTTGTCCACTTAATAAGAGCATCCACATCAGTGGATGCATAATCCTGTATAATAGAAAAAGACACAATTTTTACACATTTTAGCTCAAAAATGCTCCACATCAGTGCTTCTATAAATGTGCAAAAATGTGTATAATTATTCACTTGTTACAGTAACCATGTATATTTACATGGTTACTGTGCTCTTCTATTTATTATTTTAATAATTTATTTTCTCTCATTGTCTCTGGGTCATAAGCATCTCACGATTCTCACCTCACTCTCCCTTTCATCATTTGATCAAATCATCCTCCATTGTTGCCGATCATCTTTTACTTGCTGTCAATAAATCATGAAGCCACGCCGATCATCAAACCACGCCGATCAAATCATCGAATCTTCAGTGGGTTTTGGGTTGGGTGGGTGATGATTTGGCTTGACTGGGTTTCAGGTTTGGTGGGTGATGAATGGGTTTGGGATTGAATGGATTTCGGATTGACTGGATTTCGAATTGAGTGGGTTGGTTTTTCTTGATAATGCTGGCTGGGTGGTGATGATGGTGGTTGGGTGTAGAGGGATCGTTGGTAGTGATAGGTCTGTGAGAGAGAGGGGCGGTGAAGGTAGACATGGAAAAATGGGTCAGAATTTTATGACCCAACCCGTTTGACCCGCAACCTGATTGACTCGTAACCTGTTTTGACCCGCGACCCAATTGACCCAACTCGAACCCGACCTGACCCACCCGTTTTGCCATATCTACCAACATTGAGTAGATTGAGATTGAGGTGTAATTCTTATAAAATATTTACTTATTCTTCTTTACTTAATATGTTATGTATTCCATTATAGTTTGTCATTCTTTACTTGTCATCTTTATTTTCTCTTCCTACTTTAAACAAATCGAAAATTATACCAATATTAGCTTCTAAAAAACTGGAATAAGAGTTGCACCAAATTTAGGTATCAAGTGTTTAGTGGTAATTGGTAACAATATCACCAGTGAGAATCTAATCACAGTTAAGGAAATCATAAACAATTGACAGATTGCATTTATTTCAAAAAAAAAAAACTTATTTGAAAAATACGGGTCAACTCGACCCCGACTCGTGACCGACTCAACCCGCAACTTAATTGACCCGCAACCCAATTGATCGGTTTAAAAATGACCTGTTTTGACCTGTGACCCGTTTGACCTACAAACCCGATTGACCTGACCCGACCCGACCCGACTCGCCCGTTTTGCCACGTCTAGGTGTAGGAGAGAATAATAAAAAATTGTGAAAAAATAAATATTTTATTGAATAAATGTGTAAAATAGATAAATTGATATGTGTGGTTTGTAAAAGTAGGTGTATAAAATAGAAAAAATAGCTTTTTTCGTGTAAAATAGATGAAAAGTTTGCATTTACTGATATGGATACTCTTGGATATAAAAGTTTTTTTAAAACAAAAAACACATATTTTTCTTCTTTTGCAAACGTAACAAATTAAAGGTAAACCTTTTTTTTTCCTTACCCTCCTTGCTGCCAAACATATACAAAGTAAACATTATCTTTTTCCTTTCTTATCATTTCTTTTTTCTCTTAATTCTTTCTTTTGTTTTTCTTCCTCCATTTGCAGTCAAACACAGTAATTATGTGACACATTTGTTCCTAATAATTGAAGGAAAAGAAAAAGTGGCTCATTTATCTATAAAGCTATTTTTAAAATTAATTTATATTTTCAACCGTGAGACACGTTTTAATACTATTTTACGCTTATTCTTCTAAAAATATCACACTTAAGAGCTTTAAAATTTTAATAGGGGAAAAACACTTTCACCTTTTTATGTTTGGGGTAGTTCATAATTCCTCATTTTATCTTTGAAACCAACTAATTTCTTCTTTTATATTTGGGAAATAAACTAATACCTCCAATTTGTTACTTTATCAGTTAAATTTAACGAAATTTTTTGAATAAATTATTAGTTGAACACTATAAGAAAGAGAAAAAGTTGAAGATTGTAATATTGTTTTCTTATATTGCATTTGTAATCATTGTAATTTCTTTGGATTTAACTAAAAAAGTAACGGATTAGAGGTATTTACACATTTTCCAAATATAAAAGGAAAAATTGGTTGATTTTAAAGATAAATGAGAATATTGTGAACTACCCCAAACATAGAGGGAGAAAATGTTTTTTTTCCCATTTTAATATAATATAATTGCTAGCTTTTGTGTGGTGAACTCCTTAAAGAACTTCAAAATTTAATGTATGTGCTATTTTGTGTGTTCCAAAAATGTTTTAGTTCAATTTTGGTTTAACTTTTATGTAAGCAAATATTAGGCTAGGTTGGTTAAATATAGAATGCGATTATTATTATGATTTTTGGTGTTGGAGATATTGATACGAAAGTAGAATCTGAAAACTCAATTGAAATATTTTGGTGTTGGAGATATTGATACGAAGTTACCTGTCTAACCAAGTCCAAGCACAAATGGTACTTGATGTCCCTCCTAAGGCCCTCAGGGAGGTTCCGAATCATCTCACATTCATCAACACCACGCATTGCCGCCCATCGCTGCCGCTCATAGTTTCGCACTCGTTGCCTGAATCCCTGAGGCAAGCGCCTCTTCTTCATCCACCACTCTACATTCCTCATTTTCAATTGCATTGCTTGCTTCTTTGACGTAGTTGCGTGCAGAAACACCTGCATACATAGCCATACATATAAAATTGTGCCGATGGTTATCAATTATCATCATAACCATATAGCTAGGTACTGATCGCTGCAGTGTGCTTCAACTCAATGGGTAAATAGTGAACTAACATTTCCCATTTTTACTCATAAATAATCATCTTTATTCCCCATTGACACATAAATTTAAAGTCAACAAGTCATCGATTTCACCTACACCATATTTATATATTAGCTAATTCAATTAGGAAGTTGTAAAACGTATGGTGAATCAATGGTATTATCCGATACTTTCATAAAAACAAACCTAAGTTTGAACTTTGAATCCCCCACCTCCTATTTATCATAAGGATAGAAAAAAAAATGTCTTATAATGTTATGATAAGATAACTTTCTTTTCAATGAATGCGATAGGATTTAAACAATATTTCCTCTTCACAAATGATGACATAAGTTCAATTTAGAAGAGGTTTCTTGATAACCCATAGATTCAATGGATCTTCAATTGTTGTAAAATCTAAATAAAATAAAATAAAAACGTTATTTAAATGATGTTCTAAGCTCACAATTCTATATAAATTATTTTATATTTTTTTTTTGAGTTAAGTTATATTTGGGATAGCTTTTTTATTAATCCAATTAATAACTTCTTAATATTTTGGAAATCTTCACACTGGATTACAAGTCTGCTTTACTCCTAACACAAACATCAAATTTTGTATCTCATCAAAAAAAAAAAAAAAAAAAAAAAAACCATCAAATTTTGTATTAATTAATGTTATTTATTACTCAATCTATAAGCTAATTTTTTGTCAACAATATTAAAAAAAATTAAAAAAAAAATTAGTGATTCTCAAAAAAAAAAATATTTAATATTTTGTAGATGAGACAGTTATTGATGTGATTATTATGGCATTTTACAAATAAAGAGGACATACAAAAATATTGATCTTCAAAATATCACGTGCAATAGAATTTAATTAGATGATGCAACATCAATATAAAAACAATATAAAACTTACTGTGTAGTTATACTTTCACATTACCTTGATATTTCCAATCAACATAGTCACCAAAAGTAGTCCACTGGTTAGAACGATGATATTGAAGACAACTTCTGACCATTCTGTAGTGCTCTCCAAGTTGCCAAAGGTGCTTCTCATAACGAAAAAAATTTATTTTAATGATTTCAAAGGTTGATTTAGTTCACCATAATAAAAAATTTCAACAAATAAAAAAAAATGCTTTGAAAAAGTAAGCATTCTTGAAACAAGTTAATGTCTATCCTAAATTTGTGTCCACATCTGAAAAGACACGCACATAAGCCAAAAACACAGATGATTTGAAAGGCTAAAAAGCAATGCGAATAAGCCAAACCTATTGGGTACAAAGTCATGATGACGCCACTATTCAAGTAATCCTTGAAATAATCGATTATGCCCCATTTTTTGTCATGAAGTACATAAAACGTGAAATTATTATATTCATAAAGAAATGAAATTGATAACAAGCTTCATCTTCACAAGCAAATCGTCAATGAAAAGAAATTTAAAAAAGAAAAAGAAAGGACACCATCACCTAGTACTTGCTATTGAAATAATATAGCAAAATATAGTAGTAAAAGAAGGGGGCAAAAGAATATTACCTAAGAGTCATTAGGCCCCAAAAGATTGGAAAAAGTATCTTCTCCAAGCGGCTATCGTTTGTAACGAGTTGAACTGTCCATTGATAAGCTCCATAATCATAATTCTGGGAGTTTTCTAAGCATGTAGACCTTGCTTGTTTGTTCTCTGCCCAAGCCACCGTAGCTCTATCGCTCACCATTCGTGTTGTTCCATAATATATAGGTTCCCTACAAGATAGTATTCTCAAACCACAACTGCTTGTTGCTCTGCATTGCTTTTTCAGACACTTTGCAGCTCTTTGGATTCCTAACAAGTACCAACATGCTCCTGCAGCCTGACACATATGGTTGAAGAACTTGAGCTTGAGAGATCAACTTCTAATATTTAAAAATAACTAAATTAATTCTCTGGGAATGAGTTTGATATAAGAAGTGGATATTCCAAAATTATAATATTTTCGTAATAAAAAAAAAAAGTTCTAATATTTAAAAATAACTAAATTAATTCTCTGGGAATGAGTTTGATATAAGAAGTGGATATTCCAAAATTATAATATTTTCGTAATAAAAAAAAAAAGCAATTTTTTTTTTTTTTAATTTTGAGATAAACTTTATGATTTGAACCCATGAATTTATTCCATAATAGTTGTGCAGTACTACATGGTTCAAGATTATCAAAAAGAGAAAAAGGTGCTACATCATGTTTCCTATGTTGAACTGTTACCTAAATTAATAGTAATGGACCGCAATGATAAGACTAAATCCTAAATTTCTCAACATATACAGTTACACACACGTGCAGAGTCTTAGTAAGACATTGAATTTTTTTGCTAAGGCCATTGGACTCTAGTTCCTATTTTCAAGAGTTCAACAGAGAATAACTGCAAAATGACAATTGAATTTCATATATTAAACTTTTCTAGTGATTTTCTTTTTCTTTTTCTTTTAAAGATAAGTAGACAATAGAGGAGGGAGATGTGAGGTTCATACTATAATCATAAAACATTACAAAAAATACGTAAAGGATGATTTTTTTTTTTTTTTTTTTTAAATATAGGTGAATAGGACAGAAGGAAGATGTGAAATTCATACTATATAGACATAAAACAATATAAAAGATACATAACGGATGAGCTTTTAAACAGTTTGAGCCCCTCTATAAATAAATATTTATTAGCCTTTCCGTCAATCTTTTCGAATCAATACAAGACAATCTGGCCCGGTTGCTTAGGATAGAAGATACACAATATTATTTAAGTATTGTGTTTAATTAACGCGATTTGTTTTCTAGGCAAGTCATAGCAAAGGAGAAACTGTTTCCCTTCACATGCATCACGATTGTCCAATTGTACTTTTACCCCTTGAGAATCATTTATTTTTTGTCACTTTTCTTAGTGTCTTGTTTATCTTTTTTTAACCTTTTTGTCGGTTGAATTGGCGTCTTCTTGTTTCTAGCTATAAAGAAAAATTGAAGCCAAGAAAAATTGAAGCCATATAAACAACAAACTTCAGAATTATTTATCTATATTTATTTATTTTAAAGCAAAGATATCAATGTCATGTAAGTTATAAAATAAATAAATAAAGCAATGTTAAAGACAATTTTTTTATTATTATTTACAATTTGTTAAGATAGAAAGTTATGATTGTGTGTTATCATTTTCATATAGATCCATTTACTAACATCATTTTTATTGTATATCAACCATAACCTGTTATCACAAGGGTAAAAAAAATGTAAAAAAATTATTATGTTAAATTTATTAAAGTAAATTCAAGTCTTACCTTTTGTATTCTGATTAGTTTTTGTCCAATATTCATGTTTTTATTTGATAAAGTTGAGTAAAAGTACATTTTTTTTTTATAATAATAAAAGTACAAAACTAATAAATGTGATATATTTTGTAAAAAATTAGAGGGAATGGGGGGATTTAAATGGATAATAATATTCCCCTTAATCTTTAAGCAAAAGGCTAATCTAAATCTAATCAAAGACATGGTAGATATTCCGTAAAATCTAAGCGCCAAATTAAAAAGATTATAATAACTTTAACTAAAAGTAAGATACTGCACCTGAAAAGATCAACTTACATGCGAGGCTACAAAATATGCAATCAAGTTGAGGGCTATTCCCCACCAAACAGTTCCAAAAATATAGCCAGAGAGGTTTTGCATTCGACGCAAGAGACAGACTGAGTGGTAGATCTTTGGTAGATATTGGAACAGAAAGATGATTAAGAACACTGTCATCACGGTGGTAACGTCTCCTTTTTCCAGCAGAGAGGGAATCGCCACCCATAATACAAGCTGCAATATTGTTCATTATTTTGTTAGAAGTATAAAGCATATTAATATGTTTGAATTATGGGTTTGAAAGGCAGTGTCTCAAAACCATTGAAGGAATTTATCATCAAATATCTCCCTATTTCTTCTACTTCTGCATCAACAAATACTACATATACATTTACTAGAAGTAAACACATACACAGCAGAAGAGCAAAAAAATGAAGGACTAAGCATGTTATTAATTAGACTAAAAGTCTTCAATCTATACTTCTTAGTATTTTTAAAGGAGATATTTAGGATTCAAATTAGTATTTAAGAGAATAATTTTAATTACCTTGAAGTTTACAATCTTCTCAAAAAAAAAAAAAAAAAAAAAAGAAAAAAAAAAGAAAGAAATTTACAGGACTTATTTATTCAGGATTAAATTTTACTGTAAATATGGATCTTCTAGCAATTTCCTGATATTCAGTACAAATTCTCTAAGAGTTCGTCCATTGTTTTCTTCAATGCACACAAGATCACAAAATACATTAAATGATAATAAATAACTAGAGATAAATCATTTATGTTTAATTTTATAAATTATGTTTCATTTTCTGCTAACAATTTTATATAAAATGAGAAGGTGTATGAGTGAAATTAAAAATAATTTTCTATTACGAAGGCTCGCGCTCAAAACCATTTTGAACTAAGTAGTTTTAAAAATATTACAAATTTTATTATATAAATACGAAGTATCAACTTTCAAAAACACACCAAATAATTATATTATTTATTATATTTTGAGGTGGCAACAATAATATTTATTGTAATTAATGTTATTTTATAAATTTTTATAATAAGAACTGTAATTTTATCATATTTCCATTTTACCCTTGCTAAAAATGATTGAGGAAAAGACACAGACACATCACATGTCTGACTGCACTGTAAGAGGGTTGTTCTGCATGGATAAAATAACTCATGTCACACACTTGTCATCCCCTCAGACACAAACACAAAAACAGTCACTACCTTACCAAAAAAAAAAAAAAAAATTGGTAAATGTGGTGGCAACTAAAAATCCTACTTGCAATGAAATTTATTTACATATTTAGACAATGACGAGGACAGTCATAATGACAACAACGACAACGATAACAATTATATATTTTTATTATTGAACAAAGGGTGTACCTAACGAAATTCTCACCTGTGGTAGAGGAAGAATCACAAAGAGATCGAACAAAAATCCCTTCTTGCCTTTCAAGTAGTGGAGAGCCACAGAGCGAGCATTGGTGTCTCTAAGCCCCGTAGTTCCTTCCACAGCGAAGGACCGCTTGGCCATCTTGAGATGCAACCACATGTTCCACACGTGCAAAGCGTCAGTCATGCAGCGTAGCACGGTGACTGTGATGGCGAACCACCCATCTATGAAGAGGCACATGCACGTGTCGCTTATAGAGATAGCGTAGAAGAAGAGAGGGTCTACGAAGAGACCAGTGGCGCACACGAGGAGGAACACCCTGTTCCATTCTTGGACCCATTTGGCTCTTGGGTCCAAGACTTGTCCCCATGACCACCTTCCCCTCCGGCGAGACCCGAACATGGAGTACATGTTTTCACAGGCACCACGAGAGCTTTCTTTTTCAATTTCATCGTCATCTTCATCATCCACTTCTTCTTCTTCTGATGCTAATTCTTCTTCTACGTCTTCTTCACTATTGCTGTTGTCATCGTCGGCCATGTGGTGCATGCGTGAAGCATGTGAGATTTCTTGCTCACTAGCCATGGAGAGAGGGTGTTTGGTTGGTGAGAAAGAGAGAGAGAGGGAGGTGGGTTTTTTTTTTTTTTTTTTTTTATAAGGGAAATAATGAAATATTGAGCAGAGATTTTTAGAGTAGTGTGGAATAGAACTAACTCACTAAGTACATAAAAGACTCAATAATTGGAGCGGAGAGGTGGAACCTGGCGAAGATAGGAAGTAATAGTTAATGACAAATTCTACTGAATGTACCAGATTGCCCTCCAATTTTGATCCAATCTGGCATTTTAATTTCCTCCTACTTTACGATAAATTTATGGGTTGAAAAATTGTAAAATTGATTGTACAATTAAATTTGATTAAGCTTGTCCGTACGCATACAGTTTGTCATATCCAAAATGTGGGGGCTAAAGGTTAGGAGAAATCTGATTAAGTTTGTTTGTATGCATACGGATTGACATATCCACAACATTTTATAACAAATCTTAAATGACACATTGTTATTGGTTGTTATTGTTGAAATAAAAAGTAATCTTAGTGTTAGGTTTAAATTTGAATCAATAACAACTAACCATTTATGATTTGTTATAAAAATATTGTGAAAATGTTGTGGAGGTAGCATCTCTCGAAGGTTAATGCTTTCATCTTCTTCTCATCTCATGGGGAGAAAAATCAAATCAATTATCTCCTGATAAATAGAAACATAACAATAAATAGGCCCACAATTAGTGGGATTTATGATTCACTAAATTTTAAAGGTAACTCTACTGTACAGTTATTAGATCCTATCCATCCATTTTGAAATCAGTGTATTAAATTTTGCCACATCAATAACATTTTAAAAAATGTTGACCATCACCATTTTGATAACTATTTAAACTATTGATGATATGGCAATATTTAATGCACTTATCTAAAATGGAAGAATAGGATTTCAAAAAAGTCATGGTGGAGTTACCTTAAGAATGTTAGAGGAAGTTAATACAGGATGTTGTCAAAATCACTAGAGTTCTTAGGGAAATTGGATCATGGAGTTCTTAATTATTATTCTTTTTTAATTTCCTTAGAACCCTATTTCATTATTGTGAAAATAATAAATTAAGATTTTTCTACATCAACAATAATTTAAATAATCATTTACTAACACTATTTTAGTACATATATGTTTAAAATATTAATGACATGATAAAATCTAGATCACTTATATCACAATGAATAAAGTAGATTCTTGGTGAAGTTAAGCTAAGAACTAATTAAATTAATTGATTCTCATCCGAAATTGACATATATTGTAAACATCAACCTACTATACCTGCATACATTTTGTAATCAATTTCTACGGGAAAACCTGGTAAGCACACAATGCATATTCACTGTGTATTCTTATGAATGGAACTTGTTAATGGAAATAAGAAATATAAAGGAAGAAAATGGAGGATGTTCTCGTTGGGGCAAACACAATTTGTAAAGACATAACTCCTTACTATATAGTATATGATATGATATTTGTTAAGAAAAAAGTGAGAAGGAGAGCAAAAAGAAAATTATTTACTTTTGTGTAGAGACTTAACTTTTTATTGTATAGTATATGATATGATATTTGTTACTAATACCAAGAATTTATATCTTATTTTCTTAAGAAACTTTCATACTTATACAGACTAAAGTTCAATTTTGGTATTAAACTTTGGGGTTATTTTTAGTTTGGTCATTGATGTGAGAAAATATTTTGTCATTAGTAATATGACCGTTAAGTGTCATATAAGTGATACCCATTAAGTTATGTCACCCATATAATGGCAAGTGTCACCAAATTATTAACAAAAATGGACAAAAGGCTAATATGAAAAGAAATCAAATCTGAAAAATAAAAATAAAAATAAAAATCTTGAAACTTAAATGACCTAAATGAAAATAACTCCAATTTTTGAAGAAAAAAAAATGTACCTTAGTCTATTTTGTAACAATAAATTTTATACATCTGTTAAAGTTAATTCAAAATCAATATTGCAAATATAAATTATTAAAATATATATAGGGATATTATAATATAGAACATAGTTTTGGCCTACTATGGTTTGTAATACCAAATACCAGCTTGATTTTAAAGTTATTAAATGTAACTCCAAACTATGTATTCTTATATACTATACATTGCATTCAATGTAATACATGGTTCAAAATAGTAAATATGTAGTTATTTGAATATGTAAGCCGTAGAGTCCAACCACTTTAATTCTTCTTCTTTTTTTAATTGTTCAATATAAGATGTGTGTGTTAAAAAATACTTAGTATTCTCAAAAAAAAAAATATAAGGTGTACATAAATTATAGGCCAAAATGCAAATGACATCATTTAAGTTTGACTGAAATTCATTTCAATCCTTTAATTAACTTTACTTTTGTTCAATTGAGTCCTTAAAATTTTAAATTTATTCAATTCAGACATTTTTTTTTCTAATTTCATTAAAGAATTGCTATTAAAAAAATATTTTCTCACAAGAAAAAAACCTATAAAATTAATAAAAATATTTTATAGATTTTTTTATATGAGAATTTTTTTATAATTTTTTTTTCATTATTTAATTGCATGCTTAACTGAATATTTTTTTAAATGAAAGAAAAACCTAAATGAATAAATTTAAAATTTTAAAAACTCAATTGAACGAAAATAAAGTTATATGACGGAATGAATTTCAGTCAAATTTAGAGGGTAGAATATACATTTTATCCTAAATTATATTTTCGCCAATATATATATATATATATATATATAATCAATTTCATCTCTTGAGTTAGTATTAATTTATCACACATTTTTTACAAGATACATTACTTTAAAGAAAGTAGGAAGTCCAAAACCGTAGAGCAGTCCAGTTTGTATGGAGATTGGCCTTCGGGACGTTGCATGTCTTTGAGGGCGACTCAGCTGGAGTCATACAAGCTATTTCGATTCTCGAATGGGGGGCTGGCCTGTTGGTGTTTGGTCTTGTGATTGATGATCTTTTAGCTTCTTTTGATGTTCCTAATTAATTGAGTTCCTTTTTTAGTAAAATACAAAGTTTGGTTTCTCCCAAAAAAAAAAAAAGTCCACTAATTACCCCGTAGCTTAATATGGTCATTTTAATTAAGCAATAAAAAAAAAAAATTGGAATGAAAAAATAATAATAATAATAATAATAATCAATGTTAAATCGAAATATCTCACAAACTAAACCAATTAATCCAAAAAAAATTAAAAAAATTCCCGGAACTTTTTCCGACAGTGAAATGACTCGACGCAATATATATATGGGTGGTGGAATAATTAGAACGTCTTCATACGTATGCGGTGATAGGCAAGCTAAGTTGAACTGCGGAAAAAAAGTGAGTGCAGCCGTGCAGGCAGTCCAGTCTTATCAACACCTGTGTACTTTTAGTTCATCCTCCACGTAAGAGCTTTATACTCAGCCGCTCTAGTCTTAGAGCATTCATAGCAGTAGATCTAAATTTTTAGTTTTTTAATTACATAAAAAGTCACTTTATCTATTTTATCTTCTCACACCTTACAGCAGTGGAGCTATTTTACATTTTAACACAATAAAATAATATAAACACTACAATAAAATAATATTTCATTCAACCACCAACACACCACCCCAACCACCACCAAACTCATAAAAATCACTACACAACCACAACCCCACTGTGCCCATCAAAACCAGTGAAGAACAAAATAAAAACCCAGAAAAATCAATACAGCCAAACCAGTGAAGAACAACAAAACAAAAACCCACAAACCCACACTATTCATCTTTATCTCTGTCTTCTCCCTCTCTTCCCTCTCTTCAACCCACAAACCCTCACGGCACCACCACCATCACCACCACTCACTGCTGTGTCAAGCAAATCTAGCCACCAACTCACAACCAATCCATGGCAAAACCCACCATCGATCTGCCACCAGCCACGATCCACCACCACAAACCCACAAAACCCATGTTCTTCACCAATCAGCACAATGCCACTAATTACCAATCCAAACTGTCAAAAGCCAACACAAGCCAACTGCAAACTCATCCACACCCAAACCCACCACAAAATCTAGCAACCCACGACCACGATCCAACCAAAAAGGGGAGGCACGGCGGCGATCTACCCAGCAGCACGACGGCGATCCATCCAGTGGCATGACGCGATCCATCGTGGCCTGACAGTGACCCATCAGCGGCACGACAGCGATCATCCAGCGGCACGACGGCGATCCTCAGTGTGACGGCAATCCATCACGATGGCGATCCTCAGTGTAACGGCGACCCATCAGCGGCAATACGGCAACGATTTACTCAGAGAGGCACGAGAGAGAGAAGCTAGAGAAGCTCAACGAAGATCGACGATGAAGATCAGCAAAGGAGAGAGAGTAGATGAGGGAGAGAAAAAAAAATGAGAAGGAAAGAGGAAGAAAGAAGAGATGCCGGAGAAAGAATGAGAGAATAAGAAAAGATTATTTAATGAGAGGAGAGAGAAAAATGTAATAAAAAAGTTTTTTTTTTTTTTTCCTGTGTGCTACAGTACACATCTAAAGATAGATGTGTACTGTAGCTGTGGAGCTAAATCTTTTAGATTTAGCTCCATTGCTGTGGGACGTTTTTTGTGATTTTGAACTAAAAAAATAGCATTATATCTATATAACACCACTGCTATGAATGCTCTTATTATCAAACTTTTGTTAACATATTCCTTTTAGATAGAGTTTTTGATAACTTGCAGTAGCACCAATACCAATATAAGTTTTTCACACGGTTATCACTGATTTTGACACTTTTCCACAGGCATGTAGCAGATTTTTTTTTTCTTTTTTTTTAGAGAAGAACGGGCATGCAATAGCTGAATATATACGTAGTCACTGAATTTTATTTTATTTTTTTATTATATATATATATATATTTTTATGAATATGTAGTCGCTGCATGCTCCAAAAAAGTAAGAAAGCGCTTGATCATACCAACTAACAGTTTCTCTCTCTAAAAAAACAACTTTTTTTTTAAAAAAAAAATTATAGATACAATATAATTTTAGTTTAAGCGTTTGCTTCATAAATTTTTTTTTATTTTTTATTATCAAGTCAAGATATCAATAAATTTTTGCTTTAAGTCGAATTTGAACTCCAAATATTTTGTTCAATAAGAACAAATTTTACCAATTTAACTAACTAGAACCTATTATAAATAAACAAATTGAATATATAAAACTGTGTAAACTCAAAAATCCATCATTATTACCCATAAATTTGAGGAAAATTAAGTACCAATTTCATAAATGTTGAAATTGCCTTATTGTGTGATTTTAGTATAGTTTATGTTTGTTTCAATAGAAAACCTTGTATGAAGATCATTTTTTGCATTTTTATTGTGTTTGGTAGTATCAAAAGAAAATTGGTCAAAAGAAAACTATTTACTAACTTTCCTTATTTGACTTGTCATGAGAATGAGATAGAATTGTTTTACACTAAAATTCTTTGAGAAACAATTATATCTCACATGAAATTAAATAAGAAAAAAAATCATTTGTCTTATCACTTATGCGAAACTAAATAAGGGAAGTCAATTGATAGTTTTTTTAAAATATTTTAAAAGTACCACCAAACATAGAAAAATTGGATAATTTACTAAAAAGAGTCCGAATTTGGTAAGGATGGGGTGTAAAACCCATATTTTACACCATTCAATAAGAGATTTTCATATTAGTTTTTTACTTAAAACTTAATATATCCTACCACACATAATAATATCTCACAATAAATTCATAGTTAAATTGGATTTTTAAATAAGTATTAGAATTGATTAAGTGTGGTTGAACCTATTTTTTAATATGTAATATGATAATGTGGCATATTAGGATTAGAGGGATAAAACTTGAGTTTTACACCACATTTTTTAGAAGAGATTAAATTCTATAAGAACGTGGTGTAAAACTTATGTTTTATCCCTCCAATTCCAACATGCCACATCATCTTATCACATATTTACGAATAAATACAATCACACTCAATGAATTCTAATACCCATATATAAATCCAACCAAATTGGAAATATATCGAGATGTTATTAGGTGTGGTAAAATGTATTGAATTTTATGTAAAATGCTGATGTGGCAATCACTTATTAGATGATGTAAAACATGAGTTTTACACCCCATCCTTATAGAATTTAATCTCTTTTAAAAAATGATTTATGTTTCATAAAATGTCAATCTCAATTATTTTCTTTTCTTTCTATATTATAAATCTCTTTACATTTATGAGAGTGATTAAAATTAAATTGAGTAATTGACTACCAATTTGCTCATGACTGGGATTACAATTTTTTATTATATATGTATATGTTTGTTCTATCATTTGGAGGTAGTTTTTTTTTTTTTTTAATGAAAAAAATAGGTATGGGCCAACTTGAGTTGACATCTTTCATATGGGCGTAACCATAATGACACCATACCCGTTGAGCCTGAGCTTACGAGAGTAGAGATTCGGATGAACCATAGCTGTGCACCCAGCTTCATCGAAAACGCTAGTGAGCATGAGCTGAGAGCTATATATATATATATATATATATATGAATGAGATGACAGGAGCAAGATTGATTAAAAAAAAAAAAAGCAATATAGCACATATCTCAATAGATAAAAAGACACAATACAAAAGATTGAGATTCATTATGTGTATCTTTCTTGTTCTTCCTTTTGAAATCGCACAATGATAAAAATAAAGAAGTCAACACTACAAAAAACGCGCTTGGGAGCTACGTTTTTGAAAAACGCAGCTTCAAGGTATTGTTTGAGTTGCGTTTTTTAAAAACGCAGCTCCACCACTGGCCATATAGCTGCGTTTGCTAAAAAAACGCAGCTTTAGACACATCTGGAATTTTTTTTTTTTTTCAATATATTCCAGAGCTGCCGTTATTATTCAACGGAATCCAAGCAAACTGGCAAGTTGGGAAAAAAAAAGTGACATATTTTTCTAGAAATATTCTAGGAGGAAATTTTCAATAATGAAATTATT
This sequence comes from Quercus glauca, assembly GCA_023736055.1. Classification (NCBI taxonomy): domain Eukaryota; kingdom Viridiplantae; phylum Streptophyta; class Magnoliopsida; order Fagales; family Fagaceae; genus Quercus; species Quercus glauca. Next base: position 51,417,808 of record CM043322.1, on the reverse strand, counting down.
TCTGGCAAAACAACACCTGTGATGCAGTCATACTTCTGAAACAATACCTTACTGGCAGTAGTAATTAATTACGAATTTGAAAGTACCACACCTAGAGCCTTGCTTTCTATATCTCCTGTAATCTACTTCCTACTTCGTTTGTTGATATTTGAGAGTTGAGATTTTGGCATTGTAAAGCTGAAATGAGTATGTTCAGTTAAATAATTCCAACAAACACCTTTGTGTGTTTTGTTATCTTTTTATTTTTTATTTTTATTTAATTTTTTCCCCTTACACTAAAATGTGTGCAACCAGATATGCCACGATCCGGGGGACGGAAACACGCATTTTCCTTGAGAGGGCCCCCGTTCAATGATGATTTATCTCGATTGTGCCACACATTGAAGACCACCTTTTGAATTGAAAGTTTTAAACACCCAATTCTAAAATCATCATGGAAGCCAATTACTTAAAAAATTAAAGGAAAATATATACTGAAATTATTATAAATTTTATTACAAAATATATACATATATGGTTAGTAAACTTCAAGAACGTAATAAAAAATATTTAAAATTTCTTTTGTAGGATCAATTCTAGACCTTATTTGGTAAAATTCATAATATTCCTAGTATCATTTAAAACTAAAATCAATAAATATATATATCAATTCTAGACCTTATTTGGTAAAATTCATAATATTCAATGTAGTTTTTTTTTAGAAGACACTTCAATATGGTTCATTGTTATAGAAAAATATATATATCAATAAAATTTTAATGTTGTGTGTGAGATATATAAGGATTTGACAAATGGATCATGTCCAATTCTTGGTGGATGGCAATAATTAAAAGAAGTTAAATATAGTTACAGAATTCACAGAAGACATAAATTGCAAATACATACGTCCCAATATATAAAGTCTTTAAAAAAAAATTGTTTTTTTAAATTTACATTTCAAATAAGAGGAGAATTTAAACTATGTTTATCTCAAAATACCTTTTTTTTTTTTCTTTTTTTTTTTTTTTAATGGGAATCTCTAAATACCTTTAGTACTTGGGAAAAAAGAGATCAAATATATTTTGTTACATCCGTGCTACAAAAAGTCGTTAAGGAAAAGTGAAAAGTGTAAAAGGTTTTATAAAAAAGAGATTGGAATTAGCTTTTGTCTGTATAAGTAGCCCCGTCTGAATGAAATCAATCCTGTCTGATTATAAGGTATCATGAATCATGATTACATAGGTAACATATGTAATACAAAAAGGGTATTTCGGGAACTTGGGAAAAAGAGAGTAAATAAATTTAAAAAAAAAAAGTAAATAAAAAAAAGGTTGAAAAGTACTCGGCAGAAGAATGGTCTCATTCACATGTCATGTACGTTCGGAAAACCAAGGTTCGATGCAGCTTCGTTCTCTTGTTTGTTTGTTCATCAATTATCAACAAAATCCATTTGCTTGACCTACCAAAAGATGCATACGTGACCAGTCGAGGTCCTTTCACTTCAAGTCTTGATACTCATCACTACCTTCTAGACTAGCTTGCAATATTGAATCTCTCTTTCTCTCTCTCTCTTCAAAAATAAAATAAAATAAACATGTTCGTACATATTATTATTTTGGGTTTTTAGGGCACAGTTATGCATATATTAATCATTTATTTTTAAAAATAAATTTAAAGAAAATTTAAAAAATTATCAAAAAAATTAATTATTTTTTTACTTTTTTATAAATTTTTTTAAAATAATTTACTAACATAAATTTTAAGTACATACGTTAATAAAATTCTATTATTATTTAGAGGGGTGATGATATCTCTAATCTTTTACTAAAAATATATATAGCGTGATTCTCAAAAATCGTAGCAGGTAGATTCTGCACGCATGTGGTAGAATTCACTTGTTGTAAGAACGATTCACATCTAGTGCAATTGCTAGGGTATTGCACGGTGTGCAATTCACCCATTTCTTACACAATTTTTTTTACTTTTTTTACTTTTTAATTTTAACTTTTTTACTTTGTTTTTAATATATTTTATTCAATGGTTGAGATTGAAAGTTGCTTTTTCAACTTTCAATCCCAACCATTCATTTGGTATTGCATCAAGTGCAATACCCTAGGTATTGCACCTGATGTGAATCCTTGTAAGAAAGCTCCAATAGTATGGATGTAATAATTTTTTTTGTCCAATTTCATAATTTGCTTATTATAACTTGTGTGACAAAAAGTATTAGATTTGTATGGACAAAAAGTATCCCTTACTTATAATTACACAAGTTAATAGGGTGTGAAATTGAGTACACAATTAGATGTGTTTTTAAAATTGTTGGAGAAAGTAGCCTGCATAATGAAAGATAGTTGGGTGTTAACGGTAAAGGAACATGAATATATAAGGCCCGTTTAATACATGTGTTTAAACAATAGTTTTTAATTTTTTCGAAAATACTTGTAGGTAAAAAATGTGTAAAAAAATATATAATATTATTTAAAAACTAAAAACATGTGTTTGAATTCGCATACTAAACGGAGCCATAATCTTGAAAGGAACATGAGACAGCTTGACCTTTTTTCAAGTTCTTAAAATAAAGTCTTTGAGAGAGAGAGAGAGATGTTCTAACTGAAATAAATAACGTAGGAAGCTCAATAATGATGGGGCAGCAAGAGCCAAACCAATATTCATCAAGGCCAATTCTCATCAAGGGATTTATGACAGCTGGTTAACATCATGCATATACATGGTTTTGTTGTTGTGCGGGTAATTATGGAAAGGAAAGCCACAAATAGTAGTGATGGCACTCTTTGCTCATCTGTGGTATGGTATCCATTTGAAATTATATGATTTTTTTGTATTGCCGACAACAATATTATAAACGTAAATAAACTTAAAATCTTGCATTATAAGAGAGTATTTAACAGGAATGGTTACGTTTAGAGGGACATGAATCAATACAAAGAAAGAATGTTATTGTTAATTTAATAAGCACATCCATGAGCTGGTAGAGTTAGGATTGTAACTTCTTTGTTCTCTGTAAGTATTTTTATTTTTATGTAATTCCTACAGTCGAGACACAGATTATTTGAATTTTTGATATCTCAACTAATTAAAGATATCAATAAGTACACTAATTGAGTTACAAAATTATTATGAGTTATGTTAATAAGTATGTTTAGGAAAATTGTTAATAAATTATATCTGCAAATTTTTTAACACTTATTTTATGAAAAATGTAAAAAATCCTTTATCATTTTCTCATAAAATATTTTTAAAAATATTTTATAAACTAATGCTACTATTAATTAGGCCGCTGTAATATGTACACACATGAGAGAGAGAGAGCGAGAGAGGGTAGTGAAAATTGTAGGTAAAAATTGTAGGTACCTAGCTAGGTAGGTTGCCCAAAACGCAGAATAGGACGTTCCCTTGTAGGCCATATATTGCATGCCACCAAATGGCACTGTTTCTTTTAAATTAAACACAGATGCATGTGATTCACGTCGTGGGGCTTGAGTGTTTGGTGCGTTATTCGATATGGCCGATTGGCCGTATGTGATCAATTAATGTCTCGGGAAGTTCACGTACGACTCACAGGACTACTCTTGCATTCCCATGTGAAGTAAGGAAAAAACTTAGATGCTCTAGAAGTAATGTTCTTTCATCTCATATGAAGGGTGGATTACATGCATAAGTCCCACCATGAGGCTTACCTTTTGTGTAAAAAGAGAGAGTATTACTTCTAGAGCATGTAAAAATTACCCGTGGAGTGAAGAAGAGGGTGACAAAGAGAAACACAATATCCTCTCTTTTTTCTTTTTTCTTTTCAATCGAAGGTGTTTGTGCTAAATTACGTTCAATACATAAGTACGTAGTGTTGGTGGATATATGAATAAATATAATAAAAATTACACAAATTTGAGATTTATTATTATTTTTATATTATTTATAAGTCTCATTACACTTCTTCATATTATTTTTACGTCCTATTATACTATTCAGTTAATTTTTAACTTTTTTTTTAACACTTCCAACAAATAATTTACAATTTCAACTAAATAAACCAAACCCATTTCTCTTGCATTATAATTTATACCCCAATAACAATTAAAACATTTATTAATTAATAAGAACTACCTCTTTTATCAATGTGGTTTTTAGTTTTTTACTAAAAACCCGTTTCGTCACTTAAGAATCATTAACCAAATGAAATTCTCACTTTTTCTCATTTAATTTACCAACTTATTATTACTTAATAATTAGTTTTTTAAATTACATTTTAGTATTAAAATGTTCCAACACAGATTTTACTGTCATATGTAATTAGTCTGTATACTCCAGAAAGCTGTATCTGGCGAGTTTATTCTATATATTACTACAGTATCTTTTATGATTCTCCCCAAAAAAAAAAAAAAAAAAAACCTACCTACAGTCTTGTTGATCTTGAAGTCGAGGAAATAGTAGAAAAAGGAATATTCCTTTCGTTTTTTTTTTTTGATGAAGGAATATTCCTTTCGTTTTAATCATTGGTTTTAAAGAGAATTTTTGTGAACCATACTACTGCTAGAGTTAAACCAAAGGGAAGGGGGAAATTTTAGCAAATTTCCTTGTCCTAAAATTATACACCGCCATGCATGATGGCCAAAGCTTCAAGTTCCCAAAAAAAAATTTCAAGATAAAATAATCTACGCTCTTGCTGCATGCTATGGCTATTGTGGCATATAGAAATTTAGGTTGCATACGATTCACATACATGATTTAATTAATTTAATTAGAGACTGCTCACAAAATGTTCAGACGAATGCTCAGTCATAGATAGACTCGAGCTGTAACATTATCATTATTGTTTGTCAGCTCAATTTTTTGCATTACGATTAATTTAATATATGATTTATTGTAAAACAAAGAAGGAAATGGAAAGCATCCTATATATATTAGTGTCATGCCCTAATAGAGGGATACTTATCCCACTTTTGGGGATTAATAGGACCATTCTATGTCATGTCATGCCCTTGTAAAGTTGGCACTCCTGCCTCACCTTTCTCCCCCCATTCCTTCCTTCATTTCTCACCAAAACATAATGGGAAGGAAAATGTTAGAAAAAAAATTATAATGTTCCCCCCATTCTACAGTATAATTGTTTCCCTTACTTGTGCTCGTACTTTCATAGACCAAATGGAGTCCTCCAAGAACAATGATTGGAAAACCACTTGTTTAATAACCAGCTAAGGCGACTAATAAATATGTGAGCTTGAAGTGACTAATTAATTCATTTTTGTTAGCTTATGAAATCTAGCTATTACCATAAAGTGAATGAATTTCATTAACTCTGCTATTTATTTTTTAATTTTCAACTTAAAAACAGACACACACACACAACAAAACTGCTCTAGTCATTTGATAATGATATCCCAATATAGTTCCAAATGTGGTGGCCAAGGAATCCAATGGTAGCCATCATTTCTTCAAAGCCAAATCAACAAAGTTTGTGGATTTCATGTTTGTTGGCCTCTTGGCTTGTGAGTGGCCGCTAGAAAGTTTTTTTCTTCCTGGATTGAGTCCTCTTTACTCTTACAAATGTAGACTGTAGACATATCATGGGTCCTACTAAGGGCTCACACTACTCTAAGAGGAGAGCTCCTCTCGTAAAGAGCCTTTCTAGCACTATATAAATTAACACAATTTTTATTATAATTATCTTACATGTTAAACTGTAACTAATTTTTTGTTATTTTCACAAGAATTTACTATTTTTTCTTTAATATTTATAATTTGCTATATGAACAGTTGTAGCATAAATTATGCTATTTTATTTAGTCTTAAAATTTTTCTCTCATAAAATAAATAAATTCTTGTTTTGGAGTGTCTGGGCTTTTTTTTTTTTTTTTTTGGTCATACTATTATTGCATATAGCTTCCCTTTTTTTTTTTTTTTTTAAATCTGCTAGCCTGAGCTACTAATAGGCCCGGCTCAAGGTCTAGGTCTAAGGCCGTACTTGTCTCTCAAAAATTTGAAGGGGTTTTAAAAATCCCCTGTTGCATAAGCCAAAAACCCTCAAAATTGTATAAAAATATATATAAAATTGTAAAATATTAATTCTTTTTTAAGAAAAAAAATATAGGTAAGTTTTGCACATTTCCCCACCTCCATGAAGGCTCCAAAAAAATTGTGCCAATAAAAATCTAACTCAATTGAAACTATAAAATTATTTTCACCCAAAATAAATTATTATGATCGAGTGCTGAGTATGTATTAATAAAATTTTCCTAACAATTTGTAAAAGAGATGTAAATACAACAACAAAATTTAATTAACAATTTTACATCTTTAAAAGAGAAAAACGGCTCTAAGACAGAACATGTATATACAGTACAAAGTCAAATAAATAACATTTAATTGATATTTAGAGAACATCTTGTACAGTTGTATGTCTAGTGCACTTGATGATTCCCCTATAGAATCTAGATTAAGGACCTATAAAATAAAAAAAAGAATCTAGATTAAGGACACGAGGACAAATTTACGGGACCACACACGAAAGGGCAGTTTGGAGTTTCTCTCATAATGTAGCCAAGTAGATTACTGATTGCGTGTTATTGTGTTTGGCTGTATTCACATTAATGTTTTCCGGGAAAATACTGAATTTCCTATGACTTGTTTTGTAGCTCCGTACACCCGTCTCTTTTAATAATAAAAAAATTCAACTTAGAATCTATTTTTCCAGGTCCAATCATTCTGCTTTTTTAATCTGTCCTTTGTACGAAACTGAAATAATAGCAAGAGAAAATTCATTTTGTTCTTATTCATTATCAATTAAAATTATTGATATTTAAAATAAAATTAATGTCTTCTTTATATAATCTTCTCTTTGTGCAAACCATAATAAAAGAAAATTTACTAGAGTAATTGACTGATTTAGTTCCCTCCAAATATTTTGTTAAGTTTATCTTGTTCCCTTACCTATTAGTTGTGTTAATTTAACCTTTAACTTTTATAATCAACTAAATATTATCCCTTTAAAACCAAGTAAATTAATGTCTCAAAAACCGATAGATTTTCAATTTTAATTTTTTGATGATTTGATAGTTACAGTAAAGGTGGAAGAGAATTTAAATTTTAAATGTTTAGGTTAGAATTCTCAAGAAAACTTCAAGGCATAGAAGGTAGGGGGGCTCAAATCCATCTTCTTGAAGTGTTGACCAAGAAAACACTTAAAAATTTAGTGGGCCGCAGGGTCAAGTAGGGCCCAAATGTTGACTTAGAAGGTGATGACACGACATTGGCTTGCTTACATGGCGTTATACATGGCACTAAAGGGCTGAGTTATGATGTGGCTTGATATTGTGTTACCTAGGGTCGGCAAGACACATGGTAGTGTGCGTGTGTCGACATGTTTTTGACACACGTTGGTGTGTGGAGAGCTCCTTTACTGCGTGAGCATATGAAATGATAGTCTTAAGAGCTTGTTTAGTTGGAGAGATGGAAAAATAGGAGGATAGAAAAAATTTTAAATTCTTTCCTTTGTGTTTAGTTGGGAGTAGAAAAGTTGAAAGATGGAAAAAAAAAATTATATAAATTTACTAATTTGCCCTTATTAAAAATATATCTTTGTAACATCAAATTATCATTGTAACTTTAATCATGATCTTGCCCTTTAATAAAACTAACAAAATAGAAAGATGTTTATGTGTTACGAAAGAGTTTTAGTATCTACATGAACTTGTTTTTATCTATATATATATATATAAAAGTTATTAGTTACAGTGTGGATCTGAAGTTAGGGAAAATTGGGTCTAGGGCTGGCCAACTTAACTTATATCACAGCATTGTCAACCCAATTGGGTTCAGGTCAATCAACTTTAAATGCATCAAATACAAATTTTTTGTGTTCTAATTTATATTCCACCAATCACAATTTACCATGTATTTATTTTATTTTCCTTATAAAATAACCAAAATTTTAAAATAGAAAAAAAAAACTAAATATATAACAAGTTATGATTGGTAGAACATAAAGTATAATACAAAAAAATGATATAAATGACTTGTATTCGCATGTATCCTCCTTGTGCTACCATTGGTAAATGAAGATGTTTATGCATTTAGCACCAAAAATATATATATATATATATATATATATATTTATTTATGCTAGACCAATATAACACACAAAAATGTGTTACGTATATATTCAAAAATTTTAGGAATTATGAAGACAACAAGCTCTGCTCCTCCTCCTCTATGAACTAATTTAAAGCTCATTCCGGGATAAATTTTTTGCTCATATTTTTCTTTATTTTTTGGCTAATTGTTGAAAAAAAAATAGTTTTTATTTATTAAATAATTAATTTTGAGAGAGAGAGAGGGTGGGGTAAGCTTAAGAAAAAAATATTTATTTTATAGATAATAGGGTTCATAAATAGAAAAAAGATTTTTCTCATCAAGAAAATGAATGGGAAAAATTTACAAGAATGAGTCTCTCAATCCCAAGAAACATCATCAAACAAGAAGATGAAGCGGTAGAGAACCAATTGCTATGAAAAATGTACAGATTCCCATAATGCCAAAAACAAACTATCTCATCTGTAGTCCTTATCTATATATATATATATATATATATATATAACTGAAATCTCTGAAATTCTCATAATTTTCCACGTCAGTACAATATTTAAATAAAATTATCATTTTATTTAAATAAAATTATTATTTTTTAGTTTAAATTTAACCAAGAGTGAAACTCTATCTCTCTAATAAGTCCAACTTAAACTCAAACTCATCATTATCATTTTTTTTAAATAAAATTATTTTTATTTAATCAAAACTTAATAAGAAGTGAAACTCTATCTCTCTAACAAGTCTAACTTAAACTCAAACTCAAACGCTGATAAACTATATAAAAACAAAAATTATGATAGGACTCAAAAAAAAAAAAAAAAACTAACGTTGAAAAAAAAGAGACACGCGTTGATAATCGTGGGTTTGGTTTTTGGGTTGAAATTTCTATTAATTACTTTTTTACATTGTACATGGTAGGGGTGTGCATGGGTCGGATTGGGTCGGGTTGAGAGGATTTTTTGACCCAACCCACCATGATGGGTCAAAAAAAATTCAACTCAACTCAACCCATCACATAAGTCCAACCCAACCCACATAGGTCGGGTTGGGTAGGGTTGAACCCATGGGTTTGATAAATTATTATTATTATTATTAAATTTATTAAATATATTATTATTAATATATATATTATATATATAATATTATATATAAGCACTTATAGTATATAATATTATTATTAGTATATATTAAATATATTATTATTTGTATATATTAAATTTACAGCTGATTTAAAAAAATTATTAAATATATAATATATTTTAAATATATATTAAATATGGGTGGGTCGGGTCGGGTTTGGCGGGTTTGTAATTTTATAACCCACACCCAACCTGACCCGCTATAAAAAAAATTTTTGTGACCCAACCCAACCCACCAAGCCTTAAAAACTGACCCAACCCGGTGGGTTGGGTTAGGTCGGGTCGGGTTTGGTGGATCGGTGGGTTTTCTGCACACCCCTAGTACATGGTAGATAAAACATCTCTATTTTTTTGGAGAAAATCAAAGATGTAATCTATGTCTTTTAGCCCAGGGAACGATAAATTTTTATTTGGTATGTTATATATAAATTTGTTGAATTTGGTTTGGTTCTAAAGTAGAATTTGAGAATTCTATAAATTTTAAAGTTTTAAGTCTTAGAGATTTTGATATTTGCGTATTAGTAGGTTGATCTTAATTCTTCACCTTAAATGTTTTTTGTGGGGCCAGTTGCTTAACAGAGAATTCATAGAAAATGGGTTTGAGGCCCAACAGCCCATTCCGAGGACACTCACCTGTTCGAGGACACTCATCTGTCCGAGGATGAGTGTTATCCCTCAAACTAGCAGCCGAGATGGATATAACTTTTCTAATTATCAGGGAACTGCACAGAATTACATGCAAACTAATTAATGAGTATTAAACAAAAGAAGAACCGGGAAAGATAACAATTATCTCCTAAAAGCTGCTACCTCCACATTAAATGCTTCCCAACTAACCCTCTGGCCGCATTAATGTGGAGGTGATACCTGAACAGTAACCAAGCAGCCTTATAACTACTAAGCGTAGGATCCGGGAAGTTCCGGATGGGACAGAAAGAAATCTCCAGAATGGAACTTACACGTGTACGGTGAAAGCAGAACGGAGAAGGTAGTATATAAGGTGAAATCGAGGTACACTAGAAGGACTTTTGAAGAAAAAGAGAAAAGGAGGAGAGAAAAGAATCCAGAGAGATATACACTTGAAACCTAGCCGAGGAAAAGGAAAAGAGAGTATTTTCCTTCATTTACCTTGAAATTCTTTCTGCTGCGCCAGAACGACGTCTTTTTCTACTTACCGGAGCTAGTTCTTACATCCACACTCTATAAATTTTATTGTCCAGGGTCCAAGACATTTTGAGTCCCTATATTTTTTATTTAGGTTCATGTAATTTTTTGTTTTCTTATTAAAAGCTATATTTTTGATTGATTAATTATTTATTTAGATCAATTTCAATTAATTTTTTTTTTTTCCGAATGTCTATTTACTCATAGTTGGATTTTTTTTTCTTCAGAATTAATAGTTTTTTCATACATTGCATGGGTTAATGACTAGTTATATGAATTCATGAAGCCTCTAACTATCTTTACCGACACAAGCTGAAGGTCGACACATATGTTTCATGGGCCTTTTCCATTGCAGAAATGAAATTGATGTCAACAGCTAACAGATCCAAGAAGGAATACAGGCCCAGATTTAATTGGAAGCCTTTCGGAGAAGACAACGTTCCATTTTATTGTGCATTGGGCCTTCTTCTTTTCAAACCACGTCGTGAAGCTTTGGGCTGAAGAAAAATCCTAATTTTTTACTGAAAAAAAAAAAAAGAAAAAAAAAAAAGAGCAGTTGCTGCACAAGAGTTCCCCCAATAACAACACGTGGTTAATTGAATCTTAAATTTCTCTGTTAAAAATATTAAGAAGTGATAATTAAACTCGATTATTATCCTCTCACGTTACAATAATTTGTACATAACTATCATGCCAAAGGTGCAGAGTGATATGGAGAGCTAAAAAAATTTAATGCCATTGGTCACAAGTTAAGGTAATTATTGAGTACTTCCAAAATACTATAAATGCGTACTCTCTCTTCTAACATAAATTGTGGGTCTTACCATAAATTTAATTAGTAGAATTCACAACTCATATGAGAGAGAGGGAGTTCGCATTTATGGTATTCCATGAATAATAATTTTCCTCAACCCCAGGGTTGACATTGCCTCCTTCCTTTACTTAAATTATTTGACTTTTGCAAAAAAAAATTTTTTTTTTTTTTTTGGAGAATGAAAATTTATTTGAATTTTTTTTTTTTTTTTTTGGAAGAACACGAATCATATGACTTTTGTGTTACGCATTAAATTATGGACCACCCACTATTTATCTATCTCTAGAATTCGTTCATTAAAAAATCGTGATGCATCATATCATCATATGAATATCGTCTTAATTTATAATAGGAGATACCTGCGCAGGCGTTTATAGTACGTTACATCCGGTTCATCATGTAATATATATATATATATATATATATATATGGGAAATGCTAACGAGCGCCCTTAGGGCACTCGTTAATAATCCATTTAAAGAAAGTTTTTATGGGAAATGAAAAAAAAGTAATTAATATTTTGACAGTTTTTTTCATTTCCCATAAAAGTGATGTCAAAACTTTCCTAAAATTGATTATTAATGAGTGCCCTAAGGGCACTCGTTAGCATGACCCAATCATTTGTGTTTTTTTTTTTTTTTTAAGCTGATGTAGCTCAGAAGAGCAAGTTTAACAAAAAAAAGGCGTATTCACTGCCATCTATGGATCAAATTTAAGATTCTTTAAGCTTTAATTTTTACAAAATATTTCACAATTATTAAAGAGTCAATTTTTTAATGGAAAATGTGATGCTCACAGTATTTGCATAACAAGTCTTAAGTGATAAGTTGTTATTGATTCTAGTTTAAATCCACCACTTGAATTACTCTTTTATTTACTAATAACAATAACCTTTCACTTAAAATTTGTTGCAAAAAGTATGTAAAAATATTATGCACATAACATTTCTTATTTTTAATAGTAGATAAAAAAAAAAAAAAAGTAATGTCAATAATGAGTCTAAATAAAACTATAAAAACTTACCAACTCAACTAATGTGAAAAATTCCCATAAAAAAAAAAAAAAACAAAAACAAAAAAAAAAAAAAACTATTGTGAAAATTATTGTATATTTTAGCATTACTCTCCCTAGAAGGCTTTTATGGTTCAAATTTGAGGTCCAATTTTATGCTCATTAACTTTGAGGTATGTCTCACTCCTATTTCCTAATAAATAAATAAATAAAAATTTTAAAGTAACATAACTATTGAAGAAAATATAAAATACAGTAATCACCTTCAAACGTTTACTATAGTTAGAGGTAGTTAGGCATTAAATGAGAACGCCATGATCAGTTAAACATCCTATAAGAGCATTGACTCCGAGCTTTGTATCACACTCAAGGCTATCACATAAGAGAAATGAAAGCCTACAATAAAGAGCTGTGTGTGATAGGGTGTGTGGATCGATCCTTGCTCTAGTACATGATACAAAAGGAAAATTGAAGCCCAATTGGTTAAATCTAGGTCGGACCTTTCACAATCAAGGAAATCTACTTATCAACTTGCCCAATGGACATAAATGGAAACTTGTTTATGGTATAACTATAACCCATCAATTGGACTAACTCAAAGAAGTATTTTGTGAAAAAGCCCTCTAGGTTGAAAATCCGAAACAACGGCCTACTTGTCATGTATGAACAATTAATGGTATAAATTTACGTGAGAGAAGCATAGTTGCCCACCCGTTACGTGCAAGTAAAAGATGTTAGTAACATTAAAGCCTGGCTAAACCCAATGAGTATACCCATAGTTGACTCGAACCAATCCAAAATAAGGAGTTTTGAATCTTTGTGGAATTGTGTAACTCTTGATAAAAGAGGGTAACTTGTTGTAAAGGGTTACAACTTACAACCAAGGGCGGAGCCAAGGGATCAAGGGGCGGCTATGCTAGTATTTGTTTAGTATAACTTACCCTAAGGCACTTATAACATATACCGTATGATTCTTTTTCTTCTTCATTGGTGAATTTTTAATGTATTTTTTTTTTGGTAAAACCATTCCCTATTATATGAATAAATGGTTTTGGGTGAGTTTTAAACTAAAACCCTCCTCATATAGAATGAATTTTTCAATTTACTTTTGGATGAGATTATTTTCATTGGCCTATTTTATTAAAAAAATTAATTGGATAAATGTACAGGTGTATCTAGAAAAGTTAAGGTTTTTTTTTTTTTTTAATAAAAAATAAAAAAATAAAATATCTATACATTAGTTTGAGATAAAATAAGTTGGCATGTCAATCTAAAATAAACAAACCAATACTATAACTTTACCAAAATTTCTCATAAGTTGTATATTTTTTTTATTTAAATTTTTTATAGAGAGTTTCAACCTATGACGTCCGTTTCTAATAATAGCTCTTTATCATCGGACCAAGACACCAATTGATTTTTGCTAGATATCAATTAGTTTTTGGTGTAGGCGGAGATTGAACCTTAAATCTTTTATTCAACCATAAAAGATTTTACCAGTTGAGCTAACTAAAACCTACTCTTGTAAGTTGTAATTGATATCTAACAACTGAATACCTTTCCATGTATAAATTGTATAAATGTACAAGTGTATCTAGAAAGAAAATGTGAGTTTTTTTATAAATTTTTTTTTTTTAAAATCATTAGTTAAAGATAAAATAAGTTGGAATGTTATTATGAAGTAAACAAACCAATAATATAGCTTTACCAAAATTTACTTAAGTTTTTTTTTTTTTTTAATCAAAAAATTTACTTGAGTTGTCAATGAATCTAACAGCTAAAAACCTTTCCAAGTAGAATTATGACTTTCAAAATATGGATTATTCACGTGAATTTATATTGTTGATTTTCTAATATAATGAATATGTCATTTAAATTGTGGATTTTCTTGTATATAAATATCTTAGCATTCACATGAATGAATTATTGTTTTTCAAATTAATCTTAAATATGATATGTATATGTTCGCATACATGATCATCCATGCGCATGTAAAATCTAAATTTTGTGCTCCTAAAGTGAAATTCTAGTGCTACCACTGGTAATAACATTTGGCAAAGATCAAAGCTATTACGAGGCCAAAGAGGGATGGTTCAGTTGGTAAGGCTTGGGCACTTCATCTAACCCACCTAAATTCAAGTCCAGCTGCCAACAGTCCTTCATTGGTGGGCATTCACAAGGGTTGGCTTATGGGTCTTAACTTGAGTGCCCTACCCAGGGGTTGGCGCAGCTTAGCTAACCCCTATGTTTTCTTACCAAAAAAATATATTAGGAGGGTTGTGACCTTTCATGAAGGGATTGACTTATGTCTATAAATACAACAATACACATTGTAATTAGATAATCATTTTTTTTTTGGGGTAAATGAAAAAATGGGTAGATGGCGCAACTTGAGTTGACATTTTCCATTTGAGCATTATTATAGTAGCACCCTATCCACTGGGCTCGAACTTGCGAGAGTAGGGAATCTGGGTAATTAGATTGGTGTTGCAAAGAACAACACACAAGAATATATTTTTCTCAATTGTCATCAATTTCTATTAGTGCATTAAGGATGTGGATATTGTGCGTTTTGTTCTTGTAACAAGCATCAACATGCAAGTCTCGTTAATATTTTGTTAGTGATAGATAATATGTGACCTTATAGAACACTTACACAAATCTTGTGTTTTTTTTTTTTATCATTTCCATTATCCATCAACTTGGTGATAAAGGTCAACTATAGTAAGTTGTACAACATAACTAATATGTACATTCTTTTTTGGGGGGAGCTTCATAGATTAAATATAAATAGTAGAGTTAGGAAGACATAGCCTCTCATAATACATGCTCAAATTGTCATAAAGCAACAATATAGAGATGTTCGTGTTAGGAGTAGTGCCCTAAAATCTCATTTGTGTGATATTCTTTGATTAATAAAAGCGTTTTATTTTTTTAGACTATTTGTGCATGACCTTTATAGACACTACATGTAGTCCATGAGATGCATTGTATGTGAATTTAGGTATGAAAATGAGATTCGCATACAGAAGATTTAAATCACAAGTTCCTTGTAAACTCATAAATCCTAGTTCATAGTCAATGAAAAAATTGGGTATTTCATCAGTGAAGACTATAATATGTCAATTATGATAATATGTTTTGATTATGGAGGCGAAGACTTCTGATTGATATGCTAGTGTATCTCAAATGTTTGGAATACACTAAATTGATCACTGTAAGATTTTTTGTTCTACCAACTCCTATCACTTAAACAAATAAATCTTATGATTGCTATTTGCATTAACTCTCAATCTTGAAAGGAATGTGAACTCAAGTGTGAAATGTTGGTTACTTTGATGTATGTCGAAGTGAGATGTTGTACTGTCAAAACCTCAGTGCATTGAATAATCGCATGTAGTGTGTTAGGAACATTGTTCCCCAAAATATAATCCATAATCTTAATAAGAGACGCAAAACATCCCATTGGGATAGATTTAATAAGAACTTATTATTTAGAATGTTAGGCCTAACGATTTTAATAAGGAGTTATTAAAATTTATATTCAATAGAATTAGATTCCACAAGAATATAAGATTAATCAAGAGATTAAATTAGGGACTCAATGACTTAAAATATAGTGATATACAAAGTGACAATAATTATTTAATTTGTTTCATTATGGATAATTTCATGGATGGGTTAAATGCTATTCAATAGTCTTTGGATGATTTAAGAAATCATATAAAAATTTAGAGTGCAACAATAATTTTATGTTCGAGTAAATTATAGTTAATAATAACTTTGGGTCCGTCATGAGTTGACAGGAGATCTGCCCATGACCCATTAGAGCTAGTGTTTTTTTTTCCCCTTTGGCCCTTCTTCAAGCCACATGACTAAAGCTTATATGGGCTAGCCCATTAGCTGGTCACCAATTTACAGCTAGCTTTACTCTACTTTACTCTCCATCCTTTCCTCCCCCTCAATCCAAACTGGCCATAAATGAGAGAGAGAATAATTCTCTCTTCTCTTTAAGTGATACACAACTGCTAAGGGAGAGAGAAAATCATAATTTCAAGTTTCTCTAAGAGGTACACCACCAAGGGCTGGAATCTCAATAAGGAATAGAGCCCATTCTTTCGGGCAATTGTGTTATCATTAAAGGTGGAGATTAAGTTGTTGGGTTTTCTAATATGCTTCATAGATTCAAGGTTTCTTGGTTAGTATTTTAATGTAAATATACCAAAGGTATGATTCTTTAAACCCTAATTTGAATGAGTGTGTTCTTGCTTTATAAAAGTTGATCTTGATATTTTTTTTCCCCCTGCACAATTTCTTGTCTAGTTTGTCAGCTTAATCTTCACTTGAAGAATTTGGCCAAATAGGTTCATGCAATCCATTAAAGAGTTGCATAATGTAAATTACTACTATAGTTGAAAGCTCGAATTTGTGTGAACACACAAGAACTTGTTTAGACCCCTAAATAGAAAATTGCAGCTAAATTGCTTTTATTCTTACTTAATCAAAGTGCGGAAATAAGAGTAAATGTGCGTAATGAACCAATACTACTCTAGTGCATAAATATGAACAACAAATAATAAAAGTAAAGCACAAGAGTAAGGGAAGCGAAATGCAAACACAAGATAACACTAAGACATGTTATCGAAGAACTCAGTGAAAAACCTCTTCGCTGCCCTCCAATGGGTAAATCGATCCACTAGAGAATAAAGTTGGAGTACACGAATAACAAAAGACCCTCCAAGCCTAGTATACCCAATGTACTTGAGTCCTCCAAGCTACTGCTACCAACTGACTTCGCCAAGCCTTGTCTTCTCTAACTCTCTGGATCCCACAATACGCCCAATTGCATCTGCCAAGCCTCACCGGCTTCTTTTGGCAAATCCCCAAAGCTTCCCAAACTCCAAAACACTTTCTACACTCTGAAAAGGTGTGAGTTGTGTTTGGCTACAAATCTCCTCTCAAGGTATGACAATGGGAGAAGGTAGGAGAAAAGACTAAAATGATTTCTCACTAAGGATGAGTATCTCTCTCTCAAAAGATGGGTGTGTGTGTTGTAGAAAACCTATCTAGGATTTTTCTCTCTAAATGGCCTCCTCATAATTTTTGTGGGTAATGAGGGTATAATAGTATGGGTAAAGGGTAAGAAAGTCACATTTAAAAATCCTCCAAGCAGAAAGTTTTGCGGGTATCTCGCGAGAAGGCCTTACCCGTAAGACACTCGCGAAATCCTCCAGGTTGGC